>CM035416.1:35553812-35713812 GCA_020310875.1 Ceratopteris richardii
AAAGTGAATAAACAATCATAGGTACATTAACATGTATAGACTCTTAGGCCAATGCATACATATAAACACAAATGCATACATGATCTCATAAACATATAGTAGATATAAAACGAAGAGTTAAAGTAAGGATCAATTATCCCTTTATTCTGAATATGGTTTCTTCTTTTTCCGACAGGTACCCAAGAGAAAAGTTAGTCAATTTAAATCAATGCATTAAAAAATATGTGAGAGAGATCTCAACTAATCGACTTTAAATCAAAACATTTTTATTTTTCCATATGTTAAATCGAGTGAGGGAATCCTGCCAACATCTGCCCCCACCAAACCTGCACATCGTCCTCGATGGGCCAAGCTGCAATTCAATGGAAACAGTATCAAATTCTTTTGGAAAAAATCTTCTTGAATTATTTTGAAGCAATATATGAAATATGCTCCTAATCATAAGGACAACTTCTGATAGTGAATAAAACTTTTTAAAATTAGGAAAGCTTGAATTAAAAACTTTTTTGCATGAATTTAAGAACAAGTTTTAGAAAGTCCTATAGAAGACATTTAGATAGTCGTGTTACTTTCTCTTCTATTAACCCTCTTCAAAAGTAATAAATATTTTATACAAGCATTCTATTTCTCATCTCCTAGCCACTTGCCATAAGATACATCCAACTAGCTCCTCTATAGCATACATCCGCCTCATATTGCCCGCAATACAAGTCAGAAGTGATTTCGAGATCACAACTGATTCATGATAAATTTTTTGTTCTGTTGTTTCTTTTTTTTTTTTCTTTAAATGTTTCTTCATTTATCATTATGCAGCAACCATTAATGTACTGCTGTATGTATCTTTGATTTCTTTCTTCGCAACTTTTTTGTTAGAGGGAAAAGGCTTAACCCCCTATTCAGAGCAGAGGTTCTAGAGGAATCCTACTGCTGGAACTAAGATCTCATTAGCTAAATGGTTTAGAAATTAAGGTAGCCTACCTATATAAAATAAGTTTACTTCTACTAGGAGTCACAAGTCAAGTGTTCCCTCTCCTATCCTTATGAAAGCCATAGGGTCTCTAATTCTTATCTTCTCTTCATACACATTCCTACTTTAGTTTTGAATTCATTGTTTCATAATTTTAATAATCTTTCTTACATACCAAAAGGATGTACACATCTAATCATCAAATGCCTCAAAAACAATCATGCGAGCAACCAAAAAAAAAAAGTAAGTCAAGTTCACAACTGTTTCACCTGATCACTTCTATTCATCTTCAACTTCAGCTTCTTCAAATTTATCATATCAAATCTTCAATTTATTTGCTCCATTCGTCTTCAACTCCTTTTAGTAATCATAAACTAGAAGCTACAAGAAAATAGATTTTCATCATCAATCATATTTCATCGCAAATAATTATCATCATATCTTATTATTATCATAATACTAGTAAAAGAAACTAATATTGTTCATCATCATTTTTATCATATGTTTATCACATGTAAAAAGAAAAATCATATACATAGCTCAAAAACATGATTATTCATTTTTCATAATGTTCTTTTTGTAAGTGTAATTCATACTTACAAATGATGAGGGAGCATGTAAAACTCCCGTGCTCATACGTACCTTTTTTATGAGGGAGAAGGTAAAACTCTCGTGCTCATAATTACCTTTTTTATGAGGGAGAAGGTAAAACTCCCGTGCTCCTACTTATCTTTTTGATGAGGGAGAAGGTAAAACTCCTGTGCTCGAAATTTACTTTTTTTTTTGTTGAGGGAGAAAGTAGAAACTCCCATTCGTAATCTACTTTTTTGTGGAGGGAGAAAGTAGAAACTGCCATTCGTAATCTACTTTTTTGTTGAGGGAGAAAGTAGAAACTCCCATTCGTAATCTACTTTTTTGCTGAGGGAGAAAGTAGAAACTCCCATTCGTAATCTACTTTTTTGTTGAGGGAGAAAGTAGAAACTCCCATTCGTAATCTACTTTTTTGTTGAGGGAGAAAGTAGAAACTCCCATTCCTAATCTACTTTTTTGTTGAGGGAGAAAGTAGAAACTCCCATTCGTAATCTACTTTTTGGTTGAGGGAGAAAGTAGAAACTCCCATTCCTAATCTACTTTTTTTGTTGAGGGAGAAAGTAGAAACTCCCATTCGTAATCTACTTTTTTGTTGAGGGAGAAAGTAGAAACTCCCATACTCGTAATCTACTTTTTTGTTGAGGGAGAAAGTAGAAACTCCCATTCGTAATCTACTTTTTTGTTGAGGGAGAAAGTAGAAACTCCCATTCGTAATCTACTTTTTTGTTGAGGGAGAAAGTAGAAACTCCCATTCGTAATCTACTTTTTTGTTGAGGGAGAAAGTAGAAACTCCCATTCGTAATCTACTTTTTTGTTGAGGGAGAAAGTAGAAACTCCCATACTCGTAATCTACTTTTTTGTTGAGGGAGAAAGTAGCAACTCCCATTCATAATCTACTTTTTTGTTGAGGGAGAAAGTAGAAACTCCCATTCCTAATCTACTTTTTTGTTGAGGGAGAAAGTAGAAACTCCCATTCGTAATCCAATTTTTTGTTGAGGGAGAAAGTAGAAACTCCCATTCATAATCTAAAACTTATAATCATCTCTTGACTTGATCTTTTTTATTTATAATTTAGATTTCTTTTTTACTTTATGAGTTTTTAATTTTTAGAACTTAGTTTAATTTTTTTTTAACCTTTGAATATTTAATTCCAGAGGTGTCTCTAATCAAGTTTATATGTATAGATAGGTTTTATAAGTTTTAAATATATTTTCTTGATTTAGATATTTTGGATTTTGTAATATAATAAATAAAACAAAAATTACTACTAATTTTCTTAATAAGATTTTCTTAAATTGATTTTGGATAAAACAAGAAAGAAATAAAAGCAACAATTCTAAATCAAAAGAATTTTAAACCTGAAACTCTTTTTATGCTATCCAATTCTTTTTGTGCAATGAAATAAATATAAAACAAACAAACAATCTTTCTGTTTACAAAATAAAATCTTTCTTGTTATAAAATAAACCTTTTCAAATACTTTCCTAAAATCTTATATAAAGTTGCTTAAGTGCTTTAAACAAAAACTATCTTTCCTAATTGAAAAAAATGTTTCAATGCTTTTTCAATGCAAGTATAATATGCCTAATTTCTAGCGCAAACAAAAAAAACCTTCTTTTTTTAGTGATGTAAATAAAGGAACTTTAAAAAACACTTTACTTGAAGTTTACTTGATGTAGAGGTTCTAATGTGCATGTGATATATTTTTTTACAAACTTTTTTAGTAATTTAAATCTAAGTACAAAGCTAAAAGTGAATGTAAAAAAGTCTTGATCTTCTTGTATGTTGATGGGCAAGGAGTGAAGTGACGAAGCTCCTCCGATTAGAGATCCTTCTTCGTGTGGAGGCGCTCAGGTCATAAGACCAGCCCTCAACACCCAGGGAAAAAGTAAGCAGCAAAATCTTCACGTTTCTTTGCAGCTTCTTTCTTCACTTTCCTCCAATCATCACCCTTCACGTCAAGTTCACCAAGTTGTTGTAGAGGGGTGTGAAGGGAGGCAGATGTTCATCCAACAGATTAATGCTAACCTAACCATGTGACTACATGCAGGGTGTTTCTTAGTATGCTTCAGGATTTGGGTTGAGTTTTCAGCTTTTGAGTGATGAAACCTAGAGTTTTATAATCTAATTAAGTTTAATTTAAAAACTCAGATTCCTATGAAAGTATATTCCTAATGTTTTGATATGCTGCAAAGATCAATTCCTCCAGTAATTCGACTAGAACTCTCTTCAATAACACAATTTTTAATAATAGCTACTTCGTCATTTTCTGATTGAATTTTCCTTTTAGGGGAAGGTGGAAATAAGATTTCTTTTTTGTCGGATTCAAGAAAAGCAATTGAACAAAAATTTTTAAATCTAGACACTCTATAATCGTCAGGTGAAGAGTATAAAGTTTCGGTTACAATAAGATCTTTCACTTTTTCTACTTATTCTATATTATCCTTGTTCTCGTTAATTTGAGCAGTATTATTTTCAAATGGAGTAGGTAAAACCATATTTAAAATGAAAGAGTTTTCTATTTTCTTTGTAATTGGAGTTTTACTTGTGGAAGCAATATTTGTATTCATGAAAAGTAGAACACTATGGATCGTATGGAAGTGCGTTCTTATACCTAGCTAAAGCATCTAAATATAAACTAACTACTCACTAGTTATTCTATTTTTAATTATATCAACTACCACATTTTCGTTTTGATTTGAATTAGTATTTCTTTTTAAGTTGGGTGGAAACAAATCTTCTTTATTCTCAGGTTCCGGTAAAACTATTGAAACTAAAGGCAAAACCCTAGATACGTTACGAGCGTATTCTACCGTACGTAAAGTCTGATCAACTATTTGGTCTTTAATTATTTATATTCCTTCACTTTCGTTACTAATCGTACTTTCAATAGGTGACGGTAGAAGCGTTCCTAAAACAAAAGAGTTATCTAAATCTTTATTTCCTGCAATAGATTCGCTTGTTGATGCTAAATTCTTAGACATATGAAAACGGAATATATAGATCTTAATTAAATCATAAAGTGAAAGAATGAAAAACTTTAGGATCAAATCTAGACCTATATAAATAATAAGATCTTATATAAATAATAAGATCTAATACAGCTCTCAGAAAATATTCCTATACAAATTTATATTTCTAAATATCATAAGCAGGTTCAATCTTGTAATCTCCTCAAATCTTCTTCAATACTCGTCAAAATCTCTTCACAATGATCTGCAGGCAACCATTAACCCATATAAGTATGCTTTTAATTAACATAAAACACTCATTTATTAATCTAAATTTGTTTTTATGCATGTATTTAACTCCTACACACATCTACTTTGAATAGGTATATGCACATATTTTACATATGCACATACATTCAATTATCATATGCACATGCACTAATTTACACTACATATGTACATGCACACCTCCTAACTTTCATGCATATGCATTTGTGCACATCACACTCACTCAAGCATGCATATACCACTCATATACACATGCATCATACTCACATGCATAAAATCATACATACATACATTCATACTAACATGCATACACTCATGTTAACATGCATACAATCATGCTAACATGCATACACTCATGCTAACATGCATAAACTCATGCATACATGCACTCATACTAACATGCATACACTCGTGCTAACATACATACACTCATGCTAACATGCATACACTCATACTAAGATGCATACAATCATACTAACATGGATACACTCATGCTAACATGCATACACTCATGCATACATGCACTCATACTAACATGCATACACTCATGCTAACATGCATACACTCATGCTAACATGCATACACTCATGCTAGCATACATACACTCATGCTAACATGCATACAATCATGCATACATGCACTCATGCTAACATGCATACACTCCTGCATACATGCATACACTCATGCATACACTCACGCATACACTCATGCATACATGCACTCATACTAACATGCATACAATCATGCATACATGCACTCATACTAACATGCATACAATCATGCATACATGCACTCATACTGACATGCATACATTCATGCATACATGCACTCATACTAATATCTTAACATGCACATGCATACACACACATCACATGCATACACATGCACATCATATGCATACCACACATGCATACTACACATGCATATATGCATGCATCACATACTCATGCATATGCATAAACACACATGCATACCTATACATGTGTTCTCTCTCTCTGTCCCTCTCTCTCTCTATTAGTCTCTCTCTTTCTCTCTCTCTCCCTCTCTCTCTCTCGGTCTCTCTCTCTCTCTCTCTCTCTCTCTCTCTCTCTCTCTCTCTCTCTCTCTCTCTCTCTCTCTCTCTCTCTCTCTCTCTCTCTCTCTCTCTCTCTCTCTCTCTCTCTCTCTCTCTCTCTCTCTCTCTCTCTCTCTCTCTCTATCTCTCTCTCTCTCCCTCTCTCTCTCTCTTCGTCTCTCCCTCTTTCAGACTCGTGTGCGTGTTTGTGTCAGCCAATGGATGGAGGAAGGGGGGAAGGTTCTCTCTCTCTCTCTCTCTCTCTCTCTCTCTCTCTCTCTCTCTCTCTCTCTCTCTCTCTCTCTCTCTCTCTCTCTCTCTCTCTCTCTCTCTCTCTCTCTCTCTCTCTCTCTCTCTCTCTCTCTCTCTCTCTCTCTCTCTCTCAGACTCTTGCGCGCATCTGTGTCAGCCGATGGATGGAGGAAGGCGGGAGAGGTTTTCTCTCTCTCTCTCTCTCTTGATATCTTCGCATATGCAACTGTAGCCGAACGATGTATTTAGAAGCACACAAGCCTCTCTCTCCCTTTCTCTCTCTGACATCTACGGAGTTAGCGATGGAGGAAAAGGAGGAAAACTATAGAGAATTCTCTCTCTCTCTCTCTCTCTCTCTCTCTCTCTCTCTCTCTCTCTCTCTCTCTCTCTCTCTCTCTCTCTCTCTCTCTCTCTCTCTCTCTCTCTCTCTCTCTCTCTCTCTCTCTCTCAGACTCTTGCGCGCATCTGTGTCAGCCGATGGATGGAGGAAGGCGGGAGAGGTTTTCTCTCTCTCTCTCTTGATATCTCCGCATATGCAACTGTAGCCGGATGATGTATTTAGAAGCACACAAGCCTCTCTCTCCCTTTCTCTCTGTGACATCTACGGAGTTAGCGATGGAGGAAAAGGAGGAAAACTACAGAGAACTCTCTCTCTCTCTCTCTCTCTCTCTCTCTCTCTCTCTCTCTCTCTCTCTCTCTCTCTCTCTCTCTCTCTCTCTCTCTCTCTCTCTCTCTCTCTCTCTCTCTCTCTCTCTCTCTCTCTCTCTCTCTCTCTCTCTCTCTCTCTCTCTCTCTCTCTCTGTTATCGTACTTGTAGGTGATCATTAAGCAAAAAATAATCATTCATACACAAATATATAGCTAACATAGACACTACGTACGTATACATTCTTTGTCATGCAAACTAACACTAAGTCATGCATTCCTAAACTAACTCCTAATAACTTAAAGTAAACTAGAACTTTTACTAACGTATTATTTATGGTTTTTATTATTAATATAATAAGCTACATTAACTAATATATAACATATTATATATATTATATATTAATTAAATTAACTATTACTTATTATTTAAAATAACTACCATATAGAAATAACACATTAATGTTTGTTTCCTTTATAGTGTCACTAACTTATATTAGCTAATTCAATTAAAAATTAAATGAATTATTACTTATAATTGACACACATATATATAGTTAGGGTCATGGATATACTCATAGGATTTCACTGAAATTAAGTTCTAAGTTAAATAAATATCATGATAAACATGGTTTAGACACATAGGTAATCCATGTAATTAAGGTAGATCTTTTTTAGAATAATTACGTAAGATAACACACTTATCCATAGAGTTTCCTACATTCACATGAAGTATATAGTTAGATTCACTTATGAGCACTCAAGTTAAGATATGTTCATATGCACAAATAACCACACCAAAAGTGAATAAACAATCATAGGTACATTAACATGTATAGACTCTTAGGCCAATCCATACATATAAACACAAATGCATACATGATCTCATAGACATATAGTAGATATAAAACGAAGAGTTAAAGTAAGGATCAATTATCCCTTCATTCTGAATATGATTTCTTCTTTTTCCTGCAGGTACCCAAGAGAAAATTTAGTCAATTTAAATCAATGCATTAAAAAATATGTGAGAGAGATCTCAACTAATCGACTTTAAATCAAACATTTTTATTTTTCCATATGTTAACTTGGGTGAGGAAATCCTTTCGACAGTGCCCATTGAATGAGCATGTTACATAATATAGAAGTAATCATGTAAGATCATGGATCAAGTAACCTCCATCAAGTGACAATAGTGTCAAAAGCTATCGTGTGGTAAAGCTTTAGTCAAAGCATTTGTAGCATTATCTCGAGTATGAACGTTCTCAAGAACAATGTGCCTTGTGGCTAAGCACTCTCTAATGAAGTGATACCGCACCTCAATGTGCTTGGTCTTTGCATGAAAGGCCGGATTCCTAGCCAATGCAATGATGCTCTAACTATCACTGAGAAAATGAGGTACATGCTAAGGTAGGCATATATCACAAGCAAGATGGGAAAACCATAATGCTTCCTTACATGGCTCACTTGCCACAAAATACTCTACTTCTATAGTGGAAACAGTTATACATTCTTAAAGACAAGATCTCCAAGAGATAGTTCCTCCAGCAAAATAAAAAATGTACCTTGATGTAGACCTATGATTTTCTATACAATCAGCATACTCAAAATCTTTGTAACCAATAGTGGATGCTTTCCCTCTACACAAGCATAGACACATCCGTAGTGCCACTCAGATATCTCAAAATCATCTTGACTTCTTCCCAATGCCTCTTTCCAAGATTAGACATATATTTTCTCACAACTCCCACTCCAAATGCAATGTTTGGTCTCATAGCTACCATAGCACACATAAGACTACCAATAATTGACTGATAAGGAATTTTGATCATGAATTCCTTTTCCTCATCTGATTTGGGGCAATCATCCTTGCTCAATTTTACATATGTGTGTAAAGGTGTAGTCAATGCCTTTCCACCTTGCATATTGAACCTATGGATTACTTTACATATGTACTCACTTTTAGACAATTAAATGCATCTTTTACTCCTATCATGAGTAATCCGCATGCCAAGAATATGTTTGGCATCCCACAAATCCTTCATATAAAATGTCTGAATCAACCTCTTTTTGAGATTTGACAAGTCATAAGAGGACTTCCTAGCAATCAACATATCATTGACATACAGGATCAAGCATATCAAGCTACCATTTGAGCATCTCCTTGTGTAGAGACAATGATCCTTAGTACTTCAAGAATAGTCTTGAGACCATAAAAGCATCCTAGTTTTCGTACCATTGTCTAGGAGACTATTTAAGTCCATATAACCTCTTCTTCTTCAGCTTACAAAAAAGACTTTCTTTTCCAAGAACATAACCCTCTAGTTGTTCCATATAGATCTCATGTGTAAGATCTCCATGCAAGAAAGTAATTTTCACATAGCTCCAATTCCTCTAGTGAAACAAATCCATTCAACATTTGATGGGAAGTCATATTGACCTATGTGAAACATTTTTATGCATGCTAACTAGAGGGCTAGTATCCTCAAAAAAAACTCATCTCACTTAGACCTCCTTAATGGTTCGTTTATGCATCTTAGACTCATTGAAAATGGCATCACTACTTCTGACCATAGATCATGCTTAATGGTCCCATATGTGATATCGAAATTATCCTCCTTGACCATATTCAAGAAAACATGAGTTTCTTTAACTTATGGTCTAGCTTTTTTCTAAGATTCTTGGGTATATGAACATATGTTGCACACTCAAAAACTCAAAGATGATCACAATATGGTGGCTTCCCAGTCCATAACTCTTGTGCCACTTTCAAACCTTTTGCATTTCTAAGTGAAAGGCTAATCACATGATTTGCAATCAATACTGCTTCTACCCAAAAGCATTGTGAAAGGTTTTCATGATGCAACATAAAAACTACTCTGACAATTCTCCTCTCTCTTACCTATCTATGGGGATCCCTTCAGGTAGTAATATCCATGCACCTCATGGCCAACTTCGCCGCAAAATTGATATTTCACTCGATTAAGGCAATTTAAGTTGGAGTGACCACTGCCATTGCAGGTGGTACACCAAATTTGCCTCCAGATGTCCTGTGTGGTCTGCAATTCATCCACTTCTTGACAAAGTTATGGAACTAAATCTTGATTGTGATGCATGAGTGGGTGAGATGACCTTCTCCTTTTTTGACTTCATTGGATCTTTAGCTCTTCTAATTCCCTCATAAGTTTCTCGATTGGGTCAGGATTTGTGGTGTAATTTGCTTAAGTCCCTCCTTCAAAATGCATTCTAGCCTCCTCTATGTGAGAGGCAACTGCCATAAAGTCATCTAGTGTGGAATCAAGTCTTATAGATTCCCTAAGATTTTGTTGGGCTGACCTAGGAAAAGACTTCTCTATCCATTTCTTAACTAGGATATAACCTAGAGCATGCAGCAATTGGGAGACAAGTGTTTTAGTACAAGTATCGTATTCATAAAAGATTCACTTGGCCTTAATTTCAAGTTCTCAAGTTGATCTAGGGCTACCTTTGAAGAGTTACTCAATTGGAATGCTTGTGAGAATGAACTCTTCAATGCTTCCCAGGTGGTGAAGTTCTCGTCTACATATTGATTGTACCACTTATGTGCAAGTCCTTCTAATGTAGAAGAAAATAGCAACACCATCATATCCTCTTGATGTTGAAACTTGCAATCCCAGCATAAGGAGATGAATCTCCTTACATGGTCATGTATATCTTTATAAAATGATCCCTTAAACGCAAGGAAATTAATGTTAAACCTTGACAATAGATTCGAGAGGTCCTCCGTTGGTGCCTGAGCTTCCTTTGAGGTATCCAAAGTGCAAAATAACATCCTTTTAGGCCTCAATTTTGAAAGTAGGGTTAAAGCTTAATCAATATATAAATTTAAGGATAGAGGAGTGCTAAGTTTACTAGCCTAAGGTAGAGTTGACCTCTTGAAGCTCCTTTGCGTAGGAAGAGGCTCTCTGTGTGCTTGATTGTGGGTCATGTACCCACTCACAAGATGTAGAAATCAAGAAAAAACATGCAGGAAAACAACTATGTAATGTAGTAGGTACCTCACACAGAAAATGCAAGTGTCCCACTAGGCATGCCAAACTATAGAGAAGGTACTAGGGTATCAAACTATTGAAGAGTGTCAAACTCTAGAAGAGGCCACTTTGTATACACTTCCAAAACTTTTTCTAATCAAGGGGAATTCTTAGTTAGGGGAGTATACCTTGTGACATGTCTTTGTGTAGGTACACAACTTGATAGTAAAGACATAGAGATAGAAACGTTGCAAGTACAGTATGAGAAAAAAAGCTCATTTCTTAAGACTAAGAATGGTTATAATAAGTCAAAAGAATTCCAAATTAACATTACAGTGGTTTATCAGCCACTACAAGTGAGGTAGAATTGGGCCACCAAAACCATTACTTTTCAAAAAGCACATTCTAAATTTTTGATGCAATTGAAAGATACACAGTTTTCTCTTCTAAAAATAAACCCATACTTGCAGAGCCATCTCACATGCTTGAAGGACTCGAAGTGAATGAGGAGCAATAGTTTTTAGAAGCTAATTGAGACTTACTTTCATTTGGTGTGGTAGATGTTGAACTAATGATTAGTTCAGTTTGTGGTGATATGGAGCTGTCTCTTCTAAGCTATTGGACCCATATTTAAACAAAGATGTTGACCCTATCATTAACGATGCGATGGAGCAAGAAAAGATATGTTTTGAAAAAGATCTCCTCGGATTAGTTAATTTGGGCACAACATAAGTACCACAAACGATGAAAATTTATGTAGAGCTCTCTACGAAATTTTCAGATTTTCCTTATTACTTTGTTAAAAGAATATAAGGATATGTTTGCTTGGACCCAGCTGGATATGAAAGGCCTTGATACAAGACTCTATCATCATAAAAGTTTACTTAATCTAGATGCAACTTCGATTATGCGACAAAGATACAAGATTAACCATAATTTTGTAGAGCACGTAAAGCACAAACTAGACTGACTAATCAAGGTAGGATATATTATCTCTATTGAGAATCTAGAGTGGTATTTCCTATAAACATCATGCCAAAGAAAAACAAGTAGC
Organism: Ceratopteris richardii; assembly: GCA_020310875.1. Classification (NCBI taxonomy): domain Eukaryota; kingdom Viridiplantae; phylum Streptophyta; class Polypodiopsida; order Polypodiales; family Pteridaceae; genus Ceratopteris; species Ceratopteris richardii. The sequence continues at coordinate 35,565,622 of CM035416.1, forward strand.
TATGTATTTATGTGGATTATAGGAAGTTGAATGCAACTACTATAGTGGACCCCTTCCCCTTGTCATTTTTAGATAGTGCTAGATGAGGTCGCAGGATGGGAAATGTACTCTTTTTCTAGACGGATTTAGTGGGTACATGTTACATTGAAAATCACACCATTATTTGTTTATTCATGTAAGGTTTTATGGGTAAGGTGATGGTTGCTAGTGTGATTTTGAACCTTGCTTGGGTGGGGAATTGATGAGGAAAATACAATTGGTTTGGTTCCTTTTGTTGATTTCCTCAATCATGATGCAAGGTGTCAGTCATTTTCTTCTTTCGATAATGAACTCAAATATGCAGAAGTCTTTGTAGATCGAGACTATAGTTTTGGAGAACAATCTTGTGGTCTGAGAAAGAATTAGACTTCCTACACCAAAGTTCAGGCACTCTTCGTCAAAGCATGGACTAAAACTCGTAAGGATTTTGCAGCTATACAACAATGAAATCGCGGAAAAGGGGGAGGGGGCATGCCTTGTTATTACACATGGCCGGAGTAACTCTAGGAGAGTTAATTGGCAGTAGACAGGGGGAAAAGTGGCCATGAAGGCGCACATAAGTTGGAGGATGGCTCTCCTCCAGAAGATGCAGACAAGGACAAAGGGAGGGAGTTCCTAGAGGGGAGGTCCTATGGAAGATCTGGCGGGAAAGATCTGCTTGAAACTTTGGTGACTCCCCCATAGAGTGGTCGATTGAGAAATCATTGTTCCTCCTTGGCAAAAGGATCGCTAATTGTAAGAAACCCCCCCCTTTAGGCATCATCAAGTGCTCCTTAAACCCATGTGGGCCCCGCGTGAGGGTGATTAACCTTCTTTGTAATGCCATCTAGACTCTGTAAAAGCTACCCTGCTCTATGGGATTCCGGGGATCCCGTGGGCACTAGTCCCCTTCTCTTGTACTTTTCTTTTAATTAATTCAAGTTCGAGAGAGTGGGCTAAGGCCGAACTTCCTTTATTTTTTCTTTAAAAATTTTGGAGAAGGGTGGAAAACTGAACATATCAAGGGGGGGGAAAGGTCTGGAGTCTTCTTCTTCCTTTTTCTGAGTGGTTGGGCTGGTTGTATGCTCGGTGGTTGGAAAGCGGATTGAATTTATGGGGAACCATCAGTCCTGGGAGCTTTGGGGAGAGCCCTTGCTTAGAGCGCGGGTAGCTTTTCTTTATCTGGCTCTCGAAGGAAGTATAGGCAGAGAGTTTTTCCGCTCAGACAAGGGGTGTTTTTCCGCTCAGACAAGGGGTTGCTTCATTCAGTTGGGAAGGGGCGTCTCATTGTTCGTCTGCTGCTGTCTCGTTGCCGAAAAGGTTTTTAGCTCCCTTGGGAGGTTGCCTGGTGCGCGCTAACTCACTCGGAGGAGGTGCCATTTAACGTTTTTATGAAAGCAGGCATAACTGAATTATTTTAGGGTCTCACCTGTGGCTAGATGATGAATTTGATCTGCAACAGTAAAAGATTTTTTTCATACTAACTGAAGGTGAAGATAATGATTCATTAAGATGAACTTACGTACCTACGCAAAGCCAACACCTTGCGGTTGTGTTTGTGATTGGACACATTGAAGTTGTAAATGTCCATGAGGGCTTTGATGCATTTAAGTTACGATGAACTGTGAATGACTTGACCCATTGTACAACACAACCATCCATGTTGCCATGGTTCAGCTTTGTTCTAAATCATTTTCATCTATCTCTATGTGTAAGTAAGGGAACAAAGGTAATACTAGCTTTTGTCTGCATTGCAAATAGCTCCAACTCTAGTAGATGCATGAAAGATCATTTGAAGCATTGAGGGGTGGATACATCAATTAATTTTGAAACAACGAGTAGTTGATAAAATAGAAGAATAAAAACTTTCTTTTTCTATCCAATGTACTGAGATGTTGTGCCAGAGAGTACACACTAGGGCCAAAACTGAGTGCCACCCCGAGTATGAGTATCATCCTTGTGTGCGCACAACTTTATGTGTGCAAAATTGTGATCCTCCCCTAGTATGCGGTTATTAGGTGATCTTAGAGGATTGACAACAATAAGGAGTTATAACAAAACCCAAAATATCCTTACATCATTAATGAGAAACTAAGAACATAAAAAAGATGTGTTGGCATTACGAGCTAAGAGGCCAGAGAACATAAAAAAGGGAGAAAGAATGCATGAAGGTTGAAAGGGGGTATATGCAGGTAAGGAAGTGAATGTGTGGAATGTGGTAGAATTGGGACATATACCGGGGAGAAATGCATATGGGTGTATCTAAGTAGGTGAAATTGAGGAGGAAAAAGTGAGCAGTAAAAGGCAGTAAAGGAAAAGTTGAGTAAGGGTGGCCTAGGTAGAGAGAGACATAGAGAGAGCATCCGAGACAGACAGAGGAAAATTGGTGTGGGATTTTGGGTGTGTGAGTTCATGATAGTGTGATTATGTAAGTTTTTGTGAGTGTATGAGAGAGGATATAACTATATGTGCTTGTGTGTATGAATGTATAAACATGCAAGATGGAAAGTGTGATAAAGATAGCAAAAATGGTGATGTGCGAGTGAGAGTAAAATAGAAGGAACAAGGTGAAGAGACCAGAGGTATTTGGAAAATAGGTACAAGGGACTAGTGCCTTGTGACCATGAAAAGGACCTTTGGTGCAAAGTGGGTTATAGAACCGGGATCAAGTTTGAGAAGACGCCCAAGAATAAGCTCACAAGATACATCTTTGCAAGAAACTAAGGATTACGACCACCATGTGCTAGAGAGATTACTCTCCTCCCAACCAAATGCCTCTTATATATAGCTCTCTCCAGGCGACTGCCTTCTTGGGCAGGAGGATACTAACCATCCATGTGTTTTCCATGTAGCTACATGAGCTCCAAGTGTCCCAGTAAACCCGAGTTAGCTCAAGTAGATGCTTCTAGAAGGCTCTAGATCTCTTTGAGCAAAATACTCTCCCCTTGTATCCCATGGAGATTGAACCCAAGACCTCCTCCTTCACATCCATGAGACTTAACCACTAGGCTAATTGGTTCACTTGGTTACAATAGTAAATGACCTGTTAGTAAGTCTAGACTTGAGATCTTTGGTCATACACACATGTCACCAAACGGTGTCCGATTTCAGATCCGTCTGAATCAGCCAAACCTTTAGATCATACAATTACTTTGTTACATTCTTCCCCCCTTTGAAAATATTTTTGTCCTCAAAAATTGAGCTATATACATATTGTAGGCAACCTGTGAGCCTCAAGTTCTAAACCAGAAGAATATGGTCATGTTCTTGAACAGGAAGAACATGTCTCATCTTTGTGGTGGTGGCATCCCTACCTAAATGACTCAAAACACTCTCTCGCTTTGCAGTTTGATAAATTGTTCAAGGGACAAAGTAGTGAATGAAAAATAAGGGTGGATCTAGAAACGTCCCTAGCCAATTCACACTTTTTTACTAGGTGCTATCTAGGCACAAACATGAGAACTGGGTGGATTCAAATTACTAATCCATTTATGGGCATAGCTCCTGCATGGACTTAGTAAGGAAGGCGGGATTCTTATCCCTCACAAAACTTTGAGAACTATTGATTCAGTTAAATTTGGTTTTGGAAAACTTGAAGTTTGGTTGTCCCAAACATTCAACTTGGATGTTTTGTACAATGGTTTACTCCCATCCATCATTTACTTGATTTTTTCACTCCACTAGAGGACTACTTTATCCAAATGAGTTTAAAAATCCTATGTAGACTACAAGAGAAAGTTTACCATTTACTTTGAGTCAACCGTACTATAACTTGACCATTTCAAATTCAAAATGAAAATTGTCCAACTTAGGACACTTTTTTCAAAGACTTGAGCTAGAAGTTCTTGGGAATTATCAATCTGATGAGAAATTCCTAACTTCTCTATTCTAGAGTATACTCGACTCTAGGAAATCATTTATGCTATAACTTAATGCAAACTCAAATAAATAAGTCCACTTAGGCTTATTATTTTTTGAAGATTGAAAAGGTTCTTGTACAGAACATCTATCTGGAATGTTTAATTTAGTTACTTGGTTCTAACCGATGTGAAAAGAATCAAATACCATATTTGAGTCAAATACAAAAGATTTGAAAAGCAGAACGAAAGAACTGAAACTCTATACAACCAATTAAACTTCAAAGTTACAAATAAGTTGTTTATGAGTCAAAGTCTAGGTGACTCAGCACTTTAACTTCTCAAAGGTCTATTTTAACAAGGTATTGAAGCTTGAAACCACATATAATGCCTATCGATTTGGTGTGTCGGATAAGATGAAATTCTCAGGCATAGCAGTTCATTAGATCGAAATCTTTGTCAATGCCTTTCGATTCCCAAAATATACTAGAATGACTCGAGGACACCATACACACAATAAAATCATATTTAGTAAAAAAACAATAAACGTTAGAGGTTATCACACCCGATATAGCATGTAGCTTTCAAGCATGAGGTGCAAATGTTATGTTTTGAATAACCTTGCATGCAGAATATTCATCCAAACTACCTTTGTTCTTGGTTAGAAGAAGCAAAGGGGTTTCTGCGGGTTAGAGGTTTGAATGCTCTATGTAATAAATGACCTGTTTTCTTTTGCTACATTCATCAATTTGGGAGTGACAAAATACACAACCGAGAAGTTCCGGAAAAGGATCTATATGCAAGAATGAACTCATAAATTATGGAAGATAGCACATGAAGAGGATGATGGCCATTAGCTTAAAGGTCTCCATGAGATCTCATGAGGAAGATGATGAGCTATCAAAGGTCTCCATAGGAGTTTGCGTAGAGCTCTAATACCAATGTAAGAAACTAAGGATTACGACCACCACCTGCTAGAGAGATGGCTCTCCTCCAAACCAAATGCCTCTTATATATAGATCTCTCTAGGGGACTACCTTCTTGGGCAGGTGGATACTAACCATCCATGTGTCCTCCATGTAACTGCATGAGCTCCAAGTCTCCTAGTTAACAAATGCCTCTTATATATAGCTCTCTCCAGGGGACTACCTTCTTGGGCAGGTGAAAACTAACCATCCATGTGTTTGCCATGTAACTGCATGAGCTCCAAGTTTCCCAGTTGTTAAGTGGGATACTTGGAGCTCATGCGGTTACTTGGCGGACACATGGATGGTTAGTATCCACCTGCCGAGGAAGGCAGCCGGCTAGAGAGAGCTATATATAAGAGGCATTTGTTTGGGAGGAGAGCCATCTCTTTAGCACATGGTGGTCGTTCTTGCATTGGTATCAAAGCTCTAGGCAAGCTCCTATGGAGACCTTTGATAGCTCATCATCTTCCTCATGAGATCTCATGGAGACCTTCAAGCTATTGTCCATCATCGTCTTCATGTGCTATCTTGCACAATTTACGAGTTCATTCTCGCATATAGATCCTTTTCTCGAACTTCTTGGTTGTGTATTTTTTCACTCCCAAATTGATATGTGACATAGAGGATTCAAGACTTCGACCGCTCGAAAGCCTTTTGCTTCTTCTAACCAAGAACAAAGGTCGTTTGGATGAATATTCTGCATGCAAGGTTACTCAAAACATAACATTTGTGCCTCATGCTTGAAAGATACATTTTGTATCAGGTGCGCTAATGTTTGAATTTTGTTGTTTTTCACTAAATATGATTTTATTGTGTGTAGGATATCCTCAAGTCATTCCAATATATTCACTCGAGTTAACTCAAGTGGATGCTTCTAGAAGGCTCTAGATCTCTTTGGGGAGAATACTCTCCCCATGTACCCCATGGGTATTGAATCCAAGACCTCCTCCTTCACATCCATGAGACTTAACCACTAGGCTAATTGGCTCACTTGGTTACAAGAGTAAATGACCTTCTAGTAAGTCTAGACTTGAGATATTTGGTCATACACACGGGTGACCAAACGATGTCTGATTTCAGATCCACCTGAACTGGCCAAACCCTTAGATGATAGACTTACTTTATTACAAGATTGGTGACCAATTAGTAGTGTATCATTTTGGCACTCCTACTGGGGATTGCTTGGCACGTCTCTATAAGAGAGTGCCATAGGTTTGCCTAGCATCACACATTGGCCAAACACGCAGACCCAGGAGTTGGTACGTGAGCGAGGGGATTTTGTCCTCAAGGAGAATTCTAATGCAAAGAGAAGAATGAGCCGCTCGTATAGCTAGGGCTCAAGAGAAGCAGAGATAGAAATCGTACGAGGAGTTTTGGAACAGTCGTAGATAGAGTTTCTTCTCAAGTTAGGAGGCTCGAGGGAGTCCTGAAACCGAGGGCATTAAGTTTCTAGGAGTGGAGTGACATCAACATCACCCCTTTGTTTGAAATGGCCCAACAAGTTTCAGTACATTTAGGGGATTTCCCTAAGTTCTCAAGCATCTAAGAAGAGGACCCGGATAGCTTTATTCAGCTTTTCGAAGTTACTGGTGTTGGGGGATTCTTGGACGAGAAGGAGTTTGAGGGTTTGTAGGAGAAAAAGGAAAGAATAAAGAAAGAAATGAGCTGGGAAACTTCACAGAGGAAATAACCTTGGAAGCTTCTGCAGAAGCACACCTTGGAATCTTGAGTTTGATTACAGTAAAACAATTACAACGTTTGAGCACAATCCGAGTCAATACTTCTATGCGCACTACAGAGGGTGCTTAATTACAAAATACCAATTATCCCGAAGTCTTCTTGCAGTCGGCCTCCTCTGCACCAGTCCTCTACTTGCTTCAAGCTTATCCTTGTGCACACCTTGCACCAAGCTTCCACCAAGATGAGGAATGAGTATCTTCTGTCGGCATGCATACTGCACAGAGACCTTGAGGTCCTTGGGGTCTAGCTTCGCACTCCCTGCCTTCTTCCTTAGCCACACCTCTTGCACTCTTCACTTCCACCACCTCCTGTCGTCGCACACCCGTGACCCTTACACTTCTCTCTCTCTTTTTACTTCAAGTGTGTCCCCAAGAATAGCCTTTGCCTTTCTTTTTTGAGTGCGCCGGTTCCGTGCACTCTAACTGTAATACAATCTTGGTGCCCTTTCAATGTCCCAAGATTGTCTTTTGAATTGGCCACCAACGACTCACTACTTTGTCCTGTAGTGACTTTAGACTTAAAGCAAAATTTTGATTGGGCGGCCCTATTTCCACCTTTGCGTACACGGCCGCTTCCCATACCTTCACCTTTTCCTTTTAATTCTTTACTTTTGCACCTAAGACTTTAAATTCATCCTTTGAACCTTAAGAAAAAAAATACTTCTGCAATACTTCCCCAATTTAATACCTCTTGTCTGTGAACAATTAAAGACCTTTTATATGAAAAATTGAAGGTGCACTACCTGTGCACTTTGACCCTGGAATTTTGATACTTTACTCTTGCCTATGCATAGCTGTGACCTTGACTTTGTTAGTTTCAACCGGTTAGGGCTCAACAGATGCCCACCACCTAAAGTTCTCTCCGTCCCGGAGAGACCACAATGACACAATGTAAGGAGGCTTCAATAACAGAGAGAAAACATCAGAAGAACCACAGAGGAAACGGAGGTAAGGAAAAGAGAAAGATGGCTATTATTGATGAAGCATAAAAAAAACAACAGATAAAGAGTGCAACTAGTATTTATTAACCCGGATCATGACAAAAGGAGAAGTATGATGAGATGTGTTGAATTTCTAGAATTGAAGCTGAAGCCCTAAATGCGAAATTTTTGCGGTGAAGGAGTCTTATCACATCAAGGAGATGATCGTGGATGGCGTGGGAACGAGAACCAGGGCCGCCAGGCTGCCCGTGTGAATGGCAGGCAGGGATGCAGAAGAGATAGGGGAGGGTGGAATGAGAGGGAGGGTAGGCGGGTGGGAGTGTTGGAGGGTTTGTTAGGTGGGCGGTTGGGCGGGTGGGAGAGGATGTGGAGGGGAGGCGGGTGGGCAGGTGGGTGGGTGGGAGGGGGTGTGTAGGGGAGGCGAGAGTGAGAGGGAGGGTGGGTGGGTGGGTGGGAGGGGGTGTGGAGGGGAGGCGGGTGGGCGGGTGGGAGGGTGGGAGAGGGTGGGCGGGTGGGTGGGTGGGTGGGAGGGAGGGGGCGTGGAGGGGATGCGGGTGGGCGGGTGGGCGGGTGGGAGGGTGGGAGAGGGTGGGTGGGTGGGCGGGTGGTTGGGTGGGATGGGGTGTGGAGGGGAGGCGGGTGGGCGGGTGGGTGGGTGGGAGGGGGTGTGGAGGGGAGGCGGGTGGGCGGGTGGGCGGGTGGGCGGGTGGGCGGGTGGGCGGGTGGGCGGGTGGGCAGGGGTGTGGAGGGGAGGCGGGTGGGCGGGTGGGTGGGTGGGAGGGGGTGTGGAGGGGAGGCGGGAGTGAGAGGGAGGGTGGACGGGTGGGTGGGTGGGAGGGGGTGTGGAGGGGAGGCGGGTGGGCGGGTGGGTGGGTGGGATGGGGTGTGGAGGGGAGGCGGGAGTGAGAGGGAGGGTGGGCGGGTGGGTGGTTGGAAGGGGGTGTGGAGGGGAGGCGGGTGGGCGGGTGGGTGGGTGGGAGGGGGTGTGGAGGGGAGGCGGGAGTGAGAGGGAGGGTGGGCGGGTGGGTGGGTGGGAGGGGGTGTGGAGGGGAGGCGGGTGGGCGGGTGGGAGGGTGGGAGAGGGTGGGCGGGTGGGCGGGTGGGTGGGAGGGAGGGGGCATGGAGGGGATGCGGGTGGGCGGGTGGGAGAGGGTGGGTGGGTGGGCGGGTGGTTGGGGGGGATGGGGTGTGGAGGGGAGGCGGGTGGGCGGGTGGGTGGGTGGGAGGGGGTGTGGAGGGGAGGCGGGTGGGCGGGTGGGCGGGTGGGCGGGTGGGTGGGTGGGAGGGGGTGTGGAGGGGAGGCGGGTGGGCGGGTGGGTGGGTGGGAGGGGGTGTGGAGGGGAGGCGGGAGTGAGAGGGAGGGTGGGCGGGTGGGTGGGTGGGAGGGGGTGTGGAGGGGAGGTGGGTGGGCGGGTGGGTGGGTGGGATGGGGTGTGGAGGGAAGGCGGGAGTGAGAGGGAGGGTGGGCGGGTGGGTGGGTGGGAGGGGGTGTGGAGGGGAGGCGGGTGGGCGGGTGGGTGGGTGGGAGGGGGTGTGGAGGGGAGGCGGGAGTGAGAGGGAGGGTGGGCGGGTGGGTGGGTGGGAGGGTGGGAGAGGGTGGGCGGGTGGGCGGGTGGGCGGGTGGGTGGGTGGGAGGGGGCGTGGAGGGGAGGCGGGTGGGCGGGTGGGTGGGTGGGAGGGTTTGTGGAGGGGAGGTGGGAGTGAGAGGGAGGGTGGGCGGGCGGGTGGGTGGGAGGTGGTGTGGAGGGGAGGCAGGAGGGCGGGTGGGTGGGTGGGAGGGGGTGTGGAGGGGAGGCGGGAGTGGAGTGGAGGGGGAGGCGTGGAGTGAGAGGGAGGTTGTTCGGGTGGGTGGGTGGGAGAGGGTGGGCGGGTGGGCGGGTGGGCGGGTGGGAGGGTGGGAGGGGGTGTGGAGGGGAGGCGGGTGTGAGAGGGAGGGTGGGCGGGTGGGTGGGTGGAGGGGGTGTGGAGGGGAGGCGGGAGGGCGGGTGGGTGGCTGGGAGGGGGTGTGGAGGATTGAGATATGGTGGCAGTGGTGTCGGTTATGGGGGTGGTGGTGGAAGGGTCAAATGAAGGAATCAGCTTCATGGAAGGGTCAAAGTGCTCCTGCGAAAAAGACACACGCATGCACTAAAGAGTCGGGTAGCCCCTATCGATGGTATTGCATTTCAGTTGAGATGATCTTGCAGCAAGATGGAGTTGAAGGCGGAATGAATGAGGGTTCCCATTATATAGCAAGGAGGATTAAGGGCTCACCTCACAGCAAGGGATGGTTTAGCATAAAAGAGTGTTCAAAAGAGAGGAGAAGCCAACTTTAATCTCATCCATCCAAGAGATAAACAAAGAAAAGGCTAGCATTAAAAGCTTCTGCGTAGAACTAAGAGCCATCCAAAAAAAATTTGCGCCAAAACTTTGTGTATTTGAGCAACATATTTTTTAGCAATTATTAGCAATGATTAAAGGAACACAATAGAAAAACAAAATGACCTAAGAACTATGGAGTGGGATGTTAGAACTTTTTATGATAGGCTTTGAGTCTAGAACTATTTACTAGCGGCATGGTGGCTCCATTGAGTGTTTCTAACTGCACAGCACCCCAATGCAACGTCTTCAGAACGCGAAAAGGGCCTTCCCAATGAGGGATCCATTTCCCTTTTGCATTCGTATGAGGGTTAGGTTTATGGAGAAGAACTAACATGCCTGCTTCAATGTTGTTGTTCCACAGATATCGATCATGTGCCTCCTTCCTCTTCATCTGAGTCTCTATCAATTGTTTGGTCGCTAGTAGACGAATCTCCTCCACTTTATGTAGTGCTCCTAGCCTCTGAGAGACATCACAATCCTTCTTTCCCTGCATGAATGCTATCTTAGGCGATCCATGTAAAAATTCAAAGGGCTCGATGGGTAATATGCCATAAACCAGTTGGAATGGGGAATATCCTGTGGCCTCTTTGTAGGCTAACCTGTATGCCCATAGTGTACCTTGATAAGCAATGCCCCAGGAAGTGGGCTGCAACATGCATTCCTTTCTTAACATTGAAATTAAAACCTTATTTGTCGATTCAGCCTGTCCATTTGCTCTTGGATAGTAAGCACAAGAGGTCCTATGAAGAATTCTATGCCTGTTGAAGATTTCTTGTAGGACTTTATTTACAAAATGGGTACCTTGATCAGTACAAATTTCAAGTGGACATCCAAACCTGCAAATGATGCTACTATAAATGAAATCAGCAACAGTTTGGGCAGTGCAATCGGGGGAGGCAATAGCTTCAGCCCACTTTGTCGCATAATCTGTAGCTATCAAGAGATATTTTTCTCTTTTTGGAAAAGCGGGAGGGTAGATGGGCCCTACAAGATCTAGCCCCCACTTCTCAAATGGTTGCCAGGAAGTGGAAACAACCAAGGGGTTATGTCTCTGCTTTGTTGGCTTAGGTCCACACCTCTGGCAAATGTCACATGCCTTTCCCCATTCATCTGCATCCCTAAATAGTGTAGGCCACCATAGACCAGCATCCAGTATCCTCTGACTCATAATATGTCCTGGAAGGTGCCCACCACCTGTTCCTTCATGTGTAGAGTGAAGGACTTCCCTCACTTCTTCTTCTTCCAAACACTTCCTGAACCGGTCATCCTTGCCCTGTCTATACAATTTATCTTCAATGAAGGTATATGGTCTACTCTTGATTAGCAGGCTCTTCTTTTGTACAGCACTAGCCTTTTCTGGATACAACCCAGTTTTAATGAAATTTTTGATGTCGTAATACCAACCTTGAGCTTTTACAGCAAACAGATGAGCATCTGGAAAGTCATCATTGATTCCACTAGTTTGATTCATCATATTTATTCTGGATAGGTGATCCGCCATAACATTTTCTTTTCCTGGTTTATGGACTACAGAAAAATCAAACTCTTGGAACAACAATAACCACCTCCATATTCTACCAGTGGCTTGTGGTTTGTTGAGTAGGTATTTTAGTGGTTGGTGATCTGTTATAATAATAAATTTTACCCCCAGTAAGTAATGACGGAATTTTTGGACAGCAAAGACCATTGCTAGGGCTTCCCTTTCGGTAGTACTGTAATTCCTTTCAGCCTTGGTCAAGATTCTACTGGCATATTGAATTGGCCTGTCCACTTTAAATTCTTCACTGGGTTGGGTCAAAACTGCCCCCACTGCATAGGCACTAGCATCGACATGTATATGAAAGATTTTTTACCACTCCGGTGTGACCAAGATAGGAGCAGGAACTAACCTTGACCGTAATGTTTGATATGCCTTTTCCTCCTCTTCTTCCCATTTAAAAGGTACTTCCTTGCCTGTAAGTCTAGCCAGAGGTCTAGCTATCTCTGCATACATTTTTATAAACCTTCTATGGTATCCAATATGCCCCAAGAAACTCTGAATCTCTTTAGGGGATTTAGGTTTAGGCAACTTTAATATAGAAATGATTTTGTCAGGATCTGGGGCCATACCTTTAGCCGACACCACATGTCCTAAGAGGGTTCCTTCTGTCACAAGGAAATGACATTTGTTTGGATTGAGCTTTAACTTAGTCTCCCTGCATCTTTTGAAAATATTCTGCAGCTGCCTCAAGTGGTGGTCCAAACAATCTAGATGAGTTTCCTTGTGAGATCCTGAAAACGAAGAGAAGTCATCCATGAAGATTCTAAGTGATTCCAGCAATAGGGGGCCAAAAATGAGATTGACCGTTCTGTTAAAGGTGGCTGGAGCATTTCTGAGCCCAAATGGCATTTTTACATACACATATGTTCCCCAAGGTGTGATAAAAGCAGTCTTTTCACGATCCTCTGGATGTATTGATATTTGGTTATAGCCACTGAATCCATCCATAAAGCTATATAATGCATGCCCAGCCACTTCTTCAATGACCTGTTCTGCAAAAGGCATAGGGAAACCATCTGGAATGGTCACCTTGTTGAGTGCTCTAAAGTCAACACAAATTCTGATTTTATTAGTATTCTTCTTTGGTACTATAACCATAGGTGAGAGCCACTCTGAGTGTAATGATGATTCCTGCATCCTCCATCTTTTGGATTTCCACATAGACAGCTTCGGCATATTTTGGATTAAGTCTATAACTCCTTCCTCTGATGGGTTTGGCTCCATCAACCAGAGGGATTATGTGCTCTCCATAAGTTGCAGGCACTCCTTCTAAGTCTTTATAATGCCAGGCAAAAACATCTACATACTGGGTCAAGAATGATTTTACCTTTTCAAGGAGCCCTGGGTGGCTCCACAACCAAGTGGCCACCAGAACTGGGTGATTATTGTCTTGAGTGCCTAAGTGTATTTCTTGGACAGGATTTCTCGCTACCATATTATCTTCGTGTGCATCTGCTTCCTTGTCTTCTTCTACTAGCTTTTCGTGCATTGCTTCATAAGCAGGTGTATTTTGGACTTCAATGTGTTCCTCCTTGTCCTGTATCCATCCTGCAAGGATTTCTTGAATTGGGAAAGAACATTCAACACCAGAATTTTTTACCTTGCTTTTAGCTTTAGAAACTTCTTTATCTGTGGTTGTCACATCCTCCTCCAAGTTGTATTTGAGGGGTATCTTCCTGCCCCTTCTGTGGTCTGTGATGGGCTCTCCCAATCCATCAACCTGGACCTTTTCCTTATCTTCATCATAACCTTCAGTCGTGCAAGGATTATTAAGAAAAATTCCAAAACAAGAGGAAGAGTTGCCTGCTTGGAGCCAATTTAGAATATCCTCTTCTTCCTCAAAATCTATTTGGGGTTGATCCTCCGATTCTGTTTCCATGCAAATGCTAACTGTTTGCATCATACTAGTGTTTCCTTGATTGTCTGGGCCTTCTTCTAAATGAATCTGTGTCAGCTCCTGCCCTTTCTTTTGTACCCACATAGTGTCCTTGCCCCAATCATGAATGACACTGGCATGCCTCAGCCAAGGTCTTCCAATTAAGAGAGGAAATCCTCCTTCAACCTAGGGCAATCTTAAAACCACAAAATCCAGAATGAATAGATTACCTTGTACTTCAAGTGGAACTTTTGGGATTACCCCCAAGGGCCTTACTTTGCTCTGATCTGCCAAAGTAACAGTGAAATTTGCAGGTCTTGAAGGGTGGAGTCCAATCTTTTTCATGGTATGCTCAGGCATCAAGTTAATGCCAGAACCACCATCCACAATAACACCTTGAAATTCATGACCCTTGATTGATATTGTAAGCCGAGGACTTTTATAATCCGTAAGGGGTGCTTCCCCGATAATTATCCCTTTATGTAAAATAGCAGTCTTTGCCACTAAGCTTGTAGTAGAAGCCTCATCAATTATCTGCAATAATTCTGACCTGAATTTCCCATCCATCTTTATTAATTCAAAAATACTAACCTCCTTCTTCATGGACTTGAGTAGTTTTGAAGCCTCTGACTCTTTAAGAGAATGAGCTTCATTTGCTTTGCCAAACTCTTCTTGAGCCCTGTTGAAGGCATGCCCAATGGCATCACTGGTGCCTATGAGATATTCCTTTTGCTTTGTGTCTGCACTTGTGGTGGCTTTGTCTTCAGATGCAACTCTATCTTTGTTCAATCCCCTAATTATTGATTCTTGATTTACGTCCACTTGAGCCTTCCCCTTGCTTCTTGTCTGCACTGCAAAAGATTCAAGTTCTTCTAATTGTACCACCCTGGTTGACGGTGAGGGCTCATTGACATGAGGTAATGTTTCCTCCTTGAATACAGAGATCATTTGGAGATGGGGTCCGGAAGTAGAGGCTTGATTCTTAGGACAACAGTTTGTATAGTGATCCCTGGCCTCTGGACAGTTCCTGCAAGGAGGGGCATTTTCTGGGAGAGTGCACCTAGATTGGTAGTGTCCGCACTCTCCACATCTGACAAATGATGGGCCTTCTAGGCCCATTTGCAAAATTATTCCTTGAACTAGGATTATAGTTGTTACCTTGGTTTGCTGCGGCTGCCATTACATTTGTTGGTGGCAAAGGTCCTCCCTGTGTCCAGTATGTCGTTGCAGGCATTCCCCTGGATTGGCATTCATGGGCCTCATGGCCAACTTTCCTGCATAATTGACAAGTCACGTTTAGCAAAGGACATTCACTTACTATATGCCCTTGCTTGCTGCACATGGAGCACCAGAGTCCACTCTTGATACCGCCTCCTTTGAGTTCTTGCAATTCCTGCCTCAGCTGAGCTAATTCTTCTGCTTGAGCCTCCTCCTCCTTTTGGAGCTTGAGTGCTTCAATCTCCCTTCTCAGCTGAGCCACAGCAGTCTCCTCTTCTGTGTAGGGCTTATTCCTTTTCAAGCCCTCCAGCTCCCTTCTTAACTGGATCATTGGGTCCTCCAGTTCTGCATCATAGGTTGGTTGTGAAGAAGTTGCACCATACTGGTGCCTTATCTGCTCCAAGCGTGTGGCCATATTAATGAACTCCTCAACAGAGGCGGTAGGTAACACTAACTCTTTTATTTTGCATTGGGTAACCACAGGTAGGGGTTTGGCTAACCACTTCTTGACAAAGAAATCATGCGGTGGATCTGGTAGTTTAGCCATTAGTGCTTTGGCCCTGGTCACAAACTCTGGGAATTTTTCTCCTGGACCCAATCTCAAGTTTTCTAGCTCTTCTATAATGATCTCCGCAGTGTTGCCATGTTGAAACTGATTTTTGAAGGCCTCTTTCATCAAATCCCAAGAGGTAAAGTGGTTTTCAGCGAACTGGCTAAACCACTTGTCTGCCAATCCTTCCAATGTGGCCGGAAAGAGTATCAAGAAGGCATCTTCCCTACCCATTAGACCTCTAGTCTTGCATAATGCCAGAAATCTTTGAATGTGCTCATCTGGATCCTCATGAGCTAAACCTCTGAAAGAGGGAAATTTTATGTTTAATCTGGAGAGTAAGGTTTCTAGGTCCACCTGTCCTGCCATGCTTGTTACCGATGAAGTTTATGAAAGTGGACTCGATGATCTTCTGATCGCCTTTCTTCTTGTCTGCTTGCACGTGACCCTCAGGGTTTGTGACCGGGTCGCGGTCATGAGCTCTTCATAGTTCACTTAATATGAGACACTTGATATAAGTATGTACCTCTTTAGTCTACTGGAGTATTACTGTCGACACTGGAATATTGTTCTCCAAGTGCAATAGACTTTCTCCTATGCTCAATTCTCCTTGGATCAATTCTCCTTGGATGTCCCACCGGGCGTGCCAAATTTGTTGGGGGATTCTTGGACGAGAAGGAGTTTGAGGGTTTGTAGGAGAAAAAGGAAAGAATAAAGAAAGAAATGAGCTGGGAAACTTCACAGAGGAAATAACCTTGGAAGCTTCTGCAAAAGCACACCTTGGAATCTTGAGTTTGATTACAGTAAAACAATTACAATGTTTGAGCACAATCCGAGTCAATACTTCTATGCGCACTACAGAGGGTGCTTAATTACAAAATACCAATTATCCCGAAGTCTTCTTGCAGTCGGCCTCCTCTACACCAGTCCTCTACTTGCTTCAAGCTTATCCTTGTGCACACCTTGCACCAAGCTTCCACCAAGATGAGGAATGAGTATCTTCTGTCGGCATGCACACTGCACAGAGACCTTGAGGTCCTTGGGGTCTAGCTTCGCACTCCCTACCTTCTTCCTTAGCCACACCTCTTGCACTCTTCACTTCCACCACCTCCTGTCGTCGCACACCCGTGACCCTTACACTTCTCTCTCTCTTTTTACTTCAAGTGAGTCCCCAAGAATAGCCTTTGCCTTTCTTTTTTGAGTGCACCGGTTCCGTGCACTCTAACTGTAATACAATCTTGGTGCCCTTTAAGATTGTCTTTTGAACTGGCCACCAACGACTCACTACTTTGTCCTGTAGTGACTTTAGACTTAAAGCAAAATTTTGATTGGGCGGCCCTATTTCCACCTTTGCGTACACGGCCGCTTCCCATACCTTCACCTTTTCCTTTTAATTCTTTACTTTTGCACCTAAGACTTTAAATTCACCCTTTGAACCTTAAGAGAAAAAATACTTCTTCAATACTTCCCCAATTTAATACCTCTTGTCTGTGAACAATTAAAGACCTTTTATATGAACAATTGAAGGTGCACTACCTGTGCACTTTGACCCTGGAATTTTGATACTTTACTCTTGCCTATGCATAGCTGTGACCTTGACTTTGTTAGTTTCAACCGGTTAGGGCTCAACAGAGGCAGATCTTATGCCACTCCACCTGATCATATATAACTGGCATACATCCTAGCTCCCGAGACCCTTTCATAGAATTCCAAAGGTTTTTTTGGCTCTTCAAAAGCCCACAGAGATGGAGTTGATGCTCCCACATCCATGGCATAAGTAGTTAAAGCAGGTAAATGATTTGGGATTCACTGGTGAGGCTAACAAAGTAGTTGACCAAGGTCATAGGTTGAGAATTTTCCCAGCTACTCTCCATGATGAGGCAGCAAATTGGTACGGGAATTTGACACCACCGGAGCGAGGGATCTATTAGATGCTTAAGGATGCCTTTTCAGCAAAGTTCCTGATAGAAGGGTTTTAGGATAGACTTGCCCAGGGAATCAATAAAAGCATATATCATTACATTTAGAGGATGGAAACTTTAGTGAGGAAGATGGAGTGAATGCCCCAAATGATGAGACCTTGAAGAGAAGGTTTATTGTTGTGCTGAGAGATCCCATAGCACAACAACATATCATTGTCACATGGCCTGCTACTTTGATAGCTACCAAAGAACAATTTAGGTTATGGGAGGAAGTGTAGTTATGTCAACAGAGGAGGATAGAGCTCTTGTACAAGCCAATAGGAGGACTAAGCTACCATAATGACCCTAGAAGCATACATGATGAAGCAAGAGGTAGTCACGAACCCCATTCAAGGAGTGTTCCAATCTAATACGTGGTATGAGAATTGTCATGGCTTCGTCCATGTAGCCATAGAATGTCCCACAGTCTTGAGACTTGTTGTGGATAGACTACCACATAGGATGCTTTGCACCTTTTGCGGTAGAACAAACCATACGGAGGACTGATGTTATAATAAGATGGATTATGAAAGACAAACCATGCAATTGGAAAATGCCGGAGAATGTACTTACACAAGATTGCTTGCTCAAAGTATCCCACCTATGCCTCGTTGGAAGAAGAGACATACCTATGGGCATGGTGCTCAAGGTCAAGAAGGTAGCTATCCTAAAAGAGTAGCACATGACGAGAGAAGGGCTACTCTGATCCAGTTTTGGAGATGTCGCAGCTTGCGACATACTCAATCTAGATGCCAAAATGAAAAGAAACCGGTTGACTACACCCTCCTATGCATGTACTACAGTGGAGAGGGCCACTTCGATGAAGATTGTCCAAAAAAAGAGCTGACACAGGTAAGGGGAAAGGGCCAGCTGAATCTTCAAATTATATGGAGGCCCACGTGCATCCCACTCTTAGAGCACAAGAGCAAGTTCCCATAATTGGATTGGTGTTTAGGACACTAAACCCTTAAGAAGGATCTAGTTCATCCATGCACTTTGTGGATGCTGAGTAGGGAAAGGATGCAAGGAAAGGCCCTATTGTGGTAGTGGCCACATAGACACAAGAATATGTGAAGAAAAATACAGAGAGAGAAGTGAAAATGCTGGCAAAGAAAAGGTACCCGAGCCTGGGGAATTGAAAACCCAAGTGAAAGGACTTGTTGGCTATACTCAGAATTGGGTCAATGAGACTTAATCATATTAAGTATGCAATGATGAGTTAAAGGAACAGAAACACATGTTATGGTGACGATTTTGTAATCATAATCTGTGTTCCCAAATCTCTTCCTTTGGAGGTGTTGGGAAAAAGTATGCGGGAAATTTCAATCAAGATGTCCTTGATGAGTCCCACTCTCTGTACTCTAGATTGATTTTTGATATGCCATGTGAACAACAAAATGGTAATGGTTTAATTCTTGTCCAACCCATTTGTCGACAGGTGATCATAGTTGCAATATTAATATTGGATCCTCCATCAATCAATACTTTCAGAATGGCTTTATTTTCTGAACTATACTGTAATAGTTGAAACTGCATAGTCCACCATTTTGTTCGGTACCTCTTTGACCATAGCAAAAGCTACTTCCTTGAACTATTTCAGAGATTGTCCCTTTTGTAAATGTTCCATTAGCTTCTATTCAAATCTTGGGACTGATTCCAGCAATGCACCTAGTGGTAATTGAATTTGCGATGTGTTTAACAAATGCTAGGAGGTACCTTCCACTGACACTACATGTTTTGGAATGCCCCAGTTATGTGGTTCTTCTGCAATCTGGTCTGACATTCTGGTGCTTGGGCCTTGAAAACATGAACTTAATTTCCAAAATTCTAAAACTTCCGACCCGATTGAGATTGTTTCTAGTAAGTGTTCAGAGATCCCACTTTCCTATAATGTTGCCCTACCCTCATGGGTCCTCATTGTTTTTGAACCTTTTATACTTCTCATTTTACCTGTTCAACCCTTTCTATTGTTACCCCCAATCATTGGTTTTGAGTCCACATAATACGGTGGGTACCCTTTGGCCCACTTAACTACTTTTACCAAGTGCTTATTCTACTCCATTGGTGAGTGCTCTTGTTGTTGTACTATCAGGTACTCTTGACCTGATTGTGTGATAAATTTTGCTGAAGGTTCCATATATTCTAAGGTGACCATTCACCATGGGAGTTTTCAATTTGGCTTCCTTTTTCCTTTTATCTTATTCTTTAGCTTCCTCACATTCAGATTGATGATGTCCATACTATAAGCAAAATTGACATTGGATTGGTTGATTTTTGCAATTACTATGTCCGGATTGCTGAAAGCTATGGCCTCTTTCGTAATCTTGAAAGTTGGGATGGTAGAATTGTCGCTGATCCTTGAATTGCTAGGATCAAGAAAACTCAGGTGATTCGGATAATCTCATGTCGTGACTGTCCATCCATAGTCTTGGTTGAGCTTGAGGCTTATGTCCCGTAGAATTATCCTTCCAGGAGGATGATTCGACTTGTGTAGTTGCAACCAAGTGATTGTGATTCTTAACATTTAACCTACATTCTTCCAAGCAATGATTATTCTTGTTGCAAATAGGACAATACATCTAGTTTAATGCACAATTGGCAATGATATGTCCTGCATTTTTGCATCATAGACAATACAATTGTTGAACTAGGTTAACCCATTTTTTCATGATTGTACTTACTTTTTGAGAGCCCAAATTTGCTAGCTATATTTTCCTGTACAGTCATATTGCCAGATCAATTATTTGATCTAGGGTTCTTGCTTCTTCTAATGTATACATATAAATTTTCTCCTTAATCATTGGTTGAAATATGTTCATAAAGGACTCTTGCAATAGTTTGTTTGAAGGAAGATCATCGTCCAAAAACTATCTCATGGTTGATCTAAAGTCTGAAGCATATTGCTACTCCTTATCCTGTTCAATCATGTGTTGTAATGTTGCATATAATTCTGTAATACTTTTAGCACTCTAGAATTGCTCTAAAAAGGCCTCTTTTAGGTCATCATATTTTGCAAAATGATCTAGAGGATATTCAATTAATCATTTAATTGCATCACCACCTAAGGTAGCTTAGAATACATGTTGTTTATGATTGTTGTCCTGCACTACTCTATTGTTACGTGTACTGATCCTCAAAAGTATGAACATGTACATCCAGATCTTCGTCTAGTCAACCATAGAAATGGGTGTATTGTAACCCTAGAAGTGGACTTCTATTCGGCATCTTTTTGCCAAAACCCTCTTCACTAGTGGTGGAATCTCAAGTAAATTCTTCTATTGTGATGGGTCAAGCAATAGGCACCAGTGTTAAGATAAGCTCTAGCTGGGGTCCACTGCCACCACTTTGGCTTAGGTCCATAGGGCACTTTCCTTCATGCTATTGGTTGTGCTAGTTGGCTCTCCTAGATTCCCTTTTCTACAAAGCTTTAGCTGATTTTTGGCTCTTCCACTTGGATATCCAGTCATCCAAGAATGACTATGACAAGACACCATTTTCCACCCATTGCAGCAATTCTTCTGGGATCTTATTGATTCTACAACCAAAATATCTTCTAAACGTAGAGGTCCTAAGGTCTTCTTGATAAGTTCTTCTAAGTGTTTGTTATGTCGATCACTATGCAAGTATTCCTTGCCACTCCGCAGTGGCATCAACATAAGAAAAACCCCATCCCATTGCGGTCACCAATTTGTTTGGGGTTGTGATGTTCAGATAACACGCAACACCTCCATAGGAAGAGATTCAAGAATGGGGATTATGACTACAACACCGTAACCATAACATGCATTTCAATTCCTTGAACTTACCCCTCCATACTTAATATGATTAAGTTTCATTGACACTAATTCATACTATAGCCAATACACCATAAGATTCAAGATATTTCGAAAAGATTTACAGACTTCAGTGATACAATATAGTTCAAAGATGATACCATAATTCGGTATACAACAATATACAATGCACCATAACATCACATATAGATATCTACGCTCTACCTTCAAACTTACTTCTACAACATAGATAGTTATGTAACATAGACAGACTATTTCATAAGATCATCTTCACTTCTTCGTAATTCTGGATTCACCTTCTTCTCCTCTCTCTCTCTGTTTTACATGGCTACATAACACCGCTATATAACACCATCCAAACTTTGGGAATTAAAAGATACCACACTCTAGAAGTAACTCTTTGTATCTCGAAATAAATCCCTTCTCTTATTACAAAGAAATGACAATTTATAAAGTATGAGTGAGTCTGTTCTAATTGTTAACACATTGTTGTATGCTTTTCATATGACCATTGGTACCATTCCAAACTTTTGGAATCAAAAGATACCGCACTCTGGAAGTAACTCTTTGCATCTCAAAATAAATCCCTTCTCTTATTACAAAGAAATAACAATTTATAAAATATGAGTGAGTCTATACTAGTTGCTAACACATTGTTGTATGCTTGTCATATGACCATTGGTATTGATTGTGGTTCAATGAAAGACTCCACTAGTATGGTTCTTGGCTCGGATTCATGCATATTTCTAACCTACCTATCTCAATAGTAGGTGATGTTCACACATTCATTCTAAAGCTTCAACTTGATCTTCCACTCTAATTAGGCACTCCTCTTCTTTTCTCTTCTTGGCTACTTGTAATTGTTTGAGCATCTATGTAGTGAGGGGCTCTCGATAGAGTTTTTTCTATTGGATAGCACCATTAGGTGATATCAAATGTATCATGTAGGGCTCATGCCACCTCTTTTGTAGTTTCTTTGCATGTTGTTTTAGTGTATAGATAAGCACACAATCACCTTCTTGTAAGTGCTTATTCTTTTTGTGGACATCAAACTAGACGTTCTAATTTTTTTAATGGGAATAGATGCATGTTATAGCTTCTAGGCACTCCCTTGGAGCAGATCGAGTTTATCTACCAAGTAGATAACTAATGAACATTCCATTCCTAATCTCATGTAAGATTAAAAGTTACAGCTCGGAAATTTATAGAGAGAATGGAATGTTGTCCATAAACGAGATAAAAAGGACTTGCTCCAAGTACGGTCCTGTGGCCGACATGATAAGCCCATAATATGTGGTGCAAAGGTTTGTCCTAGTCAATAGGTCACTATTAACTCGTTCGGCCAGGACAATGCATAACATTTTGGTTAACCTCTCATCCTAGCCATTTGCTTCTACACAAGAAATAATTTTATAACTAAGGACTCTATGAATTTATTCAAGTATCACTATCTCAATGAAACATTTGAATTAGTTAAGCACTTGCTCACATGAATTTTTTTCCTTCAACATCAATCGTAGTTCTTACATAGACATCGGCCCACTTAGTGAGATAATTGTTGGGGAGTATGATATACTCAGCATGAAATTCTTTGGTAAGTTTCCAATAGGACCTATTATGTCTATCCCCCATGTGGCAAAGTAAGATCCTACAATCATTGGTCGCATATGCATTTGGTGTCTATTAATGGGATCCATTAATAGACAATTTCATGTGTAAAACCATTGCACCAACAATTTTTATCCGTTCAAAGGGTGGGCGGCTACAAACTTAAAATTAGAAACATGTGGATGGTCCTATCTACCAAAAAGTGATCGCCCCCAAAACAAACAATGTGGCCTCTAAAAGAGGTAAGTAATTGTTTTATGAAATTACATATTTTAATTGAATGCATAGTTGTTACTCCCTTGTTGTAAAGCGTGTTGTGAGTGAGAGAAGTACCAAATTTTAAATATTCCACTTTGTTTGCTTTATGATGTGAATGGATTGATAAGTGGCTCAATTATTGCATTACACATGCACGATGCGTTCCATATGTGGCCAACAAATACCATTTCTTTGCATGTTTCTCAAAGTGCTTGATTTTAGTAATGTCTTCAAAAAAGCATCGACATGAGCCTCAGATAAGTCTAGTGCATGATGCTTTTCCTCTAGCACACAACAAGAAAGACTCCATCGGAATCTTGATTGTATAGGCAACAAACATTGATCTTCAACTTATTTGTGTTAAGAACTTTGTCTCTTCTAAAATGCACCTAAGGTTGAATTGGGTAAAAAGTCAATAAATGTATACATGGATCAATCCATTTATAAAAATCTTCCATGATTAATATGTATGTGTTAGGTAAATCATCATTGATTGTCTCAACAAGGTTAGCCCTAGGACTCGTACATAATTTGTCGACATGCATGTGTATACTACCTTCCCTAATCCTGCCAATTTCTTGCTTAGATACACTAATATAATCTTTAATCTTGCTAATGATGCGCAAATAGAACCATGATATTCAAGAGTAATGACCTCAAATGTTTGTGTCAAGATAGGCTATTCGCAAATTACGATAATGAAGAGGAAACCGTCTATCTATGGAAGAAGGCCCTTAAAAGAAGTTTAGTGATCTTAAAAAGGCACCTTTGCATTCAAATAGAGCTTTCTAGATCAAAAGGCTACAATTTTAAGCACCATTCTTCGTTGAAATTCAATGATATCCATTTGATTCAAGCTAATGGCCTATGAAGACTCATCCATTTCTTCACCACTTCTTCACAAGTCAATCCAATGTTCCAACGTCAAAGTTACATTGGATTTTGTCATTTTAGGTTAGCCTTTGAATCTTTGAGGTAATCCAAGGGCTCTAGACTATTTTTTAGCTTTTCAAATCCATTTTCAAGAGGAAACCAATGAACTCTAGATGCTTCTCAATGTTTGACCACAAAAACAAGGGAAACCTATTGTTAGCTATACAAATTGTTGTTTTTTGTGCACTAACAAAGTTCCATTTTGCAAGATAAATGTTTTTTGTGCACTAAAAAACTTCCATTTTACAAGAAAGACTCCATGGTAATCTTGATTGTATAGGCAACCAACATTGATGTTCAACTTATTTGTGTTAAGAACTTTGTCTCTTCTAAAATGCACCTGAGGGTGAATTGGGAAAAACGTCAATAAATGTATACACGGATCAATCAATTTATAAAAATCTTCCATGATTGATAGGTATGTGTTAGGTAAATCATCATTGATTGCCTCAACGAGTTTAGCCCTAGGAATCGTAGATGATTTGTCGACCTGCATGTGTATACTACCTTCCCTAGTCCTTCCAATTTCTTGCTTGGATTCACTAATATAATCTTTAATCTTGCTAATGATGCACAAACAGAACCACGGTATTCAGGAGTAATGACCTCAAATGTTTGTGTGAAGACAAGCTATTTGCAGGTTATGACAATGAAAAGGAAACTATCTATCTATGGAAGAAGGCTCTTAAAGAAAAGTTTAGTGATCCTAACGTCCTATGAGTTGAGAAAAATCTTTCTTCACACAATCGAATAGGAATGTAATGGAGCTATTCAAGTTATAGTTCGACTTTAAAGTTTCTGAAGTCACAGGTGTGATCCCGAGATTTTTAGAAGAAGGCAATGCATATGCATAATCATAGAGATTGGTTCATATCTATGCACATAGAGCTTCAATGATCAAATCCTTGCATACACAATCTCACAAGGATACAAGCTTTATGATCCAAGCTTTGGATGAGAGAATGAGACCATAGGTTCACTTCAGTGATTCTAAATTTAGCAGACTTGAATAGTAGACAATCAGCAATACATATTACAATTAGGGGAAAAGAATGGACTTTGCATGGGCCTTGTAAGGACCCCTAATTTATAGGGGTTAAAGAGATTGAAAAATGAGATTTAAAGGGTTTGAAAAACGATTATTGGTATTTTGGAATAAAATAATTTTTGAAAAAAAATTGCATTCAAGTCCTCATACATGAGCATTCATAGCCTTTGGATTGTTTAAATTAATGATTCATTTTAAAATAGATGTAAAGAAAGACAGAGAGAGAGAAGGTGTGGGAGAAAATGTCGCTTTGTCTTCTTCATCCTGAAGGTGAAAGGAAAAAGGGGGTTCGAAGGAGGAGAAAGCAAAGGCAGGATTGATAGATGTGCATGGTAATTGTTTTGCAGAAAGCTAGCTACCGAAGTGGGAAAAGGAGCTCCCTTTTTTTTTGTTTTTTGAGAGTACAATGAATTGGAAAGACACACACACCCGACCTTGTAAGGTAGAGGCACCCAACTTGGGGAACTTCATGGACACCCATCTTTGGGAACTCATGGATATGTCCAGCCATGATTTGAACTCAAGACTTCCTCCTAGAGATTCAAATCATCAACCACTAGGCTATGCAGGCTTGGACAAAAGGAGCTCTTTTTGTCATGGTGAAGAGCTCAGAAAAGGGGAAACAGGCTCAAAGTTCAACATGAGGATGGAATTAGTACAGTTCTAATTGAGTTTAGATGACATCTTTGAAATGCAAACTACAAGAGAGAAAGTAGCAGAAATAGAGAAATCATTCTCTACTATTACTGTGAAGATTGAGAGCAAGACATGGTGTTGAGAGCTTATGTGGATTGGGAGTCGAAGGTGGTAAGCATTTAAGAAAGTTTCTGCTTATTTTGCATGAAAAGAAACACGTCACGAGGTGTTTGTTGGCATTGAAGATTGAGAGCAAGACATGGTGTTGAGAGCTTATGTGGGTTGGGAGTCGAAGGTGGTAAGCATTTAAGAAAGTGTCTGCTTATTTTGCATGAAAAGAAACACGTCACGAGGTGTTTGTTGGCATCAAACTAGCAGAGGAAGTTGTCGATGGAGGGTTTTACATGTGCATGAGGAAGAGAGACTTGTGGGTTCTTGCGAATAGGAACAAGGAGGAAGACCAAGTTTTTCACGAGAAGACACAAGATTTGACTGTCTCCTTTGCATGATATGATGACAAGGAGTCTCTTTGGAATAAACCCAGAATTAAAGGTACATGAAGAGATTAATATCACGTGAGTTCGAAATATATGTGAGTTTTGAAGTCCTTCAAATATATGTGATGAATGGATGCATGATAAAGGGATACCTGCACTCTGTTATCAATAAAAGCTCAAGTCCCAAAGCACATGGCATATGATGTTATTTGATTTGGATGCACTACAACATATGAGGGGCATACCGACGCTGCATATACCGACGGTCACAGTCGGCGTCGGTATGGGCCTCGGAAAATGTCACTTAGAGATACGGACGGTCAAGTGACCGTCGGTATGACCGTTTTAAACGGATCATCGGTGTGGCCCGCAGTCACCGGTATAGGCATCGGTATGAGCGTCGGTATAGGCGTCGGTATGAGCGTCGGTATAAGCATCGGTAATTTACTAAGAACTACTGACGCTTATACCGACGTCCATACCGGCGCCTATACCGGCGGCGAGTTTTAAACATACCGCGAACCCGAGAGCAAAACTTCACATTTTTGCGCGTGTTTGAGTACTGTCGGTCTACTATCGAACTTGCACACGTGAACCTACATTGTCTTGTGCACACACACACGGATCTCTCTCTCTACACACACACACTCTCTCTCGGCTTAGCTCTCACATCTTGGTAAGTGCTGCGCGTACTGTTAGCATTTGTGTTTCTCTATGCTTTAGGGGTTCTAATTTCTCTTTTCGTTGATTTTGCAGAAGTTCTTTGGCATCGATTGTTTGGAATTGGACGAGAGACGACCTACATTACGCTTTGACGACAACGATTCAAAGAGGAACATACTTGTAAGTGATTCTTTTATTCGCTATTGATAGAGAGAGAAGAAGAAAGAGAGAGAGAGAGAGAGAGAGAGAGACAGAAAGAGAGAGAGAAGAGAAAGGAAGATACACATTAATTTACACATGCATACATACACACATACATGTACACACATGCATGCTTACATACACACACCTATACACACATGAATGCTTACATACACACACACATATACACATATGCATGCATACACATACACATAAATTTACACACATGCATACATACACACACATGCATACACACATGCATACACACACATATATACACATATGCATACATACACATACACACACACATATACACACATACATACACACACGCATATATACACACATATACACACATGCATGCATACATACACACACATATACCGGCATGCATGCATACACACATGCATACATACACACATATACACACATGCATGTATACATACACACACATGTATACACATGCATACACATACACACACATACACATACATGCATGCATACATACACACACGTACACACACATGCACACACATGCATGCCTACATACACACACATACACATACACACACATGTATACACATGTATACATACACACACACATGTACACATGCATACATACACACACATATATACACACATGCATACATACACACATATAATCCTATTTTTATTTTGAAGTTTTTTTTTTACATCAAATATATAAAAATAGGATAAAGGGTTTTAGGGTTAAATATTTAAGATTAGGGTTTTAGGGTTTTAGCACCTACATAAAATATATGCACACATACACATGCACATATAATACATATATACATGTATATACACATGTATACAGAAATATACATATTTGAGGTCTAGATATTTAAGATTAGGGTTTTAGGGTTTAGTATTTCAGATTTAAGTCTAAGTCTTTCTGATTAGGGTTTTAGGATTTTAATACGTAGATAACATATATACACAAACACACATATACATATAATACATACATACATG
The DNA here is from genome assembly GCA_020310875.1 of Ceratopteris richardii. Classification (NCBI taxonomy): domain Eukaryota; kingdom Viridiplantae; phylum Streptophyta; class Polypodiopsida; order Polypodiales; family Pteridaceae; genus Ceratopteris; species Ceratopteris richardii. Next base: position 35,593,285 of record CM035416.1, read on the forward strand.
TAGATACACATGCATACAAAAATATACATATTTTATATCTTTAAGATTAGGGTTTTAGGGTTATAACACCTACATAACATATATGCACACATACACATACACATGTAATACATATATACATGTATATACACATGTATACAGAAATATACATATTTTAGGTCTAGATATTTAAGATTAGGGTTTTAGGGTTTAGTATTTCAGATTTAAGTCTAAGTCTTTCTGATTAGGGTTTTAGGATTTTAATACGTAGATAACATATATACACAAACACACATATACATATAATACATACATACATGTAGATACACATGCAAAAATATACATATTTTAGATTTAAATCTTTAATATTAGGGTTTTAGGGTTATAACACCTACATAACATATATGCACACATACACATACACATGTAATACATATATACATGTATATACACATGTATACAGAAATATACATATTTTAGGTCTAGATATTTAAGATTAGGGTTTTAGGTTTTAGTATTTCAGATTTAAGTCTAAGTATTTCAGATTTAAGTCTAAGTCTTTCTGATTAGGGTTTTAGGATTTTAATACGTAGATAACATATATACACAAACACACATATACATATAATACATACATACATGTAGATACACATGCATACAAAAATATACATATTTTAGATTTAAATCTTTAAGACTAGGGTTTTAGGGTTATAACACCTACATAACATATATGCACACATACACATACACATGTAATACATATATACATGTATATACACATGTATACAGAAATATACATATTTTAGGTCTAGATATTTAAGATTAGGGTTTTAGGGTTTAGTATTTCAGATTTAAGTCTAAGTCTTTCTGATTAGGGTTTTAGGATTTTAATACGTAGATAACATATATACACAAACACACATATACATATAATACATACATACATGTAGATACACATGCATACAAAAATATACATATTTTAGATTTAAATCTTTAAGATTAGGGTTTTAGGGTTATAACACCTACATAACATATATGCACACATACACATACACATGTAATACATATATACATGTATATACACATGTATATAGAAATATACATATTTTAGGTCTAGATATTTAAGATTAGTGTTTTAGGGTTTAGTATTTCAGATTTAAGTCTAAGTCTTTCTGATTAGGGTTTTAGGATTTTAATACGTAGATAACATATATACACAAACACACATATACATATAATACATACATACATGTAGATACACATGCATACAAAAATATATATATTTTAGATTTAAATCTTTAAGATTAGGGTTTTAGGGTTATAACACCTACATAACATATATGCACACATACACATACACATGTAATACATATATACATGTATATACACATGTATACAGAAATATACATATTTTAGGTCTAGATATTTAAGATTAGGGTTTTAGGGTTTAGTATTTCATATTTAAGTCTAAGTCTTTCTGATTAGGGTTTTAGGATTTTAATATGTAGATAACATATATACACAAGCACAAATATACATATAATACATACATACATGTAGATACACATGCATACAAAAATATACATATTTTAGATTTAAATCTTTAAATTTAGGGTTTTAGGGTTATAACACCTACATAACATATATGCACACATACACATGCACATATAATACATATATACATGTATATACACATGTATACAGAAATATACATATTTTAGGTCTAGATATTTAAGATTAGGGTTTTAGGGTTTAGTATTTCAGATTTAAGTATAAGTCTTTCTGATTAGGGTTTTAGGATTTTAATACGTAGATAACATATATACACAAACAGACATATACATATAATACATACATACATGTAGATACACATGCATACAAAAATATACATATTTTAGATTTAAATCTTTAAGATTAGGGTTTTAGGGTTATAACACCTACATAAGATATATGCACACATACACATGCACATGTAATTCATATATACATGTATATACACATGTATACAGAAATATACATATTTTAGGTCTACATATTTAAAGATTAGGGTTTTAATTAAATATATATAATTAAATATATAAAATTAAATACATAAAAATAGGATTACGTAAGGAAAAAAAATCTGAATAGATAAATAAATATATATATAAAATAAGATGATTATATACATAAATAAATATAAAAAGAACTAGTGTTTTAAATAATTTAATTAAATATATAAAATTAAATACATAAAAATAGGACTACATAAGGAAAAAAAAATCTGAATATATAAATAAATATATATATAAAATAAAATAATTGTATACATAAATAAATATAAAAAGAACTAGTGTTTTAAATAATTTAATTAAATATATATAATTAAATATATAAAATTAAATATATAAAAATAGGATTACATAAGGAAAAAAAATCTGAATATATAAATAAATATATATATAAAAAATAAGATAATTATATACATAAATAAATATAAAAAGAACTAGTGTTTTAAATCATTTAATTAAATATTTATAATTAAATATATAAAATTAAATATATAAAAATAGGATTACGTAAGAAAAAAAATCTGAATATATAAATAAATATATATATAAAATAAGATAATTATATACATAAATAAATATAAAAAGAACTAGTGTTAAATAAATAAATGAAATATATATGATTAAATATATATAAATAGATTTAAATTTAATCATTTTAAATAGAGTGAATATATATACAATACACAAACACACATACTTATATACCTATCTATATTCACATATATATACATATACACATATATATACACATGCATACATATATATACATGTTTTAGTTCTAGGTCATTTGGATTAGGGTTTTAGGGTTTTAACACGTACATAACATATATACACACATACACATACACATATAATACATATATACATGTATATACACATGTGTATAGACACATAATTTAGGTCTAGATCTTTAAAATTAGGGTTTTAGGGTTTAGGCATACATATAACTTAATTAAGAGGAAAAAAATCTGAATAAATAAATAAATATATATATAAAATAGGATCAATCAAGAAAAAATCCGAATATATAGATAAAATAGGATAGCTATATAGATTAAGGTTTTAAAACTAGGGTTTTAAGTTTTTTTAGGTATTTAAGTATTTAGGTCTTTAAGAGTTAGATTTTTAGGTTTAATAAAAAAACAAATGTTCTAAAATGTCCATATTGTAGCAGATGGCTTCTTTGGATCCTGAAGAGAGAATGGCATGTCCTTGCACACAGTGCAAGTATCAAATACTACACATGTTAGAGAGTATGGATCCTTTGATAGGAGTCGACTGGAAAACCTACGCTATCATTCGCATGGTCCCCCAGGTGAGCAGATGGACCCAAACGACATTGCACCGGTAACCTCTCGTGGACAAAAGAGAGCAAAAAAGGACTTAGACGTAGAAGCAAGCACTAATAATATTACACAGAATGAACATATGGAAGAGATGCTTGAAGCATTTTATGAGATGGACGAAGATCATGATGGTGAAGAAGGTGTCGAGAGTTTCATGGACACAACAGAAATTCCACGATCAGAAGTTGATGAAGAATATGAAAACATGCGAAGATTAGCTCGTTTACCACTTTACAATGGAACAAAAATATTTGTACTACGTGCTTCACTCGCGATGATCAATCTGCAATCCATTTATGGACGGTCAGATAGTAGTGTCACTGAATTGTTCAGGTAAGTGGAGAACAAATTGGCTTTCATTGTTGTATCACAATAACTTCATTTACTAATATCATTTTAATTGCTTATTGCAGGATTCTTAAAGATCAAATTTTGCCAGAGGGCAATGACATGCCTCCAACACGTGGAGATGCGAAAAAACTTTTACAATCCATTGGAATGAATTATACTAAAATTCATGCTTGTCCGAATGATTGCATTCTCTTTCGGAATGAGTATGAGCATCTCCACGTATGTCAAAGTGTGGAGCAAATAGATTTAGAGAAGACGTTATAGGCGAAGAAATCCCCGCAAAGGTTCTTCGCCACTTTCCTATCATTCCACGAATTAAGAACATGTTTAGATGCAAATCTATAGCTGAGTTAATGTCATGGCATACAAAGAGCAGGTCTACAGATAATGTAATGCGAGTGCTAGCTGACTCTGATGCTTGGAAGCACATAGATAGTAAGTGGCCAGAGTTTGCTAGTGAGCCTCGGATCTTCAAGAGGATGCTAGAATAGAGGACTTTTGAATAAAACACTTGTACGTACTAATTTTTTGTTTTTTTTGTTTATTCCCTATATTATTTTTCTTATCGCATGCTAATTATTTGAGTTCTTTTATTACAGAGCACGATGGGAGACAGTCCTCCAGTCACTCCACATTCCATGACAGAGGAGCAGTTTTTGGAGTTCATCTCTCAAGTTCCTCCTGCGTATATGGCCGCTGCATCACAGTATTGGATCGCTCGTGGTAGCACTCCTCCCTGCCTCACTCCTGGCGGCCTTACTCCTGCCGGCCTCACTCCCGCTGGCCTTACTCCCGCCGGTGTCACTCCCGCCGGTGTCACTCCTGAGGGTGGTGCTACTCTCGTAGGAGGTATGTCTCCTAGCTTTGTGACTCCACCACGACCATCTTTGTAGCCATCTCCTACTGGGTCTACTAGTAGACATGTGCGTTCGACACCTCAGCGCGATACAGGGTCTGGCCCGTCTCGTAGATCGAGGTCACGCTCTGGAGCAGGAGGTTCTAGGAGTGGATCTACAGGTAGGTCTAGAGGCGGAGGAGGTGGTTGTTGTGGAGGTAGTGCGACGGACATTGTGTCGCCCGCTTCTACTCCTAGGACGAGTACCTCAGATGTAGGTACGGCATGCAGTACACCACGCAGTACACCACGTACACCTTGGGGTGCTCATGACCATGATTACTCCAAGGTCTATAGTATCAAAGATGGAGCTCCGGTGATGGATGCGGCTGGCAAAGCAATGCGTGCACGCATACGACAGCTTTGCTCCATCCAGTTTGGACACTCCATCATGCTGAAATGGAGTGAACAGGATAAAGATCGGAAGAATTATATCACACAGACGATTTACCAGGAGTTCCGACCAGTCGATTGTCAGTTCAGAGTGGATTCTGCACACTGCACATGAGGTCATGTCGCATCGATGATCCGAGGCTCGTGATGCATTCAGAGAAGGCTTACCAAAGCCTGTGTGGTTAGATGATGAGGAGTGGGACATGATTCATGATGAGCAGCAGCAGACTCCTGATCGATATCGCAAGCACCGAAATGCCGCAACCACACGTCTAGACACGATTGGACCGTCACATTTGGGCAGCGGCGGTTATGACACGATGCATCATGAGTTTGTAAGTACCATTTCATTTATTGAATTTATTTGTGTTAAATTTCTCATATATATTTCTCTAATCTTTTTATATTTGTTTCAGGAGCTGGCAATGGGTCGTCCTCCAACACGAACGGAGGAGTCTTATGGATATAGTCATGGGTTGACTGCACTATTGCAGGACTTGGAGGGACGCGGTGCGGTAGTTTCATGGGAGCGTTTGCGATGAGGTAATTAATTTATAAACTTGGTTTTTACTTGTTTGTAATTTTCATGTGAATTTATCTCATTCCATTAATGTTCTTTGTTGCAGGACTGTTGATATGGAACGTTCTTTGCATGTGTATGGCAGTGGAAGACCAATATTTTGTATTTGATTTCCATATGGCAATACATGGCTTTGCCACATTTTGTAAAAGCGTCATATATGACAGTGGTTTGCCACACTCTTGTACATGCTTCATTATTGAGATATATAACTTCTTTTGTACATGGTTCATTGTTCATTCTGATTATCTCTTTTGTGTACAATAATACTCTGTTTCATGAAATCATATTTCGGTTGTCATTAGAGTACACATCACATGTACTCCGTTTTTTTTGGGCAGAGTGTATTGTCTTTTGTTCAGCAACATCATGGTAATGTTGCTGTAGCAAAAGACAAAACACTCTGCCCAAAAAAAATTTTGCAGGTATGGTCGTCGGTATACGCGATGGTACTCCCAGTAGTGTCATCAGAATAACCGTCGGTACACTCAGGAGGCGATGCAGCAGAAGCCGATTACCAATGCATATACCGACGCATATACCGATGCCTATACCGACGCATATACCGATGCCTATACCGACTCTTTGGTACCGATGCGCAAACCGACCTTTACACCGGCGTCACGGTAAATAAAGCCGTGTTCATTTTCCTCGGTAAAAACCTCGGTATACCATCGATCTGTTGTAGTGATGAAAGAGGTACTTGTCACATAAGAGAAATAGATGTGCAAACCCTAGGTTTTGCACATCCCTGGGTCTTTCAAAAAAAAAAAGGGCTAGAAATCCTAGGGTTTTGCCATATCAAAAGAAGATGGTTCAACAGTAATTCACAGATAAAGGGGAGAAAATGATAGCAAACTTTGATATATGAATTGTGCAGATCAATGGAGGTGATATAGTCACTGATGAGTTGCATTATTGAACTTAATGCTCTACTATGAATACGAAGAGAGTGTACAGCCCTTCATAGACTTACATGTTGCTGTTTTTTACCTTCTATGAGAGATTGGTGCTTGAGAAGAAAGCTATGTCATGTTAGATCTATGCAGAAATTTATGAGGTGATGACTCAAAAAGAGAAATAATGAGGACTCTACTTTCTCTGAGGAAGTCTTGAATTTGCTTTGCGGAGTTGAGGAATTCCATGTGAGAATAAGATGGAGACTGAGGAGAAGAAGGGATGTTGAAAAGAAGAGAAAATTATAGAGTCTGATCTATAGGGTTAGAGAGGTCTTCGTTATGTTATAGAGAGGCAAGGCTGAGAGGGGTGCTCAAGGAAGATAGCTAAAGTATCAAGTGAACAAACATTTTCATATATCCAATATTCCAAAGGTGAAGTGTATCATATATTTTGAGCGTCCACACATAAATGCTATTTTCTACGTTTTATTTTCTTTTTTTTTTTTAAATAAAGGAAGTTCGTCCTTAGCCTACTGTCCCGGACTTGAATTAATTAAAAGAAAAGAAAATTACAAGAGAAGGGGACAAGTGCCCATAGGATCCATCTTCTTTTGTGCAATTACATTGTGAAATGTACAAAAAATACAAAAAAAGGACTGTTTCTTTTTTTTTTTTTTTTTTTTTTTTTTATCTAAAGGAAGTTCGGCAATAGCCTACTCTCCCGGACTTGAATTAAAAAGGACTGTTTCTCAATTGGAGCAAATGTATCGTCTTTATTTTTTTTCTCTTTGCTAGACTCTGAAGTTATTATCACGCATTGAATGCATCGAGAAGTACTCATAGAGGACGTTTCTACCTCGCTCTTCAAAATCTCATTTGATTGGTGTGTATGGTCATACAATTATAGTTGCCTAAGAGTAGATGCAATGTGACTTACCATTTCATTACTTCGTCTACTACCAAGACATACAATATTAGTCTTGAATTCTCTTACATGCATTTTTGGCTGATTTGGTGGTGTAATAATTCTAGTTCTTATCATTGCTAGTGGCTCCCTTTGCATGAGCAGTGGTGTGAGTGAGCATTTATATTGTAGTCTTGAATGTTAGTCACATCCTCGTACTCGCTCCCTATAGCATTTGAATCTTGAAACCGTCTCTGCATCTATTTAAGCTACTTTGAAGCCTTTTGTGCATCTACCTGAAATGAGAAACTCCTTTGAGTGCTACACTATGCGGCTGAAATTTTCTTTAATGTGCATAAACTTTGTTGAAGGTTGAATTTACTCATGTTCTTAAGTTTGAGATCTATTAAAACATTAGTCAAAGATAATCAACACTTATCTCTGGAAGGATGTTCATCAAGGAAGTAATGAAGTAAGGTGCTGCATTTGAATAGAAGCATGAGAACCTAGGTTAAGAAAAACTTGTGCACCGTTGTGAACCTAGGTTAAGAAAAACTTGTCAAGGTATGAGAAATTGAGCAAATTTTAGTTGGGACTAAATGATATTTTCTAGTACCTATGAACTATTTCATTTGATGATCCTACTGGGGATCGAAGAATTGATCCAAAATGCACACCTCAACGAACCTAGGGAACAAAAAGCTTGCCAAAATATGAGATATTAAGTAGATTTGGTTGCTAGTAAACATTTTTTTCTTGGGTTTAGGACTCACTTCACCTATTCCTAGCCTAAGTTTTTGGGGGATTGTAATGTGTTGTAGCTCAGTGATGAGTAGCACCTCCTTTAATGTCAATCCGGGAAGACGTGAGGATGGTATGAAGACCTCGAGCAAGTGGAGGCACAAGTGCGTGAGTGAGAAGCACACAAGCATGCACACACATACACGCACACGTGCACACACGGCAAGACAAAGAGTGAGAAGCAATGGAGTTCTTAGATTACTTTCAAAAAGCTCTTACAAGTTCATTTCAATTACAATCTAACCTCAAAAATGAGCTCTCTAGCTCCTTTTATAGTTTTTGACTAGCTTTGGCCGTGTTCAGATCTAGTGTCCGGCCTAGTTAAAAATTAGGTTCCAGGGCTTATTAGAGGGCTCAAACGAGATCTAAAAAATATGAAAATTGGCAGGTAGATACTTCTAAAGCTCCTCAAGCTCAAGGACTCCTTGGCTTGCACAAAATGGAGCTACAAAAATACGAAATGATATTTACAATGGTTTTTAGTGATGAAAATCACTATTTGTGTAGGGATTTTCTCTATTGATTTGTCATACATACCTTTGAGCTCCCTACTTGCTCTTTCTTCTTGTGTGCTCAACTCCTTGATGTCTGAAAAATTTAGATGGCCTACTTGCCAGATCTTCTTTGACTGCCATGTCTGCTTGTGCTGTCCCTTCGCTCTGACTCTCTTCGTCTTGTGGCTCCTTCGGTTCCTTGACTGCTGCCAACACCCCCCCCCCACTCTCGCGTCTGTCGCCCCTGACAGACCCTTGTCTAGATTTTCGTTGAACGTAGTATTGGACGACGTCAGAAGCGAGGTGATGTTCTTCTAATCTGAGCCCCGTGCTAGATCTGTTAATAATGCGTCCCAATTCACTGGTCCTGGTACGTCCGGGTGTGGCACCCGCAGTTGTTCTGAATGTATGGTTCTCTCCACAGCGAATAAGTGGAGGAGATGTGAAGGCCTGGGTACAAAAATTTCTGAGTGATATTCCCAGAATCCCGTTATGAACATCTCCTCGAAAGTCTGTTTAAAACAAGCGGGGAGGTACTTTATTCTGGCATGCCAAGCATATATTACTTCTATTGATGGGGTGGTGCTCATGTCGTAAACTAGGTCTTGGTTGCCTGTAACGAATCCTGCTCCTGAGAAGTGGGGATCCTTAATGTTTTTAAATGTCCTGAATGTGATCAGCATTAATTCAAATATTTTCATACACATTTGTGCCATCACATCGGGTGTATTGCGTAGTCGAGTGCTCCAGTGTCTGATAGTAGAAATCATGTAATTTACAGTGGGAGGTCCTCATGGAGGTGCTAAATAAACATAATTTAGCCACTTGGCACAGCCCTTGATGTTCTTGACAGCAATGGTGAATTCGGGCCATGTGCGTCTTCGTAGGACTGGGGCATAACAAGGATTGTACTTAATAAAGAGGGGCATGTTATTCCAGGTTCGTACCATTTCAGGATGAGTCTCCAAGAGACGGATCCTCCAAGTGGGTTGATGAATAGATCCTCTTTTTGCACTCTCTGGTATATCGTCGGGGCCAAACTGGGTGGCAAAGGTGGGGGCCTTCCCACATTGTCGTTGGATCTCTGCGTTGTAATCAGCCAATAATATGCAATATGGCACATACTGATCATCATTGGTCCCTATCCACCTGTGATGGGACATACGTCTGAAATACTCGGACTTGATGACAGTGTCTTCTAATTTGGCTAATGATTGGATTTGTATTGCTACTCGTTCATCGTGGGTGTTCGTTGTCTTCTCTAATGACTGAAGCCATTCAGGTGCTTCCACTTCTAAGGTATCCATTCCCTCTGAGGTTTGTTGCCCTCCTGGCATTGGCATAGGAACGTATGGTTCCTCGTACGAATCATCTACCTCAATGGGAACCAAGTCTTCTGGCTCAGGTTCTATAACTGGAGAGGGTTGCCTTTCATACTCTAGTAACTTTTTCTGGAGCTCAACCACCTACTCTGTCAATGCCTTCACTTCCTCTGAAGTCGAGGCCGGTTCTATTACCTTGGTTGGAGCCTCCTGTTCCTTGAGCTGGCCACGTAGCTCATCACGTTCCCTTTCCAACTCATCATGAGCATCTAATAGATCTGCATAGCTTTCCAAGATGGTCTTCATTGTCTCTGAGGGTACGGCTTTAAACTGCTCTGGATCAATTTCGTGGGGAGAGCCTTCCATTGCTGCTTCTAGATTTGCTTCATTTTGCTGCTGCAGTCTCTTGTTCTCTTCAAGGGCGGCTGCCATGTGTTTTCTGAGGAGTGCCAAGTTACGCCGGACTCTGAGATTATCAGCTTGGTATACGTCCAGCAAGGCCTCGAGTTGTTTGGTGCCCGGCTGTTGTGATGGTTGGGGAGTTTCTAGGAGTGTTTGGTGGGCATGTTCGAGCGTGGTGTAACGTTGGTTGAGTTCTACATTTTCTTCCTCGATCGCTGTGAGGCGGCTCTGAAGTTTCTGATTGGTAGTGATCACTTGATGATAACGATCGTCGAGAGCTCGATACTCATTCTGAAGTTGATAGACACATTGATTTAAAGCTAGAAATATACTATTTACATTAAATGATGCAGGGAGAGATGAAGATGCAGGGGAAATGGGGACGGGAAAGGGAGTTGTGAATGATGTGGAGTCAAGTGGAGATGTGGGTGGAGGGGGTATGGGGGACGGAGGTTGCATGGGGGAAGGGAGTGGTGCTGTGGCAGGAGATGTTTCCATAGTGTCAAATGTTTGAGTGACCGTGTAGATGGGGACCGTGGGTGGGGTGGATGTGACGTTAGTGAAGAGAGTGGTGAAGGTGGGCATAGTGACTCCCCCGAATTGGATTCCCGGAGAGAGTGGAATTCCCATGACGATTGTGGTGATAGTGGACGTGGTGGCGATAGTGTCACGTGGTGGAGTGAGTTGTGTAGTGAGAGGTGGGGAGGGTGGTGACAGTGGTGCTTCCTGATGTTCGTCTGTTTGCGTTGTATTTCCTGGTGCTGATACGTTGATATGAATTTTTTTCCCGGACCTCATGGGACGGGCGGGAACTCCTTTCTCAAATCGGTGAATGTAGGCCATTGCCTCAATCGGCATGTAGGTTGATGGACTCGATGAACATATCATCCACACCTTCCTCTGCCAGCAATTGGTTCATGAGTTTCTTGCCTGCTTCAAGTGACATTTTATGCTGTTCTTGAACTAGCTTCATGGTTCGATATAGTCTTTTTATTTGTGCTGAATATGCTGGAGCACTTGCTAACTCTGAAAGTTCATCATACTCTTGTTCTTCGTAGGCTTCTTCCTCTTGTTCGGTCTCTTGTTCATCTACGTCGACTTCTACAACTTGCGGTCGGGTGGGGGCTGACGTTGTTGTATGGGTTTGTGGTTCCTGAGCTCGCTCTGTTTCCGTTTCGAAATTAGAGTCGTAGATCAGTCTAGCCACTTCTTCATCAGTGAGATCATTGAGAGTAAAGCCCTGTGGAAATTCCAAGTCTGATGGGACGGGTGGAAACACCAGATTGGGTCCCTCTGTACTTGGTCTTGGTAGCCGAATGGTGAATGGTCTAATGCGTCGTGTCTGGGGAGGGGTAATCTCTGGTGTAGTGGTGGCTCCCCTTGGTTGAGCACAGGGTAATTGGACTCCCCCTCTCATCTTCTTTGATGGAGGACCTGCCGTTGATAGCCTTCTCTGGAACTCCTGGGCCCGGGACCATACGAGTGCCCGCTGAATAGGCACGTCATAGGCTAGACATCGATAGATTATTTTGGTCAGAGCACAACACCTGTGGAGCACATTTTTCTGCTTCTTGTTCCACCGTTGATGGGCTAGGTGGATCTGATCTACGATCCAATGTGGTACGTTGATAGGGAGGTTTTTTGTCTCTGCCAAATACAAGCTAAACCATATCTTCTTTGGTGGCATGGTGAATCTTTCCTGGGCTGGAAAAGCAAAATGCTGCATGACAGCCCGTAGGTGAAGAGCGATGGTCGGTGTCATTGCTACCATATCCTTCAGCTTATTGAGATCTTTATGTTTCATTCTGCCTGGAACCATTGTTTCCTTTTCAGTAGGAATGTGCATACCATGCATGTCCAATGCTTCTCGTACCAGATTGAGGGTCAGTTTGAATCTTTTAAGTTCGTGGCCCGGCAACAGTGAGGGTAACACAAAAGTGCTGTCGCCTCCCTTGGCCCTGCTAGGAGTGATGGTACTGATAAGATAAGAACAACGTAAGAAATCTGGCTTCGGTAAGTGGGCCCTGAAATAACTGTCCAGGCCCGCTTTGGTCCATACCGAACGCATTACTTCGGCATTCTGATAGCTCTCAAATTCACGTGTGAAAAAATGGTAGCGTCCCCATTTACCATTAAACTCCAATTCAGCTTCCCCAAAATAGGTTCCATCACCCACTGGTCCTGCAACATCACTGAACCAATGAGCGTGTTTGCCCACTTGAGAGGTGTGTCCCTGAGGAGGATCCTGAACTGGGAGCACATGCACAGCTTGAAGTTCTTGCGGTCTTTCGGTGAGATGTGGTTCGAGGAGGAGTGTTTCTATATCCACAATCTGTGCGCTGGATCCGGCGTGAGAACTGGAACCTCCAGCTTCTGCCATGGCACTGCTTGCTTGTTGGTTCTCTGAGAATATAGAACCATGTGTTAACATTGTAATGGACAGAATAAAACCGTTGTTGTCCCTGTTACAACATTAACATGAGGCAGATGATGAGTCAGTGGGTCAGTGAGTGCTCGATGAGTGTGTGTGCAGTTAGTGAAGAGAAGAGCTTAAATGGAAAGCTATGGTGTCTGAGTGATGTAGTTAGTAGTTGGACGTGAATTTACAAGGAAGGGTCAGGGGGTTTGTCACACATCTTAGGACGCCAGACACAACGTATGGTTTTGTGTCGTGGTTTGGTGGAAGGGCCTGAAAGCACAGTGAGGGTATCGGCTTGGAAATGAGGCTTTTTAGGGATCCATTTCCACATGATTCTTCTCGTGCTTACAGGTGAATGTGTGTTTGTGTGTGAGGTATAAGAATGAGTATCAGAGGTGAGAGGAGATGGACCATGTTGTACAGGGGGTGGTGTCTGGATAGATATTTGAGCGCGCAAGTAAGCCTTAGGCACCCAAATTTGTCTTGATTGTGGCCTAGCCTTCATCAACTTCTTGGGTACCCAAATAGATTTCACTTTCTCAACAGAGGTTTTAGGAGTCTTCTTATTAGTATCAAGTCGTGGATTACTAATAGGAAGTTGAGACCGTTGTTGCGACTTGGTTACAGTCGGTAGCTCGCCCTTTCGCACCCACATTTGTTTCATCGGTTGAGTTGTTCTGCTTCGCGCATTCTCTTGGTCTCTCGCCTGGAGAGTCTTCAGTGATTGATCTGCCCTTAGTTGCTGCCTCCTTCTGGCCTTTGGAAAAGAAGGGAGTTCCATTGTGGTTCTGACTCCTTTTTTGAGATCTTCATTCTTCTGCATCACATAGCCTTGGACAAGAACAGCATGGTCAACTTCATGTGTACCCCTGGAGGGACCAGGAGTCCGTGCCTTTTCTAGTTCCTTGAGTGCTCCATTATTTGACTCAATTGTAATTCTAGTTTGATTCACCCATACCTGAAGAAGTCCACTTCTTAGGTTTAAGTTGACTGCTTGGTCATAGATCCAGTCTTGACCCAAGACAAGGGGTTCAGTGAGGTCCTCATCTTGACATACTAGTACTTTAACTGTCATTGCCTCATCATGAATATAGAGGGGAAGTTCCACCTCGCCCATGCAAGGGGTTTCCACGCCTCCCAATCCTATGAGATATGCTTCCACAGAATTGACAGTTAATTGCAACTCTTGACAGTAAGACAATTTAACAGCGCTAGTGGCTGCACCTGAGTCAATCAAGGCTCTTACAGTCCTTGCACTCTTTCCTTGTCCTATATCTAAGGTTATGAAAGGACGTCGATCAGTTATCCTATGTGAGCTAACACCTGAAACTTCACACATAACCACGTCATATCCTTGATCTGCCTATGCATCTTGCCTAGGGTGCTCTCTACCTTGTCTTCTTAATTTCATTCTCCGTATGCGCTCTAGGGCTTCTGCTTGAGCTTCTTCTCGAATTCGCTTTTCTTCCTCTTTGCGTTTCTTAGCAGTATTGAGTCGACTTAGCATTTCCTCTGTGAGAGGTTCCTGATACAACTTGACTCTGCATCCGCTGATATAACTTGGGAGAACATCGCCTTCTAATGTGGCTAGTTGCACTGCTCCACTTGTTGAGATTCTGTTAATGATCATGGGTCCGTAGCCTCTCTTCTCCAGTTTCCTCGCATGTTGCTTCAATGTGTAGACTAAAACTAAGTCGTCTGCCTTTAAACCTTTATCCTTAACGTGGGCATCAAAGTATGCCTTCTGTCGTTTCTTTGCTGCATATATCCCTGCAGCTGCCCTCAGTCTTGTTGTCTAGAGGATAGTTCATGACCCGTCCATTCGTGTTCTTGTGCTACTTTCAATGTAGGTATTAAGAAGTCCAAAGGTAGCACGGCGTTTTGGCCAAATACCATCTGAAAGGGGGTGGCTTGGAGTACCGTTTTGTATGCGACTCGGTATGCCCAAACAGCATGGTGTAGCTGTTTGTCCCAATCAGAGCATTTATTGTTTACTAATTTCGTCAGTACATTGCATAAGATCTTATTGGTGCTCTCAGCCTGGCCATTAGCTTGAGGGTGATAGGGGGCAGACTTCTTATGTACTACCAAAAATTCGTGGAGCAGATTTTCAATAACTTCATTCAAGAAGTGGGTGCCTCTATCGCTAACTAGCTCTATGGGTAGCCCGTATCTAGTGAATACATTCTCAAATAAAAACTTAGCTGTTGTTTGAGCATCGTTCTTCGTTGTGGCTTTTACCTCCACCCACTTTGTTAGATAGTCTGTCGCAACAATGATATATTCTGCATGGGAACCCTTAGCTGGGGGATTAATAGGACCTACGAAGTCTATTCCCCACTTAGAGAATGCACGTCCACCCATCATAGGTTTCAGTGGCATCTCATCTTTACGTATAGGATATTGAGTTCTCTGACAGACATCACAACGTTTCACATAGGTATGTGCATCCATGTGAAGGGTCGGCCACCAGAAGCCCGCAAATAGTATTGCCTTGATCACCCGATCTGGTCCAAAGTGTCCTCCTGCTACACCTTGGTGAGCAGTGTCCAAGATCTTGAGATACTCACTCTCATGGACACATAGTCTCAGGTAACCGTCTTTACCACGTTTGTATAGATTATCACCAATAAGTGAGTAATCCTGGGCTTCTTGTTCTAAACTCCTTTTCCTAGCCAGAGTCATGTCTGGAGGGAATGTTTTCGTCCTTAGGAAGGATACTAGTGGTTCACTCCAATCTGGCACTATGGACACTTGATAAAGAGTGGCATGTTCCACAGGTGGTTTAGTGCAGCAGATTGGGCATTCCTTGCACAACTTTTGGACATCAGCTTCCATAGTTGGCCAATGTACTCCTAGTCTCCTTAGTGTCTGTAAGGTTCGTTGCTTTGAGTAGTGTTGCTCTAATGCACCTACATGTGCTAAATGCAACCATTTAGTGTACTCGTCCTCTTCTACACAACAAGCCAAGATTCCTTGATCTGTGTGCTTGTACATACTTTCTGCCATGATGTGATACTTTTGGGCTTTTACTACCTCTCTATCCTGCGTGTTTATTACTGGATGGTTAGGTCCGTATTTCAATACTGGCACTAATGGCTTAGCCCACTGAGGTATTACTTCCAAATTAAACAAGTAAGCATCAGGAATATCATCTGATACTCCTTGTGGTAAGGAAAGGTGATCTGCTCTCAAATGAGTCTTCCCTTTCCTTACCACAACCTCAAAATCATACTCCATTAGCAAGAGAAACCATCTTACTAATCTTCCTGTATTGCATGGCTTGTTTACGAGGTATAGCAATGCCTGATGATAAGTAAAAAATTTAAACTTATTTGCAAGCAAATAGTGTCTAAATTTCTTAACTGCATATATCATGCCTAAGCCTTCTCTCTCAGTAGTGGTATAATTTCGTTCAGCTGCATTCAATTGTCGACTAGCATAGGCAATTGGAAGATCCATATTACCTTCACCAGTAGGTTGTGCAAGCACACATCCAATGGCATAATTGGATGCATCCACATGAACATGGAAAGGCTTATTCCAATCCGGTGTGGTTAAAATTGGTGCTAAACATAATCGCCGTTTAAGCTCATTGAAGGAATTCTCACATTCCTCAGTCCACTCAAAGTTTGTCAGAAGTCCGTACATGGGCTTTGCAATGACAGCATACATGTGAATGAACCGGCGGTAGTAACCACAATGTCCCATGAAAGCTTGTACTTCCTTGACATTCCTTGGCCTAGGTAGCTCTGCTATGGCTTTCACTTTCTCTTCGTCAGTAGATATGCCATTTTTTGACACTATGTGCCCTAGAATCTTGCCTTGCCTGACCATGAAAACGCACTTTTCTGGGTTTAGGCACACTTGATATTCTCTACATTTGTCAAAGATTTGTCTCAGTTCAGGAATATGGGTTTGTCTGATGTTGGAATGAGCACAAAGGTCATCAACATAGACTTCTAAATTCTTCCTCAGGAACTCCTTAAATACATGGCACATTAGTCTCTGGAAGGTACCTGGTGCATTGGTAAGCCCAAATGGCATTACACAAAAGGCAAATATACCCCACTCTGTGGCAAAAGCTGTCTTATGCTGATCTTCTGGAGCTATGGCTACTTGATTGTAGCCTGAAAATCCATCGAGGAAGCTGTACACTTCCTTGCCTGCTACTCTTTCTAAGAGATGTTCTGTGATGGGAAGCGGGTAGTTATCTCGAATTGTGGCTGCATTGACCTTCTTCAAGTTAATGCATACACGCAGCTTGCCATTCTTCTTGGGCACCACTACGATGGGGGATACCCACTCAGTGTGCTCAATTTCATAGATAAATCCAGCTTCAACCAGTCTATCTATCTCCTCTTTGATCTTGGCAGCGTAATTATCGTTATATGTATAGGGCTTTTGCTTAGAGGGTTTAGCATCTGAGGTCATGGGGATAGTGTGTGAGCATATGTCAGGGTCAACACCTTTCAAATCCTTGTAACTCCAAGCGAATACATCTTTGTATTCTCTTAGCAAGGCTATTAACGCATGCTCTTCTTCCTCTGTTAGGTCATGGCCTATGTACGTGCATCTCTCCTCTCCTTCTTCTAGGGCCACTACTATTTTCTTGGTGGTTTCTTTGTTATCATAGGCCTCTCCTGATTGTGCCTCTCGTTTAGGCATTCTTATCATGACTCTCCTGTCGTCTATCTCATACTTCTTAAAATTTCCGGGACCTCAAACAAAGATTCTTCCTCTTCTGGTGAGACTTCTCTCTTCTTTCGTTTCTTTCCTTCTTCCTTCGGGGTCACATGTGTGGCTAATCTTACATCATTTGTAAGCTCTCCATGCCTCTGGGGTTGAAATTCTACTTCATGGAAGTATTCTTCATCTGATGCAAAAGGTGGGTCCATAATGATTGACTCTAGATCGGAGTCACTTGCATCCTCAAATGCATCAGGGCTAGGTTTGCATTCTTCTAGAACTGCCTCTCCCATGATTGGCTCTATGGAGAAGATTGAAATGTCATAGCCATCCTCATCACAGTGAGGTGTCCATTGTTCCTCATTGATGGCTACATCCATGGTTGCTAGAATTTCTGCCCAGCCGTGAGGTTCGAATTCTTCATCTGGAAAAACTACAGGTGCATAGGCTGGGTCTTGAATTGATCTATGGGTTTCTTTTGCACCTATCTCCCTGGCTTTTTCTCTCTTCTCTTCTTCTACTGCTACCTTACACATCCATAAGTGAGTGTCTTCATGCATCCATGAGGATCCTAATCCTAGGGAATGCACCGATTCCGTATCATCTTTGGCTCTATGGATGGGGTTCCATTGGATGGGAGGGACATCTCTATGAGAGTAATCCTTGAGATTGACTTTGGTCGTAACACCTAAGTGCTGAAGGTACAAAGAATTGGTTCCCCAATCCTGTACCACTTGCAACTATCGCATAAAGGGTCGTCCCAAGATCATTTCATAGGCATGGTTCTTGCTAAAATCACATATGGCAAAGGTATGCTCGAACTCGACACCACAAGTGGTGAGAGTTATTCCTTCTAGCAATCCTAAGGGCCTCTCAATATGACCATCGGCCATCTGCAATTTCATTCTCGTTGGCCTGAGTGCTGGCTTGCCCCAACGCTTCCATAGGGAAGTGGTGGCAATTGCAACTCCTGCACCTGAGTCCAAAATTGCCTTGGTGGTGTACTCCTGGTAGGTAATGGGAAGATAGGTGTTCCCTTCTTCACCTTCACACATATCTCCTATCTTATCCAAGGGTATCTCTGGCACTGTCCTATGTGATCCTACCTGGGAACAAGGTTTTGCTATCTCGGGCACTTGAGTGGCTACATGTTTCCACACCTCTGGTCTAACCTTAAGCAGCTCTTCCAAAGTGAGATTGCACTGCACTTTGGTGTTCTTCACTACCTCTGTGTTCCTAGGTATGACTGAATCTTCGATTCTTACCATGACTATAGGTGCTCTCATATAGGTGGACTTTGCTTCCCATGGGCCTGTGAAATGGGGTAGTTCTTGTAAAGAATTAGACTCGAAGTCTAATCTTTCTTGAGATTGGGCACTCTCCTGCTCTCCATAAATGGAAGGAAGGTCTTGTGGGAATTGATCATGTGTGTCATCCACCAGTTCAATGGGAGGAGGAACTTCACTCTCTTTAGCCCATTTCTCTTCTTGAATCTCTCGCAAGAATTCTGGTGTGTATTGATTCATAGAAGAAGAGGTGTCTGGCTCCGTAGAGTTAGGCACGTAGGCCTCAAGCACATAGGCTTTCTGGGTAGGAAGACCTGCTCTTTCACTAGCCTTGTCATGGTGTTGAGGGGCGAGTTCCTTTTGTGATTGTGCCATTAGATTCTCTATTCTTTCTAGGGAGGGGGGGTTGTCTGGTTCAGTGGAATTGGGCACATAAGCTTTCGATGGGGGATGGGTCATGTTTTTGCTTGCTTTATCTCTTTCTTGATTTTTTTCTTCCTTGGCAGATCTTGCAATTATGCCCTCTAACTTCTCTAGAAGTCCATCCAAGTGTAATTGCGTCTTGGCTGAGCCCGAGTAATTGAAAAGGCGACTGGCTTCAAACATAGTATGAGCCAATGCGACCATTTTCGCGCAAAGCTTGGTTCTTTCTATCTCTAGGTCAGCTCTAGGGTAGCACTTGTCATGATCCGTGACATTTGGCCCTTCTTGGATTCTGGCCTGATATGCTTTAAGCATCATGTCTATGTCTTCAGGAGTGGGATCAGCTAATACTGATCCTGCTTGGGGTGGTGGGTGGGTTACGTGGGGTGTATTAGAGGGTGGAGGGATGGAGGGTGATGGAGATGGTAGCGGTGGGAATGTGTGAGAGTGCGGTTGAGATGTGATCTCTATGATTTTGGCCTTGGTTTCTCGTAGACTTTCCTCAAGTTCACTCATCTTCTTTGCCCATTGCCTTTTCATACGTTCACGGCTATCTCTCCAAGCTCTTGTTCTCTTCTTATTTTGGCTATCAGTATCGCTAGCGTCTGGGCTCTTTTCCTGGCTTACTCCTTGGTTTTGTTGCATTGCTTGAGCTCTAGTGACTACCTGTACGGGTGCAGTGGAAGTGACACTTCCTGTGGAATCTACCACTAACCCAATAACATTAATAGGAGTGATTTTTGGCATATTATTAGGATTCTTAGGGCAGTCTCGTAAGAGATGCTCCTTTCCACACTCTTGGCAAAAGCCTTGAATTGTTACTGACTGGGGTTGCATAGGTGGAGGTAAGGGACAATCACGAATGCGATGATCTCCCTGACATCTGTAGCATGGTCCTTTAGGGAATGGGGGTCTTACTTGCTTAGGTTGAGGCCTAGGCTTGGGGTTTGCATACATGACATTTGTGTAATCTGACTCCCAACTAGGTTCATTTGGCTCTTCACTATAGTAAGACTCACCATGCTCAGGAGACTGCATGTAGTAGGCCTGGGGGCTATCAACATGTGTAGAATCAAAGCTATGGTCACTCGGGTCACTTTCAGAAAGCAATGATGTTACAGGGACTATAGCTCTATTCAAGTTCTCTTCTGCAGCTGCATATTTTACTGGGATCACATTAGTAGGAGCAGGTGGTTGCTGTGCTAGCACTGGCTGGGGTCTCAGTTGGTTTTGGTAGGGTTGCTAGGTTTGTTGAGGCCTAGCATACTGTTGTGGTGGATATTGGTTCTGATATCTTCCTTGTTGAGGGTATGTCTGAGGGTAGGTTTGCCTAACTGCTTGCTTGTTGTATGGGCAATCTTGCGCTGTGTGATTTGTGTATCTCCGTTCTATGGTGCAGTATTGGCCACTAGGATTTACTTGGGGTTGAGCCATAATGGGATAGACATTTGCCATATGGTCGCCTCCACAATTATAGCATCTTTTTACAGGGGCGAACCTTGGGATTTGTTTACTAGAGACACCTAGTTTCTGAGCAACTTTCTCTGCAAGTTCCTCAATCGATGTGGATTGCGTGGAAGAGAGGCTAGAGGCACTATCTGAATCTTTGTATATCTTGGAAAGCTCTAACTCCTCCCCTAGGTTATCCTCAATGTCAATACACATGCGTACACACTCTTCTATGGTCCTAGGGTCCTTCAAGTACACATATGATCTTAATTTGGTACTTAGCAATCCATCCAAGAATAAAGCCACTTGCTTAGCTGGTGTGGGTAGCTCAGGGACAGGGCATCTTTCAAGATATTGCCTAAATCTCCTTCCTGCAAGTCTCACGGTCTCTTGTGGGGTCTGCTTGAAACTGTGAATCAGTGAGGAGGTATTATGTCTTATGCCACTCTTAGAGAATTCAATAATGAAAGCCTCTAGGAGTTGGTCTATGCTCCTGAACTGCCTCTCGTTTAGTGGCTGAAACCATGTCAGGGCAGTGTTCCTAAGGGTTAGACCAAAGGCATTGTACTGCGTGAATAGATCCTCCACTTGTTCAGCTCTCAGGACTTGTCTAAACTCAGCCACATGATCGTATGGATCTCCAGTGCCATCGAAGTAGTTCTTCATGGACTTAACTAGCTGAGTCGGTCTCAAAGTCCTTGTGTGCTCTCTAGGTCGTGGTAGAGGGAGCTCATCCGCATTTCTTTGATTCCTGTGAGCTCTAAACATCTCAGGTTCTACTCTATTCGTTTCCATTCTCGTTCTTTCTCTGCCCCCTGGGTTGGCAAAGCTTACTTCTGGCCTATCTCTACTCCTGTCTCTTTGAATTCCATGAGCTTGGGATGTTCCAGCACCAGGGTGACCATAGGACACATTCGATCTTGGTTGGGGGAAAACGAATTCACCCTTCCAAGTGTAAGCATGTCTATCATGTTCTGTAACCACAAAGATCCTCTCTGAAACGTGATCTAAGTAGGTCATGCTGCCTGGGCTATCAGGATCCTTAAACTCATAGATCATGATTGTTTCTATATCAGTTGGCTAATCAGATTTATACCTCCAAAAGGCTTTGTCCGTTTCTCGATTGAGGAGCAAATCTATGCTCTTATTATCCTGGGGAATCCACTCTGGTGTGATAATCCTAGTGAGAACCGATTTGCCTCGAGGGGTTCTAGGTTCTGTACCCATGTTTCCTTGCTCTAGGTCACCTAAGTCCGCTTCTGGGATCACATTTCCAAATTCGTCCGTCCTATTTGGGTGATTGGTGACTACGTATATGGTTCCTTCTTTGTCCAAGTATGCTCCGTTTTCAAACTTGACAGCTGGGCGCTCTAGTCCAATGGATTGATCAGGATTCTTAATCTGTACCACAGATCTTCCTAGGCCGTCCTCATAGATGTTGGCACCTAATCGGTTGGTCCTAAGGTATTCCAACTGCGTTTTGTAAGGGCCTTCTACCCTGTGCAAGTATGGCACTCCTGAACTTCCTACAGGTCTCTCCATACCTTGAGACATCTCGGATTCACTAGTCTCAGAACTTGGGTAGTATGAGTGGTGGCTCAACTGCTGGGCCCACGACCTAGCAGTGTGGTTGACACTAGCCTCTGAAGACCTAAGGCTTTGTCTATCCCTTACTAGATGTCGCCCTGATCTAAGGTTCATAAGCCTAATTGAATAGCCCAAATTTGCCCAAGTACAACCTCGTTGCAGAGTCCTTTTGTATCAGTTACTTGATTCTTTTTAGTTGATTCCCGTGTTAAAATTCTTGTCTGATATCACGTCGTAAGGTATATTTGAGTGTAGTTCCGCACTTAAAGTTGATCGTTCCACGCTAAGTTCTTTTCCTTTAAAGTTCTCGACAGTACAAAGATTATGTCCTTAGCTTGAACTTGAGAGTTTAGGTCTGCTTCAACTTGATAATTGCCTATCGTCGCCCTGACTTACTCCTACCTCTAGTCGTTCTTAGCCTAAGCTAGGAATTGACGAAGGGGAATTGAGAGTATTCCGACCTTTCTTGCTGATCCTTGCTCTTTAGTGCTCAAGAAGTTGATTCTCAAGCTTGCACAAAGCCCTTGCTTGGACGTGCTCAATTGCTTCTCAATAGACCTGCATCAGTCCCAAGATTAGCTCCAGACTTAAATTCAAATGACAGACTAGACCACTTTCATGCATGTGACTTACTGACCAACTTATCTCTTGCCCTTTATAAAAAACAATCCCAAGGATCCCTCAGTTTTCCTACCTCGGGTATGGTTAGCTTCAAGAAACCCTATCTAATAATCCTGATCTTAATTTTCACATAACCTTTGGTTGTAATTCCCACGAGCTTTCCAACAAAACAAGAATCACAGCAATTGGATTTCGTATGAGGAAGTTATGTCAGTTCAGGCTTCAGGGATTAAAACAGGGTTCAAAACAGTTTAATCAAGCAGGCAGAAATTCTTGAATTACTTGGGTTGCGGCCTCAACATGCAATGCTAACCCCGAGTGTTTGCCCCACAAATTGGCCAAGTTAGCCCCCTATTCTTTACCCTAGAAAATTGGCCAAATTTGCCCTTCTAACGCGTTCGCAAGTTCTGTCAGTCGCGATTGACAGGTCAGTCGCGATTGATGTGTCGATCGCGATTGATGTGTCCATCGCGATTGACAGGTCCGTCGTGGCTGTCAGTCGCGATTGATGTGTCGATCGCGATTGACAGGTGGTTCGAAAAGTCAATCAATCGTGGTCAAAGGGTCGTTGACTCTGTCAGTCGTGATTGATGGGTCGATCACGATTGACAGGTCGATCGCGAGGGTCTGTCCGTCGTGGTCAAACAATCGTTGACTGTGTCGATCGCGATTGACGGGTCGATCGCGATTGACAGGTCGGTCGCGAGGGTCTGTCTGTCGTGGTCAAACAATCGTTGACTGTGTCGGTCGCGATTGACAGAGCCGTCGTGGGCTATCAGTCGCGATTGATGGGTCGATCGCGACTGATGACTCGATCGCGATTGACACGTGTCACGCGTATGATCCGTCAGTCGTGGTCAATCGGCCGTTGACTCTGTCGGTCGCGATTGACAGAGCCGTCATGGGCTGTCAGTCGCGATTGACTAGTCGATCGCGATTGACAGGTCTGTCCGTCGTGGTTTGTCGATCGCGATTGACAGAGCGATCGCGATTGACAAAAATCTGAGGAGTTTCAAAAATCTAAGCACATTTTTGGGAAGCTCTAGGCCTGTAGATCATGGTTTTGCACTTTGTTTGGCAATTTGAGCATTTTTTCTGTCGATCGCGATTGACAGAGGTCGGCGACACACAGACAGTTACCGAGAATTCCGTACCTGTGCAGAGTGCTGGGGACGATGATGCGGCCTGTACCTGCAAGACAGCTCAAGAAACATGCAAAAACAGCACACACAATTTCGCTCTCTCGCTCTCTCTCACAAGTGAAATGAGGGAAATGAGGTGGAGAAGGTGATATGATCAAAAAACTGAAATTTTCGCGATGATGGAAATGGAGGTGGAAGATGGTGATGATGATGATGGTGATGATGGTGGTAAGGTAAGAAAGAGAAAAATAGGAAAAAGTAAAGAAATTACCTACAACGCCAACGTCTCCAATCTACGTCTTACCATCACACGCTCGTCCTCAAAGCTCGATCCCCGGCAACGGCGCCAAAATTTGGTGTAGCTCAGTGATGAGTAGCACCTCCTTTAATGTCAATCCGGGAAGACGTGAGGATGGTATGAAGACCTCGAGCAAGTGGAGGCACAAGTGCGTGAGTGAGAAGCACACAAGCATGCACACACATACACGCACACGCGCACACACGGCAAGACAAAGAGTGAGAAGCAATGGACTTCTTAGATTACTTTCAAAAAGCTCTTACAAGTTCATTTCAATTACAATCTAACCTCAAAAATGAGCTCTCTAGCTCCTTTTATAGTTTTTGACTAGCTTTGGCCCTGTTCAGACCTAGTGTCCGGCCTAGTTAAAAATTAGGTTCCAGGGCTTATTAGAGGGCTCAAACGAGATCTAAAAAATATGAAAATTGGCAGGTAGATACTTCTAAAGCTCCTCAAGCTCAAGGACTCCTTGGCTTGCACAAAATGGAGCTACAAAAATATGAAATGATATTTACAATGGTTTTTAGTGATGAAAATCACTATTTGTGTAGGGATTTTCTCTATTGATTTGTCATACATACCTTTGAGCTCCCTACTTGCTCTTTCTTCTTGTGTGCTCAACTCCTTGATGTCTGAAAAATTTAGATGGCCTACTTGCCAGATCTTCTTTGACTGCCATGTCTGCTTGTGTTGTCCCTTCGCTCTGACTCTCTTCGTCTTGTGGCTCCTTCGGTTCCCTGACTGCTGCCAACATGTGTCCAACACCCTCTTCTCATTGGTGCATTCCTAATCACTCCTTAATCTAAAAGGCCCCCATAGGGTTCATTGTTTCCCCTAATGAGCTCAAGATGATGATGAAACTTCATGTATATGTATTGATATGTAAAGTACAATGTTCGGAGGTGTTGGAGGACTCCTATGGCTATGGGATAAGCACAATAAACACTCTTGAAATGCATGATAGCTTAGTGTCTATTTGAAACTTCTTCATTGAAGTATATATAATCTTTTTCCCATGATTTTAATAGATACGTATTGATGACTCGACCAAAGTTTCCAAACAATTTTTGAGCTACTTGTCCCAGTTCGCTGGCCTGGTGGTTGGGCCTCTCGCCTCTTGAGGCGGGGGTGAGGGTTCAACCCCTGGCAGCAACATGTAAGGGACATATGAATCCTGGAAAAACTGTTGTATGTGGTTGTTGGCCACCGTTTGACCATCCCTGCGATAGTTGTGACCGTCGTTTAACCCAGTCTTGTAAACCCCTGTTCTTGTGGGATAAGGGGGGTCCCATGGGTACTATGCCCTTCCTTGTACAGTTGCAATTTCAATGTTAAAGTCCGAGGGAGTAGGCCTAGGCCGAAACTCCATTTATAAAAAAAAAAAAAAAAAAAAATGAGCTACTTATTCAAATTTTGAATTCAAACATGACTTGTAGCTTTTTAGTCCTTTTGGACTTGTCTTGAGTCTCAATTTTAAGTCTTTTAAACTATTTTACAATAGGTAAAAATAAAACAAATATGACTTGTAACTTTTTAATCGTTTTAGACTTACCTTGAGTCTCATTTTTACGTCTGTTAAACTATTTTACAGCAGGTAAAAAAATTTGACATACGTAACAAAAATCCCCTTCAAGTCTAAGATGCTTGAGTCTTCATTCATTTGCAATATCTTGAAGTCCAACCATTTATTTGAATCTCCTTAACTTTAGTGCATCTAAAGCTTAGGTCACCATGTTTGTAGATTGTTGTTGAGTTGAGATATATGAAAGCTCAATTTCTTGGCTTGTGATATTCTTCCTAACAAAGTGATAATGGACTTGAATGCATTTGGTCCTTCAATGGTAAATATGTTTGTAAAGCTCTCATGTTATCACCAAATGTATGAGGAGTTGAAGCCTCGATTCCTAAGTCAACATATAGGGTCTTAATCCACATAGCTTCTTGAGTAGCATTATCCAATCCTCTATCTTTAGCTTTTATAGATGAGAGAGCAATGATAGGTTCTTTCTTTGATGACTAACAAATGAGTCTAAAACTTGTAAATCAAAGATAGCCAGAGGTACTTCTCCTATCGTCTCTTGATCCTACCCAATCTGTATGAGAAAAGACATTGATATCTATATCTAAATTATAGGAATAGAATAAATCTTCATTGATTTTCACTTTGAGATACTTTCATATCCTTTTGGGTGCCTCCATGTGTGGAGTCTTAGGTGAGTGCATAAATTGACTCAAAACATTCACACTATCCTTGATATCTACTCTTGTTAGAGTAGCATAATTGAAACTTCCAACTAGGATTTGATGTCTTGCAAAACCTTCAATGAGTTTTCCTTCATGAGCACTCAATTTTGAATTCACTTCCATAGGTGTACCTACAATCTTTTCATTTTCCATTTTGAACTTTGTAAGCATGTCTTTGGTGTACTTCCTATAGGTAAGATAAATACCATGTTCTATATACAAGAAACTTCCAACCCAAGCATGTATGTCACCTACAGTATATCACTTATCTTCAACTATTCCTTCATTTGATGTTTGGTTCTCATTATGCCTTCAAAATCATTAACTCTTAAAATGATCTCATATACATATACACAGAGATATAAGACTTATCTGTGTGATCTTTTAATGGGGAAATAAGTTTTTGCCTTGCTCACCATAAATCCTTTGTCTTGTAGGTAAGTAAGTAGTCTATGATTCCAAGCTCTTGGAGCTTCCGTTAGCACATACAAAGCTCTTCTTAATCTACAAACATACTCAAAATAGTCTAAGTCTTCAAAACCAAGATGTTGAGCCATATATAGCTCCTCTAAACTCCATCCATTCAAGAATGAATTCTTCACATCCATCCGATATATCTTCCATTTCTCAGAAGTTAAAATACTCATGAGTATTCTAATTCTAGGCATCTTTGTTGGAGGACAGAAAGTCTCCTCAAATCAATACCTTGAATCTAAGCATACCCCTTGGCTACTAACCTATATTGGTACCTATTTATGTTTCCATCAGAGTTCTTCTTAACCTTGTAGATCCATCTAGATCCAATCATCTTCATGGTTGAGGTCTTAAGCACTAAGTGCCAAGTGTTGTTGTCTTGCAATGCTTCAATCTCTTCTTTCATGGCATGATTCCCCATGTATTCTTATTGAATTCCTCATAAGTGATGATGGCTTTTCGGAATTCACATCTTGATCCATGTATATAGAATGCTTAGTGAGCAATGAGGTATCATATCCATAATTTTCTAGCTTCCTTTTTTCCCTCAAAGATGTTTTGATTGTTTCTTGAGATGGTTCTGCGATATCTCTTAATTCAACACCTTAGGGGGAGGAGCTACCACACTGATCATACATGTACAATGCCTTGAAGCTCTCAAAATAAGAGCTTGCACACCAAAAATTCTCTCTCGAAGAAGTTCCAAAGCAAATTCAACCTCCAAGAGTAATTAGGGTTCTCATAGCAAAAATGTGATGCTCTGTGTTTTGCTGTTTCAGAGATGATAACCTCTGAATCTGGACTTTTGATTTTCAGAAAACTTCAAGATCTGATTCTTGGCTACGTAACGAGATAAAGAACACTTCAATCAGAGGTGCGTAGCTCAAAATATGTGCAAAACAAGCACCTGCTGTCAATTTCACTATCACTTGCAACACTACTGCTCTGTATTTTGCAGTTTCGGCAACCTTGCACTGAGAATTTGAATCTGAGTTCTTCTACAAAGTGGTAGCTATCTTTATAAGCTATGCACAGCAAGTCAAATCATCGCATTCCGAGCTGTAGAACTCAAGTTATGATCCAAAAATTGACCTGCTGTCATAATGAATGTAGATTCGCTTTCTATAGCAATCTGCGTTTTTTGAATTTTCGGCACTCTAAAAGTCCGAACCACGTTCTGCGCTCTTCTATGAAATTGTAACCCTCTGTGTTACCTACACACAGAATTTTAAAACGCATCAATCCGAGCTTCTTAGCTCGAGTTATGACCAAAATACTAAACTATTGTTGAGAGATGCTGACTTGCACTTCTACTCCTTCTAACCTAAGCTTCCATTGAAGCTTCTTGCACACAAGCCTTCAACATGCTCTGATACCAATGAAGGGCTTTGTTGTGCAGAACAAGAGGAGGAAGGAGAAGATGGAGGGAGAGAGAAGAGAGGAGAGACGCGCGGACATGTGTGGGAGCCTCGAAACCCACATAATGATCTCTCTTTAGGCAATGCTCTATATATGATGTATATATATGAATATGGGGGTAAGGTCACATGACCCTTACATCCCCAACAGTATACACTATGAGGAAACATTCTCACTAGTTGCAAAGATGACTACAGTCACAACATTGATAAGTGTAGCTACTGCAAGAAATTGTTGCAAATGGGTTTACAAGGTAAAGCATAATGTTGATGGTAGCATAAGCAAGTATAAAGCACGATTGGTAGCTAAAGGTTATGCACAGACATATGGCATTGATTATGAGATAACATTCAGCCATGTAGCTAAAATGTCTACTGTCAGAACACTTGTTGCATTAGCTACAGCAAAAGGATGGACTTTGCATCAGATGGATGTGAAGAATGCCTTCCTACATGGTGAGTTATAGGAAGAAGTATATATGAACCAGCCACAAGGATATGAAGACTCAAAGCATCCAGAATATGTTTGCAGGTTGCAAAAGGCTTTGTATGGGCTGAAGCAGGCTCCGCGTGCATGGCATGCAAGGATTGCTGATTACCTAACCAACATTGGGTTTTCTATGTGTGATGCAGATCACTCACTATATGCAAGGAAGGATGATGATGGCATCACTATTGTGGATATTTATGTTGATGACCTGATTGTAGGTGGTGATAATGAAGAAAGCATCAAAGAGGTAAAGAAACTTCTTATGCAGGAATTCGACATGAAAGATCTTGGTGTGCTGCGCTATTTCTTGGGCATTGAGTTTATACATACAGAAACAGGTATATGGATGTCGCAAAGGCAATATGCCTTGAATATGCTGCAAAAGTATGGTATGGCTGATTGTAAGCCAATTTCTATGCCTTTAGATCAGAATTTGAAATTGGATACTACATCAGGTGAAGCATTAGAAAGTGCTACTATGTACAGGAAAATTGTGGGAAGTCTTATCTATCTTACAATTACAAGGCCTGATTTAAGCTACACTGTTGGACTTGAAAGTCAGTTTATGCAGGTTCCCAGGAAGCCACATTTGGATGCTCTGAGGCGCACTCTACGCTATGTGAGTGCTACTTTGGATTATGCATTATTTTATGAAGCTGGTGTAGATTTGCAGGTTCATGGATACACTGATGCAGATTGGGCTGGTAGTACTCCAGATAGAAGATCTACTAGTGGCTTTCTTTTCTCACTTGGAGGTGCAGCTATTACATGGAGCAGCAAGAAGCAACCCACTGTTGCTTTGTCGAGTATAGAGGCTGAGTATAGAGGTGCTGCAATGGCAGCATGTGAGGCATCATGGTTGGAGATGTTACTTGCAGATTTAGGTGTGGAAGTGCAAAAGCCTATCACCATCTATTGTGATAATCTTAGCAGCATACAGTTAGCACGGAACCCTGTTTTCCATGCTAGAACAAAGCATATCGAGGTCCATTATCACTTCATCAGAGAGAAGGTATTAGCAGGTGATATTGATCTTGTTTATGTGAGAACAGATGAGCAGGTTGCTGATATTTTCACCAAAGCACTTGGAGCTGAGAAGTTAAAGAAGTTTCGAGAGATGCTTGGATTACAGGATATGGCGTTGAGCTTGAGGGGGAGTGTTGAGATATCAAGCTCAACATGTGATGATCCAGGATGACACGTACCAGTTTTTCGTTTTTTTGACATGTATAGTGGTCATACCGATATATGTCAGGGATACTTCATTGAGCTTTATTAGATTTATCTACCGAGAGTGATGGCACATTTGTTTCTTGCCAGCTCACTCATTCGCGGATATTAGGTTTTTCCTTATGTACTGATCTTTATATATTGCACTTGTTGTATTCTTGTTTTTAAGGTCATTCTTGTACATTCCTTTTATGTAATAGAAGAAGAAGAAGAAGATCATTCTTCCTTGCCTCAATCTGTGTGTGTGCTTCTCCTTGAGAGTGAGAGTGTGTGTGTGAGCTCTCTTCCTTATCTCCTTCCTCGTGACATATGTTACATGGCTTGAGTGTTGAGCTATAATACACTGTTTGGGTACCCATATCTGCATGGTTGTGGGTCCTTTCGTCAGGTACTTCTTGGCGATCCAAATATGTTGAAGCTTCATCAAGGTCGAAGAAGGTCGAGGAGATGTTGAATATTTCCTCTCATTCTGCTGAGACTTCATCTTGTCATTGTCTACATTGTTGAAATCTGTCAGTGCTTTTTGTCCTTTTGGCACCTATACTTGTCTTTTGTTGCTTGCTTTATGATGTTGATACTGCTTTCTTCTTTGTGTCGTCTGATATGGTCATCGGTCTGGGTTCCTCCGTCGTGGTTGAGTCCTTGGTGGTTGTGGGCGAGAGGTCTAGTTGACACTCTGCTTTGGAGAAGAAGGGAGGTCCAACACTTGTGAAACTTGACCATTAGGAAGTACATCCTTTTGCACCATAAATCTAGGCCAGTCCACAGTAAGTGTGGAAGGATGGGCACTTCAGGGTGTTGTGCCCATGTGTTCGCTGATGCAGTCCACCTGACCGCTCATGCAACCCACCTGACTGCTGCGAGAAGATCGGGGGAAATCTGTTGACATTCTTTTGTTTGGCAACTATCCATCGCCAAGCTCTCATGGGTTGACTTTGCAAGGAGCGTGCTTAGCCGAGGGATCTGGCCGAAGATCTTCCAGTCCTCCGTCGCATGCATTTCATATGGTCTAGGGTTACATACCTCAGGCAGAGTGTTGTTAGGGAAGTCAAGTGGTATCACTCGCTGCTAGTCTAAGGTTCCAATCTATAAGGAGCCTTGTCTAAGGTTTAGGTCCACTGAGTGATCGTATAGCCAGTCTTGGCCAAGGATTAGGGGTTCTATTAGGTCGTCATCATGGCACACTAGGAGCTTCATTGTCATGTTCACTTCGTGTATGAGGATAGGAAGGTCCACCTCACCCATGCAAGGGATTTCCATGCCTCCTAGCCCTATGAGGTATGCCTCAATTGGCCGCATTTCTATTCCTGAGTCCTTATAGTGGGACCATCTAATCGCACTAGTAGCAGCACCTGAATCAATTAAAGCCCTGAGCTCGTGGCAAGGGCTATCATGCTCTAGCCTGACTGTAATGAATGGTCTCCTATCCACTATGCTAGGATGAGCAAGTGATTTTTCTTGACACATGGCCATGGGGTATCTGGGTATCATTTCCAGATGGTTATAATGTTCTCTCCCTAGTCTTTGTCTTCTTAGCTTCATGCACTTAATGCATTCTATAGCGTCTTCTTGAGATTTCATGCGTATTCTCTTTTCTTCCTCCTTACGCTTCTTTGCCAACATGAGTCATCTAAGCATATCCTCAGTGAGAGGTTCGTGATAAAGCTTGACTCTATAGCCACTAATGTAATTAGGCATTATCTCTCCTTCTAGGGTGGCTAATTGTACCGCCCACTTGTCGAGAGTCTGTTAATGATCATAGGTCCATAACCTCGCTTCTCTAATTTCCCTGCATGTTGTTTCAATGTATATATTAGGACTAAATCTCCTTCTTTTAAGCCTTTGTCTTTCACATGTGCATCAAAATAGGCTTTCTGCCGTTTCTTTGCTGCATATATGCCCGCTGCTACCTTAAGCCTGGTTTCTCCTAATTGTTCCAAGTCCATTATCCTTAATGATAATTCATGACCGGTCTACTGATGTTCTTGTGCAACCTTGAGGGTTGGTATCAAGAAGTCCAAAGGAAGCATAGTATTCTGACCAAAAACCATCTGAAAGGGTGTTGCATTGAGTACGGTCTTGTAGGCCACTCGATATGCTCAAACAGCATGATGTAACCCTTTGTCCCAATCTGAACGTTTGTTGTTCACAAGTTTTGTGAGTACATTACAAAGGATCTTGTTGGTGCTTTATGCTTGACCATTGGCATGAGGATGATATGGTGCAGATTTCTTGTGAATCACCATAAAATCCTGTAACAAATATTCAATGACTTGGTTTAGGAAGTGATTTCCTCGATTGCTCACTAGCTCTATAGGCAGTCCATACCTAGTAAAGACATTTTCAAATAAGACTTTTGCCGTCGTGTGTGCATCATTCTTTTTTTTGGCCTTAATGTCTACCCATTTTGTAAGATAGTGTGTCGCAACTATGATGTATTCAGCATGAGTACCTTTTGCAAGGGGGTTAATGGGTCCTACAAAATCTATACCCCACTTAGAAAATACACGTCCTCCCATGATGGGTTTCAGTGGCATTTCATCTCAGCGAGTAGGAAACTGAGTTCTTTGGCACACATCACATCTCTTAACATAGGTATGTGCATCCATGTGAAGAGTGGGCCACCATAATCCTGCAAAGAGTATGGCTTTGATTATCCTATCAGGGCCAAAATGACCTCCTGCAACACCTTGGTGTGCAGTCCCTAGTACACTCAAATAATCATTCTCATGAACACATTGTCTTAGGTATCCATCTCATCCTCGTTTGTATAGATTTTCACCAATAAGTGAATAGTCTTGAGCTTCTTGCTCTAGAATGCGTTGTCGTGCTAAGGTCATTCCTTGAGGGAATGTTTTCGTCCTCAAGTATGTCACTAATGGTTCACTCCATTCTAGCATGAGAGACATGTGATATAACATAGCATATTCTACAGGTGGCTTTCACAACAGACGGGACATTCTCTACACAACTTGTAGACATCCGCTTCCATAGAAGGCCAATATACTCCTAGTCTATGCAGTGTGTGCAATGTACGATGTTTTGAATGATGTTGCTTTAATGCACCTACATGTGCTAATTGCAACCAATTTGCGTATTCTGATTCTTCTACACAACAAGCAAGAATCTTCTGATTATCCTATTTATATATACTTCCTGCTATTATTTGATACCTTTGTGACTTGGTGATTTCTCCTTCTTTGATCCTTATCCTAGGATTCTTGAGTCCATATGTGAGAATAGGAACAATAGGCTTAGCCCATTCTGGTACTATCTCAAGGTTAAACAAATATGCATCTGGTAATTCATCCGCTATTCCTTGAGGAGCTTCTCTTGTGGTTAGTCTTGAGAGCTAGTCAGCTCTAAGGTGTGTCTTTCCCTTCCTGACTACTACTTCAAAGTCGTACTCCAGGAGTAATAGAAACCAATGTATCAGTCATCTTTTGTTACACGGCTTATTGACTAAGTACAGTAATGCTTGATGATCCGTGAAGAATTTGAACTTATTTGCCAACAAATAATGCCTAAATTTTTTTACTGCATAGATCATTCCTAATCCTTCTCGTTCTGTAATGGTGTAATTTCTTTTTGCTGCATTCAATGTCTGCTCGTGTACGCTATAGGGAGATCTACATTACCTTCATTCGTGGGTTGTGCTAACACACATCCTATGGTGTAGTTGGATGCATCCACATGTACATGGAATGGCTTGCTCCAATCTGGGGTTGTTAATATAGGTGTTGAGCACAAGCATCGTTTAAGTTCATTGAATGAATTTTCACATTCATATGTCCATTCAAACTTGGTCAAAAGAGAGTACAGAGGTTTGGCTATGATTGCATGCATGTGTATGAATCGTCTATAATAACCACAATGACCCATGAAGGCCTGTACTTCTTTTACGTTAGTTGTCCTAGGTAGGTCTACAATTATTCTCACCTTTTCTTCATCTGTAGAGATTCCGTTCTTTGACACAATGTTTCCTAGAATTTTGCCTTGTCTGACCATGAAAACACACTTTTCTGGGTTCAAACAAACCTGATATTCTCGACATTTATCAAATACTTGCCTTAGTTCTGGCATATGTGTCTGCCTCATATTCGAATGAGTACATATATCATCGACATAAACTTCCAAATTCTTGCATAAGAACTCCTTAAAGACATGACACATAAGTCGTTGAAAAGTGGCGGGTGCATTTGTTAGCTCAAATGGCATCACACGAAATGCAAATATGCCCCATTATGTGGCAAAAGGAGTCTTGTGTTGATCTTCTGGAGCAATGGCTACTTGATTATAGCTTGAGAAACCATCAAGAAAGCTATAAACTTCCTTGCCTGCAACTCTTTCCAATAAATGTTCCGTGATAGGAAGAGGATAATTGTCTCTAATCGTGGTGGCATTAACTTTCTTAAGGTTAATACACACACGCAATTTTCCATTCTTCTTAGGCACATCCACAATGGGGGATACCCATTCAGTATGCTCAATTTCGTAAATGAATCCTGCTTCTATCAAACAATCTATTTCTTCTTTAATCTTAGCAGCGTAGTTATCATTGTACATGTATGGTTTCTGTTTCGTAGGTTTGGCATCTCGAGTCATAGGGATTCTGTGGGAGCATATATCCGGGTCTACTCCTTTCAAGTCTTTGTAACTCCAAGCAAACACATCTCGATATTCTCGCAATAGGGCAATTAACTCTTCTTCTTCTTCATTCATCAAATCATGCCCTATGTATGTATATTTTTCTTCTTCTCCTTCTATGGAAACTATGATTTTTTTTGTTTTCTCTCGATTATCATATACTTCACGAACGTCAGCTTTTATTTTAGGCATTCATACCATGATTCTTCTATCTTCTATTTCATACTTCTTGAAGTTCTCCGGTACTTCCATGAGTGGTTCTTCTTCTTCTTCTTCTTCTGTCTTAGGTGATTTCTTTCTCTTCTTTTGTTTGCTTTTTGTATCTCTTATGGATGGCTCAAGTTGTTCCATTTGACTTTCCTTTTCTTCTTCAAGGGTTTTGGCTTCTATAAATAAAGATATTCCTCTTCTATGGAACAAAAGGGTTCCATGATGATGGATTCTAGATCCTCATCACTACTCTCGTCCTGTTTTTGGGTCACTTCCGTGCATTCTTCTAGGATAAAGTCTTCCTCGATAAGTTCAATCATAAAAATGGAAATGTCATATCTGTCCTCATCACAATGAGGGGTCCATTGTTCTTTGTTCACTGCTATGTCCATCGTAGCTAAGATTTCTACCCAACCGTGAGGCTCAAACTCCTCGTCTGGAAAATCTCGCATTCACGATCTTCATATCACTCCTATCTCTTCCACGGATTGACATTAAGGAGGTGGAGCTTCTTAACGTGGTACTTACCATTGTGCTAGAGCAACACCAAATTTGGCGTCGTTGCCGGGGATCGAATCTATGATGAATGTGTGATGATAAGAGTATAGCAAGAAGTGGCATTGGAAGGTAAAAATTTTAGTTTTTGTTTCTGTTTCTAATTAGTTTTTTGTCTTTTTCATCTCCCCTGCACTCCTTCTTCACCACCGCATCATCTTCTCCCACTCCGAAAAAATCAAAAAATTCACCATATCCACCCATCCTCCTCATTTCCCCTCATTTGTGCATGTCAGAGAGAGAGAGAGAGAGAGCTTTTGTGCTTGTGTTGTGTGCGTTTTTTATTTTTCTTGTAGGTATAGTGCTCCAGAGCAGCAGGAAAGCTTCCAAAAGGTAAGAAGTTCACTTTTTGTCAGAATCTACCATTGGAGTTGGACCATTGCGATGGTCTGACAAAGTCAGCACTTTTGGTAAGCGACTACACCACGAGGTAGGCGACCCTTGTGCTTGCATGAATCCACAGTTGCATTCTTAAAATCATCAGTTTGGTGGACCATCGTGACAGGCTCACACCATTGCGATTGTGTCACACCATCGCGATCGGCTCACGCCATCGCGACAGCTCGGATGGACCATCACAACAGTCTCACATCATCGCGATGGTTCACTTGAACCATCGCGACAGTCACTGACCATCGCGACGATCCCATCAACCCCACCCCATCGCGATTGGCCCATGCCATCACGACAATCCCCTGGCACGTGTCAAGATAGACCATCGCGACGATACCAGGTATGCCATCATGATGTTTCAAAATTGGACCATCATGATTGGCTCAAGCCATCACGCCTCCTGACCATCGCGATAGGTTCACGCCATCATGACGATTGCGTTGATCGTTGATCATCACGAGGGGCTCACGCCATCGCGATTACTCGCAAGTTAGACCATCGCGATGCTTCACCTTAGACCATCACGATGCCTCACACCGTCGGACCATCGCGATTGTACCATGCCATCGTGATGGTTCACCTGAGCCATCACGATGGTCCTAGATCATCGCGATTGTCCAGACCATCATGATTGTCCACCCAAAACACCAAATTTTGGGTTTAGTTTTTTGGGTTAATTTGAGGCTATTTTGAGAGAATTTTAGGGTGATTAAGCTCATTGGAGACCCCTTAGCTCATATTTGAAGAAAAACCTGTCTGTTAATTTTTACCCCTGAGGGCCTGAACGTTCATATCTTTCTCAGTCGAAGTCCGATTTTTTAGCTTTATAACTCGTTAGAAAGCTCTTTACGAGTACCACGTGATCTCAACTGTTTTTTTTTTAAGAACATGTTGATTTTTAGATAGGATAATTTGAGGTTGACCATTTTGTGGGACTAGAAAAGAAAGGGGGCATTTAGAAAATTTTGCCAAACAAGAAGGGACCTAGAAGGTGTATATATCAAAGTTCTTGATCATTGATTTAAGAATTGGTCTAAACATTGGATTTTTATAGGTCTAGCAAGAGCAAATCAAGGGCAATCAAAGTAAGGCGGTGAAGAACGCAAGGCTTGGTGTGACTTCTTGGGCATCAGAGCAATCAAAGGAGCTGACTCAAGGTTGGAAGAATACCCAACCCCCTCAGTCAATTATTAGCTTAGCTAAATGTTTAGCATTGTGGATTAAATTAGAACAACGATAGGAACGCATCAATTCCAAGAGACTTAATTTTTCAAGTCCAAGACTAAGATAAAAGTGTGCGATATGAAACTTGACGTAAACACTGAGACAAGACAAGAATTTAAAGGAATTTAAAAAGAAACAAGCAATAAAGAACAAAGATACATTGACGATCAGAGAGTGTCAGGAAGTAAATTCATGAACCTTAGATCGGGCAAGCATATAGGCAAGTCAGACCGACGAAACCTTAGATCATTAGAAGCAAGTGTAGGAACTACTGCACATTCATGGGCACAACAATTGAATAGTTATCCTTATGAGTTGGGCTCAGATACCCGTGAATTGGAAATGGACTTTAACACAGAAAGACCAGAAGGAGGGTTAAACATAGCATATTTGGAAAGACCCGAAGGACCCTACAAAACTCAATTAGACTATGTCCGAACCAATCACTTAGATGCTCACATCTACAATGATGGTTTACGAAGATCAGTGGTGCAATTGCACAATCTTGATCAACCCATTGGATTGGAACGTCCAGTGGTGAAATTCAAGAGAGACGCATACATAGACAAAGAAGGAACAATGTGCATCATAAGTACTCAGCCAAATCATACCAATGAGTTTGGTGTAGTTCAGTTAGATACGGAAGCGAGAACCCAAGGAAAGAACCACTAGGAGAAGAACCTAGGACACCTATAGGGAAATTTGTACTGACAAGAGTATTAATCCCGGATTGGATCCCTCAGGATAAAAGAAGCATAGAATTATTCTTGAATAAGGAAATTGACGAAGCATTTTGGAGGCACAGAATGGAACAACCTAGTGAGGTAGGCTCCATCATGATTTACGAATTCAAGGACCCAAATACTCCTGGAAAGATTGTATACCTAGAAGATACTTCAGAATGAGTATTTGTAGTACCAAACCATGCGAGAAATACCTACACATGGAGAGGCGAGTTAGTCTTCCCTTCATCTCAAGCAAATGTAAACAGGAGCCATCAGGGTGCTGGAACATCGTTAGCCCATGGTACTCAAAGAGAGAAGAACAAAGAGAGACCAAAACTAAGTTTTGCTCATTCCATACGGAGAGATAGAACCACCATGGACACCGATAGAGTGGATAGACAAAGGGAACCTAGAATACCAGGTGGTAGAGATGATTTTCCTCTACCTAGACCACGTGAACACCCTAGGATACTAAGACCCACTCAATTAGTAAAGTCAATGAAAAACTACTTTGAT
This sequence comes from Ceratopteris richardii, assembly GCA_020310875.1. Lineage (NCBI taxonomy): Eukaryota > Viridiplantae > Streptophyta > Polypodiopsida > Polypodiales > Pteridaceae > Ceratopteris > Ceratopteris richardii. The sequence continues at coordinate 35,631,742 of CM035416.1, forward strand.
GGGACAGGAGATCCCTATGACCATGTTGCAGAATTTGATTCCAACCATTGCAACAAAGGCAATTTAGGGATATCCATCACTTGTTAGAGTCATTCATCACGGAATTCTCCAAAAGTGGAATCAGGCATGATACTTCTTCATTGATTCATAGCTTCAAACAAACCCCTCAGGAAACAGTCAGACTTGCAGGACATAAGTTTAGACAATATGTTGAGAGATGTCCAATGCAAGAATTACCCTCACAGGCCAAGCAAGTGTCATTGTTTTTAGATGGCCTCTTGAGCTCTAAATTACGCTCCTATGTATACTTGAAGGAACCCAGAACATTAGAGCAATGTGTAAGAATATGTATAGACATTGACAACCTTGGAGACGAGTTGGAACTCTCAAAGGTCTATAAGGACTCAGATTGTTCATCTCTAGCATCCTCAAAACTTTCTAGCTCGATAGAGGACCTAGCAAAAAAAGTGGCCCAGAAACTAGGATTTTTTAGTAAACAGATGCCTAGGTTAACAACAAACAAGCATTATTACACCTGTGGTGGTGATCATATGGCAAATGGGTGTCCCAATGCAACACAACCACAAGCCAACCCTAGTGGCCAATACTGTACAATTGAGAGATGATACACGAATCACACGGCTCAAGATTTCCCATACAACAAACAAGTAGTAAGACAGAACTACCCCCAAGCATACCCCCAACTAGGTAGGTATCAAGGTCAATACAATGCTCAGCCTCATTACTATAGGCCTTCTCAGAACTACCCTTATCAAGCTCAACAGAGACCTCAACCTGTTTTATCTCAACAGCCACCCCCACTAGCTAATGTCATCCCGGTCAAATATGTTGCTCCAAAAGAGAACCTCAATAGGGCTTTAGTGCCTTCTTCACCCCTGATCATAGAAAGTGACCCAAACTCAAATAGTTTCGACTCTACTCATGTAGATAGTCCACCTACATATTATACGGAGTCACCAGAACATGTGGAAACATATCAATATGATAGTCCACCATTGGAACCCAATTGGGAGCCCGATTATGCTAATGTGGCCAACCCTAATCCGTGGCCCCAATTAAGACAGCAAAGACCACAGGGCCCTAGAGGACCATGCTTTACATACCAAGGTGATCATTTCATAAAGGATTTTCCACATCCTCCGATAGCAGGACCATCACAATACTATAACATATAAGGCTTTTGTGCCGAGTGTGGTAAAGAGCATGTTATAAAAGATTGTCCCAAGAACCGTGCTAATGCTTCAAAAGTGACACCGATCAACGTGATAGGTATTGTACACAATGCAGATGGATCCAACCCTACATACGTTCCTATTCAAGCTATAACAAGAGCCTAGGCGCTCTTACGGAATCAACAGCTTAATCCTGAAAAAATAGTCGGAGCCAGTAAAGTTGGAGAGTCTAGTAATAAAAATATGAGATCTTGGAAAGATTCTAGAGAAATAATTAAGAGAAAGTGGAGTAAAAAGATAACTGAGTTGGAACGTATTTAAAGGAATCTAGAGCCAAAATCCTAGAATTGACTTCGCAAGAATGTAATCAGGAGAATCTAGCTTAGAGATCAGGATCTGTTCTAGTGGAACCCATACCAAAAAACTTAGACATGATGTTTCGTGCATAGCAGGCAAGATTAAAAGAAGGAACCCTATTGTTTCAAAGACACGGGAAAGGAATGCACCATCCTTGTCTCAAGTACCAAATACAGAGGTTGAAGACAACCTGTCTTCCATACATAAGTACTCACACAAATTTCTAAGCGAAATCCAAGAAGAGAAATGGAGAAAAGAACAAGAAACCTATCCTCGTATTCAAGAAATAGATGACTTGCAAGAGCAATTTCCCCAAGACATCCCCTCTATTTATGACGATGTAGAGGAAGAACAACTGAGTGAATCCAATTCTTTGCAAATATTACCTCAGTTCACAGGACCTTGGGAAGCCAAGTCTATTAGCATGAGAGCACCCATGATACTAGTAAGGAATGAAGAATCAGTAATCCCCAAAAACACGGAAGTGATCAAGAATACCAAAGTACTGTGTCACCTCACCCTAGTGGAGTTGTTAAAGATTAAGCCAGAATTGTGGAAGCATGTAGCATATCAATTCCCTGAGCTTGCTATTACTTCCTCCCATATAGGATCACACAAGAAGGTACCAGAGATACCTGTAGAAAGAATCGGAGATGTAAGCGAGGGAGAGGAAGGTAACACTTATCTTCCAATATTCCACAAGGGCTACACCACCAAAGCCATCTTAGATTCAAGAGCCGGAGTAGCCATTGCTACGACTGCTTTATGGAAATGTTGGGATAAACCAGCATTAAGACCTACCAGGATGAAGCTACAAATGGCTGATGGACATACAGAGAATCCATTAGGCTTACTAGAAGGCATATCTCTCACCACTTGCGATGTGGAGTTTGAGCATACTTTTGCCATTTGTGATTATGGGAAAAATCATGCTTACGAGATGATTTTAGGACGACCATTCATGCGTCAGTTGCAAATCATACAAGATTGGGGAACTAATTCGTTGTACTTGCAACATTTAGGAGTGACTACTAAAGTCAATCTTAAAGACTATTCCCATCGAGATGTACTCCCAATACAATGGAACACCATCCATAAGACACAAGAAGAAACAGAATTGGTACACTCATTGGAATCATACCCCTGATTGTTGCACGAGGATACTCATCTATGGATGTGTAAAGTAGCCAAACAAGAGGAAGAATAGTTAGAAGCCAAGACTTTAGGTTCTGAACAACATCCACGAACCCTTCAAGACCCAGCTTACGCACCTATAGTATTTCCAGACGAGGAATTCGAGCCTCATTGTTGGGTAGAAATCTTAGCCACGATGGACATAGCTGTGAGTGAAGAACAATGGACCCCTCATTGTGATGAGGACAGATATGACATTTCCATTTTCATGATTGAACATGTTGAGGAAGAGTTTATCCTAGAAGAATGCACGGAAGAGACCCAAGAACCGGACGAGAGTGATGACGAGGACCTAGAATCAATCATCATGGAACCCTTCTATACTTCTCGATGTCCATTCATGATTCAATACCAGTTTTGGTTCGTTTATTTTCATTCGATCCAGGCTTGCATTTTTTAATTCACATTTTTTTTATCTTATTCATGTTCGTCGGTGTCTCTCAAATCCTCTACTGCCTATTGTCTACTATTTACTGTTACACTATGCATTGTGCACTATGCCCTATCCCTGTGACAATGTCACACTGTTACATTGTGCACTGTGCACTATGCCCTATCCCTATCACATTATCACACTATCACACTGTTATATTGTGCATTGTACACTGTCCTAGTTCCAGTTCGGTTTGTTTATCAATTTGGTTTTGTAAATTTGTTTAATCCATGTGGTTAATCCTGGTTAATCCTGGTTAATCCATGTGGTTACTCTTGCAATTACTCTTGCAGTTAATCCATGTGGTTACTCATGTGGCTTACTCCAAGGCGTCGAGTAGGGCATAGAAATATGGCATAACTTTGTTATCTTTGGCTTCTTTGGCACTCATGGTTCTCTTGGTTCCCTTTGGTTGGCTACGTCCGAACCTTCTCTAACTAATGAGTGGCAATAAGAGCTTAATTATTTCCCTGCTTAGCATGTAGGGGATTTGAAACCACCACCTCTCACTTGCAAGAGATATGCTTTATCCACTAGCCTATTCTCACATGTTGATACCCCATTTCTTTTAACTTATATTTAACATTACTTCTACCTCTCTCTTCCTTTTTACATTTCCAAGACAAAACCTTCCCTTAGACAAGCTCAACACACTATGTCCTACAACCCTCTATGAAGCTATCTCTTTTGCACATGATGCTGAGAAGGAGTTTCTGTCCATTACCAAGTCCATTCGCTTATAACAAATGCATCAATGAAAACAACCAATCAAGCCTAATTTTCATTTCAAGTGTACTTTCACTACTTTTTCTTCCCCTACTTTTTAGCACCCTCCTCAATCCAATTTCTCGCGAGTACACAAGACAACCCCCTTACAACCTACAAAACCTCCAACCCTTCAAACTACAATGATAGATGCTAAAAAAAAAGCCCTATATCACTTGTTGGCATGGTGGTAAGTTTGGTCATACTAAAGCTAAATGTAGGTTGGGACCTAACGATATGAAACTTGTCAGAGTTCAAGTACACAACATGGAGGTGGTTCATGAAGAAACTCAATCTAATCGGACCGAAGAAGCATTGGAAAAAGATCTAAGTATCTTGGGTATCAAAATTTCTATCCATTCTTTACTTTGCATGCAAGGTACTATTAACGATAAAGTTGTTAATATTTTCATGATGATGGCAGTTCTCATGATTTTATTTCTTATACACTAGTGCAAGATCTCCAACAAAACCCACTTCCTTTTATGTATAAAGTTAAGGCAGCATTTCAAGGAAATAGATATAATGTTACAAGTGAAGTGCATAAAGTTCGAATTTGTATAGGTTCATATATAGATGAACGCACATTCTTAATTGCTCCTTTGCAGTCCTATGATGTTATACTTGACATGCCTTTTTGTCATCATTATAATCCATGCATTGATTATTATACACACACAATTAGTTTTAAGTTTAACAATCAAGATATTTATTTGTCTAAAATGCATGACTTCCAGCCATTTCCATTAGTCATTCATATTCAAGTAAAACATGCATTTCGGAAAGGCTACAACTCATGTATTGTTTTTATCAATAACATAGCTAATTATACACATACACTTCCTAATGCACATAAATCATTTATGTCTTCCTATAAGAATTGTTCTATGGCTAATTTTCCTTCTAAACTACCACCTTCTAGGGGATCTCTTGACCATAGTATAGATTTAATTCCTGGTAGTTCTCCTTCCCCATAAAACATCATATAGGCATAGACCTTTACATCAAAAGAAATAGTTAATCAAGTTAAGGATCTACTCCACAAAGGACTTATAAGGCCTAGTTATTCTCCCTTTGGAGCACATGTTCTCTTAGTGAAGAATAAGAACAAGACTTATAGGATGTGCATTGTCTATAGTGCGCTCAATAAGATCACAATTAAAAATAGATATCCTATTCGTAGAATAGATTATTTGTGTAATAAGTAATTCTATGATCTAAGGGTCTGATTGATTCAGAAGGATCTGAAATTGGACACCATTTGGTCATCCGTATATGTGACCAAAGATCTCGAGGCTAGACTTACTAAAAGGTCATTTACTCTTGTAACCAAGTGATCCACTTAGCCTAGTGGTTAAGAATCAAGGGTGTGAAGGAGGAGGTCTTGGGTTCAACCCCCATGGGATACATGGGGAGAGTGTCTTGCCAAAGAGCTCTAGAACCTTCTAGAAGCATCCACTCGAGGTAACTTTAGTTAATTGGGACACTTGGCACACATGTAGTTACATGGTTGTCACTTGGATGATTAGAATCAACCTGCCCAAGAAGGCAGACCCTTGGAGAGAGCTACATATAGAGGCATATGGTTGGGAGGAGAGTCATTCATTCATGAGCGATTCCTGTGGCCTCATCTAGAGCACTTGAAGAAAGTCTTTGAATTACTTTACAATAATCAACTTTATGGTAAAGAATCAAAATGTGAATTCTTTACCCCAGAAGTAAAGTATCTAGGCCATATCATTTCTGTCAGAAGGAATCAAAGTTGACCCAGATAAAGTCCAAGCGATTGTTAATTGGCCTAAGCCCAAGACTGTTCTACAATTACAAAGTTTTCTCAGATTGGTTGGGTTTTATCAAAAGTTTGTGGCTGGGTATGCTAAATTAGCAGTACCTTTGATAGACCAACTCAAAGGAAGCATCAGAAGATAAATTCGAAAGAAGAACAAGCAAAGAGTTTTCAAGAACTCAAACTTGTTTTAGCATCGGCCTCGGTACTACAAATCGTAGATCTGAACAAGCCTTTCCAATTAGAAATAGATGCAAGTTCATATGCAGTAGGATCAGTACTAAGCCAAGATGGTCGATCAATCGCTTTTGAGAGTAGAAAGCTAAGTCCTGCTCAACAAAACAACTCTACATATGAGCGAGAGATGTTTGCTATTATAAATGCTCTGAAGAAATGGCACCATTACCTGTATGGATCAAAGTTAACCATAGTCTTTGATCAAGAGAGCATCAAGTGGTTTGCAAACCAACCAGATCTGAGAGGTAGAAAAGCAAGATGGGCCGAACAGTTACAGGAGTTTGATTATGAACTAAGGTATAGAAACGAAAGTTCAATGCAGTGGCAAACGCCTTAAGTTGGATACCTATGTTGAACAACCTAAGTTTTGTACAAATTCAGAGTGAATTTATTTCAACTTTGAAAGGAAGCTGTCAGGCATGGAAAGTAGCTGAACAAGCTTAACAGAATGAAGCAAGTACTTTTGAGAGAAAGTTTAAACACTATTCTCTCCAAGATGAATATTTGCTTTATAAAGGTAAGGTTTGTGTCCCAAGTATGCCAAACATACGAAATCAAGTAATTTTGAGTGCCATGATGCTCCAAGTGCTAGAAATCCTAGTATTAACTGAACCTATGAGTTAGTTAAATGACATTTTTACTAGCCAATTTTACATCGAGATGTGCAAAACTATGTATCCAAGTGCCATAAATGTCAAGTCAATAAGTTTGAACGGCTTAAAGTTGGAGGATTGCTGCATCCTTTAGAGATTCCCAAAGGAAAGTGGGAAAGTATTTCCATGGATTTCATTTTTGGATTACCCCGCACTCAGAAAGGCTTTGATTCAGTCTGAATTACAGTTGATCGATTGACTAAACTTGCTCAGTTTATTCCAATCAAGAGTACTTATAAGACTCCAGAACTTGCAAAAATATTTTTATCAATTTTATAGACATAGTTTCTGACAGACATTCTAGATTTACAAGTCATTTTTGGCAAGCAGTCTTTAGTAGACTTGAAACTAAACTAAGTTTAAGTATAGTTGAAACATCCCCAAACGGATGGATAGACAAAGAAAGTCAATCAGATCTTGGAAGACATACTCAATTTTATAGACATAGTTTCTGACAGACATTCTAGATTTACAAGTCATTTTTGGCAAGCAGTCTTTAGTAGACTTGAAACTAAACTAAGTTTAAGTATAGTTGAAACATCCCCAAACGGATGGATAGACAAAGAAAGTCAATCAGATCTTGGAAGACATACTCAGAGCTTATGTTACTTCCAAATAGACTGATTGGGAAGACTATCTTCCTTTAGCTGAGTTTTCCTATAACAATGCCAAGAATTCATCAACTGAATTTAGTCCATTCATGTTGATGTGTGGGTTCCAGCCTAGGTCTCCATATGTTGTAGGACTTCAAAATGGACGAGTTCATGCAGCTCATTATTCCTTCAAGACATGCACTTTAAACTTAAGTTAGCTAAAGAAAACTTAAAGAAAGCTCAACATCGTGCAAAGGCTTAGGCCAATCCAAAGCGTCGAGATGTTACTTTTCAGGTTGGCGATCAAGTTTATCTTCATATTCCTGAAAGATGAGAAAAGTGCAAGACTGGTCAATGTGCCAAGTTGTCGCCTAGATATTTTGGTCCTTTTCCAATCACCAAGAAAGTTGGCTTATGGGCTTATGAATTGCAACTTCCATATGAAAGTTGGATTCATCCAGTGTTCCATGTTAGTCGACTTAGGAAGAGTCTAACATATTCAAATAATCTAGTTGGACAATAGGTTATACTTCCACTTCCAGTAAGTGAAACAGTTCCTCATGAACTTGAAAGGGTACTTCGCACCCGAGATAAACGTACAAGAAGTCACTTGTACGAAGAGTGCTTAGTAAAATGGAAGGATGGAACTCAAGAAAATTCAACATGGGGAAAAGTTTCCACAATCCAACGATGTTTTCCAACTTTCCAGTTTTAAGTTGGTCCCAAATAAAGAAGGTTTTCTACTTTCAAGTCTTAAGTAGATAAACCAAACATGTTCTTTAAGTCTTAGAACATGATAAGGTTTTTTACTTTCAAGTTTTAAGTACATAACTTGATTGAATGAATGCATGTTCTTCAAGTTTTAGAACATCAGGCTCGAGGGTTGCCTACAGTATATGAGGGTTGCCTACAGTATATATAGCTCTAATTTTTGAGGATGAAAATACTTTCCAAGAGGGGAAGAATGTAATAAAGTAAGTCTATGATCTAAGGTTCCAATCGATCCTGACAGATCTAAAATCAGACACCGTTTGGTCATTCGTATGTGTGACCAAAGATCTCGAGGCTAGACTTACTAGAAGGTCATTTACTCTTGTAACTAAGTGATCCCACTTAGCCTAGTTGTTAAGACTCAAGGGTGTGAAGGAGGAGCTCTTGGGTTCAACCCCCATGGGATACATGGGGAGAGTTTTTTGCCCAAAGAGCTCTAGAACCTTCTAGAAGCATCCACTTGAGTTAACTCTGGTTAATTGGGACACTTGGCGCACATGTAGTTACATGGTTGACACTTGGATGATTAGAATCAACCTGCCCAAGAAGGCAGACCCTTGGAGAGAGCTATATGTAGAGGCATATGGTTGGGAGGAGAGTCATTCATTCATGAGTAATTCCTGTGGCTACGTTGTTGCAATTTGCTAGATAGACTTCGTGGAGCACGTATCTTTGGCAAAATTGATCTTAAATTTGGGTATCATCCGATACAAATGACACAAAATGACATTTATAAGACCACCTTTAGAACTTAAAATAGTCACTTTGAATTCATGGCAATGCCATTTGGACTCACCAATGCACCTATTACATTTGCATGTATGATGAATAACATTTTCCTTGATCACCAAGCTTTTGTTCTTGTTTTCTTTGATGATATACTATTCTACAGTGAGAATGAAAATGACCATGAAAATCATTTAGCAATAGTCTTTAACTTGCTGAGCAAAAACAAACTTTATGCTAATCCTGAAAAGAGTTCCTTTTTCCAAAAACAATTAGAGTATTTAGGACATATTGTTTCTAGTCAAGGCATTCATGTAGATCCAAAGAAAATCAAAGTAATTGAAGAATGGTCTTTACCTCAATCTGTGAATGATGTATGCTCTTTTCTAAGGTTAGCTAGTTTTTATAAACAGTTTGTAAAAGGTTTTTCTTATTTAGCACTTCCATTCACACCATTATTATTGAAGAAAAAGTTAACATTTGCATGGGGATTAGCAAAACAACGATATTTTGAAAATCTCAAACATGCACTTTCTCATGCACCTGTTTTGCTTACGAGATTTTTCACAACCTTTGATCAATAATATTTTTTATATTCCTATCCATTCATTTCATGACATGATTTGTTATTTTTTGTAATTTGTTAAATGTATTTTTTTGCATCATGGTTTTCCAAAAGTTATTCTATCATATCAAGATGTTTGTTTTTGTAATCACTTTTGGGTTGCATTATTTCAAAATTTAGGTTCCAAAATAGACTTCAGCTCTACATTTCATCTTGAAAGTAACGAACAAAGTGAAGCTACAAGTAGAACTATTTTAGGTTTATTACGTTTTTATTCTTTAGATAATCCAAGTAATTGAGATGAGAAAATTCCTTCACTACAATTTGCATGTAATAACACAACACATACCATTACTCGATGTGCACCGTATGAAATTATTTATGGTAAAAAGCTTCCTACTCTCATGAATATCACTCAAACTGATATCCATATGGCTGATTCTTTTGCACAAGATCATATTTCTACACTTCGTGAGGTTTATGAGCACATTAAGAAGAGTCAAGAACGTTACATGCGTAATGTTAATAAGAAACGAGTAGCTAAATAATTTAATGAAAATGACTTGGTATGTTTATGAATAATTAAAAGAAGTTTGAAAAACATTTCACAACATCCTAACTTTAAACTACCACCATGTTACTATGCACCTTTCCGTATTATTCAAAAAATAAATGAGAATTCTTTTAGATTAGACATACCTTCTCATTGGAATGTACATAATTCTTTTCATATTAGTTTATTGAAATCATTTAAAGGAACTTTACCACTCACTCCTATTTTAGATTATCCTCCTTTACTTGAAGAGGATGCTAAAATTTTAGTTCCAGAGAAAATACTTGATTATGATGTTACTGCTACAGGCACTCGTAAGAAACATCATAGATATTTAGCTAAATATAAAAATCACTTACTTGAAGAATCTCAATGGATTCATAAGACATCATTAACTCCACATTATGACCACTTGATTTGTGCATATCATTTACAGTCACATTAAATTCTAGTTTTCCATTTCCATGCATGTGTTTTTTTTACATGGAATATGCTTATGATTATCAGTGATGGGACATGTGACAGGCCATCCATGTCTATTTTATTCTTATCAATTGACCAGAATAATGGAATGTTAAATGGATTTTAATGTCTTGAGGTTTTTGATTTAGAAGGTGAAGAATCATGACGGCATGAATGTGCATGGATTTACTCAGATATTTTTGAAGATATTTAAAAGATAGTATTTTATATATTTTTGTAAAAATATTAGATCGCTTAGAAAGAGATGTTATGTAAATAAAGAAAATTTTTCATAAATGCATGCTTTTTAAAGCACCACCCTCATGTATCTTCTATTCAGCATGTAATGAAAATACCTATAAATAAATATACTCTGAGAGACTCTTCCATCAGAGTATGTGGGGGGAGATTGTACCCAATCCTATGTTCAGTTTTGTCTCTCTCTATTCTATGTGTGTTCTTGTGAGATTTTGTTATTGAATTATCTCTGCATACGTGCATCTACAAGATCCGGTTTCCAAGGACACATACATTTACATGGGGATGGTACTTGTTTCACAATGCTCTAGCAGCCTTCAATTGAATAGTACATTTGAATCTCCTTTATCAAAAATCCTAACGATTTTGATGGATGATTGCTTGTTTTTCTCAAGAACAGTAATAGAATCATTAGTTGAGTCCTTTGAAGATCATTTTGGACAATTAGAGAAGCTCTTTGAAAAGTGAAATATTTCTTTGGTGATGCACGATGGTGGAATCTCTTTCTTGAGAGCTCCATGATGATACTCTCGGCCTATAAAACTTAGATCCAGATGCCACACATAGTACTCTACACAGAGCCTGTACAATACGTGGAAATCATAGTACATGGAGAGCACGAACACAGGTTTCTTGGGTGTTACAAATGTAGTCGAACTTACAGTCTGTGGCTGACCAAGCCACTATATTTTGTATTAAAGAACATAAACAAAAATGCCTGATGGCCATTTGGCCTTTCACATGGACACTAATCGTAACAAACTCCCACCAAAGGTCAATCTGGCCGAATTAACTATGGAAGAAAAACAATACCTAAGTGTAAGTATAAAAAATATACCTCGCACCTGATGGGCATGTTTACACAATATACAATTAACTATGTAAGATCATGAATCAGTTAACCCCCATCAAGTGACAACAATGTCGAAAGTTATCATGTAGTAGAGCTTCAGTCAAAGCATCTGCAGCATTCTCAAGTATGAACCTTCTCAAGAATAATGTGCTCAGTGGCTAAGCAATCTCTAATGAAGTGATACCGACCTCAATGTTCTTGTTCTTTGCATGACAGACAGGATTCTTATTCAACCCATGGCACTCTAACTATCACTAAGCAAATGAGGTGCATGTTGAGGTAGACCTATATCACAAGCAAGACTAGAAAGCCTCAATGCTTCCTTACATGCCTGACTTGCTGCAACATACTCTTCTTCTAAGGTGGAAACAACTGTATATTCTTGAAGACGAGATCTCCAAGAGATAGCACCTCCATCAAAATGAAAAATGTACCCTGATGTAGACTTATGATTGTCTACACAACAAGCATAATTAAAATCTGTGTAATTAATAATGGATGCTTTCCCTCTACCTAAGCATAGACATTTGCCCTTAGTGCTGTGAAGAGAGATGGTGGATGCAATCCAAAGATGAGTAGGTGTTGCTACAACCAGCTTCACACCAGCCAACTGAGACTTCAGAGTTGATTAGTAGACCCTTTGAGCTTCCTAAATCCACCAAAATATCAGCCAAGTACTTTGGAACATGTATCCCAAAAGTTTAAGTCAAGACAGACTAGTTGCGAAATGACTAGCTCCCAAAACTTGCTATTTTTGGACATACACCTGCTGGAAAAAATGAACAGTGCTCTCAACCTGGTAGGAATTAGAAAAATTCCTTTTGGTCATATCAAATAGACTTAGCAAGCTTCCCAATCCAAGTTAAAACACTTCAAATGATGGACTGAGCACTGAGAACAAGTTTCAACAATTTCTGGAACCTCCCCACAATTCTCGGGGCACTGCAGAGATAGACCAGTAAGCAGTAAAATGCAGATATCTCCAAAAGTATAAATCCAATGACCTTGAAAATGTATATGCACAAAGTAGACAGTACAAGCTATTCAAAGCAAGTTAAATCACTGAAAAAGGTTCAGTAGAACTCGAGATATGACCTTCTGAAGTTACTGCTCTGAGTGAGTATAGCAAAGAACAAAACAGAGAGGTAGATGATAATAAATGTATAGATTCACATATGATTACAACCACATTGGCAATGAATCTTTGTACAATGGGAGTAGAATGATAGAGCTATGGAGTAAGCTCTTCAATCTCTACAAAATGACATCAAGTGGTCACGTACAAGGCTTGCTAATCACCTCTTCCTTCTTGCTCCTTTTATAGCTATTCTTGGAGGGAGTTTTGAATTCGAATTCGAATGGCTCCACCTAAAAGTGATCCCCAAAGTTAGGAGAGATTCCCTCAGCTCAAAAATTCGTGATTTTGGTAGTTGGAGCCACGAATTTGCTTTTACATCATGGATGAGGTAAGCCATCCTTTTCCTTTTTTCTTTTTCCATTTACAAGAGATAAAATGTACTCTTTTACAAGAGGTGTTCACATGACTACTCATGTGACTTACAAATGAGGATAATATCAAATATATCAAGCATGTAGGCTTGGGTAAAATGCACCAATAGCTCCCCCTCAAGCCTAACATGCTTGGCCTCCAAATAAGTCTTCAATTGTCCTTGATTTCCTGCAAGCCCATCATCAACTTGAATCTACTTAATTTTGTACCATCAAGAGCTTTAGTCAACATGTCGGCACATTGCATATCTGTAGAGACATAGGATAGTTGAATATCCTTGCTCATTAGCTTCTCCCTTACGTAATGGTAGTGGACTTCAATATGCTTGGTTCTAGCATGGTATACCGGATTAGCTGCTAGATGTAGTGAGCTTGTGTTGTCACCAAAAATGTGAGGTGTTGAAGAATGAAGTCCAAGATCTGTGTACAAAGACTTTAACCACATGATTTCTTGAGTTGCATTAGCCAAACCTCTATATTCGGCTTCGGTAGACAATAATGCCATGGTTGGTTGCTTCTTCGATGACCAAGAAATGATTTTTGAACCTGCAAATGATATATACCCTGATGTGCTTCTTCTATCATCTTTAGATCCGGCCCAATCTGCATCTGAGTAGACCTTTAGCTCAATATCTGAAGTATATGAATAGAACAAACCTTCATGCATGGTCCCCTTTAGGTACTTGAGGACTCGCTTGGCTGCTTCCATATGTGGTCTTCTCGGCTTATGCATAAACTGACTCAATATGCTAACACTATAGCATATATCCACCCTTGTGAGTGTTGCATAGTTCAAACTTCCAACCAAGCTTTGATAGCTTGTGATGTCTTCAATTGGCTCTCCTTCATAAGCACTAAGCTTATGATTTTGCTCCATAGGTGTACCTGCACACTTGGTATTTTCCATCTTGAACTTGACGAGCATGTCATGGACATACTTCCTTTGTGTGATGTATATACCTGAATCTGTGTAGATCAACTCCAATCCAAGAAAATAAGTGAGTGGTCCAAGGTCACTTATTTTGAACTCCTCCTTCATTTGACTCTTTACCTGTTTGATTCCTTCAAGATCATTGCCTGTGATAATAATATCATCAACATACACACATAAATAGATCACTTCAGATCCATTCCTCTTTATGAACAAAGAGGTATCCGCCTTGCTAGCTTTGAATCCTTGGTCCTGCAAATAAGTCACCAATCTGAAATTCCAAGCTCTTGGAGCTTGCTTCAATCCATACAAAGCTTTCTTTAGTTTGCATGCATAGTTAGGATGATGTGCATCCTCATATCCAGGAGGTTGTGCCATATACACTTCCTCAGAAATCCATCCATTCAAGAAAGCATTCTTTACATCAAGTTGATAAAGATTCCAATTTCTAGATGCAGCAAGACTAATGAGAACCCTAATTGTAGGCATTTTTGCAACAGGAGAGAAAGTCTCCTCATAATCAATACCATGGGTTTGAGCAAACCCTTTAGCAACTAACCTTGCTTTGTGTCTATTTATACTTCCATCTGGATTCCTCTTGATTTTGTATATCCATCGAGATCCGATTATCTTCATAGATGGCTTGTTAGGTACAAGCTCCCAAGTGTCATTCTCCTTCAAGGCTTCCATTTCTTCATCCATTGCATCTCTCCAAGCTTTCTTGCTTTGTGCTTCTTCAAATGTGGTAGGTTCTTCATTGGTTGAATCCTTTGCAATGTAGATTGAGTGCTTGGTGACCAAAGAAGTATCATAACCAAACCTCTCTGGTTTCTTCTTCTCCCTTGAAGACCTTCTAAGTGGTTGATGTGAGCTCTCGGGTCCATATGTAGCATCCTGCATCTTTGCTTTACCTTTGTTCTTCCATAGCTTTAGTCTTTCCAAGTCTTCTAGGTCAATCTCCGAATCACTTTCTTCAATCTGCTTTGGCTTCTTTGGTTGAAGTGATGGAAAGTCTTCATCCAAGTCATACGGCAGTTTCACTTTCCTGTCATCATCAAACCATGATTTGTTTTCATCAAAAATTACATCTCTACTCACAGAAAATCCTTTATTGGTTGGATTGTACAATCTATATCCTTTTTGGTTTTGGTCATAACCAATAAATACGCACTTCTCTGCCTTGGGATCCAATTTTCCTCTTACTTGAGAAGGAATGTGAGCATAGGCTAAGCATCCAAAGATTTTGCAATGCTCTAGACTAGGTCTTCTTCCATTCCACACTTCATATGGAGTGGTTCCATCTAGTGACTTAGATGGAAGTCTATTTATGAGATATGTGGCTGTAGACACAGCCTCTGCCCATAGGTAGTTTGGCAATCCCTTTTCGTTGAGCATGGACCTTGCAGCTTCAACAATAGCTCTATTCCTCCTCTCTGCTACACCATTGAGTTCGGGTGTATACCTTGTAGTGACTTCCCTTTTAATGCCTCTTTCATGCAAGAAGGCATCAAATTCAGAAGAAGTATTCTCCTCCACCATCTGATCTGAGTCTTTTCAAAGTCCTACCTGTTTGGTTTTCAACAAGAGAAATATACTTCTTAAAGCAATTAAACACTTCATCCTTGTGCTTCATGAAAAATAGAATGGTCCACCTGCTACAATCATCTATGAAAGACACATAATATCTTGAGCCTGATATAGATGGCTCCTTACTTGGACCCCACACATCCATGTGCACTAGATCCAAAGGATTTTGATACATATATCCTTTCTTATTGAAAGGTTGTCTATGAGCCTTGCCGAGTTGACAAGCTTCACACTTATAAATCATGTGTTGCCTTGTGATATTAGGCAAACCAAGTACACTTTGGTCCCTGCAAATCTGTTTGAGTGTCCTCTCACCAATGTGAGCAAGCCTTTTGTGCCATATCTCCAACTCTGTTAGAGTTTGAGATCCATAGCTAAACAAAGCTATGTTCTTTGTATCTTCCACTTCAAAAGTGAAAAGCCTTCCTGTCTTTTCTCCTTTGGCGATCCTTTGAAAGCCTTGCCTTGGGTCTTCAACATATGCTCCAAATCGATTGAATCTAACCTGCAATCCTTTTTCAACAATCTGTCCAACACTTATTAAATTTTTGGTAATTGTAGGGACATACAAGACTTTGCTTAAGAGGTTCATATTCCCATCTGATGTCTTCACATTACCTATTTTCTCCACTGAGTGCTTTGTGTCATCTCCTGTCTGCACTTCATGCTTGTTATGAGGATCTTCCAAATCAGAAAGTAAAGCCACATTTCCTGCTACATGGTTCGAGCATCCCGAACCAATGTAAAATATGTGATCATCATCCTTACCCTTCTTCGCTGATAGATTCATAATCAATAATGAATCTTCTTGACTTTGGTCCTCTGCATAGTTATTGTAATCTCTTCTTGCTCTATGGCCACTTTGATAGTTGTTGTTGTTGTAATTGTTGTTGTAGTAGTTGTTGTTGTTGTAGCCTCCATTGTATCTACCTCTATTTGATCCATAGCCACCTCTATTGAATCCTCTTCCTCTTGAGTTCCTTGGGTTCCTGAAACATTCTTCAGTAGTATGGTTAGATAAGCCACATATGTTGCAAGGTTGAGATGATTGGAATCTCCCCCTGCCTTGCTTTCCACTTCTGCCTCTTCCTCTAGCTCTTCCTCTACCTGCAAAGTTTGCTTGGAAAGAGCTTCCTTCATCTTCATTCTTCCTATTCTTTGACTTGTCCTTGACCTTAGCTTTATCAGAATATAAGGCAGAAGTTTGATTACCTCTTGAGGACTCACCACCTTTGCTAATCTTTGCTTCATGAGTGAAGAGTTGGCCCATGAGTGTGTTGAGGTCGGGTACATGCATATCCATGTGTAAATCCATGGCTGTTGTGAATGACTCCCACTTGTCGTCTGCTTTGATTCCATTCATGATTTTTCTAATGATTTGCTCCTCTTCAATTACCTCTCCAATGCTTCCAAGCTGGTCTGAAATCTCCTTCATCTTTGTGACATAATCAGTCACATTTTGCTTCGGGCTTTTCTTCATTGTTGTGAACTCCATCCACAATTGGTTCTTCCTTGCTCGAGTGTTGGAAGAGAAGAACGAGGCAAGTGCATTCCAGGTTTCTCTTGATGTCTTGCATCCCTTGACATGAGGTAAAAGAAAATCAGAGATTGAGTTTAGAATATAGGACCTTGCAAGTGCATCCTTCGAACACCAATTCGAAAGTCCTTCCACTTCTTCATGTGATGGTTGCCCTTTGTTCCTCATGGTTGGCATTGCTTCATCTCCGGATATGAATCCATATAGATTCCTCCCTTGAAGGTAAGCCTCCATCCTTAGAGACCATGCCGGATAGTTGTTTCGATCCAATTTGTCAATTGTTGATGGAAATCCATCTCCCATGTTGCTTGACTATGCTCTGATACCACTGTGAAGAGAGATGGTGGATGCAATCCAAAGATGAGTAGGTGCTACTACAACCAGCTTCACACCAGCCAACTGAGACTTCAGAGGTGATTAGTAGACCCTTTGAGCTTCCTAAATCCACCAAAATATCAGCCAAGTACTTTGGAACATGTATCCCAAAAGTTTAAGTCAAGACAGACTAGTTGCGAAATGACTAGCTCCCAAAACTTGCTATTTTTGGACATACACCTGCTGGAAAAAATGAATAGTGCTCTCAACCTGGTAGGAATTAGAAAAATTCCTTTTGGTCATATCAAATAGACTTAGCAAGCTTCCCAATCCAAGTTAAAACACTTCAAATGATGGACTGAGCACTGAGAACAAGTTTCAACAATTTCTGGAACCTCCCCACAATTCTCGGGGCACTGCAGAGATAGACCAGTAAGCAGTAAAATGCAGATATCTCCAAAAGTATAAATCCAATGACCTTGAAAATGTATATGCACAAAGTAGACAGTACAAGCTATTCAACGCAAGTTAAATCACTGAAAAAGGTTCAGTAGAACTCGAGATATGACCTTCTGAAGTTACTGCTCTAAGTGAGTATAGCAGAGAACAAAACAGAGAGGTAGATGATAATAAATGTATAGATTCACATATGATTACAACCACATTGGCAATGAATCTTTGTACAATGGGAGTAGAATGATAGAGCTATGGAATAAGCTCTTCAATCTCTACAAAATGACATCAAGTGGTCACGTACAAGGCTTGCTAATCGCCTCTTCCTTCTTGCTCCTTTTATAGCTATTCTTGGAGGGAGTTTTGAATTCGAATTCAAATGGCTCCACCTAAAAGTGATCCCCAAAGTTAGGAGAGATTCCCTCAGCTCAAAAATTCGTGATTTTGGTAGTTGGAGCCACGAATTTGCTTTTACATCATGGATGAGGTAATCCATCCTTTTCCTTTTTTCTTTTTCCATTTACAAGAGATAAAATGTACTCTTTTACAAGAGGTTTTCACATGACTACTCATATGACTTACAAATGAGGATAATATCAAATATATCAAGCATGTAGGCTTGGGTAAAATGCACCAACAAGTGCCACTCAAATATCTCAAAATCATCTTGACCACTTCTCAATGCTTCTTGCAAGGATTAGACATATATCTATTCACTACTCACACTAGAAATGCAACATCTAGTCTTGTAGCTACCATAGAATATATGAGACTACCAATAGCAGATTGATAATGAATTTTGGTCATGAATTCCTTTTCCTCATTTGATTTGGGGCAATCACCCTTGCTCAATTTCACATATGTGGGTAAAAGTGTACTCAATCCCTTTCCACCTTGCATATTGAATAGCCTTGAGACTCCATAAAAGCATCAAACTTTTGGTACCATTGTCTAGGGGACCATTTAAGTCCATTAAGCTCTTCCTCAGCTTATGAACTAGAGTTTCTTTGCCACGAACTACATAACCCTCTAGTTGTTCCATATAGATCTCATCTATAAGATCTCCATGCAAGAAAGCAATTTTTACATCCATTTGGACTAGCTCTAAGTCCACCATTGCAATGAATCCAAGCAACATTTGAAGGGTAGTCATATTGACCACAGGAGAGATGATTTCCTCGAAATCAATGCCACGTGATGCTTTATACTTTGGAGAAGCACTATCTTATGTGAATTTCAACTCATATACCCCTTTACATGGTAAAGCTTTCTTGCTCTTTGGCAAAGGTACTAAATCCCAAGTACCATTCTTGTTAATAGAATCCAACTCACTCTTCATGGCATGCTCCCACTTGACATGATCCTTTTTTTGCATGGCCTCTTTGTAGCAAGAAGGCTCACTAGCATCTGTTAGCATAACAAAATCCAAACTTGGAACATGTCTATCAGATGGATGTGAGACATGTGCAGAGCATGTCAATGGTTTTTTAATAGCAACATTTGCAAACTAATATGATCAAACATTCTCTTGAACATCCCTATGTGCAGCATTTTTAGGCATGCTAACGAGAGGACTAGAGTCTAGTATCCTCAAACACCACTCTTCTCACTTCAACCTCCTTAATGGGTTGTTTATGCATCTTAGACTCATTGAAAATGACATCACTACTTCTAATCACTGACCATGTTTCATGATCCCATAAGCAATATCCAAATTGTACTTCTTGACCATATCCAAGAAAAATGCATTTCTTTGACTTATGGTCTAGCTTTTGTCTAAGATTCTTGGGTATATGAACATATGCTTCACACCCAAAAACTTGAAGATGATCATAATATGGTGGCCTCCATGTCCATAACTCTTGTGCCACTTTTAGACCTTTGGAATACTAGGCAAAAGGTTAATCACATGAATTGAAAATCAATAATGCTTCTGCCCAAAAACATTGTCAAAGGTTTGTATGATGCAATATAGACACTACTCTATCTTGAATAGATCTATTCATCCTTTCAGCTACACCATTCTGTAATGGGGTATAAGGAGTTGTAAACTCTCTATGAATTCCTTTAGACTGATAGAAAAGGTTGAATTCATGTGAGGTATACTCACCCCCATTATCTAAACGTAAAGCTTTGAGCTTAGTTCCTTTTTTAGTCTCAACTAAAGCAAGTCATTTTCTGAAGGTAGGGAATACCTCATCCTTCTATTTGATAGGATATACCCAGACTTTTCTAGTAGCATCATCTATGAAAGTGACAAAGTAAATAGAACCACCTAATGACCTTGTGGGCATAGGAGCACACACATCTGTATGAATGAGATCTAAAGGCAGAACTGAAGAGTCGATGTGCATTTTATGCACATTATTGGCTTGCTTTCTGTTGAGAAAGATGGATGGATGCTCCAAGAGACTGAGTAGGTACTGCTAAACCTGCTTTGTACCAACCCTCTTTTTTCTTTAGACTTGATAAGTAGACCTCCTTAGCTTTCCAATGACACCATAAAATGCCCTATGTACTTTGGAAGTGATGTGTGCAATGATTGAACCAAAACAGATAACTTTGAAACTCACAAACTCAAGAAAACCTTCTATTTATGTCTTGACACCTATTACGTATTTTGCTCAATATGACCAGCACAGTAGGAATTGGAAAAATTCCTTTTAGGGGTATCTAATTAGCTTAGTAAGCTAACTATTCCAAGTGGAATGATGTAAAAAGATAAACTATGCTAAGAGAAATCAATTTAGCAAGTTAAGTTATACCCCCGATTTTTTAGGAATGTAGCAGATATTGACTAGTGATCACCTTGATGTAGATTTCTCTGAAATGGCTGAATAGAATCTCTTCAAATTTAGCAGCATGTAGATAACTTCAAGCTGAATCCAACAAGCTTTGACTCACTGAATTTGGTGAAGAATTGACCGAGATATGTACTTCACAAGTTGACAGACTTTTGAGTAGTAGCTCGGGAGTGATGGGTTCTACCCGCGACTTTTCCATGTCCATTTTTATAAGGAATGAGTAAAAATTTGAATTCAAATTCAAACTTTTGGCTCCCTATGATCAAGCTCCTATATCCTAGGAGATATTCCTTCAATCAAATAGCTAACTTTTTCCACAAAACCTTTTGGTAGGTGATTACAAAAGATTCCAAGTCAATTTGACTTTTACAAGGAGATAAAGTGGTAATTAACCACAGGCAATGGTTCCTATGCTTCTTCACATATGTAGAGTCTTCAAGATATCTTTTAAGCCAAATGTGTAGGCTTGTGATTTACACCAACAAATCCCCCTCAAGCCAAACATTTTGGCTTGGTATTCATCTTCAATCTTCAAGTATATCCTGCAATCCAATCATGGCTTTGAATCTGCAAAGTTTGGTTCCATCCAAAGCTTTAGTCAACAAATCTGCACATTGCATGTTGGTTGATACATAGGTTAGTTGAATATCCTTGCTTATCAACTTCTCTCTCACATAATGATAATGGACCTCTATATGTTTGGTCCTAGCATGATAGATAGGATTAGCTGCAAGGTGAAGAGAACTTGTATTATCTCCAAAGATTATTGGAGACCTAGTAGATAAACCCAATTCTGTATACAAAAGCTTAATCCAAATGGCTTCTTGTGTGGCATTAGCCAGCCCTCTATACTCTGCTTCTGTAGAAGACAATGCAACAGTTGGTTGCTTCTTTGCAGACCAAGATATTGGCTTATCACCTGCAAAAGAAATATATCCAGATGTGCTCCTCCTATCATCCTTGCATCCTGCCCAATCTGCATCTGAATAGATCTTGATATCATATCTGAAGTGTAAGGGAAATACAAACCATGGTTCTGTGTACCCTTAAGATACTTCAAGATTCTCTTGGCAGCCTCTAAGTGAGGTATCCTTGGCTAGTGCATAAATTGACTTAGCACACTAACTCCATATGCAATATCTATCCTTGTTAAGGTAGCATAGTTCAAGCTACCCACCATACTTTGATAACATGTAATTTCTTTGACTTCATCACCTTCATGGGCACTTAGTTTTAGGTTTACCTCCATTGGAGTGCTTGCTATTTTGGCATCCTGCAAATGAAACTTCTTTAACATGTCCTGTATATATTTTTTCTGAGTAATGTATATTCCTGAATTAGTGTATACTAATTCAAGCCCAAGAAAATATTTCAATAGACCAAGATCATTGATCTTGAACTCCTTCATCATTTGACTCTTGATATATCTGATTCCATTGACATCATTACATGTAATGATGATGTCATCAACATAAACACAAAGGTTTATTACCTCTGAATTACTTCTCTTGATGAATAGAGAAGTATCTGCCTTGCTCATGACAAATCCTTGGTCTTGGAGGTATGTAGTTAACCTGTAATTCCATGCCCTAGGTGCCTGCTTCAATCCATATAAAGCCTTTTTTAATTTGCAAACATATGTTACCTTCTTAGGGTCCTCATAGCCAAGAGGTTGTGACATATATACCTCCTCTGAAATCCATCCATTCAAGAAACCATTCTTGACATCCAATTGGTACATATTCCAATTTTTTGATGGAGCCACACTTACCAACACTTTGATAGTTGGCATCTTGGCCATAGGTGAAAATGTTTGAGAAGTACTCACCTCCTCCATCTGACCTTAGCCTCTTCAAATTCTTCCCTGTCTGGTTTTCAACTAGTGCAAGATATTTTTTAAAGCAATTAAACACGTCATCCTTGTGCTTCATGAAGTACAATACAGTCCATCTGCTATAATCATCAATAAAAGATACATAGTACCTTGAACCTGAGACTGAGGGGTCTTTTCTTGGTCCCCATACATCTGTGTGGACAAGCTCTAGGTAGTCTTCATGCATGTATCCTTTCCTTGAGAAGGGTAACCTGTGAGACTTCCCAAATTGACAAGCACCACACTTATAAATCATATGTTGCTTGGATACATTAGGTATTCCAAGCACACATTGATCCCTGCATAATTGCCTCAAGGTTCTTTCTCCTATATGCCCTAATCTTTTGTGCCAAATCTCAAGCTTTGAAAGTGTTTGATCTTTATAACTGTATAGTGCAATATTCTTTGTATCTTCTAACTCAAAAGTGAAAAGTCTACCTGATTTTTCTCCTTTAGAAATTCTCTTGAACCCATGCCTTGGATCCTCCACAAATGCTCCATATTGGTTGAATCTAACCTGCAAACCTTTCTCCACAATCTGTCCAACACTCATCAAATTTTTCGTAATGGTTGGTACATAGAGTACCCTGCTCAACAAATTCTGATTTCCATCACAAGTCTTAACATTTCCAACTTTAACTACTAAATGCTTGGTGTCATCACCTGTTTGGACTTGACGCTTACCTTTTGGTTCCTCAAGATCAGAGAGTAGTGCTACATTGCCAGCCACATGATTTGAGCACCCTGATTCAATGTAGAATAGGTGGTCATCATTTGTACCTGATTTTGAAGTCATGTTCATGATCAGAAGAGAGTCATCCTGCTCCTCTGTGTAGTTGTTGTAGTCCTTTCTGGATTTGAATCCTCCTTGGTAGTTGCCATTGTAATTATTGTTGTAATTGTTGTTGTAGTTGTTGTTGTAGCCTTGGTGATGGTTGAATCTACCTCTTGACTGTGAGTATCCACCTCTTTGGTATCCTCTTCCTCTCTGGTTCTTGTAATTCCTGAAACACTCATCTGTAGTATGATTTGATAAACCACAAATGTTGCATGGTGAGGAGTTATAGGATCTCCCCCTACCTTGCTTACCTCCTCTGCCCCTTCCTCTTGATGATCTACCTCTTCCTGCATAGTTGGCTTGGGAGGTAGAGCCTTCATCTTCCACCTTCTTGCTCTTGCCTTTATCTTTAGACTTCTTATCAGTGTATAGGGTAGAAGAGTTATTACCTTTGGAAGTATCTCCAT
Source organism: Ceratopteris richardii (assembly GCA_020310875.1). Classification (NCBI taxonomy): domain Eukaryota; kingdom Viridiplantae; phylum Streptophyta; class Polypodiopsida; order Polypodiales; family Pteridaceae; genus Ceratopteris; species Ceratopteris richardii. Next base: position 35,655,395 of record CM035416.1, read on the forward strand.
TCTTGTTGAGCTTTGCTTCATGTGTAAACAATTGTCCCATGAGAGTTGTTAGATCTGGTATTTGCATGTCCATGTAGAGGTCCATGGCAGTGGTGAAGCTTTCCCATTTGTCATCAGCCTTGATCCCATTGATCACTTGCCTTACAATCTACTCTTCTTCAATCTCTTCTCCTATGCTTGCTAACTTCCACAACTGATTTTTCCTAGCCCTTGTATTTGAGGAAAAATATGATGACAAGGTTTCCCAGGTCTCTTGGGATGTCTTACAATTTCTAATATGTGGCAAAAGAAAATCAGAGATGGAGTTGAGTAAATAAGACCTTGCCAATGCATCCTTAGCACACCATGTGTTGAGCTTTTCATGTTCTTCCTTGGTTGGTAATCCTCTTGTTTTGAATGAGGGCAATTCCTCATCTCCTGAGATGTATCCATAGAGACTCCTTCCTTGTAAGTAGGTCTTCATCCTTAGAGACCATGCTTGATAGTTGTTCCTATCCAATTTATCAATAAATGAAAGAAAACCATCTCCCATTTTACCTTAGTTTGCTTTGATACCACTGTTGGGAAAGATGGATGGATGCTCCAAGTGACTGAGTAGGTACTGCTAAACCTGCTTTGTATCAGCCCTCTTTTTGATTTAGACTTGATAAGTAGACCTCCTTAGCTTTCCAATGATACCATAAAATGCCCTATGTACTTTGGAAGTGATGTGTGCAATGATTGAACCAAAACAGATAACTTTGAAACTCACAAACTCAAGAAAACCTTCTATTTATGTCTTGACACCTGCTGGGTATTTTGCTCAGTATGACGAGCACAGTAGGAATTGGAAACATTCCTTTTAGGGGTATCTAATTAGCTTAGTAAGCTAACTATTCCAAGTAGAATGATGTAAAAAGATAAACTATGCTAAGAGAAATCAATTTAGCAAGTTAAGTTATACCCCCGATTTTTTAGGACGGTAGCAGATATTGACCAGTGATCACCTTGACGCAGATTTCTCTGAAATGGCTGAATAGAAACTCTTCAAACTTTAGCAGCATGTAGATAACTTCAAGTTGAATCCAACAAGCTTTGACTCACTGAATTTGGTGAAGAATTGACCGAGATATGCACCACAAGTTGACAGACTTTTGAGTAGTATGACAGAGAACTCAGAAATGAACAATGTGAATGTATGTATTAATGAACACTTGTATACAAACCCATTGGCATGAAAATCATTGCCTCATGGTGTAGATAGGTGTGGGCTAGAGTGTAGGCCTCACACACACTCAGAATCACTGATGAGAAGCTCGGGAGTGATGAGTTCTACCCATGACTTTTCCATGTCCATTTTTATAAGGAATGAGTAAAAATTTGAATTCAAATTCAAACTTTTGGCTCCCTATGATCAAGCTCCTCCTAGGAGATATTCCTTCAATCAAATAGCTAAATTTTTCCACGAAACCTTTTGGTAGGTGATTACAAAAGATTCCAAGTCAATTTGACTTTTACAAGGAGACAAAGTGGTAATTAACCACAGGCAATGGTTCCTATGCTTCTTCACATATGTAGAGTCTTTAAGATATCTTTTAAGCCAAATGTGTAGGCTTGTGATTTACACCAACACTTTCCATATTCACAATGCTCACAAAATGAAAAATCAGAGAAAGATAACACAGGCAAGTAGCCATAATGAGAAAGATTTTCCATTCCACTACGAGATATGTGGCCCAAATGGCCATGCCAAATACAATCCACAAGATGTTCAGTAACAGTTAAGAAGTGTTCTTTTTGTGAAACAAATAAAGGATAAAGTGAGCCAACTTTTCTTCCTTTTGCAATAACCATATTGCCCTTTGATATGCAAAAGGATTGAGCATGGAAAATCACCATGTAACCAAGGTCATCAAGTTGATCAATTGACATCAAACTATGTGATAACTGAATCATGTACATTATGCATAGTAAATTTTGAACCATCAATGAATTGCACAACCACATCTCCAATCCTGACAATGTCATATTGGTAAAATTCACCAAGTTTCACAGTACCAAGAGACTTTGCTGCATAAGTAGAAATCTATTCTCTATGTGGTGTCACATGGAAAGAAGCACCAAAATCTAGCATCCATGTGTTGGAAAGAGAATCGTCCATGTCAAGTGTCAACACATTAGCATCATCAGAAATAGAATTGATTTATTCAATCTTCATGGTCGAAGTAGATGGTGCAGGTAACTATTTAGCATGCCCATCAATATTCTACCCTTCCTTGATTTACTTCTACTCTTATTTTGTTGACTATTCTTTCTCTTGTCCTTGCTCCTGCCACGTTGTTGATTCTTTCCTTGGTAAGAATCACGAACATTATACGCATCTCCACTCTCAGTGCCAACCATAGATTTTATATGAATCTCCTCACTCAAGAGTGCACTACATATGTCATCATAGTCCAGTTTACCATGATCTGCACTATTATTAATAGTTGTGCAAAACATATCCCATGATGATGGCAATGTGCATAACAACAAGACTTCTTTCATTTCATTATCCATCTCCATTTTTTGAGCCTGTAACTAGGAGAATATAGCATCAAACTCATTTAGATGAGCAATGACACTATGTGTATCCTTCACATGAAGGTCATATAACTTTCTCATCATATACATTTTATTTGATGTTGTTTCTTTTTCATATGTATTGCATAACTTCTTCCAAAGATCCTCTGCACTTTCACAGTCCAATATTGTAAAGTTAACATTATCTGTCAGGTGCAATCGAATGGTAGACCTAGCCATTTCATCCACCTCATCCCAATCATCTTCATCCATATCATCAGGCTTCTTTGAGATTCCATTTACTGGCTTCCATTGCCTCCTTTGAATCAGAATCAGCACATCTTTAATCTGATTCTTCCATAGACCAAAGTTTGTGCCATTAAATTTTCGGGTCTCAAAATGATCTTTGCCCTGCAAGTTATAGCTCCTTCTCAGAACACTGGCTCTAGACCTTGATCCACCATACGTGCATGAGACCTCTGATGCCATGATAATAGAGAACTGAATAGAATGATAATGGAGCTAGAAGAGTCCAAATACCACCAAGGCTCAAAATGGATGACCAAGTGTCAGATTCTAGGAAAAAAATCAATAGATTTTTCCCAAAAAAATGAATTAATGAACAATAATGAACAACCAAAAGGCTTATGTGATAATAAATGTGCTCACACCAATAAGAGTATCAACGAGTAAATCGATCACTATACAATTGACAAAACCAAAAAATCTGGAAAAAAATTGCCAAAGTATCCTCTACAGAATGAGCATATGACTAGTGTCAAAATCTCATAAACTGCAAGTAGTAACATTTAACATGCATAGTGAATCACTAACTCCATCGCATATAACGAGTTACCCAAAAGAAGCCAACTTTGGTTATCGAGCACCTATGAACAACTAGCATACATCTCCTATCGCGAGTTTGGGTAGGTCTTCCACCTACATCACCAAAGAAACCCCGTCATTAGGGTGTCTCCTAATTAAGAAAACCTCACCATGACCATCTTTATCAAAGTAAAAGTATTTATGCAAAAACATTACAGCTATATCAATGACCACATGAACATACATAAGCGGTATCCACAAAACCGTACATAGTGTGTATGTGCTCAATATATGTAGTAGGTGGCACTAAAAAGTCTAAATTCAAATCCCAAATACTAGCCAACAACACCTGCAAATGTTTGTCAACTTTGTTCTTTAGGCTCAAAAAAACTGCATAGACTTGTGGTGGCTTCTCCCACCACAACTAAATCCTTTCAAGAAACCTGTAGATTTACTAGTGTGGTTGAAAACAAAGCCCTAAATATGAATATTCAGTGTCAATGGAGTACAAAGACCACTTTTGTTGGTATTCTTAAATCTGTCTGAAGAGAACTATGCACAAAATTACTCCAAAATAGCTCCAAGAATCACCCCAAAAATGCTTCAAAATAGGCTTTTAAAGCAAAGAATGAAGCTTTGAGGGCCCAAAACATGTTCAAGGTAATGTTAACCTTAGTCTTTCCCCTTCTTCAAACACCACGAGTGTAGCTTAGTGGAAAGATTTTGCCAATTAAGCGAGCTTTGAGGGGAATAGTACTAGGATGGGTGACCTCCTAAAAAGTACCAAGAACCTCCGTCTTCCTTGATTGTTGAGGTCCTCCCTTGCGCATAGACAACAGTGACTTCAGTGACTTGGATGAAAAGGTATGCCAAAGTCTATGCCTTGGTTGCTACCTTAGTTGTAAGCCTTGGAGAAGACAAGATCATTTCCATTCTAAAGAGGCCATAATATGTGCTATCCAAGGAGGTCCAAGTATTCTTAGGATATATAGAGTATCATGAAAATTTTCTTAAGATGTATGCAAATATAGCTATCCTTTTTCTGAACTCATTGTCAAGTAATGAGATAAAAAAGGCTTATGATAGGCTCAAGTACCAGCTAATAAATGCAGCGATTCTCACCATGCATGATTGGAAAAAGGTATTTCACGTGCATGTCAATGAAGTGTTCAGCCTATAGGAATTGTTCTTACCCAACCTAGTGAAGAACACAATTCGAGTAGAATCATTCAATACACAAGTAGAATATTTATTGAAACATACAAGAACTAAAGCATGATTGAAATGGAAGCATTGGCAATTGTGTTTTCCATACACAAATTTTGGCACTACCTACTAGGGGTCAAATTCTTAGTTATTGACCATCAACCCTCGAAATACCATCTAAATAACCCACCAATTGGAGGAAGGGTGTGGATATGATTTCTTCTCTTTTAGGAGTTTGATTTTGAAGTGATCCATAGACCTTAAAGATAATGTGTAATGGTAGATCACTTATCTCCCTTTGCATATAATACGAAAGACATGGGTATGCATGATGACTTTCTTGATATAGCACTCTTTCATGCCATATGTATATACTCTTTATCACACAAGCGCTTCCACTAGATAATACTTCTTTGGAGAAAAGAAGGCTTATTCTCAAATGCAAAACTTGCACTGCATTGGATGACTCTCTATATAAGTATGGCTAGGATGAATCATTGCAAAAATGTATTGTAGCTCATCACTCTACATAAATCCTGAAGGAGGCGAGGACTTGTTAGCATTTTCCAGGACATATAAGGGCATGTAGGATGCTAGATAATGGGCTCTCGTGGCCCTATCTCTTCAAATATGAAACTTAATATGCTAAGCGTTGTGACACTTACCAGAGATGCATCCCCAAGCCAACAAGAAAAGAAATGATCCACTCATCATGTCTACTACTTGGCAACCATTTGATAGATGGCGGCTCAATTTTGTAGAACCTATTTAGCACATGGCTTGTTTAGGATTAGATAAATACCTCTAGTAGCTACAAATTATGCTACCAAATGGGCAAAAGTCATAGCTTCTAAGGATTGTTCTATTGACGCAGTAGCAAAGTTCTTGTATAAAGAAGTATTTGAAAGGTTTGGTTGCCTTCTAGAAATAAATATTGATCAAGGAACCCAATTTGCAAACAAGCTCTTCATGCATGTCTTTGTAAAACATAAAATTCTCCATACAAAATCGTGTGCATATTATCCACGTGCCAATGGCAAGAAAAAACACTAACAACTTATATTGTTGATATGAAAGGAGTGCAATCCAAAGCCCACTACTTGGGGCACTGCTTATATGGGAACACACTAGGCTTATAGAATGACTTTTAAAACCACCACATCACATACACCCTTTCAATTAGTATATCGCTTTCATCCCATTGCACTTTTTGAATTCTCCATGGATGTACTAGAGAGGATAGGCTGAAGTCAAAAGTTTTGAAGAACTAGATTACAATAATACCAAATGGCTTAAAAACCCTTGGTATAGATACCTCTTTCATAAAAAACAGGGCCCTAGAACCCCTTACAAATTTTTGTTTTTTCTTTTTTTAAGAGAAAAAAAAATAAAACAAAGGAAAAAGAACAAAAAAGGTAATTAATATTTCTTTCATAGAAAAACTCACATGGATGCCAAGCCATACTACCTTCCCCACACCTTCTCTTTGCACCTCCCCAATTAAAAGAAGGGAAACACAATTCATATATATAGTAGAACAAAGGATCAAGTGAGCAAAGAACATGAGAGCTAAGCCAATGATGTGCAATAAGGACATGGAAGAAGAAAACAACCAATTGTTAAGAACTAATTTAGACTCTTACTCTAGTAAAGGAAGTGACCCCTTGGATCATTCTTTCATTCAGGTTATTATATTTGAATAGGCTTGACTTTACTTTTGGAGTTCAAAATTCTTTACCCTCTTACTTATCCAAATTTATTGTTCCATATAAAATTTGGTTATGCATTTTATTAAGAAAAATGCATCTCCTTAAGAGGATAAAGGATAGCCTTTTCTAGGATAAATGTCATGTTCATTCTATTTACCCTTTTGTTCATACAACTAGGTGTATTAAATTGGTTCAAGGAGGTACATTTCTACACCTCATAATGAACATAAAACCTTAATCTAAATGGTCTTATCTTTAAGGCTTCTCATGATGTTTCCTATCAGATCTTGAGCCTATTTTCTCTCTGGCCATCAGAGAAAAATCTCAATGGGAGTTAGTTCTCACTGTCCCATACCAATGAGTTCTTTCTCCAATCCGTAGAACCACATCCTCAGTGTTTCCACCCCTTTTTTTTTTTTGCCCTTATCTTTTCAATGCTCTCTTATCATTTACCATGATCATGAATTCCATCTTGTAACCCCTTGGCATCATTTTCATGAGAGCAAAGACTAAGGTTTCTAAATCTAATACCAATTAATTCAAAGGTCTCTTTAGGTTGACCTTTGAACTTTCCTTGGTAAACTAAAAAGGTTTTGATCTTTTTAACCTATATAAGCCACTTGGATTATCCAACCATAAAGGGTTTGATGTATTTGACCAAGTTAGATCACTTGGCTTACTCAAAATTTCTCTAGCTAATTTAACATGAGATAAGATCAAGTCTTTTCTCCTTCAGATCCCTTTTTCAATGATATTTACCCATGGGATTTTCTTGGGATCTTCAATTCATACCTTCATGAGTTGATATCCTAGCTTAAGTCTTTAACGTCATGTTGATGTTCTTCAAACCATTAACTATTCTCTTTTTAGGGATCAACAAATATATGTCACCCCTTTTGACTTAAGCAAGATCTCATGCTTACTGATCCAAACTTTGGATCACTCTTTACCCATTCTCAAGTACCATACCTTGAGTATGCTCAAGCCTTTGGCTAGCTTACCTTAGTTTACTTGCCAAAATGGAATTTTTTAATGAATTCCTTTCTTACATATCTAGTTCTTACTTTGTTTGAGATTTAACTCAAACATACTTAGGTACTTGGACATCCAATGTACTCCTTAACTTTCATGAAAGAGTTAAGGAATATCTTTTGCTTAGAAGTATCATATTGATGATACCTTTCTTCCCCCCTTTAAGGAGTTTTCGTCCTCGAAAACTGTAGGAAATTGATGTTCTTTTAATTTCCTATCCAAATGGGAGGTTCATTTATGCTAAATCCTTGATTGAAAAAGCTCTCAAATATCCTTGAGTTTAAGCTTTCATTATCATTAAGTTTAGTGTCCCATACCACTGAACCCACTTAAGTGACATTGTAAATCTAGACGTCCCATACCATCCGATTTACAATCTCACCTTAGTGTAGACAACTTTAGCTCTTACTCAAGGATTAAACTCCATTCATTTTAGTCTTATCAAATATAATCAAAATCTTTGTAAGTTACATTCTTACAGAGTCTTGATTTGTCCTTTGAAAAGATTTTGAAAATTGAACTTTCATTGAACTATTTCCTTGATTAGATGCAATCAAAGTTATCTTTGTTTATGTCATTTGATAATAGAGCTAGTATTCTCATACTAGATATCATCTATTGACATAAGTAGGCATTTGTATCAAAGGATATAGTCAATCATAAGCTTTTCTAAATGGTTACCTTTTTAACCATCTTGATAAATTGCTTCTTACTCATAGAGCACATTTTGGAGTAGAGGTATTAAGAGTTTCTTTCAACCCTTTAATCTTCCTCTTCTCTAGATATGCTTAATGAGTTACAACTCTTCACTCTTGAAGCAATTTTCTCAAAGCTCCAAATGGATCCTTCCTCTTATCAATGAAGGAAGAAGCTTATCGAGGAATAAATGAATGCTTAAAAGGTAAAATGATTCAATCATTTTTTCCCTAATATGTCATTTTACGACATTCTCTTCCCCCCTTTTAGTGTGATCATTGTCCTCAATGATTAGATGTTTAAGTTCCTATGAACTTCTTAACATCATTCATAATGAAAAAATTACCCTATGTGTGTAGGGTCTCATATAGGCTTCTCATTTCTCTTTTGGATGTCATTCAATCCAAATTCTTATTACCACTATCTTATGGTGAACATCGCTTAGTTTGTAACCTAAATCCTTGGTCTTGCTAATCAGGCATACCATGGGTATTATGGAACTTTGGGGTCCAGAGCACGTATCCACCCATCCAACTCCACCCATATATATACATACCTCTAGCCCAAGGGGGTGCATGTCCTTGAGATTGGTCAAGTGTCCAGCCAAGTGTCCCTCATGTGGACACTTTCCAAAAGGGTGATACATGCCTTCTAATTTCCCAAGGTCTATCACATTCCTTCTAAATCAAATGAGGATTCTTCTCTCATGTACATACAAGGTGGCTCCTAGAGAAGCTTCTCCCAAGACTAAGGTTCCCACACCTTAGGATAAATCAAGCCTAAGGTTCTAACCATTCAATTGGGAGCTCATATGAATAAATACCTCAAGGGTTAAAACCAAGGGTTTCACCCAAAGGTTCAAGGCATGTTCCAAGGGTAATTCAAGGGTTAGACCAAAGCAAACATACATCATATTCTAACCTTTAGAATCCATATGTTTAACCTTATGAACCCAAGAATTATACAACACTCATATACCTGAGTGTGCCCACACAAATCACTACTAAAACATTCTAACAATTACAAGACACTTTGAAACATATAAACAGATTTATCTTTCAAACTTAAGATCCATGTAAATATGGAGAATTGCCCAATATATGTGAAAAAGGTTCTATAACTTGTCATGGACTATATATGGATCCATGTGGCTCAAAATGAATAAATTGGACAATTATATCATCCGGAACAGTAGAACCATTTTTTATTGTCCATGGATCCATCTACCTTAAAAAGAATAAATAGGACAAAAGGCTTGTGCGCTTCTTTGTCTTTCCCTCTAATACTTCTGTACCTTTCTCTTATTCAATTTAAAAATGTTGTTCCAAATTAAACATAGCTTAAATGCCATAAATGTGCATATTTCATGGATGTAGAGTGTTGAAGAAGCCATAGCAAAAATAATAATAATAATTACAAAATCTCAAATTGAGTTACCACACAATCTTCTAAGAGGAGTGCCTTTTGTCACTAATTCATATTTTTTTCATGATCAACTAACAAAGTAGTTGTCATTGAAGATCACTTGAAACATCTAGTTTCTGCACACAATTATAATAGATTATACAAGAAAAGTTCATTTTCCTATGGAAGTTTGTACTATACAAGAAAAGATGTCATTTTGTTGAGTAGTGTGCTTGGGTTCCCCATTATCATAATACGGAACATATGGATGAGGAAAAACATGAACCATTTCATCCTCACCATCATTGTAAAGGCTTCTAATTGTCAAGACAGCACAATCTTCCTCCAAGTTAGCAACACCATCATGAACCTTTTCCACTTCAAATTATTTTGAAAATGAGTTACTTAAAACTTTGTCTTTAGCAATGTATTTGCAACATTAATAATGTGATGACCATGTTATCGGCAATAGTGGCAAATAGTTGATCTCCTTGGAGAGCATATAAAAAGAGGAAGAGGAAGAGCACTTCAAATATTTTTCTGAGATTTGAATAGGTCCACCTTGAAATTGACATTCCCTTTGTTCTTCACTTTTCTTTTTGAAAACCACCTCTAATCATTGAGAAAAATCAGCCAATTATGCAAATCTTCATCTCCATAAAATAGGGCATGTCATTGTTTCTTGTCTTCTTCTTTATGGTGTACGTTCAAGAGCTTATCATCATGAGCGACTCAGTAACATTGCTTTGGGCTGAAATAAACTACATAAAATCTTCACAAAAGAACGAAATGACACAAAAACGCAACAAATTGTTGCAAAAAGTATGTGCATTTCAAAACCAAATGTTGAAACCAAGGGCAGACACATCAATCACTTTGTAAAAGTCGAAGATGATAGAATAGCAACACAAATGCAAAGAACTTCAGGTTGTGACAAAACTTGTCACCGAAAGTGAAAGACAGCAAAATAGAACTGTCAACTAAAACATGCAGCAATATGCAATCGACATACTCACACACAAGCAAAAAGTACAAGTAAAATTTGCAGCAATATTGACATGATAACACGCTTGAAGGTATACACTACGTGCAACATGTCCACAATCACATGCAATACAGGCAAGAACATGCACCGTAGGTTAATGATTGAGCAGACACAAAGCCAGCCAGGAAACATTCATAAAGATTAAGGATGTTTTAAATGATTAGATAGAATGAACTTATGCAAAGATTTAGCTAAAGTGACAGCTCAATAAGCGTTTCTAAAGTTGTACTTCGTCCAGCCCTTTATATATGAAATATTTGTCACAGGTAAAGATTGAAGATTGAGCAAACACAAATCCAGGAAATTTTATGCAAAAACTTCCAATCTCTGACTCAAATCTATGTTAAGAATGTTGAAAATGACTAAATACAATGAAACTGTGCAGCGATTTAGCTGAAATGGCCATAGGAATAAGAATACATAAAAAAGAACTACTTATTCCAGCTTTTCACACATGAATATTTGTCATCTGGCACCAGAATATCATATAGGTCCATACTTCCTGTCACTATTCAAACCATCTAGCCAGATTGCAATCTCATAACTGAAAATTTAGAAAATACTAAAAAATAAGAAGATGACTCCTTGAATCTAACATTGAATATTGACGAGTAGTGTGAATAATTTGATGTTCGTAGTCTTTACTTGATGCAGGTTTCCCCATCAAAACATTAAACAATTACACACGGAGTCATTGCACTCTTTTCACATTGCTTGTTATGGGCACCGTTCTAGGATCTGTTTATCACCGACTGGATAGATTCATGAGCTTTCCAACACAAGGATCCAATATTTGAATCAAAAAGAAGCCCTTGGATACAAACCCCTTGGTCTTCTTCAACAACTCCATCACTTTTCCTTCATCTTTTACTGCTTGCTCACCATGACAATGACAAACTCATGACAAGCGACTCTCAGAGGCTTCCAACTTCATTATTGGCCTTGTTCCCAAACACCTGAACAAAACAACATGACAAACAAATGCAGTGATACAGATTCTAGCCGGCCAATGGCTTGCACAGTTTCATGAAGGTATGGATAATCCCTGTGAAAATTGGCATTGGCCAAGGTCCAAAGTCCTAGCACACCTGATGACGGGGTAGCAATCATTGAGCCTTATTCCAGCCACAAGGTTGTAGGCTGTAGCCATAGATGGGGGAAATTAAAGCCAAAAAGTGTCCACAATACCCTAGTCCATAAGAGGCAACACGAAAGCCTTAGCTCACGATCATATATCCTTGTGATGGTGACAAGAGAGAAGAATACCTCTCATGGTGTGAAAGATCCCTCACAATCATAATCAAAATGATCTCTCACAAAGACAAGTGCGAAGATCCCTTACCACAAGGGGAAAGAGCTTGCTTGATGGTTATGGGAAAGATCTCTCATGATGGCAAGGGAAAAAAATACCTCATGATGGCAAGGAAAAAAAATACCTCATGATGGCAATAAGAAAACCTTCAGGATGGGCTACCTTCACAATGGTAGTTGGAGCCCTGGACCATGACAGTGTTCAGCCATGGATGACAACAGTTTTTCAACAATTTGCATTAACCCATTCTCGAATATCTAGAGAATACAAAATGACAAGGCAAAGATACAGATTTGAAATGCCTACCCAGGTAAATCACCACAATTCCCCAAAGGTCTGGACAACCATCATGAAGATCGGTGTTTGGCAAGGGCCTTGGCACACTACAATGGCTAGCAATGGTGAAACCTCCTTCCGGCCACAAGGTTCTGATCAAAGATGGAAGAAGTTGGCACCAAAAACGCACTGCCTAGGCCCATAATCAGACAACAAGAAAGATCGCACCTCACAATTGCTTATTCTCAGGAAAATAAAAAATAGAGAATACGAAAGATGTCTCACAATCATGATAGAAAGAAAGACAGAAACATCTCCAAATGGTTGTAAGGAAGCTCTCTCATGATGGCAAACTGGAAAATCTACCTCTCATAATGGTAACAACAAAACGTCTAACAATTGACTCTAAATTTGTGACGGAAACAGGATTGCTGACCACAATGATGTTGCCACCAACAAAAACAGCTTTGCAATGGCAAGATCTTCATGAGCAAGACATTTCTCATGAGGAAAGAACATAACTGCCACAATCATGTTACCTTGTGAATCCAACGACTGAACACAATCACCCTATTCCTCTCATGATGGTAACAGGAAGCCCTCTCAAAATTGACTCTAGCTGTATGATGAGAAGAATGCTGACCACAATGGTGTTTAGCCACCAGCGTAAACAGCCTTGTGATGGCTACATCTTCATGAGCAAAGCAGACCTCTAGCCTCGTGAGGAAAGAACATAATCATCACAATCATTATGACCTGATGAATCCAATGGGTGAACTTATTAACTCTGGCATCTCATTTTGGCTCTAGGGAACGAGATATGAAACCTTAAGAACCTCCAATATGGAGCTCCCAGCTGCTCCACACTATGAGCAAAACAGCCTACCTCTACAAAATTGAACACCTGCAATCATTACGCAATCCAACACCTGCTCCAGCTCTTCAATACATCTGCACTCCACTTCTGCCCCTTCACATTTTCCTGTGCCCCTCCTAGTTGTACCTCTCTCTGAGCTTCCACTCCTCCAACTGCACAACCACTAGAAGGTTAGAGTCTTCCTCCTGCACCAGGCCTGCATTCCCACTAACATACTGACCCCTGCACCAACCCTGCTCATCACTTCATTCTGACCTGAATACTCCCAATGCAGATGATGTACTGGCATAAAATGCCACTAGATCACTGAAAACTGAAAGACTTCTTCTGATATTATCTGATAATACAGGAGGAAAGGGACAAAGAATATGGAGTTCTCTACTATCACATAGCTATATAAGCTCTGAGCAATATGTAACATCCTAAGAGGACTCAGAACAGACATTCATATACAGTCATATTTCAGGTCATTAACTAGCAAAATCGTTATGTATTTAAAAGCTCTAATTTAGGATGTACAGATGTTCTTCTGTATACTTCATGCATTAATCTGCTTCAAGGCTCTTCTTTACCTTCATCTTCATTCACTTTTTTCCCAAACCAGCTTGCTACAAGAGGAGTTAAAGCAACTGTAGGAGGAAATCGGATGGGTGAAGCTGCCTTATGTGCTGCATATGCCAGTGCAAATGTGCCCACCTTCTCCCCCGTTTCGTTAGTTTGAATGCCTATCTGCAAAAGCATAGCATGTGAACAATAGTTATTGAAAAAAAAAGACATCCAATTCCAGATCGTATCAGAACAACTCTTTGAGTTTTCTTATTTGGTATGCACCTTTTGTAGCAAGCCTGCAACATCAACACCTGAGTTGATCAATACGTAACAGAGGCCAAATGAAACAGCTGACAAAGATATTGATGTGGCTAAATATGCTCCTCCATATCGTGCAAGCAACTCCTTGGCCTGAGCACCTCTGTTTTCTTTACCATCATCACTGGTTTCATTCTTTGAAGTAAAAATCTGCATGAAGAAAGCTTCTGTCATCAATTGAATTTGCAATGGGCTCCTACGTAATACAAGAAAATAACAGCAGGGAAGCCTAATGTAGGACTGTTAAGAGTAAGGGTGGTAACAAGCAGGATAAAAGAACATAGAAAGGAAAAGACTTAATATCGCTGATGCATATATAAGCAGGTAATAACTGAGATGAAAACATTGACAAAGAGAATATATTACAATAGGAACAAAAAACACAGTGACTAATGGTCACTACTTGCCTCACAAGTACATTTGCAATCTGCCTTAAATAAAGTGAACCCACTAGCATGGCAATCAAAATAATGATATTATATAGATTAGTAAATAATTCATTATCTCGCAAACAGTGACCTTCAGATCCTAACATTTGGATCCTATAGTCAAGTCTAACTATCTCTGCATTAACATATGGGCCGGATGATCTGGTTCACCATATGACATAAAACTGCAGAGAAAAATCGAATCTCCTTTACTCTTGCTTGAATGAACTTCACTAACAAGACAGGTTTGCACTTCAGATGTTCACAGTGGCAACCTTTGATTTGGCAGACATATTTATCTCCAGTTTACCAGACACCTGTAACTGATTATCTAACACAAACCATTGAAAAGGCAAGTTCAATTTGAGCTTGATGAAATAATTCACCATATATTACAAACATAACCACAGTCCAGAGTGAGCTGATGTGAGGTCGGAGGGATCATGTTGAATGGGCCTAATATTCAAGCAGGGTAGTAATGTTGTGTTAGACATTGATCTTTCTGCACATTTTTTATGACATTTTTATGTTAGTCATTGTTCTTTCTGCACAATTCAGTGTCATGTGAAGTTGGTATTTGCTTAACAATGTTGAGAATGTGAACGACACTTCATTTGCAAACACATCATGTGGCTTTGAATTGGCTCAAGTTCTCTCAATTACCTCTTTTCTCTCAAAATTACTAAATTCTGACTGGTTTTTGAAGAAGAGAAAATCGTGAACCGTAAGATTCAAAGAATTGAATTATATTTAATGAAATTTCCTCTTGGTTGAATGCGACATTTCAGAGCTCTCTGGGATAGGGGGCACGAGAGAGACGATTTATTGCCCAACGGAAGAAAAAAAAGAGAGAGAGAGAGAGAGAGAGAGAGAGAGAGAGAGAGAGAGAGAGAGAGAGAGAGAGAGAGAGAGAAGAGAGAAAAAAAAAACCCCATAACATGAAAGATCAAACAAATGCAAGGACAACAACACTAGCAACTAAAGGAAATGTCAAAACGTGGCTGTTGTTCATAGGAGTTTCTCTCTTCTGTGAATAAGAGCACTCTATCAATGGGGTATAGTAGTCCAGCATTACTGACTCTCTCCTCATAAAATGTTAGTGATGTAAAAATATAAATCCATTTCAAACCTTAAAGGGGAAAATCAATGGTTAAGAAGAATTCAAAGCTAGAAAACGACAAGCGACAACCAAAAGCCTACAAATTATCCAGGCTAAGAATAAAATCGGATCCTATTAAGACATAAAGACATAAATGTTCATGTTATAAATTCTCAAGGTGTCGGAAATTCTAAATCTTCATGGCAAGGGTTTTGTTCTCGTCAATTTTCTACACAAGTTCCCAATGTACTTTTCGACACTTTTGGACAAGTATAAGTTTGATATTTGATTCTTCTAAGCTAGGTAACAAAACCTTCCAAGCTAAAATGACTGGATTTTCTGGAAATGACTAAGTTCAATGAATATTGAATGTGAGCAAGACAAGTTCAATATATACCTGAATGAATTCGAGCAAACCCCAAATTCACTCTTGAGTCTCAAATGAAAATGGAACTATAAGCTCATGGTACTTAACCACAAAACTATATAGCAGATCAGCTCCATTATGCATAGTATCGACTCAATACTATGACATCCCCACTTAAGTCATCAGTGCCCAATAGTGGGTATAGAACTAAGAATGAATACATGCTCGCACACACACCCCAGAACACACACACACACACCACGAGCATGAACTCACAAGAAGCTCTGTGAACTGAGTCTCTATCACTTCCGGAAGTGATGGGCAAACTTGCCCACATTGCACAATGATTCTGACGTCTACTCCTTTTCCATATGGACTGAAAATCCTTTTCAGTATGGACCATTGTTCAATCATTCACAGCTCACACTCGTTTGCCAAGCACACACTCAACGTCCTAGGACCCATTTTTCAGTCATTCACAGCTCACACCCATGTGCCAAGTACACACCCAACCTCCACGAACTAAGGTGTCTTCTTAGGTCCAATCAGGTCATAACACCAAGACAGCTCCACCATTATATTTTAGGCCTCCCGATGAAGGCACCTAGTTTGGGGGTGGTTCTAATATACTCTCATGTGCAATCAATATAAGATCGTTTCTCACAGGAAAACTTCATCTCTTAAAAAAGAATTGAGCTTCAGGCTCTTCTCTCATGTCTCTCCTCATAACTACACAACTTAGACGACAATGCTAGAAACAATCTCTCCTCATAGCTGTAACCTTAGACGACAATGCTAGAAACAATCATTTCAGCAGCTGGAATTCACTTTTTAGCAACTTTAACCAATGACAAATTCCATTCGATTGACAACAATTAATCCATTCTTGGTTGTTTGTAGCAAAGCACAGCACATTGTTCGGTTTCTAGTTCTCTTAAACCATTTGCAGCTGATAGTGCCACAATAAAAATCATAGACCTTTTCATGCATGCTAATGTTAAATAACACGAGAAGAAGGTCACATTTTCATGAACCATGCTGTACAGTTTTTCTGTCTCAAAATTTCTTGATTTTTTGTATTTTTCAACACATTATGATTACAGCTCTCACAACCAAAGATGCCATGTTCTTGCTTAGGTGTAGTCACAGTTGAAGAAACTATGTTAAAGGTATTTGACAAGTCAAAGATTAATAATCTCTTCGTCCTCTAAAAATGGAGATGACCAAAATGGCATTAAGTCCTCAAACAATGGAGATAGCAAGAAGGTGATTTTCCAAATCAGCAAACAATGAGATAAGAGGAAGTTCAAAAATCTTGGAAGAAAATCTTCCTAAGAAATATATCTTATCAATAACTATATAAGGTTGGACATGGAAACAAAATGAATTCAAGAGAAACTAGAACACGATACACAGAAAATGATCGGTCTATGGTAAACCATTATACAAAGAAGTCGACTTTTTGCGTAGATGTATTCAAAGAAGGTGGGAAAATATCCTTGTTCTTATTTTAATGATTTTAACCATAGATTGATCAACATAAAAGACTCCACCAAAAGAATAATAATAATCACTAACCCATCTTTAGATCCTAATTGTGGCATTGTTTCCCATTAGATTTGTCTCACATCCTTTCTGGCAGACAAGACAAGATACAAGCCATACTCATGAAACGAAAGGCAGACATCATACCCACCTCCAAGCCATAGAGCCAATACGAGCTCACCCCCGAGTCTCGTAGTCGACAGCATAATGAGCAGCCACCTCCACTAGGATTGGTGTCCCAAACCACCAGCCCACACTAATACGAGTGTACAGGACGCTCCTCCAAAACACTCCAGCAGTCTAGTCAAACCAATCCAACCTCCACTAGGATTGGTGTCCCAAACCACCAGCCCACACTAATACGAGTGTACAGGACGCTCCTCCAAAACACTCCAGCAGTCTAGTCAAACCAATCCAATAGGGCATGTACTTTATCATAATTAATGTGAATGCCATCAATTGAAGTAATATGGCCAAGATAAAGCTGCTCTGTTTCACATATAATTTCTCTCACCTCATGATGTATAGGACGAGGCCAAGATGTTGGTGATGGTTCTTGAACATTGTGCTATAGACCAGGATATTGTCCAGGAACACACTACCCACTTCTGCAGATAAGAAAGAAACATTCATTCATCATCTACTAGAAAGTGGCCGGTGCATTGGTTAGACAAAACAGCAAGACCGAAAACTGGTAATGTCCAAACCGTGTACAAAACATGGTCTTCAAGACATCATCAAGATATATCCCGACCTAAGATCATGGTTTGTGGAATATCATGCACACGAAACTCAATATATAAGGTCATCCATCTTGGGCAACAAGTATTTGTCCTTGATGATAACCTTATTGAGACCTTTGTCATCCATGCAAAAATGCATCACTTAGTCCTTCTTCGTAACACGAACAAGAGCATCTCATGATGACTTATTGGGCCCAATGAATCCTTTTGCAAGATAGTCTTGCATCTGCCTAGGCCCTAGCTATATCGTCTTTCTCCGTCTAGCTAAACCTATTGGAATGACCAGGGATGGAACGGTTACCAAGCAGAAGCTCTATCATCTTGCATAGACCAACAAGTCAGTGGAAGTTGATCTGGTAAATCTAGTGGAAATATGTCCACGAACTCTTTCCATAATGAAGCCCAAATTTTCCTTGATATGGTATCATATGAAGTCATCTCACGTGTATTAAGCATACTTAGCATACTTGAATAAGTCACAGACATAGGATAATAGGAGAGAGAAAAATCAAACATGCAGCATTGCACATAATGGAAATAGATAGAAACATCCAAGTCACAGGAACGATATTTGAATACGTAATCAAATTTACATCATCAAATTGCATCAGTGATCTCAAAGGGACAAAGGCCCTCCATCACATAAGATCTATCATCTAGTACAGAAGAAATTCTATGTGAAAAAAGAATCGACACACAACCGGTCTGTCTTGTCAGAAAATCACGACATGCCCAATATCACATCCACATGCTCGAGGATCATCGCAACACCTCTCGATAGGGTTGGATGTAGAAGCCCACCACCAATAAAACGTTCGCCCATCTCTCACTCTCTCGACACTTCACATAACGGACCATCTATGGATGGTCTACAAAAAGCATGTTGATTCTAAGTACCTCCATCGTACAAGAGAAGATGAAATTGTCTCTCCCTAAACATGGAGGACATCATGCGAACCAAACATAGCACTATCAATAATAACTCACACGTCTACATGCATAACATGAAATATCTCTAAATTGAGAGTAGACTCATCTCTATTCATGATGTTTATGGCAAATTCCATCATCTAGACCACACAAAGCTTTCCAAGGGTGAATGTCCATGTAGTAATGAAGCATCCAATTACATGAATAGTGTACCATATGCATCTGCATGTGAATGTGGGAGTTGTAAGTCGATACATGGCTAATCTTGGCAAAGGTAGTGATAAGCCATCATCCAAGTTAGTCAAATCCCCCTAAGGGTTAAGATATCTTAGGTTACGAATACTCCTGCGAGACAGATAGGCAAAGTCACCAGGGGACGGGGACGGGTCCCGGGAACGGTGGTGTCCCCGGGACGGGGACGGAGCCTAGGGTGTCCCAGGGATGGGTCCCAGGACGGCACCAAAAAAATGCTGATTTTTTCAAAATAATGAGATGAAAGTCATGTACAAACAATTCCTCAACATATGAAATGACCAATAATAAGAAAAACATAGAAAAAAAGTGCTTTTTAAGTATAAACAATGAGCACATTGAGTCCTTGACAATTGAAACTTGAACATTCAAAGTTACTAGTGAACTGGTACTCCAAGAGTGGAAACTTACAAAGTTACAAGTGATAAGTCTCATGTATTTCATCATGTCAAAAAATAGATTCTACATCATCATCATATCAAAAAGATATTACATCATGAGATAAAAAGTTCTTATATCATACGATCGATGGACAAATGTCAAAAAGACTACATATGATGGGAACATAAATGAGAAATGTAAAAGGCAGCAGGCTACAACATAAATGTGATGACTATGGAGAATCCAAGTGGGAGTCACAGTGACAGACTCATTTTCTGCAACACAATCAGTGGTTGCTGCATCTTCATGTTCTTCATTTACCACTTGGTCCGATCCCTTCTCTACCTCCCATTCTCTGAAAAGATCTCCCTCCATGCATTGCGTCCGTTGAAGCATCCTCAAATTTGCACTGACAAACACAAGATCACTAGCATGCTGCACACCAAGCCTGTTCCTCTTCTTAGAGGCTACATGTCCATACACACTCCATAGTTGCTCAAGGCAACTCATGGTGCAAGCCTGGCTAAGTATCCGAATGGCCAATTGTTGAAGTTCTGGACCATCAAAACCAAAATCCTCCCACCATAGGGCAGCACCAACACGTAGCCTATCCTTTTGGGCAACTGCACATGCATATGAAGCATCTTTCCCTGTTCTATATTTGGATAATTGATCTCTGATAAGTCGCCTAGTTGCACTATCTGGGACAAATCTCTCTAATATGATCCTCCATCCATTAGCTACCTCTGGATCTGCATATTGCTTTTTATCTTGAAATTTTGGATCCAACATGTATGCTTCTGCGTGAAGTGGAAAGTGGTATGCATCCCATCTGCTAACACAAATAGTTGAAAGTTCTTCATACCTATCATTATCATTCACCAATGTTTTTAGTGCTTCAATTGTGCGATCCATAGCTTCATACACTTTACCAATACATGGCTCCATGGAATCCACAATTTTCAATAAGTGCACAAGTGGATGAACAATATCCACGATGTGAGAAATGTTTTCCCACCATGCTGCATAATCAGCGAATCTTCTAAATTGCTTTCCTTCCGAAGTAGAAGCTTCTGGCATCCTCACGAATTCATCTCTCAATAAAAGCCCTCTCAAGACACCACTACATTTTACTACTCGGTGTAACATAGTGAAATTATATGCAAGCCTTGTGTCTGAGTACTTGAGCAAAGCAAGAGTAGATCTCTTGCTAAATTCATTCTTCACACGAGTATGGTTGTTGATGAAGCTAGCCAATGAATTTGCCTCATTGATTGCAGGCAAGATCCAATCCAAATTCCCAATGTCTTTGAGAATATTATTCAAACAATGAGCCATGCAAAAACAAACAATGATCCGAGGATACATATTTTCAATAACTTCACCTGCAGCTCTATTTGCAGGCTCCCCATATGCTACAATGCAAACCACATTTGATGGTCCCACAATCTCTATGGCACTTGCCCACTCTGAAGCAAGTACATCAGCTGATTTTCCCGTCTTGGATGCATCATGTGATGAGATAAAGTACATCTCCCCACAAGAATAAGCCACCACTCCATGGATAGAACGTCATTGGACATCGCTCCATCCATCCACAAGCAATGATACTCCATTCCTTTCCCATGATTTTTTAATGGTCTCGCACGCGGCTTCGACAAGCTTCTTCTATTTCTCCAATAAAGTGGTGCGCAAGCTCTCGGTAGATGGAGGTGAAATCTTCTTTACCATATCTTTGAAATATGGTGATCTATGGAAAAAGTTAAACAAATAAGTGAACTTTTGAAGTTTGAACAATAAATCACCAAATGGCAAATGTTGAAATGGAATGAAGATTCAATTCTTACCGAGCGAAACACATGTGGTCATGGAAAAAAAAACGTGCCACTGTAGTGTCCACCTCCTCCTTCAATATGGGATTCCAATTCTCATGGAGTGTTTGTTGCCGTGATTGACGTACATAGGGCATTCTCGATAGTGTGGAAGAACTAGGAGTAGGATGAGGAGTGGAAGTAGACGTAGGAGTAGGAGTAGGAGCACGAACCGGAGCCGATGATGATGATGCTCTTGAAGAGGATGGCATAGAAGACCTCACAAATGATGTCGGGTCGATAGGAGCTTGTGAAGCACGACGAGCATGAGCTTGAGCATCACTAATAGCAAGTTTGTTGAGTAATTCTTGCTTCTTCTCCAAAGTGATTGCGGAACAAAATCTTACTTCATGTCCACGCTCATGAAGTAAGTGTGCACGCACCTTGTTCGCTCCACCGGTTCTCTTGTAGCCACATAGCCTTCAACTCCATGGTCTTGCACCACCACCTTCTCCGGCTGATATGGGAGATTCCACCTCTTCCATTTGCTTGTAGCATGCCTCCTCTTGGTGTTTGACCCACTTGTTCGTGATGAAGAAGCCATAGGAGAAGAGAATGCTATAACGAGAGCAAGAAAGAGAAGGCTGAAGAGAGGGTTGAGAATATAGAGCTCAACCCTTGAATATGCAAGGGTGAAGATAGCTCAGCTGCTCAAGCCTTCACACACACAAGATGATTGCAATGAAGGCTCCAAGTGAGCTTGTGGCTTGAAGAGCTGAAGTGAGGGCTATTTATCCTTGTGTATGGCCCCAAGAGAACATTCTAGAAGTTTAGAACCCCCCCAAAATAAGGTGCCAATGTTAAGTTCGAAAATCAGAGCCAAAATCAATTCAAATTTCAAAAAAAAATTTCCCTCCAAAACTTGAACCCCTCGCGCCATCCCCGATTTATCCTGTAATCGGATTCCGTCCCCGGGACGCGTTCCCGAGACGTTTTCGTGTTTAGATACGTGCAACCGGGACGTCCCCCCTCCCATCTTGGCGCCCCAACTTTTAGTGATCCGGGACGGCGTCCCTAGGACCCGGGGACGCGTCCCCATGTCACTTTGCAGATAGGAATAAAATATAAGAAATAAGCCAATGTCAAGTAGTTCTTAGTTAAGCCTTAAACCAAAAATAGGGATACTTAAGTCTTATGGTTAGTATACCCAAAGGTGTATCAATCTTGAAGAGATTTTATAGATTGAGAATATTAGCATATGCTTAGACTTGAGTTAAGGGAGAGATCTGTAGAAAATCTATGGATAAGCCAATCAGCTTGGTAGATAGAAAAAGAGATCTTAAGAGAATGATTAAGTTTTTATGGATGTCAACTAATCAATAGGAAATGATCAAACTTGAAACAAGGGTATTTAAGTGACTACGATTGGAACTACTATAAACCTTGCATGTGTAGTAAGGTTTCGATTAAAGTCTCATTAATTAATTTATGGGATGAGGAAGAGGTTTTACCTCTTAAGAAAGAAAATCCCAAAAAGGATTGTGTTACGCCTTGAAAGAGTATTTCAAGATTTGATAATAAAAAGGTAAAGGGATTGAGAGAGATCCAAAGACTTAAGAGTTAAGATAAGTCCAATTTTGTTGCTTGAAAGATCTTAAGTTTATAGATCAAAGATGTAGTCTTATATGCTTTAAGTCAAAGCATGAAAAGAAAAGTTCAAACCTTGGAGCAAGATGTTGAGTTGCACGTAAGTTAACATTATTAGGAGTTGGACAATGATCCATTTCTAGTACAAAGTTCGAAACTTAAGGAAAGTTGAGTTAAAACAAAAGTCAGTACACAATTGTGTGGATGTAGGCTTGATGGTCTAGAACATTAAGTTTTGCATCAACATCAAAGTGGATATGGTGGTATGGAAAGCCGTACTTAAAAGGTAATGAATTCTAAGTTTAAGTTCAAACATCAAGTTCAAATCTTTGAGTGTCTTAAGTTGGATAATTATAAAATTCATTTCGATTTTCTTTTGGTCTAATTGATAACGGGTTGATAAAGGTGAGGGAACATGTCTTTCTTACATTCTACCTGAATCTTCAAACTCGGATTGGACAAGGTAGTCCTAGGCAAGAGATCATTGGATGCTCATTAGACATAGACCATCGTGGAAACATCTTAGTTGGGTGTTTCAATAAACTTAAATATAACTTCATGTGTCAAGCCAAATTAAAGCGACTCTCAATAGAAGTGTCTTGAATAGTTAGAAAATCCTCCCATTTTGCTAGGTCCATGCACAAATGGTGCATAGATATGGGCCAAGTTAGCAATTTGGTTGGAGATACTTAGAATCCACATAGTTCATATGTTTGTACTATGGATGTAGAGACCGCACATAGAGAAACATTGAATTAGGAAAGGATGTTTAATCCACCCTTATTATTCTATCCATACTTTGCATTAAATTTAGCTTATCAAGTGCAAAGCTAGATGGTGTTTTGAATGTTTTTGGACATGGATCAAACCATGCACGGATTTCCCTCTTTTCAAATTCAGCCAAAGATAGAGCCTCTTTTTTACTAAAGAGCTGAATCAGAGAGATGACAACCATATTCTTCAATTTGGACCATGAGCTCGAAGGAAAAGCTATTATAAAGTTGTAGTTTGAAGCATATTTTCAAGGACAAAGATGTTCTTTAAGGGGATATTTTCAAGGACGAAACTGTTTTTTAAGGGGAGGAAACGTTATCATGTAGCCTTGAGAAGGTTCAAGTTAATGATAACATTACGTACTTCTAGAGTATTAGACAAGAAAACCACTTAACCAAGTGATTAAGTGTCAAGGATGAGAAGGAGGAGGTCTTTGGTTTAATCCCATGGGGAGCACGGGGAGATAGTTTTTCTCAAAGAGCTCTAAAACCTTCTAGAAGCATTCATTCAGGTTAATGTGAGTTAACTTGGGTTCGAAAAAACTTAACTCGAGTGGCGAGTACACCTACCACTAGTCGACACTAGCAGAATGTGAAAATGCAGTGGTGGAGATTACAGATGCATATGTGAACTCGATTGAATCCGAGAATCTAAATATTAGCCGGTTGAGTGGAGAGTCAGAGGTCATTCTCTCTAGTACGAAGACTAGGTTCTTAGGGATCTCTCTCTATCCTTCTGTAAGCAATAAAGGGGTGTAATTATTCCTAGGTAACACAAAGATTTGCTAGAAATTCTTATATCATGCTCTTGCACTTAGTGCAAGCACCCTTAATGTGTACAAAACTACCTCCTTTGCTATGTAGGATGAAAATGGTAAAGATGAAACAGAAAGGAGAATTATGTGCAGATTCACAGAAAAGTCCAACTAATAAAGTTCTCTTGTACATGTAATCCGTGGGAGGAACAAATCACGAAGAAACAAACACATTATTCCTTTGGAACCTTTGACTTATGTAAGATGTACATCCATAAATGTTTTAGATTGTTAATGGTATTGAGAAGAAGAAGCAACAGAATTAAGGTATTCTTAAGCTGAAAATACTTCAAATTTGAAAGGTTAATAATGGTCATCTATGCACAGTGTAACTTCTATGGAGCTGTATGTGCAATGAATGAAGGAGATACCTCCACATGGGATATGGTGTATGTATCTTTGCTTGGGGCTGACCTGAGTAAAAGTAAAGCGTTCCACACCCATTGCCCAAGGTTTCATCCTCGGGCTTACATTCATTCGTATCTTGATCCTCATCTTATATCAATAACTGTCCATGAAGAAGTTCACACGGTTTGAATCTTCCTGTGGTATTAAATTAACCGTCCTAATCATTTTTGCCTATAGTTTTCATCATTGCATACAGTAGCAAAGGAACGGTGCATTTCAAACAGACTATAATTTTCATCATCGCATGTCGTAGCAAAGGAACGGTGTATTTTCAAAAACCTTCACATCCTAATAAATAGGCAGTCCCTCCAGATCCTTTTTCCTGCTGCACATCTAAGTACATATTGGCAACAACCTTCAGAGACTAAAAAAGTAGTCCCCAGCCAGATCTGATACGCCTTTCTGCTATTACTTGATGAAACTTTAGCAATAATCTGCATATGACTAAGATTTGCTGGGACCTTCCTCGCGCCATTTGAAAAGAAGTGTAAAACTCAATCAAAAAGAAGATAACGAAGGCGCGGTCTCCGTACCTTCCAAAGACCTGCCTCTAGGCCGAATTTACGTGTAACTTCGTCAGGACTCTCCTCCTGCTTGGCTTCTTTCTCTTGGGTCGCCGAGCACGTGATACGGGGGGCGTAATGGCGCCCTGAGAAGCCCAGAACAGAGAAAGAGAGAGAATTAGACCCGCACCAAGCTCTAGAAGACGAAGAACAGAATGACGTGGAACGCATTGACGCAGAGGCACTGCTGCTGGTGCCGACGGCGTACACGGATGTCGCCATTTCCCAACCTCTTGTCTCCAAGTCACAGTCGAAGCTGGTGTGTGTAGCGTGGCTATATACACGTATGACGGAACTGCAATCCTTGATCAAAGATATTCCTGGTGATAGAACGTCCAACGTCATTCGCTTTTCTTAATTTAATCAAGCAGTTCGGTCTAACTCTCACTCTCATTGCGTTTTAATAAATTTGTAGATTTTTTTTTTTGAGAGTACAATGAATGAAAGACACGCATCCGATTTTTTAAGGCAGAGGCACTCTTACATTTGGATTTGGATATGTCTGAAGGTTGAACATATGTCTGAAGGTTGAACATATCCATTGAGTGGGACTTGAACCCAGGCACTCAGTCCCACAGCGTTCAAGACTTTGTTTGGATTGTAGAAAGAATTTTATAGTGGATGGTAATTTACAAATCAAGAGTATACAAAAGAAGATCAACTTCTTTGCAAATTGTGATCTAAAAATATACATTCTAGTCCAAAACAAATCTTGATGGTCAATGTTTGTGAATTGAGTATAACTTGGTAGGAATATTCATTGTTACGGACGGTTCTTTGTTTGAGTTAAAGTTGTTGCCCTTAGTTTTAATCAATCAATCCATTGATGCTTAGCTTGATCTCCCTTTGCTTGAATTGATTGAAAGAATAATTGTACAAATGAATGGGCATAGTACCATGGGATCCCCTGTATCGCACAAAGCAGAAGCTAGACTGCCCGAAGGCAACACGTGCAAAGGACTTCTCGAAGGCAAGTGGTTTATTTGGTTTAAATCTGCTCGAAGGTAATACATTGGCCGAGGGCCAGCAACTGTCCTCCTATCTCAAAGAGAGATTATTGTTGTCTATACACAACATACAATATTATTAACATAGATCTTGGTTGGGCAAATGAGTATGAAATCAACATGTATATTAAATGCTCATTAGTACACATAGAACGCTTAAAGATGAAGCAAGAATGACAACAATGAAGGTTTTATCTCTCTCTCTATATATGTATATAGAGAGAGAGAACCTTCATTGTTGTCATTCTTGCTTCATTTTTAAGCAAGAATGACATACACATAGACACACACACACACATATATATATATATATATATATATATATATATATATATATATATATATATATATATATAGAGAGAGAGAGAGAGAGAGAGAGAGAGAGAGAAAGAGAGAGATAAATAGATAGAAAGAGAGAGAGAGAGAACCTTCATTGTTGTCATTCTTGCTTCCTCTTTAAGCAAGAATGACAACAATGAAGGTTCTCACACAGAGAGAACCTTCATTGTTGTCATTCTTGCTTCATCTTTAAGCAAGAATGTCAACAATGAAGGTTCTCTATCTCTCTCTCTCTCTCTCTCTCTCTCTCTCTCTCTCTATATATATATATATATATATATATATATATATATATATATATATATATATATATATATATATATATATATATATATATATGTATGTATGGAAATTCGAGTTCGATATGCATGATGATTAAGTAATCGTTTTGTTCTCTAACTAGTAAAGCCTTTGAAAAGAGAGAAACAAATTTGCATAGTTTACGCATTTTCCAGTGAGAGATTTTGTAAATTTAAACAATAATGAGGACATCGTACATAATTCATATGTTTAACATGAAAAAATCCAATACTATCCACAATAATCAAAAGTTTCTTTTGTTTGCATGCTATATAAATATTTTGCAATTCTACTGTTTGATCGTTGCAGATCTACCATGCTTTAGTTTCATGGATGTACACATACATTAGAAAATTGTACTAAAATCACCATAATCCAAGAGATCATGTTGCCTTTGATGTGATATTTGTACTTATGTGTGATCAAATGGGTGGGTTAATAAAAGGTTAATAAAACCTTATAGTCAAATTTTTAGTTTGTGTTGTGCCTCTCTCTCCCCCATCTTCTACCATTTTCATCATCACTACATCTCTATTTACATTTGTGTGTTTTGCATGTTGGTGTTACAAGTCAGCTTTTCATTGTGCACTTATAATAGGTTTCCCCAAAAACTAGGAAAATCGAGGGTATTGGGACACTTGCCAACAATGAAGTATAGGGGCCATGGGATAGGAAAACTATTCTCAAAAATATTGTGCGAGTGTGTGGGTTCTCACATATATAAACTTATTATAGCCATATCTTGGAATTCAAAGGTTCGATTAAACTAATTTAATCTATGGTTTTTGGTACATTTTAGGTTACTTTTGCACTCAACATGTCCAAAACCCAAATGAACCCTCTGCAATATTCCTCTAAGGAAATATGATTTTTTGAGGCTTGGACTCATCTAAATGGGAAGATTAAGATAGGGAGGGCAGTAGGAAAAGAGGATGTATAATAACCCTTACAAAAGCTATGGTACTACACAAGGTCAAAACTTCACAAGGCACGTCTCTCATGTCACACAAAAATTGATCATATAATTTTCTAGCTCCGAATAGACAATAAGATGAATTTAGGAAGACTTTAATTACTCAAAATAGACATTTCTATATAGATAAATCTCTATATTGCACCTCTATTTGAAGAGATGCATTTAGTGAAAGAGCTTGCCTAATAGGGAGGTTGCTCATTAGAGTCGGTACACTTATAATTAATCCCAAAAGCACGAGGAGTGAACATAGGCTCATACAAATAGTCAATACTACCTTTATGAAATTCAATTGAAAAGTTACTCTTGAATGTAGGAGCTATTTTTCAACTACATTAGGCTTTTTTGGCATATACATTTTGACCTTGTGGATTTTTGGATCATAGCTTGGACATAAACTTGATTATGAATAATATAATGGATACATTTTCAACATATTTCACATTATACCCATTTGAGTTTTCTCTTGGTTCCATTGCCACCATGTGAAGGACAATAGATGAACTTTATCTTATTCTTATACTTTGATATTTAAGAATATTCAACCTCCATACTTGCAATCCATACTCTTTTTGAACCATGGTATATTGTAGTATTGGTTCATCAATAGATGGCTCTTCCCCTTTCTTTTGACTTAAATTGGGATCGGTTGACAATTTTCACACCACTTTGGAATTACCCCAACTTCTTTTGAAATTTTCGATATATTCATTCCATCATTTTGCTCTTAGAGAGCTCTATATGAGTCCTCTAGATGCCCTCTACCCTCTAATGAATCAAATTCATGCAAAAGCTCTCTAAATGTAACACTACTAACCCATGAAATCAATTTTCTAAAAGGTTCCTATATAAGCCAATTCAAGAGCATTTGAAAAGGAATTTTAAATTTTTATCACTTTATACTCTATTATAATGTAAGAAGCTTTTTTCTACAAAGATCCCATTAACTTGCTTTATTTTCCATGTATTTTCTCTTTCTTTTGTCTCTTATGTGCACCTCTTCTTCTTTTTGGTGTCTATGAATATTTTCTACCCATATCCACTCTTTTCATAATGCGTCCATGTACATGTGAGTTGTTGTAAACGAAGATTAAGTGAGTGTAGATCTATTCCACATGTCAATATTTTGGCCATAACTTCTTGTAGTGGTTTTAAAATGCTTTTCGTGGACCACCATCCAAGGTCAATAAGAGCTAAAAAAAAACCCACTATTAAGGAATCGCTCAAAAAAAAACCCACTATTAAGGGATTTGGAGTAAAATTTTAGGACAAACGAACATTCCTTTACTTACGAGTAAAACTTGATATCTTGTGGAAATCTTGTGAAGAAGTTAAGTCTATAAAATTTCTTCACCTTATTGCAAACAAGGTAGGAATATTACACCTGAATATAATCCCTCCATTCATGAAACAATTCATGTCATCAAATTGAAAATTTAATGCATATGTGGTTGTGAACTTCTTGTTAATTCACTTGCAAGACTCATGTGCTTCTGTGAGCTTATGGTTCTTATTGTGAGCTAAAAAATTGAGCAAGAACTCTTGGATCCATTTTTGGTGTTGTTGGAAAAAATGAGTGCCACATATTTTTAATTGCTCCTTTGCAATCCTATGATGTTATAATTAGCATTCCTTTTTGTCATCATTACAATCCATGCATTGATTATCATACACACACAATTAGTTTTAAGTTTAACAATCAAGATATTTCTTTGTCTTCAATGCATGACTTCCAACCATTTCCATTACTTATTCATACTCAAGTAAAATGTGCATTTAGCAAAGGCTACAATTCATGTATTGTTTTTGTCAGTAACATAGTTGATTATACACATACACTTCCTAATGCACATAAATCATTTATGGCTTCCTATAAGGATTGCTTTATGGCTGATTTTCCTTCTAAATTACCACCTTCTAGGGGATCTCTTGACCATATTATAGACCTGATTCATGGTAGTTCTCCTTCCCATAAAGCACCTTATAGGCATGGAACTTTACATAAAAAAGAAATAGATAATCCAGTTAAGGATCTACTCCACAAAGGGCTTACCAAGCCTAGTTCTTCTCCCTTTGGAGCACATGATAAGATCAAAATTAAAAATAGATATACTATCCTAGGATAGATGATTTTCTGAATAAACTTCGTGGAGCATATATCTTTCGCAAAATTGATCTTAAATACGGGTATCATCATATACAAATGACACAAAATGACATTTATAAGACTGCCTTTAGAACTCAAACTAGTCACTTTGAATTCATGGTAATGCCTTTTGGACTCATCAATGCACTTGCTACATTTTCCCATATGATGAATAACATTTTTCTTGATTACCAAGCTTTTGTTCTTGTTTTCTTTGATGATGTACTTGTCTATAGTGAGAATGACAATGATCATGAAAAGCATTTAGCAACAGTCTTTAATTTGTTATGTAAAAACAAACTTTATGCCAATCCGGAAAAGAGTTCTTTTTTCCAAAAAGAATTAGAGTATTTAGGACATATTGTTTCTAATCAAGGCATTCATGTAGATCCAAAAAAAAATTAAAGTAATTGAAGAATGGCCTATACCTCAATCTGTGAATGATGTATGCTCTTTTATAGGGTTCGCTAGTTTTTATAGAAAGATTGTAAAAGGTTTTTCTTATTTAGCACTTCCACTCACATTATTATTGAAGAAATAGTTAAAATTTGCATGGGGATCGTCACAACAACAATCTTTTGAAAAACTCAAACATGCACTTTCTCATGCACCTGTTTTGCAATTACCAGATTTTGCACAACTCTTCCATGTAATTACAGATGCTAGTGGTTTAGGTATAGGTGTTGTATTAATGCAAAATGATCATCCCATTGCATTTGAAAGTAGGAAACTTAAACCTTATGAGAAGAATTATTGTACATATGATAAGGAACTCTTAGGCATTGTGCATGCTTTAAAAATTTGGACACATTACCTTATGGGTTCTGAAGTTCTAATAAAAACAAACCAACAAGCTATTTTTATTAAATCAACCATTGATTTTCAAAAAACATATTAAATGGCCTTCATTCATACAAAATTTTCAGCCTCTAATTCAACATCAACCTGTCAAAGCTAATGTTGTAGCCGATGCCCTTAGTCGCTTCCCATCCCCACAAATAAATATTGTTTCAATCAACAATATTTCTATTATTCATATTCATTCATTTCATGACATGATTCCTAACTGCATTTGATTTGTATTTTTCACAAACATGGATTGCTTTCATTAATTCTACACCATCTAATGAGGATCACTACACTTTTCATAATGGATTCTTGTATTTCCAATAGAAATTATGCATCACACAAGTTTTTAAGGAATTTGTTATGAAAGAGATGCATGAACCACTGTATATGGGTCATAGGGGCATACAAAGTAGTATTTCTACATGTAAAGAATTCTTCTTTTGGCCAAATATGGAAAAGGATATTGCACAGTATGTTTCCCATTGCATTGTGTGTCAATGTATGAAACAACATCATGGTAAAGCATTTGGATTATTAATGCAACTTCCCATACCTAATGGACCATGGGAACAAATTTCTATGGATTTTATTATTGGTCTTTCTACAACTTCATCTCATAATGATATGATTTGAACAATTGTTGATAGGTTTAGTAAACAAGCGTATTTCATTCCTTGTAAAAAGACTCTATCTCCACCTCAAGCTACTAAGTTATTTATTAAATGTATTTTTCACATCATGGTTTTCCAAAATTTATTATATGAGATCGAGATGTTCGTTTTTGGAATCACTTTTGTGCTACATTATTTCAAAATTTAGGTTCCAAAATAGACTTTAGCTCTGCATTTCATCCTGAAAGTAATGGGCAAATAGAAGCTACGAATAGTACTATTTTAGATTTATTATGTTGTTATTATTTAGATAATCCAATAAAAAAAATTTATTTACTACAATTTGCATATAATAACACAACACATACCACTACGTGGTGTGCACCATATGAAATTGTTTATGGTAAAAAGCTTCACACTCCCATGACTATCACTCAAAATAATATCCCTATGGTTGATTCTTTTGCACAAGATCATATTTCGACACTTCATGAGGTTCATGAGAACATTAAGAAGAGTCAAGAATGTTACATGCATAATGTTAATAAGAAATGAGTAGTTAAGCAATTTATTGAAATATGACTCGGTATGGTTATGAATAATTAAAAGAAGTTTGAAAAACATTTCACAACATCCTAAGGTTAAACTTGCACCACATTATTATGAACCTTTCCATATTTTTGAAAAAATAAATGAGAATGCTTTTACATTAGACATACCTTCTCATTGGAATATACATAATTCTTTTCATATTAGCTTATTGGAATCCTTAAAGGAACTTTACCACTCACTCGTATTTTAGATGATCCTCCTTTACTTGAAGAGGATGCTAAAATTTTAGTTCCAGAGAAAATACTTGATTATGATATTACTAATACACACACTGGTAAGCAATATCATAGATATTTAGTTAAATATAAAAATCAATCACTTGAAGAATCTCAATGGATTCATAAGACATCATTAACTCCACAGTATGACCACTTGATTTTTGCATATCATTCACAGTCACATTAAATTCCAGTTTTCCATTTCCATGCATTTGTTTTTTTTACATGGAGTATGCTTGTGATTGTTCAGTGATGGGACATGTGAATGGCCATCCATGTCTATTTTATCCTTATCAACTGAGGTTAGTTGCTTGTCAATTGGGAGGCATGTTATACTTTATGGAATAATGGAATGTTAAATGGATTTTAATGTCTTGAGGTTTTGAATGTGATTGTGTTTTGATTTAGCAGGTGAAGAATCATGAGGGCTTGAATACACATATATTTACTCAGATATTTTTGAAGATATTTAAAAGATAATATTTTATATATTTATGTAAAAATAGTAGATCGCTTAAAAAGTGATGTTTTGTAAATAAAGAAATTTTTTCGTAAATGCATGCTTTTCGAAGCATTGGCCTCATGTATCTTTTGTTCAGGATGTAATGAAAATACCTATAAATACATGTACTTTGAGAGAATTTTCGATTAGAGTATGTGGGTGGAGATTGTACCCAATCTTGTATTCAATCTTTTCTCTCTCTATTCTGTGTGTTTTGTGAAATTTTGTTATTGTATTATCTCTACGTACGTGCATCTACAAGATCCAATTATATACTCTTTATCAAATTTTTGGTGCATAAAACATGATTGGCCAATGACTTCTCATATCCTTAGAGTGATAGTAATTAGGATGTGGTGTGGATAGAGGGAATGAAAATCTATATGCCATGTGTTTCCTAGTAGGCTCTCATTATAATTTATGGAATTATTGGATTTTTTAGATTTTATGTATTCTATTTGCCATGTATTAGTGACTTGTTACATGTGTAAATATGTGAGATTGACCACATTATTTTTGGGAGATAGAGAAATCTAATTTATTTTCTCTTTTGATTAGTAGTTCAAGGACAACGCATGCATAGACATTTGATAGCCATTCAAGCTTATATACATACATACATACATACATACATACATACATACACACACACACACACACACACATATATATATATATATATATATATATATATATATATATATATATATATACACACACACACACACATGTTGACGTGACTTAAACTGCGAAATTCATTGCGCCACAAGAACTAAGCTAGAGTGATATTAGAACACCTCTATAATCATCAGTAGCTTAGCAATCTTTCTTAAACTGAAAACTTTATTACTATGTTTTAGTGAAATCCAAAAATTCACTTTACAAAAAACTTTGCCTTTTCTTTAACCTTCAATTCTGATCTGATTTACTTCGATCTTTACAAGTCTGTGCTTGCTTACTGTTAGAAATTCTTTCTGCCACTTAGATGTGCCAAAACTGTGTTTTAAACTCACCGGAATCTCACTAGAACTTCACCGGACTGTTATAGGAAGGTCACCGTAATCTTACCGTAATAACATCGGAATGTTACCGGAATCAACTGCAATTCTGTTTGTGGTTACTTCAAATGATTGTTAATGAAGTAAGAGAGTAATACCTGAGCTTCATTCAGTGAATGAACTATATCTAAAGTTTGAGAAAAACTTCATCAATTTTGGATGCCTTTACTGTCAGACACTGTACTGTGTGTACGTGTCCTGTTTCACAAAACGCTTTGGATCAGTTTGTAGTTGAGACTAGTAGCTTCAAAATGAGTTATCTCTCATGCACAACTTTACACTGTACTGTGAGACCTAGCTTGTAGAAGTACAGTAAGATGGGCGCCGAGAAAAAACTATAACTATTTACTAACTTTCACAGTGAAATGAAAATACTTCGAAATCTTCACACAAGAAGAATACACTCAAATTCTTCTACACAAACATGTGTTTTCTATTAGAGAAGATGTGTACAGAATGGCTTGGCCTCACTTTGCTCATAGCCATGAAAAACTCTCCTATTCTGAGTAGTTCTTCCTTACCATCTCTCTTACAGATGAATACCTGACAGTTTAGGTTCTATTATTCATCTCTACATACACGCACTTTCTTCTACTCTATGCGCTCTCTCTATGCACTCATTCTTTTTATTCTATTCAAAACTCACTTATATACATATTTGTTTCGAGATTGAAAACTCGTAATTTTGGAAGTTTCTATGCGCTATATTGCAGTCGTGAATTTGTCCCTTCACTAAGGTGTGATTTTTTGAATGCTTTGTTTCTGCTTCTCTTCGTCTTTCTTTATCCTTCATATGCTTTCATGTCTTTATGTCTAATTAGTGAGTGAATCTTCAATAGTTACCCCTCAATCACTAATTAGCATCCTCTGATCTTTCATATATTCTTCTTTTCTTTTATTCTTGCCATTTTTTTGAGTCTGCATGTCTTTACTCCATCCAAGCTCTTTGTCAAAATATCTACAATCTGATCTTTTGTAGGAGTGTATACTATTTCAATCTCCTTCTCCATTACCTTTTCCCTCAGGAAATGATATTGAATCTCTATGTGCTTTGTTCTTGCATGAAACACTGGATTTGCTGCAAGATACAACGAACTCATATTGTCTCCATGTATGATAGGTATACCTTGATCAATACCCAAGATTTTGAACAAGGTCTGCATCCATATCACTTCTTTAGCTGCTTACACAAGTCCTTTTATATTCTGCTTCAGTTGACGATAAAGCCACTGTATGCTGCTTCTTACATGCTTCTTCCCATTGTTTCTTACCTTTTGCTTCATTATAATTCTGAGGTTCTTCATCTTCCTTTACTAAGTAAGCATAATTTTTCTGAGTCAAGTAAGAAGTATCATAGGAATACCTTGTCGGTTGTTTCCTTAATCTATTCGACCTTCTTGGTTCATATTCTTCATATGTATCTGAATACACTTCTTCATCAAATCTCGGTCCATCTTCATTTCTCATAGCTGATCCAATCCTGGATGTACTTGCCTGCATATAATCTTCATCTCCATTTACTTGCGTATGTGATTTACCTTTTTCATTTCTTCTTACCTCTTCTTCAAATGTTTCATCATTATGCTCTTTGTCTGCATACCAGCTCTTTCCTTCATCAAATTGTCATCTCTGGAAACAATAAACTGTTTGGTTAAAGGACTCCATAGCCTAGAACCCATCTGCTTTTCATCGTATCCAATAAACACATATTTTTCAGCCTTTGATTCAAGCTTATGTCTAAGCTGCGACGGTACATAAGCAGAAGCGATTGATCCAAACACTTTGCAATGATCAAGTGTTGGTTTCTTACCCCACCAGGCTTCATAATTGGTCATTCCATTTAAAGCTATACATGGTAATCTGTTTACAAGATATGTGGTTGTATTTACAGCCTCAGCCCAAAGATAATTTGGACAATTCTTCTCCTTTAACATTGCTCTGGCAAACTCAACTAGAGTTCGGTTTCTTCTTTCTGCTACTGCATTTTGTTGCGGTGTATACTTGCAAGTTATCTCTCTTTTGATACCTGCATTCCAGAGATAATCATTGAATTCGTGAGAAAAATATTCTCCTCCTCCATTAGACCTTAGTCTTTTGAGTCTTTGTCCAATAAGTCTTTCAGCATATGCATGAAAATCCTTGAAAGCTCCAAACACTTCTGATCTCTCTTTTAAAACATAAAGAGTTATCCATCTTGTCGCATCATCAATAAAAAGAACATAATACCTAGAGCCATTGATTGATCCATCTTTTGTTGGTCCCCATACATCTGTATGTATGAGTTCTAGCAAACCATCATGTTTGTAACCATTCTTCTGAAATGGTAGCCTGTGTGCCTTTCCCATTTGACAAGCTTCACATTTGTGAATCATATGTTGATTCTTCATATTCGGTAACCCTTTTATAGATTGTTTCTCTACCATTGCTTTGATTCCTTTTTCATTAAAATGTCCTAACCTCTTATGCCAGAGGTCTAGTTCTGTAAATGCTTTATCACCATGTGTGATCAGGGCTTGACCAACATTCCCTTGTAATTTAAGAGTAAAAAGTCTACCTTCCTTCTTACCATAGACAACTTGATTAAATCCATTTTCTGGATCTTCAACAAATACTCTTTGATTTGTAAATCTGACTTGAAATCCTTTTTCAACTATCTGTCCCACACTAATCAAATTCTTTGGGATTGTCGGAACATACAAAACATTTGTTAGCAGGTCAGCTCCACTCCTGCACTTCACTTTTCCAACTGAATGCACATTATGTTTTGTGTTATCACCTGTTTGTACTGTATGATTTGAAGTGCCTTCTTCCAATTCTGATAATAATTCTATATTACCTGACAAATGATTTGAACAACCAGAGTCAATATAGAATACCTTAAGGTCTTCATTTTCTGACACACTTATTGAATTCATCATCAATGTTGTATGATTGTCATTCTGTGTTTAATTTGCATAGTTGTAGTAGGTAGTGTTGTAGGACTGATTCTGTCCCCAACTTCTTGCTCCACCTCTACCATATCCGCCTCTTTGGCTTTGTCTACCTCTTTGATATCTTCCACCTCTACCTCTGCTATTGTTGTTTTGATTCTGACTTGATCCTTGAGAATTATGCCAGCAATCATGAGCCAAATGATTGCTTAGTCCACAGATCCAACAAGTCTTCTTGTTGTTATTATAATTACCTCTTCCTTTTGTATTACCTCTACTTCTACTTCTGACATTACCTCTTCCTCTTGCATAATTTGCTTGAGTAATCATCTCTTCTTCATCTTTTCCTTTACCTTTATCACTTTTCTTCTTACTCTTTGTGTACATAGCAGAACTATGTCCTTTATCTCCATCTGTCTTCAAATCTTGCTCAAATGTTAGCATTAGTCCAAGCAATTGATTTAAATCTGGTACAAAATGATTTAATGAAAGTTCAGTTGAGAGTACAAAAGGTTTCCACCTTTCATCTCCTCTCAGTCCGACAAGTAATTACGCTATTAACATGTGCTCTTCAATATCCTCATCAATAGATCCAAGACTGTCTGCCAAGTCCTTCATCTTAGTGATGTAATCACTAATGCTTTGACTTTGCTTTTTCTTGAACGTTGTAAACTCCGATCATAAGCTAGCCTTCCTAGCTTTAGTAGTGTTTTGGAAATGATCTTCCAATGCGTTCCATATATCTTCCGCTTTTTCCAAACCTCTAATGTGTGGTAACAAATGATCTGTAATGGTATTGTAGATATAAGCTCTTGCCGTTGCATCTTTCTTCTGCCATAGCTTCAAGGCTTCTAACTCTTCTTTCTTTGGTTGACTATCGTCTGCAAAAGTAGGCTTCTTTTCTTCTCCTGTCACATATATCATTAAGTCCTTACTCATAAGTAAGGCTTCCATCCGCATTACCCATGCGGGATAATTATCTCTGTCCAATTTGTCAATAGAAATATGATCTGCCATGATCTTCTTGTTTCTGTTGCTATCTGTGAGTGTAACGTTAAAAAATTTTACCTTTCATAAACCTTTACCCTTGACATTGACAATAACTTTGGAATGTTTCTCTGATGCCGTTTTTTGTTGATCACCTCATCTTTCACCTTTTCTATGAAAAATTCTTCAATTTCTCTTGTATCTTTACTTCCGTTTACTCTTGAGGACCTTTCTGCTCTGATACCAATTGTTGACGTGACTTAAACTGCGGAATTTGTCGCGCCACAAGAACTAAGCTAGAGTGATATTAGAACACCTCTATAATCATCGGTACCTTAGCAATCTGTCTCAAACTAAAAACTTTATTACTGTGTTTTAGTGAAATCCAAAAATTCACTTTACAAAAAACTTTGCCTTTTCTTTAACCTTCAATTCTGATCTGATTTACTTTGATCTTTACAAGTCTGTGCTTGCTTACTGTTAGAAATTATTTCTGCCACTTAGATGTGCCAAAACTGTGTTTTGAACTCACCGGAATCTCACCGGAACTTCACCGGACTGTTATAGGAAGGCCACCGTAATCTTACCGTAATAACATCGGAATGTTACCGAAATCAACTACAATTCTATTTGTGGTTACTTCAAATGATTGTTAATGAAGTAAGAGAGTAATACCTGAGCTTCATTCAGTGAATGAACTATATCTGAAGTTTGAGAAAAACTTCTGTAGTTTTGGATGCCTTTACTGTCAAACACTGTACTGTGTGTACATGTCCCGTTTTGAGACTAGTAGCTTCAAAATGAGCTATCTCTCATGAACAAATTTATACTATACTGTGAGATCTAGCTTGTAGAAGTACAGTAAGATGTGCACCGAGAAAAAACTGTAACTGTTAACTAACTTTCACAGTGAAATGAAAATACTTCGAAATCTTCACACAAGAAGAACACAAGAAGAATACACTCAAATTCTTCTACACAAACATGTGTTTTCTATTAGAGAAGATGTGTACAGAATGGCTTCGCCTAACTTTGCTCATAGCCATGAAAAACTCTCCTATTCTGAGTAGTTCTTCCTTACCATCTCTCTTACAGATGAATACCTGACAGTTCAGGTTCTATTATTCATCTCTACATATGCGCACTTTCTTCTACTCTATGCGCTCTCTCTATGCACTCATTTTTTTTATTCTATTCAAAACTCACTTATATACATATTTGTTTCGAGATTCAAAACTCGTAATTCTGGAAGTTTCTATGCGCTATATTGCAATCGTGAATTTGTCCCTTCGCTAAGGCTTGATTTTCTGAATGCTTTGTTTCTGGTCCTCTTCGTCTTTCTTTATCCTTCATATGCCTTCATGTCTTTATATCTATTAGTGAGTGAATCTTCAACAACACGCACACACACGCACACACACACACACACACACACACACACACACATATATATATATATATATATATATATATATATATATATATATATATATATATATATATATATATATATATATATATATATATATATATATATATGTGTGTGTGTGTGTGTGTGTGTGTATGTATGTATGTGTGTGTGTATGTATATATGTCTCTATCTCTCTCTCTCTCTCTCTCTCTCTCTCTCTCTCTCTCTCTCTATATATATATATATATATATATATATATATATATATATATATATATATATATATATATATATATATATATATATATATATATATATATATGTGTGTGTGTGTGTGTGTGTGTGTGTGTGTGTATGTATGTGTGTGTGTGTGTATAGACACGCACACACATACATACATACATACATACACACACATATATTGTTGATATATTTTGGTAGTGATGTGTGTGAACACACTTAGGAGTATTGAGGAACTTTTTTCCCTCTTTAGGAGGTTTTATCTCCTAGCTTATATATATATATATATATTACACTAATGAGTCATTGACCTTTGTACATTCTCTTGGTAATACAATCAGTGTTGTGTTCTTCTTCAAGCTTTTTCTTCTTCTTCAAGCTTTTTCTTCTTCTTTGTGCTATTTATGTGCTTCCAATGTCCTTGAATTTCAACAATTGGTATCAAAGAAGGTCACCAGATTCTTTAGGACATCATCAACACCCTTTTGACCATAGTCTCACTTTCCTTTTGTAAAGTTTTAAACCAGGTTTGTGTGTTTTTTTGCTTTTGTTCCAATGTAGAAATTTGTACTTCTAGACCTTGATTCTCTTGGCAAGATGACTTCAATTGAGATTTGAGCTCCTTGACTAAGTTGTTAAGCGTCATAATGCCCCAAAATCATCTTGGCATTCATCTTCCAAGTCTTCTCCTTCATATTGGGTCTCATGGACTATGACCACTTCTTCTGTCTATTGTCCTTGCATGTCTGCTAGAGTTATCTTTAGTGTAACGATCTCTCTTTTAGGAATTACCTCTATCATGTCATTTTTTTTCTTGAGTGTCCACCTATGCTACATGGATTGGTTCATCTGCTTCAATGTGTGATACTTTGTGGATGTTGGCAGATACAATCGACGATTGTCGAATGGAAAGATTGAATTCTAAAACGAGCAGAGTGGATGATTGAAGAGATGAAGATGGAATGAGTGGTATTTGATCATGATGAAAAGAAGATGGAAAAGATGATGAAATGAAAGAAAAAGTGGATGATGATGGTGGTGGTGGCTGAAAAATTGAGATGAGTGTTTCCATAGTGATGAATGTGTATGTGGGACACATGAAAGTAGCTTAATGAAAAAAGAAAATATTGGTGGTTCTTTTGCATGTGCAAAGGTTGAGTGCAATGGGATAAAGCAATGTGTGCTTGAAGTGGAAAAGTGCATGTAGTGGAAAATCCAAAGCTAATAGATCCATCTATCTTTTGCTTTCCTTTATCACTATAGAAGGGTCTAGATGGGATGGTTAGGGTGGATTGGGTTGAAGTGGGTGCAATGGGAATGGTAGCCACTTCAAGTGTAGTAGGAATGATATCAAGTGTTGTGGGAATAGAAGTAACGGTGTCAGTGATGAAGGTGATTGTGGGTTCCTCTACTAGAAAATTGATGACATGCTTCTCTCTAGAAGGTGCATCATAGTGTTGCTATGATGATGGCCGTGAAGGCGGTGGTGATGGAGTAGGGGATGGTGTTACTATTGATATATTTAGGTAGTGATGTGCATGAACACACTAGGACCATCGGGGTACTTTTTCCCTCTTTAAGAGGTTTTCTCCCTGGCTTGTATATACACTTATTACCCTAATGGGGTACTTATCTTTGTACATTCTCTTGGTAATACATTCAATATTTTTTGTTGTGCTTCAAGCTTCTTCTTCTTCCTTGTGCTATTTGTGTGCTTTTGCAGACCTCAAACTCCAATGATTGGTATCAGAACAAGTCACTGTTTCATATAGGGCATCATCGACACCCCTCAGGTCATAGTCTTAAAATCGCACGAAATTTCGTGAGCATACTTGTGAGCTCGTTTTGGCCTTCGAATGCACTATCATAGCGCCTGTGTATGCAATTTCATCTTTTTCTTCCAAAGATATATACATGTTTTGGTTTGCCAATATAAGCATCTCAAAGTCTGCTACACGTTTAGCATAACTCGACAGGGTAATTCTATTCAACTTTATGAGATACAATCATTTTTCTACATCAGGGTATTTTAATCAATGGCCATGGTTGAAAGCAGTTATGTATTCCGTATGTTGGCTGTTGAGGATAAGTTGGATGGTATCAATTACCCATTATGGAATTATATGGTGCATCATGTATTGTTTGCAAAAGGACTGTGGAATATTGTGCAAGGTGTTGAAAAACGTCCTATTACACTTGCAAATATAGTTATTGAAGGTGATGTAGATGCTTGAAGATGGAAATATTCTTCATGTTCTTGTTCATGCTTTGATTCATGTTGCACATATTGGAGAGCAAATTCATTGGGATGGAAGAGATGCTCAGGCACATGCATTGTTATTCTTGTCTATCAAATATGCCATTATTCCTCACATTCGCTCTTGCAGAACAACAAAGAATGCTTGGGATACACTTACCACTTTATACCGGGCAAGGAATGAGGCTTGTGTTGCTTACCTCCAAAGACACTTGGAGAGTGAGCACATGAATGAAGGAGATTCCATGGATAGTTTTTTGACAAAGATCAAAGATTTTAAGGAGTAATTGATTTTTGTTGATGAAGTCTTGCCTGTCAGCTCACTTGTGCAAACTATTCTAAATGATCTTCCAGATTCATATCAGAGTTTTGCTTCTACTCTTCGATTGATGAGGAAAGGCAATCCAAATGCCTTAACATTTGAGGAGTTAGTCTCTGTTATGTTGTAGGAAGATCAGTCTAGGTAGAATAGGTCCATTATGCATGTTGCAGATCAAGCTTTCCTAGCTAGTCAGAAGGGCAGAGGTAAATGGAGCTCTTCTACTAGTAAGCAAAAATATGCTAATTTTGCACAATAAAAAAGGGATGAAAAAGACAAAAGAAAACAGAAAAGCATAAATTGTTTTGAAAATATTCTAAAGGAAATGATCATGTCTTAAAGAGTTGTCCAAAACCGGCTGCAAAAGAGGGAAAGAAGAAAGAGGCGGGAGTGGTTGTTGCAGAGGCCTCTACACCCAAAACAAAGTCTGCTAATCTTGTGCAGAATGAAGAATGGGCATTTAATATTGTTTGTAGTTATGACCCATCTTCACATGAACACTGTATGTCTGTAGTAGACTTAGATGTTTGGTACTTTGATAGTGGGACAACCAAACATATTACCTCACAGCATAGTTTCTTCACTTCACTTGAGCCTGCCCCTACAGGGAGCACTATCTCATGCACCAACAACTCCTCTTATCCTATTATGGGAGTTGGTAAGATCATTTTGGCTACCACTGATGGTAATTCTTTTACATTGTCAGATACTTTATTCGTGCCAAGGATCAAGAAAAATTTGTTATCAGTTTCAGCATTAGCCAAGATTAAATGGAAACACTGCAATTCAAGATTCTCAGGCTATGTCACATGCAAAGCTTTGGCATGCACGCTTTGATCATCTGAATTTCTCTAGTTTGGTACGCTTGCAAAAATCTGAAATGGTGTCCTCATTGCCCAAACTTGAGGCACCTAGTAAACATGTATGTGAAGGTTGTATTTTGGAAAAAATGTAGCATTCCTCCTTCCCTAAGGGTGGTTCAATTCGAGCTACTTAGAAATTGCAGCTTGTTCACAATGATGTCTATGGTCCTATGCAGACACCTTCTTTTGGGAACTATCTTTACTTCATAAATTCATCGATGATTTTTTAGGCATGCATGGGTATATCCATTGAAAGAAAAGTCCGAAGTGTTTATGTGCATCAAACAGTTTCTAATTTTGGTTGAAAATCCATAAGCATGTAAAATGGGCACCGTCCATTTTGATCGAGGGGGGAATATTGTCTTCTGATTTTAATGTGTTTCTAGTTGAACACGGGATAAAACATATGTGTACAATGTTGTATATACCTCAACATAATGGAGTTGTTGAAAGAAAGAATAGGTCACTCATGGAGATGGCGAGGTGTATGGACAAGAGTCAAGCTTTACCACATAGTTTTTGGCTTGAGGCTGTTATGTGTGCAACATATGTACTTAATAGGTGTCCCACTAAAGCATTTCAATCTATCACTGCATATGGGGCTTGGCATGGTCATAAGCCATCTGTTGCTTACCTGTGTGTTTTTGGTTGTCTAGCATATGCATTAGTGCCTGAACAAGAATGCCAAAAATTGGATGATAAAGGAGTGAAATGTATTTTTTGTTGGGTATAGTTCTGAAATCAAAGGCTATCATTTGTATCATCCACACACTAAATGCATTTTGGTTAGCCATGATGTTGTTTTTGTGGAAAATGTTATTCAGACATTACTTTCATGTACTAAAGAGACATCATCACATGTATCACACTTTACTGCCTCTTTTTACAGGTGGATAGTCTAGTGCTGGTCCTAATGAGGTAACTAATTAACCTTTATAGGTTTCATGTGATGATGTAGATCATTCCATTTCTGATGCAGATTTACATGATGCACTTGTTGATGAGAGAGCTGATATTGAGCAGGCAAAAACTATGCTGAAATGGCTAGTGCAGACTTTGGGTGATAGCAAATTAGATGCACCTCTATCATATCATACTTGTTCAAGCTCTCATAGTGCTTCTTTTGCATCATATTGCTATGATATGGCTGCCTCGATTCTTTGTGATGAGAATGAGCCATTTTGGTTTGATGGAGCAAAAAATTCAGAAAATTGAATTGTTGTTATGCAAAAAGAATATGATGCTATCATGAAAAATGGTACCTGGCCTTTATGTGACTTGCCTCCTGGCAAGAAGGCCATTGGCACTAAGTTGGTATACAAGTTGAAGTGTAAGCCTGATGGAACAATTGACAGGCATAAGGCTAGGATTGTTGCAAAGGGTTATGATCAGGAAAGAGGCATTGATTTTGATGAGACCTTTGCTCCTACATGCCGAATGACTACTGTTCATAGCAACTATGCACTTGCAATCCATCATGTTTGGAATCTACATTAGTTGGATATTAAAAACAACATTTCTGAATGGTGACTTGCATGAAGAAATGTATGTTTTTTAGCCATGTGGCTTTATACAGAAAGGGCATGAAAACTAGGTGTGTAGATTGAAAAAGGCATTATATGGTTTGAAGCAAGCACCACGTGCTTGGTATGAAAAAATACATGCCTACCTGATTGCGCATTGGTTTGAAAACAATCCAATTGAGAGCACTGTTAGGCCGCTGATGCCATCAATAGTAATTAACCATAATGTCAATGAAGCATC
The DNA here is from genome assembly GCA_020310875.1 of Ceratopteris richardii. Taxonomy (NCBI): domain Eukaryota; kingdom Viridiplantae; phylum Streptophyta; class Polypodiopsida; order Polypodiales; family Pteridaceae; genus Ceratopteris; species Ceratopteris richardii. The sequence goes on from CM035416.1 coordinate 35,700,333, forward strand.
GTATTGGCCAACCATTGTACTCTTTTATCTATCAATTAATACAAGAAGAGTCTCATCTGTGAGAGACTGACATGGAAAGTCAGCAGGGACCATTCACGGTAGGAGGATTGCGATGTTGATGAATTTCTCTTAACTATTTTATTTGGTACCATTGTGTTGATTCTCTATTAGTTAATTATTTGTATTAAGAGTGGTGATTAAAGTTAAGTTACTGTAAAGGTTAAGTATAGAAGATAGTTAAGTGAAGTATTGTAGTTGTCTATGAATGTTAAATTGACTGCTCAGTTATTTACGATATCATCTATAATTGAACACAGTAATGAAGTGATAACATTTGATTGTAAAGTGAACCGATGATAAGGTTAGGTGATAATCTATAAGGATTGCGATGTATCGGCGTATGTTGAAAAGTAGAATTAATATTGAACATAATTAAGGGAAAGTTACTATAGAAGATGATCCTGGAAGTAGTACTATAATTCAGAGGATTAGTTTAACACATTACCTTAGTAGAAGACGTGGGGAAAATACCAAGGATCCTATTTACACGATTCTACCATCCCAAGAGCCTTGACAACCTATCCTGTCTACTCTAGTCTTATCAGACATGGTCGAATAAGGAACAGAGGTTAACACTAGCAATCGCGATAGGGAGTGGAGTTTAGATGCTGAGAAAAGGCTAGAGTAAATTTTTTGAGAGTTCATTTTCTACATGCCGGTAATGCATTTCAGCGAGACTTACCCAAAGTACTGAAGTGATACGCAGGCCATGCGAGTGAATAGTGCACTGGGAATGCCATCGTGGAGTAGTATTGATGATGTTACATCTGAATGAAGGAGTGTAGCAAGCACTAGTAGCTCGGCACCACAAAATTTTCTTGTTTTTGGTCTGCATAATATACTGGAATCCAATCCAATACCCTTCGGTACGGGTTTGGTGTTTGATGTGAACATCGAACTCAGCGGTAGTCTAGTATTAGCCGAAACCACAGAAGAAGTTATTGTAGATATTAACAAGCTTACTGAACCTATTCTGAAGGGGGTATATCACAATTCAGGGTGGAGTAACCCTATTGAACGCTGTAGTGAAGTAGAAATCCCAAAGTTTTGGAGTGACATAAAGATTTTCCTATCCGAAGAGTTGAGCCCAATCTAGGAATTAAACATCCAACTTTTAAAAACATGTTTGTTGACCACAAACTAGAGCCAGCAAGTACCTTTGATTCTGAGCAAATAGTAGACACACATGCAGAAACAATGGCATACGTACAAAATGATCAACAGGGATGACAACAAGGAGATTAACGAAGACAACCGACTGTGGGAGCGACATATGCTAAATTCGGTGGATTCCCAAGTGACAATCCAGATGCGCATGTTCACACTTTTGAAATCAACTGCACTGTATTGAATAACCTAGAAGATCCACAATACAAGGCCATTGTGTTCCAATCTACATTAGTCAACAAAGCAACAAGATGGCTCAGCAAATTCGATATAAATCATTTCCAGCAATTCGAGGATGTTAAGAATGCATTTTTGTAGCGCTTTCAATTAAAGAAGAATGCTGCTGAAATATTTGATTTTTTGCAAACCAATAGGCAAAAGGTGAACGAGAGTGTGCAAGACTATGCCACCCTCTTTCGTATGCACCTACGATAGTTACCCCAAGCACACACAAATTTACCTAATGATTTCATCAAATCAGTGGTTCATCAATGGCCTCAATCCACAATTGTGATAGGTCATGATTATTCGATGCATCAATGGCGTGACCCTAGATGCTATCATTATGATGGCACTACAATCAGAACATAAAGTAGGTGGTTTTATAGAAGACCTCAAATGGTTGAAATCCGACAAAAACAGAAGTGATGATCCATTGAAGTAGATATACTGCACTAAATGCAAAAATCGCGGTCATGTAGCAGCCAATTGTGCACTAAACTGGATTCACTGTGCCATTTGTGACACAACAAGTAGTCATTCCACAGAGTCTTGTCCATACAATGCCAATACACAAAATCAATTTGTTGTCAACGCAGTCCTTCAGGAACCAGGTGAATCAGTTGTAACCTATGCACCCCCTCACCTGCGAAACACATCATATCCTAACTATACCAATTATCAAGCACCACAAACAAGTAACTATAATCAATCTCGGTGGAACCAAGGCCAAGATAGAAGCAGTACCATAGTACCTCAACCAAGATGTCATTTTTGTTGAGAAGTTAGACACATTAGTCGACACCGCAAGAATGCTCAGGAGCATGAAAAAATTGATAAAACCCCATGACTAATATGGTTTACATTATAGTAGTGTACACCCAAACAATAGGCATCTAGACATGATCAGGAAAAACACTCCATCTAGTTTGTAGAAGTGTTCGAACTAGGCTTTAAGGAGAAGCAACATACATTCGCTAAAGCATCAAAGTGGTCTCAGGTAGAACGTCCGCTCTTTCTTGACCGTATACCAGTTACCCATCAAAAGGTTGAGGAGCCAAAGAAACCTATACCAGAACCGGTGGCATCAGAGCCAATGGCCTCACTGGACAATACACCGAGATTGATCAACTCCATCATGGCATGGGACATTTTGACAAAGGCACCAATCACTCTCCCATTAGGACAACTAGTGACTCCGGTCCCTCATATTTGGCAACAATTTCAGCAGCAAGTACACCCAAGTTTGATTCGAGCACCAGTTATTGCCATTATCCATTCTAAACGCGATTCTACAATCGAACATGTAGATTCATTAATTACAATATGGTTTAAAAATCATCAAATAACGTAGGTCCTCATTGATGGTGGTTTCGGTATCAACATTGCTACTATGTCCTTATGTAAAAATTTAGGATGGAATCATATTGAACCAGTTAATTTCTTTGTAAGAATAATTGACCAATCTAGGGTTCATCCGATGGGTTTGGTGCATGATATTCCTATTACATTACAAGGAGCAGTGTTTAATATGACCTTTGTAGTCATGGATCTTCTCGAATCTAGTCGCGATTATACTCTTTTATTTGATCAATTTTATGTACCTGAAGATCAATTAGTGACTTGTCATTTTGGAGATGAAACCAATCCATGGCCTATCAAAATAAAAGCTACGACCTAGACACTACCTTTGTGTGTGACCTTTTGACTCTTTTAAAGGAGTTTACAAATGTTTTTGCATGGGACTACAAAGATATGAAAGGCTTAGACACTAGGATCTATCAGCATTGGGCTATACTAAAACTAGATGCTCGTCCAGTGAAGCAGCAAAGTTATAGGATGAACCCCAATTATGCTCAACAAGTAAGGGAAGAGTTGGACATATTACTCCATCTTGGGTTCATTGTTCTAATAGAACATGTTGAGGGGATTTCACCAATCGTTATTGTACCCAAAAAGAATAAACAGCTCCATATCTGTGTAGACTATAGGAAGTTGAATGTAGCAACTATCCCTGACCCATTCCCATTACCATTCGTAGATAGTATGTTAGATGATGCCGCTAGATGAGAAATGTATTCGTTCCTAGATGGTTATAAGGCTATAATCAAGTTTGGATCACCGAGGCTGACATACCCAAGACTGCAATTATCACTGATTGGGGGGGTTATGTGTGCACGGTCATGTGGTTCAATCTGTGCAATGCACCCAGTACCTTCCAATGGTGCATGCAGGAAATTTCTTCCCTTACCTAACCAATTTTATGAGAGTCTACCTTGATGATTTTTCCTTGTCCAGTGACACTAATGCTCACTTACACATTCACTGTTGTTTTCTCAAGTCTAGGGAGTATACATGTGTCTGAAACCTCATAAATCTATCTTTGCCATCACCTGTGGTAAACTCCTAGGACATATAATTTCAAAACAAGGTATACAAGTTGACCTTGACAAAGTGCACGTCATCTTGAATGCTCCACCACCAAAAACTCCTAAAGAAGTCATGCAATTTTTGGGTGAAATTCGCTGGCATGGCCAGCATCTTTGGTGGCTGGCCCTTCTACTCAAAGTCTGCTACAGGTCGAGCAAAACTTGTCACGGTAGTTCTGTTCAACTTTTTCAGATACAATCATTTTTTTGCATCACGGTATTTTAGTCAGTGGCCATGGCTGAAAGCAGTGATGTATTCTATATGTTGGTTGTTGAGGATAAGTTGGACCGTACCAATTATCCATTGTGGGCTTATATGGTGTGACATGTCAAGGATTATCATGCCTAACTGGATACCCCAAGACAATGCAAGCATAGAGCTCTTTGTTAATAAAGAAAGTGATGAAGCATTTTGGAGGTTTAGACTTGATAAACCTAACAAGATAATCAAAACCATGATATATGAATTCAAAGAACCAAAGACCCTAGGGAAGGCCATCTATAAGGATAACGCTTCAAAGACGATATTCGTAGTCACTCACCCTGGTGGGCAAGCATATACATGGAAAGGTGAGCCAATTTTCCCCTCACCTAAGTCTACTAACCCTCATAGTCATACAAGAGTTGGGTCTTCACATGTTATAGGAACTTAGAATGAAAGATCCAAAGAGCACCCAAAAGTGAGCATCCTACAGACCATGGGAAGGGAAAGACAAGGACTAGATACTGAGTGGGCAGAATGGGAAAGACCTAGTGGACATAGGCACCAAAGAGGCATGGATGAATTTCTTTGCCTATACCAAGATAGCATCCTAGAGTCTTGAGACCCACACAATTAATGAAATCCATGAAGAATTATTTTGACGGTAGCAGTGACCCCTATGACCATGTAGCAGAATTCAAGTAGGTGTTGATAGTTGAAAAACTTGAGGATATTTTCACTAAATACAATGCTTTTGGATTGACCCTGAAAAATACAACTTTAACATGGTTTCAACCCTTGCATCAAGGACAATTCAAGGATATTAATGTACTAGAAGCCTTCATTCCAGAGTTTTCTAAGAGTGGAATCATACAAAATACTTCTTCATTAATCCATAGATTTAAGCAAAACACTCAAGCAACTGTAAGGTTAGCAGGATGTAGGTTTAGGCAATACATTGAGACATGCCCTATCCTAGAGCTACCTACTCAAGCTAAACAACTTTCCCTATTTCTAGATGGTTTGTTGAGTGGGAAACTACAATCATACATCTAACTTAAGGAGCCGTAGACCATAGAACAATGTGTGAGGATATGTATAGATATAGAGGATAATTTGGGTGATGAGTTAGAACTCTCTAAATTCTACAAGAATTCAAACTGATCAACCAGCTTCACATCCAAACCCTCCACCTTCATAGACGATTTGGTAGAACGTGAGGCTCGAAAGTTAGGATTGTCAAGTAAACAAGCCCCTAGAATGGTTTCTGGAAAACATTGTTAAGTGGAGGAGATCACATGGATAATGTGTGTCCTTTGATGGTTCCAAACCCAAGGAACTTGAATGCCCAATGTTCATCAATTGAAAAAAATTATACGGAACACACTGCTCAAGATTGTCCTTATAACAATAGGCAAATAGGAAAAACTATTAGTAGCCTTATGCATCGCTAGGTAGGTATCAAGGCTGGTACCAACAACAGCCTTTGGCCACTACAGAACTATTAGCGACACTATTAGGCACAACCAAGACCCCTACTAGTGTTGGTATGGCAAACACCACCCCCTGCCAATGTAATCTAAGTGAAATATGTGTTGACAAATGATAACCTCAATAGGGCTTTAGTGCCAACTTCTCCATTGATCACAAAAAATGACCCCAATGCTCAAAGCTTTGATTATACAAATGGCGATAGTCCACCAAAATACTACAGAGAGTCTTGAGAACACTCTAAAGCCTACCCATATGAAGCACGCATAATAGAACCTACTTAGGAGCCTAAATATGCTAGTGTGATGTACACCAATCCCAACCCTAGACCTCAAATGAGACAAATGAGACCACATGCCCCTAGAGGTCCCTATTTTAGATGAAAAGGAGATCATTTTATAAGGGAATGTCCTCACCCTCCGCCAACATGGCATCCACACTATTTTTCCATTCAAGGATATTCCTCAAAATGTGTCAAAGAGCATGTCATATGAGAGTGTCCCAAAAACCTAGACAATGCCTCTAAGATAACTTCTATCAACATAATAGGCCTATTGCACACATCAAATGTATCTTCATCAACCTTCATGCCAATTTATGCAGTGACCAAAGCTCAGGATTTACATCAAACCCAACAAGTAGAGCAAGAAAAGCCCTCAAAACATAGTGAAATCAGAGAGTCGAGTAGAAAGAAAACCAATTCCTGGAAAGATTTGCAAGGGAGAGTTAAAAGAAAGTGGAATAGGAAATCAACACAACTTGAAGGGAGTTTAAAAGAGACCAAGCAAAGATCCTAGAATTAATCTCACAAGAATCACTAGAAACTCCCTTGTTGCCAAAGCCAAGATCAGTCATAGTGGAACCTATCCTAGAGGACTTTGATATGATGTTCAATGCCTATCAAGCTAGACTGAAAGAAGGACCCAATGTTGTAGGGCAAGACAAGATCTATCCAAGTGGACTTAGAAATCGAAAGAACCAAGCTTTGCATGAAAATGGTTGAACTAGCTCAAGCTATGTTTGAAGCAATTCAACCGGAGTAACCTAGATAAACTAGAGTTGCACTTCTAGGGACCATTAGAGAGATTAGAATGACTGGTGTCTAAATCACACCATTTAGAACCCAAGGAGACTCATTTCCTAAGAAGCACACACACCAAGACAATTTTCACCAGCTATATCACAAGTTCCCAATTCTACAAAAGGTGGAATTTCTCCCTCAATACGTAAGTACTCACAAGGATTCTTGAGAGAAATTTAAGAGAAGAAATGGAGGTTAGAGCAGGATGCTTTGCTCCCTATTCAGGAGATAAATGATTCTAATCACCAGTTTCCTCCCTTCTATATATGGGAAGCAGGAAGAGGTGCAATCAAGCAAATGACTAGACTTCGAATCTAATTCCCTATAGGAGTTGTCCCACTTCACAGAACCATGGGAATCAAAGTCCTTTCATATGAGAGCCCCCATCATCTTGATTTAGCATGATGACTCAGTTCTTCCTAGGAACATGGATGTAGTGAAGAATATGAAAGTGCAGTGCCATCTCACTTTAGAAGAATTGTTGAAGGTTAGACATGAGTTGTGGAAGCATGTAGCAAACAACCTGCCAGATATTGCTGATTCTCACCCTCACGAAGGATTGCAAAGAAAGGTACCAGAGATACCCATCGATAAGATAGGAGATATGAGTGAAGGAGAAGAGGGAAATACATATCTTCATATCACTTGCCAAGGCTATATCACAAATGCAATTTTATATTCAAGAGTCGGGGTCGCCATTGCCACCACTTCCTTATGGAAATGATGGGGCAAGTTAGCTCTAAGACCTACTACAATGAAGTTGTAAATGGAAGATAGACATATAGAGAAGCATTTAGGATTGCTAGAAGGAATAAATCTTACCACTTGTGAGTAGAGTTTGAGCACACCTTTTCCATTTGTGATTTTGGAAAGAACCATGCCTGTGACATGATTTTGGAAGATCATTCATGAGGCAGATAGTGCAAGATTGGGGAACCGATTCCTTGTACTTGTAGCACTTAGGGGTAACTACCAAAGCCAATATCAAATATTAATCCCACAGAGATGTACCTCCGTTGCAATGGAATACCATGCATAGAATGCCATAAGAGATAGAGTCAGTGCACTCCATAGGATCAGATGCCTCATGGATGCACAAGGACACATATTTATGGATGTGTAAGGTTGTAGCAAAAAAAGAGAAGCGGTTAAAAGCCAAAAACTTAGGTGCTAGGCAACACTATAGGTTAGTACAAGACCCAGCCTATGCACATATGATATTCCCAAACGAAGAGCTTGAAACTCATGGTTGGGCAGAGATATTAACCATCATGGACTTAGAAGTAAATGAGGAATAGTGGACAATCCATTGTGATGAAGACGGCTATGATATCTCCATATTCATGGTAGAACCTCTTATATTTGAGCTTGTCATAGAACAATGTGACTATATCACAGCCAAACTAGCAAAGGTAAGTGATGGGGGACTAGGAATACATCATCATGGAGCCCTTTTTCTCTTCAAAGGACGAATACTTATACTTGGTAGAAGCCAAAACTCATGACCAAGTCGAGTGTAATCGAGAGGAGATGTTGACTAAGCTAGTAGAAACCAAGTGTGAGAAGAAGAAGGAAAGAAGAAAGTCTCCCTCAGAAAAATGAACATCAAGAATCATTGTTTGAAGTGCCAAAAATTTTCAAAAAGTATGCCATAGAGGATAGGAAAATCATGGTAAGAATGCCTAAAAGAGGAGCTCTCATGGGAGAATCTAATAATAATAGAGAACAAACTAAGAAAATTGTGGTGATGGTTGAAGAAGAGAAGAAAGGTGTACATAGAAGAACAAGAGTTAATCAATTTATTTAGATAACATCGAGATTTGTTTGCTTTACACTACAAGGATTTAAAAGGGTGGATTTGGAAATTTGTTCTCATAGGATCCCCATGACACTAGAAGCCAAGCCAACTAAACAGAAGCCTTACACTTACAATGAAAACTTTGCAGTTAAAATAAAAGAAGAAATTGATTGGTTGATAGAAGCTAGGTTTATATACAAAATAGAGCATACAAAATGGGTATACCCCATTGTTGTTGTCCCTAAGAAGAATGGGAAGTTGCACGTATGCATTAACTTGAAGAAAGTTGACATTGTAACTATACGAGATAGTTATCCGCTTCTAATCACTACACTTGCTAGAACGTGTAGCAAGTAAGGAAGTTTACAACTTCCTTGATGGATTTTTAGGTTACAATCAAGTAGCCATTGCCCCTAAGGACCAACATAAGATGGATTTTTCCACCCAGTGTGGTATCTTTTCATTCTGTGTGATTCCATTTGGACTCACAAATGCACCTCCTACCTTTCAATGAGGCAAATCTTTGATAAGTGTAGAGTGTCAAGTGTTCCTGAATCCAAAGAAATGTGTCTTCATGGTCAGGCAAGGTAAAATCTTAGGCCATATTGTGTTTAAGAATGGTATATCTATGGATGAGGATAAAGAAAGAGCGATAGCTGAGTTACACATACCGAGGATAGTTACGGAAGTACAAGCTTTTATGGGACATTGTGGGTACTACCGACATTTCATCCACATGTATGCTATCATTGCTAGGCCTCTATACAACCTCTTGATGAACTTTGCATGGTTGAGGAATGTGAGCCTTCTTGTAATGAGCTGAAATGATGATTGTGCTTAGCTCTTATCTTGATGACACCTAACTAGAGTAAACCATTCCATGTTCATGTCGAGGCTTCCAATTACGTTATTGGATATGTGCTAGCACAACCGATTGATGAAGGATACATAGATCTCCCAATCACATGCACTAGGCAATTAAACATTGTAGAAAGGAATTACAATACATATACTATACATATACATATACATATACATATACATATACATATACATATACATATACATATACATATACATATACATATACATATACATATACATATACATATACATATACATATACATATACATATACATATACATATACATATACATATACATATACATATACATATACATATACATATACATATACATATACATATACATATACATATACATATACATATACATATACCTATACATATACATATACATATACATATACATATACATGTACATATACATATACATATACATATACATGTACATGTACATATACATATACATATACATATACTGTTGCCCCAGGTACCACAGACGCACGAACGCAGAGAATAACAGACGTACGAGCGCAGAGAAAAAAATACTCAAAGACAGAAAGAGATAAGAGACGACACCAAATTGGGTACAATCTCCCCCCACATGCTCTGATGGACACTCTACCAGAGCATGCGTATTTATAGTAAATTCCTATTACGTCTTGAATAGAAGATACATGAGGGCCGCGCTCCGAAAAGCGTGTTTTTGCTTTATTTACAAGTTCATAATTTTCTATTTTTACAAAAACGTTGCTTTCTAAAGCGATCCATTATTTTTTACAAAAATAACTAAAAATAACCATCTTCTAAAAATATTCTTCTAAATATCTCCAAGTCCATGCGCGTTCACACCCTCATGGATCTTCACCTGCTAAATCAAAACACAAAACACATTAAAATCCTCAAGGCATTACACCTTCATTCCAAATATCCCATAAAGTATAACATGCCGCCCAGTTGACGAGCAACTGACCTCAGTTGATAAAAAATAAAATAGACATGGATGGCCAATCACATGTCGCATCACTGAACAATCATAGGCATGTGCCATGTAAATTAAAAAAAAACATGCATGGAACTGGAAAACTAGAATTTAATGTGATTGTGAATGATAAGCAGAAATCAAATGATGATAATGTGGAATTAGTGATGTTTTGTGAATCCATTGTGATTCTTCGAATGAATGATTTTTATATTTAATCAAATATCTATGGTATTGATTACCTGTGCGTGTAGTAGTAACATCATGATCAAGTATTTTTTCTGGAATTAAAACTTCAGCATCCTCTTCTAACAATGGAGGATCATCCAAAATAGGAATGAGTGGTAAAATTCCTTTAAATGGTTTCAATAAACTGATATGAAAAGAATTATGAATATTCCAATGAGAAGGTATATCTAATCTAAAAGCATTCTCATTAATTTTTTGAATAATACGAAAAGGTCCATAATAACGTGGTGCAAGTTTTATCTTAGGATGTTGTAGAATATTTTTCAAACGTCGTTTAATTATGCGTAACCAAACATAATCATTTTCATTAAATTGTTTAGCTGCTCGTTTCTTATTAATATTACGGGTATAACGTTCCTGACTCTTTTTAATATGCTCATGAACCTCATGAAGTATAGAAATATGATCTTGTGCAAAAGAATCAGCCATAAGTATGTCAGTTTGAATGATAGAAATGGGAGTAGGAAGTTTTTTACCATATACAATTTCATTTGGTGCACGTCCAGTAGTGGTATGTGTTGTGTTATTATATGCAAATTGGAGTAAAGAAAGTTTCTCATCCCAATTAGTTGGATTATCTAAAGAATAACAACGTAATAGATCCAAAATAGTACTATTTGTAGCTTCACTTTGCCCATTACTTTCAGGATGAAATGCAGAACTAAAATCTATTTTAGAGCCTAAATTTTTAAATAATGCAACCCAAAAGTGATTACAAAAACGAACATCACGATCGGATAAAATTACTTTTGGAAAACCATGATGTGAAAAAAAACATTTAATAAATAATTTGGCAGCTTGAGGTGCAGAAAGAGTTTTCGTACAAGGAATGAAATATGCTTGTTTACTAAACCTATCAACAATTGTCCAAATCATATCATGATGTGATGAAGTTGTAGGAAGACCAGTAATAAAATCCATAGAAATTTGTTCCCATGGCCCATTAGGTATGGGAAGTGGCATTAATAATCCAAATGCTTTACCATGATGTCTTTTGACACGTTGACAAACAATGCATTGGGAAACATATTGTGTAATATCCTTTTCCATATTTGGCCAAAAGAAGAATTCTTTACATGTAGAAACAATACTTTGTATGCCCCTATGACCCATATATGGTGGTTCATGCATCTCTTTCATAACAAATTCTTTAAAATCTTGTGTAATACATAGCTTATGATCAAAATACAAGAATCCATTATGAAATGTGTAATGTTCTTCACTAAATGTAGTAGAATTATTGAAAGCATTCCATGTTTGTGAGAAATATAAATCAGATGCATATGTAGGAATCATGTCATGAAATGAATGAATATGAACCACAGAAATGTTATGAATAAAAACAATATTTGTTTGTGGGGATGGAAAACGACTCAGGGCATCAGCTACAACATTAGCTTTGCCAGGTTGATATTGAATCATAGGCTGAAAATTTTGTATGTATGAAGCCCATTTGATATGTCGATCTAAAATCAATGGTTGATTGAGTAAATGTTTAATAGCTTGTTGGTCGGTTTTGATTATGACTTCTGTACCCATGAGATAATGTTTCCAAATTTTTAAAGCATGTACAACTGCCAAAAGTTCTTTATCATATGTACTGTAGTTCTTTTCAGAAGGTTTAAGCTTCCTACTTTCAAATGCAATGGGATGATCATTTTGCATCAATACAGCACCTATACCTGAGCCACTAGCATCTGTAACTACAGGGAAAGGTTGTGTAAAATCAGGTAATTGCAAAACAGGTGCATGAGGAAGTGATTGTTTAAGTTTTTCAAAAGATTGTTGTTGTGGCAATCCCCATGCAAATTTTAACTTTTTCTTTAATAATAAAGTGAGTGGGAGGGCAAAATAAGAAAAACCTTTTACAAACTTTCTATAAAAACTAGCTAATCCAAGAAAAGAGCGAACATCATTCACCGATTGTGGTATAGGCCATTCTTTAATTACTTTAATCTTCTTTGGATCTACATGAACTCCTTGACTTGAAACAATATGGCCTAAGTACTCTAATTTTCTTTGGAAAAAGTAACTCTTTTCAGGATTTGCATAAAGTTGGTTGGTGCGTAACAAATTAAAAACTATTGCTAAATGCTTTTCATGGTCATCATCATTCTTACTATAGACAAGTATGTCATCGAAGAAAACAAGAACAAAAGCTTGGTATTCAAGAAAAATATTATTCATCATGCGTGCAAATGTAGCAGGTGCATTGGTAAGTCCAAAAGGCATTTCCATGAATTCAAAGTGACCGGTCTGAGTTCGAAAGGCAATCTTAAAAATATCATTTGGTGACATTCTTATTTGATGATACCCAGATTTAAGATCAATTTTACTAAAGACACGTGCTCCACGAAGTTTATCTAATAAATCATCTATCCTAGGAATAGGATATCTATTTTTTATTGTGATCTTATTGAGTGCTCTATAATCAATGCACATCCTATAAGTCTTGTTCTTCTTCTCTACTAAAAGAACAGGTGCTCCAAAGGGAGAAGAACTAGGCCTAATAAGTCCTTTGTGAAGTAAATCCTTAACTTGATTGGTTATTTCTTGTTGATGCAAAGGTCCATGCCTATAAGGTGCTTTATGGGGAGGAGAACTACCAGGAATTAAGTCTATACTATGATCAAGGGATCCTCTCGAAGGTGGTAGTTTAGAAGGAAAATCAGCCATAAAACAATCCTTATAAGAATCCATAAATGATTTATGGGTATTAGGAAGTGGATGTAGATAATCGACTATGTTATTGACAAAAAACAATACATGAATTGTAGCCTTTTCGGAATGCACATTTTACTTGTGTATGACTAATTAATGGGAATGGTTGGAAATCATGTATTGCAGACAAACAGATATCTTGATGGTTAAACTTAAAACGCATGGTGTGTGTATGATAATCAATGCATGGATTATAATGGTGACGAAAAGGCATACCA
>CM035416.1:35718812-35771312 GCA_020310875.1 Ceratopteris richardii
GTGTCTCTTTCTTCGTGGTTCTCCCTTTTCTTAGCGTGTTTAGATGTTGTGATTTGAGGACCTGTTCTTGATCATTTCTTGTCGTGTGAGTGGGGTTTGTCGTCCTTTGCATGGCTAGTGTTGTTCGTTCATCGGTGATTAGTAATGTGGGAGTACCACCGGAGACCTAGCCCCCAGTGCCTCCTTGGGGTTATTCGGCATTAAGCCTCTGGTTGTCCTGGCGAAACAAAAGGATCTAAAGAGAATGTGCCTCATCGGCCAATTTCTTGTTCCAAAGCCCCCTCTCGATTTTTTGCGATAGTGGTTTTGTAAGGAGTGGTTCCCTGGCAGGCTGATAGTTAGCAAATGTCATTTCTTTCTAGCAAACCATGTTCTTTTGGACTTTTATGAAGAGATGGCTTTTTTGAGCCTTACAAATTTGCACTTGGTAGGTGTGGGATACTAGCTTATGCCTCTTTAAGTGGTTTCTTGACTTCGTTCCAAATAAGTCAAAACCCCCTCATTATCAACTATGGGTCGAGCTCCCTAATTCTTAAGAGAAATAGTGTCTCCCATTGATCGACCATTAGCATCGAAAGAAGAAATTGGGAGCTTCATCTATGAAGGTGCAAAACACTTGTTTAATGCAAGATGGCATCCTCAGATTTGCGTTGAAGCGGATCTTAAGAAGGATCTCCCTTCCATAATTCCCATAAATGTGGGTGAAGGAGAGGCCTGAGAGCAAGAAATTATTTACAAAGAACTTGCCAAATGCGTGCTTTCATAGTGGAGTACAGGGACATAGAATAAAAGAGTGTCCTTCAAGACAGAGCTCCTCTAAGAACAAGCAGAATCAAGGGAAAAACATTGCAGATAAGAACCATGAAGCCTTTGGGGCCTAGCGCAAGGCTAAAGGTCTTCCTCTTAATGCTTAGGAAGGGGAAGATATGCAAGTCAAGGAGACAAACCCTGATGGCTTCACGAAATTAAGATGAAGAAGGAGAAGGAGCCCCAAACAGATTATTGAGAGAAACCCCTCTATCTCAACTCCACAAACAAACATCTATTGCAACTTGGAGAAGGAGGTAAATGAATTCGATTATCCAAGGGGAATGAACCAATACGATGAGTGCAATGATGGGAAACACACAAGAGGAATCCAAAAGCAAAGAAGACAATCAAGAAGGATACACCATGAGCAAAGAGGATGGATTCACCACTAGCAATGAAGATAACCAAGACAGTGAAAGCTCCATCATTGGGTCCACGATTCCTGAAAAGATTCAAAACTCATTTTTGAAGAAGGATACTTACAGAGGGAATCAGCCTATGGAAATTCCATGGAAGAGCCCCCTTAAGGGCAAGCTCCTTTGTCAGGTTCCGTCCACCTCAAAGAAAAAAGATGATGACAAAAATAAGAAGAAAAGGGACAAGGCCCCTCCCCACAAAGAAACTAACCTCCAAAAATGATTATCATCTTGTTCAATGTTCGAGGGTTGATTGACCCCTCAAGAGCAGGCATTATTGGCCAATGATTAAGAGATAATAGCCTAAACCCAGACTTCATATGCCATCAAGAGATCAAAATCGATGGGAAGACCTTGAGAAGAGACTAAAACATATTTCTTCGACCCATGATTGGCTCTCCACCACACACCCCAGAGGCAATGGTGGATCAGCTATGGGCATTAACAACAAGTGGTTAGATAGACTCGTGAACACCCATGAGGATCGGAACCATCGGTGGATTGGTGCTTCCTTTGAGGACCCTTTTCAATTCACCATTGTCTCCATGTACGCTCCCAATTTTGACTTGGAGAGGATTTCCACGTGGTATTCTCTGGCCTCTCTTTCCAACAATGTCGTGATTTGTGGGGATTTAAACATGGTTGAGGCTCCTTCTGACATATGGGGAAATAGAGGGAGGATTATTGATGGTCATGAGAAAGACGTATGGGACCATGCCAAACTCTACCTGGACCTTGTAGAGGTTAAAGATGAGACACGATTCTCTTGGTTGAACCTCCAATCTGGTGAAGATTTGAGGAAAGAAAGGCTTGATAGAAGCTACACCGATCATAATATTATCAACAAATGGGGTCACCACTCTCTCTATCAAAGGTACAACCTCACTATCTCGGATCACTACCCTATTATCCTTACCTTTAAGCTGGTCGTCTATCTTAAGAGAGTGCCTTGGTCTCATGCCAATGTGACGACCTTCTCTCTCCCCTCAGTCCAACAGGAGATTACCTATGCTTGGAAGTCGGCCTTTTTCCACATGTTCTTCTCCTGCCAAATGTTGGAGGATCGGAGTAAATAAGACACCACATATTTTGACTAGGGCTCTGTTTAGTTCTAACGCCCCAGGAAAAAGTGATTATACGAGACTTTATTTTGTTCAAACCCCTCAGAGTCGGTCCAATTGGATTACCTGGAGCCCATAATTATCCCTCGAGGAATCCGTCCTTTGTATATGTACTAGTTCATATGCTTCCCGGCAGACGCACCAAAATGTTGACACTCATAGTCCAAGAGAAAGTGCCGATATATGCTTACACTTGATCTAAACCGCTCGAAATCAGTCCACTCTTGTTGCTTTAAGTCACTCAGTCATACTTGAATGTATCCCAAACTTCTCCTTGCGCCTGCACCCTCGTTCTAATTAATTCCTGTTTCCTATTCTCTTTCATACTCTTAGTTCTCTCCTTTCACTCACCCATGTACACTTCTGTCCACATACACTCACACCCGCAACCTTACACATACCCATACGCATATGCACTTTCACTCTCTTACCACCTCTCTATCGCTCTTTTGCACATCTACTCCCAAACATGCACACGCTTGCACACACATTCACCTATAGATGCTCACACGCATACCCTGACACATGCACTCTCAAACCCTTGTCACCCACTTGCTCTCCATTCCCCTCTTTATCTCTCACACTTCTTTACACATACCCTCACGATCTCTCTCTCTCTTTTCTTTCACACTCTCCTTTCTATCACTATCTCACTCACACCTCTCTTACACTCAAACACACGCACATTGTCGTCGGTTTCTTAGCAAGAGGGTATAATGATTACAACACTTTCATCCCGAGGAAGTGCAGAAGCACACTTGACATTATGGAGAATTGATCCTTACCATCGACCCATGCAACAACAGAGAAACTCATAGGGAAGGTAGTTCCATGCCTTGATTACTATTTCTGTTTCATAATTTTGTAAACGAATTACAGTCTATTGATTTTGCTCTACATATGGAACTTATCTTTTGGTCATTTGGTTAAGATCAACGCAAGTTATCACATATGGAGCATGGGGCATGACACAACATAAATCTTTTTCTTTTCCTTTTCTCTCTTTTTTTTTTCTTTTTTTTTTTTTAAGCAACAAATAGCGGTCATGTATTAACAGGGACTTACCACAACACACAGAAAAGTTCTACTATTATGTGGCTCTGTGCATATGACCATAGTTCTGTTCATCACTTGGCTACGGTCCCGATCATCAAGCTATTATATGCAACCCACAAATATGGTTTCAGCTATTCCTTTGATTAAGGGTGGGTGTACAATACCATTCATAAAAGGAAGGATGGGTCGCTCTACATTCAAGGCCAAGAATAAACACGTTTCTCAACGGCCATATCCTGGTTCATTTATGCATATGGTCATACATCCTTGGCGCAGTGCCATAAATGAGTACCACTAGTGGTATCATACACGAAAATTTGATGTATGCAAATTCTACTGTTTAAAAGAGACGCCCGCATGAATATGCATCCCAACACTAGACCCCTTTTGTATCATCAAACTACATCATATCATTAGATGAACCACTCACATACATATAGCCAAATCCATTACTCACAGTTTGTTCCTTCAGAAGCGGTCCATCCATGGGCAATGTTGCACTTTCTCCTCTCTTACTCATCTGATGACACCGTGACAGACATTCAAATCAACCATGCCTTGAGCCTTCTTATGAACAGTAGCCTTCTGATACTTTCATTGTGCAGTCAGCTATAATCAGCTATCTTGCCAATCGGGATACTTAAAAAACTCTCCATGACTGGTTGTATATGTGGAGGGAGCATAAGGTGTGGCATATCGATGCAGAAAGGGTTTAAATGGTTCAATTTCATCCTTGAAAACAACATCCTTATTGTGTCCATCTCCAAGAATATACTTAAAATAGCATTGAAACCCACTGAACAACACAAAATGAATTCAGGATCCATGTCCAACGTTCTAGCAAGCCCTTCAATGTTT
This sequence comes from Ceratopteris richardii, assembly GCA_020310875.1. NCBI lineage: Eukaryota > Viridiplantae > Streptophyta > Polypodiopsida > Polypodiales > Pteridaceae > Ceratopteris > Ceratopteris richardii. The sequence continues at coordinate 35,723,074 of CM035416.1, forward strand.
CCACCATCTCCAACTGTTACATACACTAGAGCAGATCTTGTCCCTGCACCCCCAACGCGTTCCTTCATCAAATGCCTTGATCTTTCAGCATAGCTATCTGATCACTTTCAACAGCCAATGATCGGTAAAAGCCCGTCGACAAACACCTGAATCCATCACACACTATGCAAAAGGAGGCTTGTTAGTGCATAAAAACAACCACTTAAATGGTTAACAGGCTCAAAAGATTCTTTAAAAGGTTCATCGGGTCAGGAGGGAGAATCTCTATCGACGATTGTGGTGTCTGGAGGAGGAAGTGAACAAAAGCCACTCTCAATACCAGACACGGTTATGGAAAATCAGAGGCATGTTGAGATACGAAGAAGAAATTCAAAGGAAAAACCTATAAGTGTTCTTTAAAGAATGGTGGGCAAGTAGGGCAGACAAACCTAGTAAAGAAATGTGTGGCCTCCTCAAGAATAAGCAAGCAAGGAAACAATCCACTTCATGATGGACATCAACAGGGTTGATTGCAAGATGATTGAAGAGAACTGCTCATTAATTCTCAAACACTTTACCCAGCTCTTGCATGTTTCTTTCACCCCACAAGCAAAATTGCATGGCGACCATCTCGAGAGTTAAAACCATAAGAATCCTAAAAAACATGAAACCTCTTCTTGAAGCTCCCATTACAGAAGCTGAGATTCTTGAAGTTATCAAGTTCGCTGCCTAATGAGAAAATCCCGGGTCTGGATGGCCTCACCTATGAGTTTTTCAAAACCTTCAAACATGTGGTTACTTCGCCTCTATGTTTGGTGTGGCAAGAGGCGGTTTCATTTGGTGTGCTACCTGAATGTCTCAATAATGGCATTATCAAGCTTATTCACAAAAAAGGTAACAAAAAGAAGATTGAGAATTGGCACCCAATTATGATGTTACAAATAGGTTTCAAGACCATTGCTAAAGTTATTGCGAATAGAATTGCCAGTCACTTACAAAATTGGGTAAATGAGGATAAAAAGGGTTTCATCAAGGGGAGATCCATCTTGGAAGCTATCGTTGATGTCTGGAAAGGTCTGGAATTCGCTAAAGATTCCGCTCAAGATATTATCTTTCTTAAATATATTGACCTCCACAAAGCCTATGATAGGATTTATTTGGACTTCATTTTCCAATCACTTAAAGACCTTGGGTTTGGTCAAAAGTTCTCTAGGATGGTCTCTATTCTGTTGGGAAATGTATCAGCTCAAATAAACATCTCTTTCTCAAGTGATTAGATTAAAGCGATCTATCAGGCAAGGATACCCTTTGGCCCCTCTTCTCTTTGCTACTTCTGTTGATGGTCTCAACTACCTTGTGAATCATGATGCTAGTTTAGGCCATATTCAAGGCCTCTCTCTGCCTCTCAATCAAGGACATGTGATCTTGAGACTTTTTGCAGATGACACGAATGCCTTTGTGCATAATGATATGAGCAACATTGATACCTTTTGGAGTTGCCTAAACACATTCTATGTGGCTTCTGGATCCAAAATTAACCACTCGAAAATTGCTTTCAAGGCAATTATGGGTCATCCTCCCTATTTTCTTGTTGACCGAGGTTGTCAACTGATTCCCAGTGGTCAAATCTTCGACCTGTTAGGTATTCCAATGGGATTTGATGTGTCAATGGACTAGCATTGGAACAATGTACTCTCAAAACTTGATAACATGATGACCTACTAGAAAGGTTTTCAGATCAACCTGGCGGGGCGGGCCATGGTAATCAACACATTCTTGATTTCTTCAACTAGGTACTTTCTCTCTTGTTGGCGATCGAAGGACCAAGAAATTGCCAAGTTGGAAAGAATCTGTAGAAAACTTTTGTGGATGGGTGACCCCAATAGAAGGGGAATCCCCAAAATTAAATGGGCTACTTGCACTATCCATAAAGATCAAGGTGGTTTGGGCATTCTTGACATCGGAGGAATGGCCAATAGACTTGTTGTAAAATGGTTAATTAAAGCTTGGTGCAATAGTGAAGCCTCTTGGGCCAAACTTATTTTTAGGAACAGGTGTGCTCTTAAACTTATGGGCCTCCCGGGTTGGAAGGAACGTGAACTTCTCACCCTTTGATTCTCCCCTTTTCCGGTGTCTCCTAAAGGTTCGAACTTGGTTTCCTCACTGTGGAAGAGTTGGAACAAGGTCAAAAAAATTGTCAATTTGAGTGTTGATTGGAGGTGGGCAGCCGTTATAAGATAGAATGATTCGATCTGGTTCCCGATCAAGGGCATTAGAGGTGTGGAGTCTTGGAACTTCCGAAAAGCTAGGAAGCTATGGAACAAAGGTCTCCGTTTGTGGAAACACCTCTAGCACCAAGATACTTGCTAGTGGATTAGATTTGAGGACATCCAGCCAGATGTGAGAGTGAACTACGAAGAATGGATCCTATTGCTGAGTAGATTCACTACTTGGGATTGCTCGAAGACTCGTCTCCTCATTGGTCAGGACCCTCCTCGCCATGAGGGCCTCATATGGCACAATGGCAATAGCCTAGACAAAATTCCAAGATTCAAGAAGATTCAGGACTTCCATAGCACACTTAATAGTACGTGGTGCCTTGATTGGTTGAGCTTGGGATGGGACTTTAAGTTCCAATCCATTTGGCATCCCCTCATCGAAATAAAAACGTCAGTGCTTATGTGGTAAATTCTCCACCGGGGAACTTGGACCAATGTAAAGGCTAACAAAATTTGCGGGCCCCCCCAATGGTGCAAACAATGCCTATGTGGCAATGAGGACTTGGGACACCTCTTTTTCTCGTGCCCAAAATCAAAGTTGGTATGGCAGACCCTTGAAAAAATCATGTTGCTACAAGGACAAATCAATTGGAAACAAGCCTTGCTAGGGAAACAATCAGGTGTTCCTCATTATTGTGCAATGCGATTAGAGGTGAGACCCTCTGGGAGATTAGAAAGAGATGTGTGCGACTAATTTTGGAAGCCCTCCTAAAGAATGGTCAATAGAAAAATCCATATTCCTTTTAGGAAAAAGAGTTTCCAATTGTAAAAAACCCCTTCCTTTTACACATCACAAAGTATTTTTCCTCGAGAACAACAAGATCAAGAGCAAATGGGCCCCACATGAAGGGGAGGAGAGGATGATCAATCTTCTTTGTAAAGATCTCTAGCAATGTAACCCTCCATTCCCATGGGTACTAAGCCCGTTCTCTTGTACATTTGTTTTTTCAATTAATTAAAGTCTCGGAGAGTAGACTGTTGCCGAACTTCCATTTATGGAGGAAAAAGTTTGTGTTTTTGAAAAAAGGTGAACAATTATAGGAGCAATGGAGCTTTCATTTACAGCCATTAAATTTGACATCTCCGTTCTTTCATAAAGGCGACTGCGCATAGAACTTAAAATTGTGGGATGATATTCTTTTCATTTTACTTGTACTTTCATGAATGCACTAGTGGCCATGCTCTTCTCAATTGCAATCCATACTCAAGGGTGTTAGATATATTCAATAATGCATCCTCAAATGACCCCAAATGATCCATGGTGTCCTAAGTTGTAAAGCTTCCATTATGAGGAGAAGCCATTGTGAAAGCCAGGACATTTGTGGAACCCGAACTTTATGTGTGATTGTTGATGGTAATAGATGACCTTTGTGAGCTTAGCAATGAGGTTAGATAGGGCATAAATTTTAGGCCATTGTTTTTCCATTCAAGGCAAAAATAAAGGCTTTGTGGTTTCGCATGATTTCCCCATAGAACTTTAATGGAGGGAGTACAGAGGGGGGGACTTTCCCTTTTCGCGTGATCTAGAGGGCCTATCTTCTTGACCTGCAAGGTCAAGAAGATAAGACTTCTAATTGTGGAGATACTGTCGAATTTTTTTTGTGATTGTTTGTCCCATTCGATTATGTTTATCGATATTGATTTCCATTATAGAAATCATGTAAGCATGGCCTATGAAAAGCTTTACATAGCATTGCACACTAGTGAGCCCTTTATCTAGAGTATGTCCATATCACCATCTAAGCTCTATATTGGGAGCGCATCGGCCGACAACAACATTTTTGTATTTGCGTTCCTCTTGGTAAATTGAAAATTTGAGTTTTTTATCTCTCTATTTGTGTCTCTCTCTATTTGCATTTTTCTTCAACTTTGTTTATTGGTCTATTTTGTTCTACTACTATTTCTTACATCATCTGAGAGCTTAGAGCTTTGAGGGGTGTAGAAGAAGAAATGCTGAGTTTTCAAAGACAAAGGAGAGAAGATGTCAAGAGGTGCATCACTATCTACGTTTAGGAAATAAGGTGGTTCCTTAGAAGGAATAGGTGGAGAAGAGGTAGACAAAATGATGCCCATCATCCTATTGTTGTTGATATGACCACTAGCCTTCACTAAATGTAATGAATTACATCTTATAGAAGTTTTTATTCTTGATGCATATAAGCTTCTAGCAACTTCTTTGGATTGACCATTAGCCTCAGGAAACATATGATCAAATAATTTAGGGTCAAATGATTCCTCTTAATGTAGATTCTCTCTACGCTTGGAAATGTAAAAATGAAGATGCACTATGTGCTCTAATTACAAGTTCTACTGATATCAGATAGTGTTCTGAATCTAATTCAATATAGTATAGAGACTTGTGAAGCATGGAACATATTGAGAAATCAATATGAAACTCATAATCAAACGAATTTATAATTTGGAGAATCAACTAGTAGCAAAAAGATTAAAGGTTTGATGATGGGGAGATTGTAGAGGTTTTCATCACTTGCATAAGGAATCTACGAGACCAAATGCTGGAGTAGTCATACAAAAGTCAAGCGAGGATTTAAGTCGATGTTTTCTTCAAATCTGTCCATGAAAGTTTGATGGTTTGGAAACTACTTTGAATACTCAAATCAGACTTCACCTTCTAACTTCTTAAGAGTTCACTGCCTTATTCATGGAGGAAGAGCTGTGACTTAAGGCAAGGGGTGGTTGCAACAAAGGAGATGCTCCATTCAAAGCAAATGCCAAAGGAGGCAAAATAGACTCTTCAAAAGATGGAGACAACAAAAGAAGGACAAAAAGAAGTTCAAGGAAGAATGCTTCCACTTCAAGAAAGGCCACAAAAATCAAGATTGTTGCATCAAGCTGAAAGCAAAAGAGAAGAATGTTTCTTCAAAAAGTGGGAAGAGAAGGGAGTCTCCAAACAACATAAAGATAGAGCTTGAGTTATTTGTAATGATGAAGGAGGTATATATGCTCCTCGGCTGAAGATTCAAGAGCTAATGATTCATGAGTGTTGGATAATGGTTCTGCTCATCATATGACGAGTAGAAAAGTTCTTTATAACCTTTAAAGAAATCCAACACAGTAAAGGTAGGCAATAATACACAAAAAGATGTATCAAGTCTCCTAATCTTCAATCATAATCCCACACAGAATAATAGACTTCGGCACAACAAGATATAAAGAAGAAAAATAGAGTATACATAGAACAAGATGAGAGAGAATTTTATTATATGTGCAGATTTACAAGTAGTTTTGATCTGCATTACAAAATCTATCAAATAGCTTTAATGTGAAAAACGATGAGGAATTAGCTTAAGCTTGTGATACACAAAAATATTCAGTTCTTCAATCTGTACAATAGTGTTAGAGACTCCTTAAGTCCAAATCTGCTTTCAGACTTTTGGGCCCTACAAAATAAAAAATTCTAGAGAGAGATGAGAAAACATGAAAAATCTCTTCATTAACCTATCTTCATGGGACCAAATGAGACATAAAACATAGAAACTACAAAAAATTCAATCAGGTAAAGTTTTTCTACTAAGAGTACTCTACCATTCTCTCATACAACACTTTTTTAGATTCCTTCATCTTCATGCTCAAATTTAACACACAAATTTCATGCGAAAACTGTCTAGAGAGAGAATGTAAAAACTTATTGCTACAAAATTTTGCAGACATGATCAAAATACCCTAAACATAAAATTTCATTATTACCTACACATCTTTTTTTTTGGGTGGGAAAATCAATATGGCATCTTACATAAGGTTTCTTTTATTAATTCTAATGGGGATATTAGAGAGCTTTAAAATGTGTTGTATGCTCCACAAATCAAAAGAATTCTATTAGGGTCATGAAGTATCTTTCAACAAGATGGGAGCAAAGATTATGGTCAATAACAACAATATTGTTGGGACTCGGGACTGGCATAAGGAGGAACAACATGAATGAGTTGTCTTCCCTTTCAATCACTATAAGTGTGGGTACGAGTAAGCTATTGCATTACAAATTTGGCCATATCGGGTACTTGTACTAAAGGAGATGCATCATAGGGATATGGTTGCTCTTACATAAGAACAAGCTCTAAAGTATTGTTTTTTAGGCTTATGGATTTTATTATTTATGATAAATAACATGTGGAGGCGGTCACATCTCCAAATTTAGAGTAAAAGTAGATAAAAGTAAGAACGAAAGGAGAGGTGTCTATTCTTAGACAAGGAAGGTGCTTCTCTTAATAGCCTCTCTATAAAAAGAGTGGTTCTTTTAGTGTAGGTGGCCAAATTGAGTGATTCTTGTTGCGTTGCGAAGCTTACAACTTGTACTATATAAATAGCTCAGTTTTTTTACAAAATTTTACATCCAATCTCTCTATATCTTGATTTTGGGTGTACACTGAAACAATAGTGAAATGGAGAGGTCTTCTAAAAGAAGCCGCTATCCAACGATGGTTACGATCCATCATGATCTGCACCAAGTAGTCTTGCGAGGTCTCTCTAAAACCTAGAGAAGCACCACTGCTCCCCCTTGGGTGCTCTGTGGAGAGCAAGTAATGGGATGAAGAAATACTCTTGAGTCCTTTATGAAGCTCCTCACCATCAATTTTGATCTCCTATTGGCATATGAAATCCGGGTTAACATTTTCATCTTGAAGCCAATGTGCAATTATTGCTGCCCTTGACAGGTCCGTCAGACCCCTAGTGTTGAACGAGGCAATAATCATTTGCATGGGTCAATATCTTTGTGAGTCTGGGACTTATCCCTCTTTCTTTTTTTTTTGTTTTCGTCTTTTCTTTTTGAAGAAGATGGGTCCTGACCCACAAGCCATCCTTTGAGGGGTCTCTTCAAAGGGAAGCTAGGGTGTTTATCTTTGTGAGAAATCACCCGCATAATACAATCAGGTACTTGATTGGGCACTGTCAATCCAATTACCAAGCTTTCATTGTCCGGGCTATCTTCTCCGCTAGGGTCTTCTTGCCTAACTTGCTTGGTCACGGATTTAAATAGTGTGTTTTCTCTTGAGTGAGAAGTTGATTCGTTTCACCTAGTAGTCTAATTGGTTGATTTCCTTTTCTAGGATGCGATAGAAGTTTGATTCACGGTCCAACTTAGAAGGAGAAGCCAAAGCGGTGTTTAGAGCTACGATTTCTTCTATTTCTCACTACCATGAAGGACCCCTCATTAAGATCTTGAGGAGGCCTATCTTTAATTTGTCACATGTCTCACAAAGCAGGGGTTAGACAAGGTGCTATGCCCGCGGGTGCTATGCCCATTCACTTGTACAGTTGCAATTTCAAAGTTAAAGTCCGGAGGAGTAGGCTTCGGCTGAACCTCCATTTAAAAAAAAATAAAAATTTGTCACATGTCTTGAGGAAACTACATGGGAATCTCGTGGGGAGTAAATGTATGAAAATCTTAGAAATCGTAGGAGTTTTTGTAGAGGTCTTCCAGATCTGCGGGAAGATCGAATGTTTTTACATTGTAGGTAATTTACCTTTGGCTAAAAGGGCTGTTTATTTTGATGCGGGGGGCGGATTTTAGATCAGATGGCATGGCAGCAATGCTATGCCCTCTACGATATCTAAACAGTTCTTCCACGTGCACACATTTTTGGGCGTTTCTCTCCGAATATCCATCGAGAAAAACAGCACGCCACACCAGTAAATGGTTATCATAAAAGTTTAGTGGCTTGAAACTTGCTGTTGGCCATTCAAAACTACCCTACATATTTTCGTAGCAGCACCTACTCAATAAGGCCTTGAATAGATATAGATATTCTTTGCCAGTTTTCGTAGCATTTAGTGCCCGATACTGTTTGTAGTAAACAGTAAGTCATTCATGGCGCAATGAAGAAAATCATTATTTCGTAGATTATCCGTCGGTAGGCAGCTTCCGTTCCAGCTTCAGAAAGAATGGGATGAAGAGAAGAAGAATGCCATATTTTAGGATTTGTTGTGAAAAATGTGCGAACTCAGATAAAGTAGGGGAGTTGTATTTAATAACATTGTATTTAATAACATATAAGATAAAGTAGGGGAGTTGTATTTAATAAGATATAAGATAAAGTAGAGGATGTGTATTTAGTAACATATAAGCATGTTAGACCACAATTGTATTTTTAGAAAAGATGAACAGTATTTATAGGATCAATGGAGCTTTACAGCCATTGGATTTGACATCTGCGTTCTTTCGCAAAGGCGACTTCGCCTATAACTTAAAATTGTGGGATGATATTCTTTTCGTTTTACTTGTACTTTCATGAATGCACTAGTGGCCATGCTCTTCTCAACCGCAGTTCATACTCAAGGGTGTTAGACATATCCAATATTGTACCCTCAAGTGACCACAAATGATCCATGGCGTCCTAAGTTGTGAAGCTTCCATTATGAGGAGAAGCCATTGTGAAAGCAAGGATATTTGTGGAACCCTAAGTTTATGTGTGACCGTTGTTGGTAGTAGATGACCTTTGTGAGCTTAGCAATGAGGTTAACCGTTAGATAGGGCATAAATTTTTAGCCCACTGTTTTTCCATTCAAGGTGAAAATAAAGGCTTTGTGGTTCCTCATGATTTCCCCACAGAACTTTAATGGGGGGAGTATAGAGGGGGGACTTGCCCTTTTTGCGGGATCTAGAGGGCCTATCTTCTTGGTCTGCAAGGCTGAGAAGAGAAGACTTCTGGTTGTGGAGATATTGTTGAAAATTTTTTGTTGATTGTTCATCTCATTCGATTATGTTTATCTATTTCGATTTCCATTTTAGAAATCATGTAAGCAAGGCCTATTCACTAGTGAGCCCGATTCAGAGTCTGTCCATATCACCATTTAAGCTTTATATTGGGAGCCCACGGGTGGACAACACCATTTTTGTAGTTGCATTCCTCTTTGCAAATTGAAAATTTGAGTTCTTTATCTCTCTGTTTGTGTCTCTCTCTATCTGCATTTTTCTTCGACTTTATTTATTGGTCTATTTTGTTTTGCGACTATTTCTTACATCGTCTGGGAGATGCTGAGTATTCAAAGACAACGGAGAAATATGTCAAGAGGTACGTCATTATCTATGTTTAGGAAATAAGGTGGTTCGTTAGCAAGAATAGGTGGAGAAGAAGTAGACATCAGGGATGCCCATCATCCCACTGTTGTTGATACGACCACTAGCCTTAACTAAATGTAATGAATTGCATCCTATGGAAGTTTTTATTCTTGATGCATATAAGCTTCTAGAGACTTCTTTGGATTGATCATTAGCCTTGAGAAACATATGGTCAAATAATTCGGGGTCAAACGATTCCTCTTGATGTAGATTCTCTCCACGCTTGGAAAAGTAAAAATAAAGATGCACTATGTGCTCTAGTTAGAAGTACTACTGATATGAGATAGTGTTCTGACTCTAATTCATTACAGTATAGAGGCTTATAAAGCATGTAACACATTGAGAAATCAATATGAAACTCGTAATCAAACACGCATTAGGAATTTGGAGAATCAATTAGTAGCAAAAAGATTAAAGGTTTGATGATGGGGAGATTGAAGAAGTTTTCATCACTTGCATAAGGAATCTACGAGACCAAATGCTTGAGTAGTCATACCAAAGTCAAGCAAGGATTTAAGTCGACGTTGTCTTCAAATCCGTCCATGAAAGTTTGATGGCTTAGCAACTACTCTGAATACTCAAATCAGACTTCACCTTCTAATGCTCCATTCAAAGCAAATGCCAAAGGAGGCAAGACAGACTCTTCAAAAGATGGAGACAAAAAAAGAAGGACAAAAAGAAGTTCAATGCTTCCTCTTCAAGAAAGGCCACAAAATTCAAGATTGCTGCATGAAGAAAGCAAAAGAGAAGAATGCTTCTTCAAAAAGTGGGAAGGGAAAGGAGTCTCCAAACAACGTAGAAACAAAGCTTGAGTTATTTGTATGATAAAGGAGGTATGTATGCTCCTCGGCTGAAGATTCAAGATCTGATGACTCATGAGTGTTGGACAATAGTGCCTCTCATCATATGACGAGAAGAAAAGTTCTTTATACCCTTTAAAGAAATCCATCATAGTAAAGGTAAGCAATAATGCGCAATAATGCAAAATGCTTTGCAGAAGCCAAAGGCAAGGTTTCTTTCATTAATTCTAATGGGGATATCAGAAAGCTTTCAAATGTGTTGTATGCTCCACAAATCAAATGAATTCTATTGAGGTCATGAAGTATCTTTCAACAAGATGGGAGCAAAGATTATGGTCAATAACAACAATACTGTTGGGACTGGCATAAGGAGGAACAACATGTATGAGTTGTCTTCCCTTTCAATCACTATAAGTGTAGGTACGAGTAAGCTATTGCATGACAAATTCGGCCATATCAGATACATGTACTAAAGGAGATGCATCGTAGGGGTATGGCTGCTCACATGCCATCGATTGCATACATGAAAGAACCATGTGAAGCTTACATGATGGGCAAGCAATAGAGGAAGACATTTCCGTGAGAAAGCCAGAACAGAGCAAACCATACTCTAGAGTTGGTGCATGCTGGCTTGTGTGGTAAAATGCCTCCACAAACCTTGGGAAGATCTTCCTACTTCATGTTACTGGTCGATAGCTATAGGAGGAAGATATGGGTGTAGTTCCTTCTCAAAAAGTCTCAAGCGTTCCATGAGTTTAAAGAATGGCTTTAGCTGTATGAAATTGAAATAGAGAAAAAGATGAAGAAATTTAGGAGAGATGTTGGTGGTGAGTTTACATAATCAGAGTTTGAAGATTTCTGCACGAGTAAAGGAATCAAGCTTCAACTCAAGGCACATAGGCCTCAACAAAAGAGTGTGGCATAACGTCGGAATCGAATCATAATGGAGATGGCAAGGTGCATGTTGAAGGGAATAGGTTTGCCAAATTAATTTTAGACAGAGGCTAGAGGTTATCAACGTTGCTGTCTATATTTTGAACTAAAGCTATGCCAAGACACTTGATGGAAAGACTCCACAAGAGGCCTATATTGGTAAAAAACCATGTCTCCCTTTCAAAGTATTTGGAAGTGAATGTTATGTACATGTTCTAGATAGAGAGAGAAACAAGCTTCAAACAAAAAGCATCAAATGTATCTTCTTAGGGTACAATAAGGATAAGAAGGCTTATAAGCTTTACGACCTTGAGGCTAAGAAGATTATGGCCAATTGTGATGTGGCGTTTAAGGAGGAGGATCCATGTGCAATGGAGGAAAGAGGGCTTCCACTTTATCTTCAAGCGAAGGGGAAATCCAATATAAATCTGTCCCAAGAGCCATCCTGTTTAGCAGTGTTTGCACAAGAGAAGGAAGCATCATGTCTAGATGATGAGTCTGATAGTCACCAACCTATCGTCACCCAAGCAAGAAAGCCAATGCCACATTGGGTGAGGAAGCTCTATGATGTTGAAGATCCCATGCTACAATCACTAGAAAAGATTGCTCCCTTTCAAAGTATTTGGAAGTGAATGTTATGTACATGTTCTAGATAGAGAGAGAAACAAGCTTCAAACAAAAAGCATCAAATGTATCTTCTTAGGGTACAATAAGGATAAGAAGGCTTATAAGCTTTAGGGCCTTGAGGCTAAGAAGATTATGGCCAATTGTGATGTGGCGTTTAAGGAGGAGGATCCATGTGCAATGGAGGAAAGAGGGCTTCCACTTTATCTTCAAGCGAAGGGGCAATCCAATATGAATCTGTCCCAAGAACCATCCCTTTTACACAAGAGAAGGAAGCATCATGTCTAGATGATGAGTCTGATAGTCACCAACCTATCGTCACCCAAGCAAGAAAGCCAATGCCACATTGGGTGAGGAAGCTCTATGATGTTGAAGATCCCATGCTACAATCACTACAATCAAAACCTTGATAGCTGAGCTCATTAAAGACCAAGCAAAGGAACCAACAAATGTGGAAGAGGTACTCCATGATCCGAATTCGGAATCAACCCTCTAAGCCTAAAGTCATTGGCACCAAGTGGGTCTGGAAGCTAAAGTATAAGGCTGATGGTACTTTGGAGAAGTACAAAGTAGAATTTGTTGCACAATGTTACTTAAAAGCCGAAGGGATTGACTTTTGTGAATCATTCCCCCAACTGCAAGGATGATTAATATTCGAGTAGTACTAGCTTTGGCCGTGCATAAATGATGGCCAATCTATCACATGGATGTCAAATCAGTGTTCGTGAATGGAGACCTCAAGGAGGAGGTATATATGTCTAAGTCACTAGTGTTTGAGTCTCCCATTTCAGAGAACAAGGTATGTAACCCGAAGAAGGCATTATATGGGCTAAAACAAGCCCCTAGGGCATGGTACCAATGGATGGATAATTATCTCTTGGACTTAGGTTTCAAAAGATGTGCTTCTCAGGCTAACTTGTATGTTCTAAAGAGAGGAGCGAAGACGATTCTGATCGTCCTCTACATAGATGACCTTGTGATTACAGGAAATGGTGATGCTCTTCTTCAACAAACAAAGGATGCCCTTAGTTCAAAATTTGAAATGACAAACTTAGGTTTAAATTTTAATGCATTATTGCATAGGGCTTGAAGTATGGCAAGAACCGAGAAGATTTTCATCTCTCAGTGGATGTATGCAAGATAGATTTTGAAGGCATTCGACATGGAGAATTGCAAAGAGATTTCTACACTTATGGAGATCAATACAAAATTATTTATTGAAGATACTTCACCTCCAGTGGATATTGAAAGGATAGTGGCCAACATGGTTGGAAACGGGAAACGATCGGTACGGGCAGGTCTGAAACGAAATTTCAGAATTTCCAAAAATTTGGAAATGACAAGAAAGGGGAAACGAGGGAAACGGTAAAAAACATACACACACACACATATATATATATATATATATATATATATATATATATATATATATATATATATATATATATATATATATATATATATATATATATATATATATATATATATATATATATATGATCATAACCTTATTTTAATTTCTCTTCGCGAATCAAATCGGAAATCGAGCATTCCAGATAAGCTTTGCAGAAGCCCCTTGAGGTTGAATCATTCTTGGCTTCAAATGCTTCTATTCAGAGCTAAGGTTGAGAAACTGATTCGGCAAGTGCTTGCATTAAAATCTTTTGCATGTATGAAATGGGAATTTCTCGTAACACATATGCAGGATGTAATTAGGGAGTGCGGAAAGTACTTTGCCAATATACTGAGGACAGCTAAAGTTGGAGCTGAGCACGTTATTGTCTTAATGTCTGAAAAGGTGGATTCTGGAGAGTTTCTTTCTGAGAAAGACTATGCTTGGCTATGTGATGCTTATAGATGCTTGCATTTAATTGAAAGCAATGCTTTTCAGTCTTCCAAAGTTAGAGCTAGATGTACAGAAGTGAATGATCTTCATGTTAACTCCGAATATATTTTTGACTTCCTGCATGCTAAACGTGCTAAAAGTGCTATCTCTCTGCTTGAGATTGATGGCCAAACTCTTTGTGATGGGAATTCTATAGCTGATGCATGTACTCAACACTTTGGAAAACTTTTTGCTTCGTCGCATACAATGGCCCTCTCTTCTATGCATTAGCGTCCACGCCAATGTTTTATTTGTTGGAAGCTAAAATGAATTCCAATTATATTCATGGTATTTCATTATATGGGATTTGGCAGATTGTAGTTGGATTCGCTCATGATACGTTTATTTTTGCAAAAGCGGAGGAGTCCAATATTCAAAGCATACTTGTTTCTTTGACTTTCTTTTCGAAGGCGTCTTCCCTGCATGTTAATATGCGAAAATCGGCGCTCATTAATGTTTCCGCGTTGCATTTTCAATTTCTCCCTTGGCAGGGATCCAAAATTGACAGAGGTACGGTTTTCAGGCATTTGGGATACTCGTTGGAAGTGAATGTCTCCACTAATCAAAAAGTACAGTGGGTATTTCGTAGAATCAAATGTAAAATGGAGTTGTGACATTCTTTGCAGTGGCCGCTGCATGCCAGGATAAGGATAGTGCAAGCTTTTCTGCAACCGTATGTTATGTATTACCTTCTACTTCTGGATTGGAAGAGGTGTCATCTTCATGCCATTGATTGCTTGGTAAAGAGCTTCTTGTGGGATAAAAAACATAACCGTGCATTGGTGACTTCAGCATGGGACTTTGTGTGTCAACCTAAGGCCAAAGGCGGCCTTGGTATTTTGCATCTTTGCTCTCGTACAATGGTGAGGAGGATAACTTTTCTTATGCGTATTACCTCCTCTTATAAACCCCTCTGGACAGATACATTTTGGAGGTTTATAGAGAATGCAGTGGTGTATTATAAGGGAAGATGGAACTTGGATGTTTGGAACAAGTTTTTCTCATACTCCATTGCAAACTCTGTCATTTACGTTACATTTATTGCTTCAAAGCTTTAAACAGGTTGCCACACGCTTGAAATGGAACAGGAGGCAACATTATGTGGGGAACTCTTTTGCATCCTTACCTCCGTATTGGTCCTTCTTAACAAATCCGCCGTTGGCCTATTCTTTAGGTGCGACGGCTCCGTACTTCAATAATAAGGGAATTGATTCCATTGCAAAATGCTATGACACCAAATGGGAGCTTCTATCATTTCCAGTCATTCGGAGAACTTATGTGGTAGGTCCGGCATATAGATCTAAATGGATTCAAAAGTTCTCTTTTTGCAGTGTTATCAAGTTCCACTTTCTATTGATGCATCGGATCCTTGGCGTGATTGGCTTCTAGCGAAGCACACTAGATGGTGGACTGGGAAAGCTAGTACATCCTATTGTTCAATTATCCGTTCGGATGATATTGCTCTTCAATGTAACAAGCGTTGGAAGCTAAAGAAACCCCCGTTTTGCTTGCATGCCAGGTTTTGCGCTATTTGGGAATCATCCTTTACCTTCAAGATGAAGATTTTCATGTGGAGAATTTTGGTGGGCCATTTCACTTTGGGGGCTTTCCTTTCTAAGCATGGGCTGAAAGGAGTTCGATGTCCACATTGTGCTTCTTATGCGGAGACTATGCGTCATGCATTTTGGGCATGCCCATGCATTCAAAGATGGTGTTCTTCTGTTTCCTATATGGGATGCTCAGCCCTCTAAGTTCAGTAGTACTTTTTTGTTGTTT
Organism: Ceratopteris richardii; assembly: GCA_020310875.1. Taxonomy (NCBI): domain Eukaryota; kingdom Viridiplantae; phylum Streptophyta; class Polypodiopsida; order Polypodiales; family Pteridaceae; genus Ceratopteris; species Ceratopteris richardii. Next base: position 35,738,428 of record CM035416.1, read on the forward strand.
CATACGAGCGATAAAATCTGGGATTGGGTGAGAAAGAGATGTATTTTCTTATTGCTTTGGAACATATGGATATTTAGAAACAAGAAATTATTTCGCAATAAAGGCTCTGATCCAAATTTCTCTTGGAGTTCATGCAAAAGCAGAATGCACCTTGATATAGATGTTATGCCTGTTGAGGATAGAACAACACTTGCATCGCTCTTAGATGCGCTTTGATCCCCTGTGGTGTGCAGTCTTGAACTGCATGTCTTCTTTTACGATATTTTGCAGATCCTATACTTCCATTGTTGGATATATCATCTAGGTGGCATTAGTATATTGATGTTAGCAGTATAGGATTTATTTTGGGGAACAGGGAGAGTACAATCTCCCCTCATGCTCTTGTATATCATTTTTTCTTTAATGCAATAAAAAAAAGAAAAATAAATAAATAAATAAATAAATAAATAAATAAATAAATAAATAAATAAATAAATAAATAAATAAAGATATATATATATATATATATATATATATATATAGATAGATAGATAGATAGATAGATAGATAGATAGATAGATAGAGAGAGAGAGAGAGAGAGAGAGAGAGAGAGAGAGAGAGAGAGAGAGAGAGAGAGAGAGAGAGAGAGAGAGAGAGAGAGAGAGAGAGAGAGAGAGAGAGAGAGAGAGAGAGAGAGAAGAGAGAGAGAGAGAGAGAGAGAGAGAGAGAGAGAGAGAGAGAGAGAGAGAGAGAGAGAGAGAGAGAGAGAGAGAGAGAGAGAGAGAGAGAGAGAGAGAGTCATCATATTAACGTCTTCTGGAGGCCAAACTTGGCCTATGAGACCAAAACCATGTACAAGTGTAGTAACCCTGTGTAGATGATGAAATGAAATAAAAAGTATATCGCGACACAAAGATATACAAGGCTGGAAAAGGTTGGGGAGACGTGGCTCTGACTCTGTAGATAGTGGCCAGATAGTGGCCACCTAATACATGGGGGATATGTGAGTAAAAGTGTGAGTAAAGCATCCTAGCTACTGGTGAATGGGTGGAGGTGGGTGTAGTATGTGGTACATCGAGGGTGGTCTGAGTGCCTCTTGAAGGAAGACAACCCATGGGGTGGTGGTGCGCCTATGCTCCATCATGTGGTAGTAGGCTGTCCTGATGCGTGAGATATCCTCCTGATATAGTCGTGGTCGATGATATCCACCCATGTGTGGTCGGCGCCGTGCTCGCTGTGCCGTTGCCTGGTGGAGCGTGAGCCCTATAGATGGACCTCTTTGATGTAGCTCAGCTCACTGAAAAAACTGGGTAAAAAGATATTCTCCACGCGCTCTGGCTAACGGAGAGAGAGAGAGAGAGAGAGAGAGAGAGAGAGAGAGAGAGAGAGAGAGAGAGAGAGAGAGAGAGAGAGAGAGAGAGAGAGAGAGAGAGAGAGAGAGAGAGAGAGAGAGAGAGAGAGAGAGAGAGAGAGAGAGAGAGAGAGAGAGAGAGAGAGAGAGAGAGAGAGAGAGAGAGAGAGAGAGAGAGAGAGAGAGAGACCCACACCTATAACACATGATGGGCTTTTTCTTATTTATTGGTTTTCTCTGGTTACTGTTGTTGAATTGAGAACCATTGTTGTTGAGCTAAGGGGCTGTATACATCACTTCTTGTGGATGCCCTTGGATATTTTGGTTAAGCTAGGTGTCAGGGACTTGAATCCCGTTGGTTTGAATCCCTTTGAGGAGGTAACAATCTCTTGCCACGTGACGAGTTTTTCCACGGAGCTGGCATGTGATCATCTCCCGATAGGCCTAATTACTATGACCTAGTTTATTACATATTGTACACCATATGAAAGCTTTTACCTCTTTTTGAGCCTTCAACTCCACCTCCTATCGAAGATGTGCAATACTGTCTTCTTGTGAATTCATCTCTTCTTGGAGGGTCTTTTGTAGCTTCACAATCTCCAACTCCCTTTGCAAGCTTGCCACTAAATTCGAGGAAGGTTCTTCTTGACATGTATCCCTTCCTTCCAAATGCTAGCATGCCTCTTCGATCCTAGCAGAAGCACCTTCAAAATCTTGTAGTGTTGCATCTATTCTTAATAATTCTCTTAGTTTTTGTTTAGATGATTTTGGGAGAGATTTTTCCACCCACTTCTTGACTAAAAACTTAGATGAAAAAATTGGACTAAAAAGTTGGACCCAAAAAAAAGCTTGAACTAATTTTGAAAGAAAGTTTAGACTTAAAAATTGGACTAATTCTCAACTTGGGCTAATTCTGAGAGATTAATTTTGAAAATTAGAGACTTATTCTGAAAACAACAAGAAGGATTGAAAAAGTAAAGTAAAGAAGAGTAGAGAGAAAATGCAAAGCAAGATCCCACTGGGTGTGCCAAATTGAGCACCTATGGAGGCTTGTGTGCTTCAGGAGTACCTTGGAGGTTGGATTCTGTCGTTCAGCTTGCATTAGGAGCTTCCCTTAGTAGCCATTGCTTCCTTACTTTGTCATTGTACCACCTATCTTGTATACTTCCATGCTTGATGTTAATTGAGTAATGCTTTTGTGCTTCTGTGATTCTCAATTTTGGCTCTTATTTTGACAATTCTTGTCCGAGTCCATAATATTCTTGTGATTCGGTGCAAAGCATACATGTAATGCATACTGCATTGAGAAAAAGAACCCACCTCGAGCACAAGAGAACAAGAATTTCCTCTATAGGTGCTCAATTTGCCACACCTAGTGGGATCTTGCTTTGCATTTTCTCTCTACTCTTCTTCACTTTACTTTTTCAATCCTTCTTGTTGTTTTCAAAATTAGTCTCTTATTTTCAAAATTAGTCTCTCAGAATTAGGCCGAGTTGAGAATTAGTCCAATTTTTTAAGTCTAAACTTTCTTTCAAAATTAATTTAAGCTTTTTTTTTGGTCCAACTTTTTAGTCCAATTTTTTCATCTAAGCTAAGCACTCAACCCTTGTAGACTCATTCGGCTTTTGCACCCTCTATGACAAGACCAGAGCCTCTTGTCTAACTCCTAGAACTGAGCTGCCGGAGCTTGAGAGCAAAGGCACTTCACTCCAATATCCTCACTCTGCTATGTACCTTTTTTCTCCCTTTGCCATTTCAGATATCTGATAACTCCTCTCTTTCCTCCTTTTCATGTATTCAAAGTCCTTTCCTTATATGAGCCACCTCTGCAAGGCAGTTATTGCACTACTTTGTTACCTCCACTCTTTACTCTCACTTGCATTTTTCTTTTTTGGTACTTTGTCAAGTCCGATACTCTTCCAAATCCGTACTCTGGTCTCCACTCTCTTTCTCTGCTCTCTTGTCTCCACTCTCTTTCTTTGCGAAGCTGCTTGACCGCTTTTGGTGGGTCCTCATATTTAGTCTTCAAGTGATCCTAGTCTTGGACTAATTTGAGAAATTGGTCCAATTTTCCATAGACCAATTTGTGAAATTACTCCATACACTGAGAATATAAGAATACATAGGTGTACTAAAAAATTTTGTAGGGCCCGGATATAAGCTATACAAGTATGATTGGGAAGGATCCTATGGCATATAGGAATACAAAGATTGGAGGCCACAGAGGCCACAAAGCTGAGGTGTGAAAACCAAAGTTGCATAGCCATCTCCAAAAATCTTGTTTTCTATGCATGTACTAAGCACATAGAAATTCAGTATCACCATGTGCATAAGTTGATCTAGGACAGGATCATGGAGATAAGCTATTGTCGAATTGAAAAAAATGGCATGAACATCCTCACGCAAGCTCTCGGGAAGGAGCAACGTCATCAACATTTTCCAAAGCTTTGTAGTGGACCAAGGAGGTAGTTCACCCTAGGGTGGACAATGAGGGGGAGTGTTAGATATACTCAATACTCCACCCTCAAATGACCACAAATGATCCATGGTGCTCTATTATATAAGTTTTAATGCCTTCAATATCAGAGGCCATTCTAAAAGCTCATACATTTATGCAACCCTAGCTTTCAAGTTAAATGAGCTCACTATTGACACGGTTCGCGAACCTAATTCTCCAAGGTTCCATTCGCTTTAGTTCGAACCTAACTTTAAAACTCCTTATGGTTCTCTCTTAAAATTTGGTCAATTGGAACCTTATGAATTCGGTCTGTTGCATTTTCCGGTACGATTCAGTGCGTTATTTTCTATCGGTGTGTCCTCATCTTATGAACCATTAGTTTAGGTCACAATGCATATGAAAACTCTTGCATCATTTATTGTACTCACTTGCAATCACGTATCCTGAGAGTGCTTACCGAGGGACGTAATTGAACCTTAACATATGAGCATTTCAAGCATCAAAGAGCTTCTAGCATTCAACGCCCCTCTTGTCCACAACCACAGCATTCTCGATTCTCGAGGCACAACTCAAGGCAAAGTGACAAAAAGAGAGAGAGAGAGAGCTTACATAATCCTTAATCCATTAGGAACTACGTATAATCATTGTACCTATAACCATTAGGAACTACCTAGTATAGCATCATATCCCTTTTGCATATATTTGATTGGATTTGTCACTTTATTATGCACACATCATGAGGTAGAGAGAGAGCTTTGAAGGAGAGAGTAAAAGAGAGAAGAGAGCCTTCAACCATCCACAGGCAAGGTTCAGTCCTTGCACCTTAAATGCACCTAACAAACCTTAAACGAATCTTGCGCACCTTACCTCGGATGTAAAGTTTGTTCCTCGCATCTTAAACACATTGAATGCATGTGAACACCTTGGATGAGCTCTATGTGTGACCATTGATGATAATAGATGATCTTTGTGAGTCTAGCCATGAGGTTAGGTAGGGCATAAACCTTTGGTCCATTGGGTTTTCATTCAAGGTGAAAATAAAGGCCTTGTGGTGCCGCATGGTTTCCTTGTAGAACCTTAATGGAGCGAGAGCAGAGGGGGGCTTGCCCCCTTTTACGGGGTGCGGGCAGTCTATCCCTCTATCTCGCAGGGTCAAGATGGTAGGATTTCTGATTGTGGAGATATTGTGAGAACTTATATTTTGCCGATTTTTGTGTTTCTCTCGACTATGTTTGTCTATGTAGATTCACATTGTAAAAGCTATATAAACATGGCCTATGCGAAACTTTACATAGCATTGCATACTAGTGAGCCTGTTATCTAGAGTCTGTCTAGATCACCATCTAAGCTCTTTATTGGGGGTGCATGAGTGGACAACACCATCTTTGTATCCGCATTCCTCTTGGCAATTTGAGAATTTGAGTTCTCTATCTCTCAATATGTGTCTCTGTATGTGTTTTTCTCAACTTTGTCTATTGGTCTATTCTGCTGTGCTATTATTTCTTACATAGGGTACATATAGATTCCCTTGGTTTACTCACACCAAGGAGATTCCTTTCCAGGAGCTATATTTTTCACAGGTTGTACTGCATGTTTTGCTTTGATTCGAGGGAGAACAATGATGGCTGCTTTTTTATTTTTTTCTTTTGTATAACATAGAGGGCAATGCAGGTCTCAATTACTCGAAAAAGGGATTAGGTTTTGTGTTTTAGATGAAAAATATGAGTCGGTGATAAAGGTGGTGCTGAACTGTAGTTGTTGCAGAATAAATTTTTTCGAGTCATAATCATTATTGGTCCAAACCCATCTACATTATCACTATGTCAGTCTGTGAATGAGAATCACAGCAGACACTGAAGTAGTCCCCATAGAAATATGCAATAAGCTGATGACTGAAATCAGAGACTCAGAAAACTTGCATGAATCAGTCATCATCTTATGTTGTTGAGTGTCAAAATAGGGAAGCAACACTAAATTCATCTGAACAAATACAGGTTGAGAACCACAAAAGGGTAAGTAAGAATAATAAACAAGATATACATGAAGATGAACAAACAGAAACATCTCTTGTTGACTCGCCATTGCAATGGATGCCACTCAAAGGATTTGATCCCCTATTCCAAACAAATCAAACTCAAGAATCACATCTGTATGTTGAGATTGTTGTGAGAATCTCCACATTGCTGTTGAGCTCAAGGTTTACTGAGGCCTCAAATGAAAATGAAGAGAGGCAATCTATCTCCTTTTTTCACCCTTCTCATCCTGCTACATAATCTGGTTGCTTCAATGGCTAATTTACATAGCTATAATACAGTTTTACATACAAGCTCATTTGGATATAATCCATTTTATCTTTTACCACCTTACTCAAAGAGCATGGATGATAATGTGGAAGTTGTAGGCAATCTTTTCTGTTCACTTTTCTTCTTTTCCTGACACCGTTGAGCAAGGAAACCCCTTATTGCTGCTTGAATTTTGATTGTAGCTCCATATCTGTATATCTTTTGTATTTGTTTCTCCCTTTCAATTCTGACAGCTAGTTCCAAACCCTGTTCAGGCAAAAGCACCCAAGAGAGTGAATTAGAAGCTCTCACTTCAGCATAAAAATTTGGGAGAGGCAACGTAGTTTCTTGCTGGTGAATGTTGACAATAAGGCCAGAAACACTTCTTAATAACTAAGAGACATAGTCTTTATGTTTTTATTTTACCAAAAAGAGGTGACATTACCTTTGAACCAATCTTATAGAGGGTCAGAGTCTCTAGTAATTCCCTGAAAGGAATCCCTTTTCCTTCGACATGAAAGCCAAAGACTTCCCATTGCACCCTGGCAAACCTGATGATGCGAAAAGAGCTTTATATATGAGTATTCTATACCAATTTTTTCAAAGAGAACCACATTTCGTCCTTTGAAAAGCTTGAGGATTTGAAAGATGAAATCTTGTATAAGCATAATGTCGTCAGCAATTTTCATCAGTAACATAAAAAGGCTCAAATATAGTTGAGATTAAGCATTTCATATCAGCTTATCAAAACTTTGATGATTTTTGTTATTGTGAAACAGGGTTATAAAATCGTTCTCATCAGAATAAGCATAGTAAAACCTGAGTCTAGAAATAATTTAAGCTCGGTGACATGAAAACAATATTAAAAAAAAAGAAAGTGTTTGTAGTACTGATGTTTCTGTGCTTGATCTTCCAATATGGCAACCATGTGATAAATGAATACAGGTATGCAAATACCAAAAAGTACAGTTGGGAATACCATGTACAGAGAAAAATACAGGTGAAGAAAAAAAAGAACCATGTGCCATTGTACATCATTGTCAAAAAGAAAGAGATATTTTAAATGGTACAGAACCTAGGTATGTAACAGTAGATGATAGGTGCAATGTCCAGTGAGCAATGTCTAATGTAAATATATATCCTGTCCAGTATGAAAAAGTTGTAGATCACGGACAAAAGAACATTAGACACTAAATCAATATGTTTGAATCCATGGGGACGGAAATTATCATCATATTGTTACGATAGGGGCCTACCAATGAGAAGAGGGAATCCCCCTCGAACTTGCAGAAAGATGAATTATCATGAAGTTGTAAGAAATGGAACCCAGGACTGAATTGGTGACTTGCTCCACAATCCCAAGTGGTCTAACCTTGTTCTTATATGCTAGAGTCACTGTGAACTTGACTGTCCTTGAGGTTGGAGGCCAAGTGTCTGCATGGTATATTCTGGCGTGAGGCTGATGCCTGAGCCACCATGAACTATGACCCCCCGTTAAGCTATGCCCAAGGATAGAAACCATGCACATAGGGCTTCAACAATCCATGAGTCGCACCGTGCTGAGGAGGCAATGGGCATGATTGACTTTCTTGTGGTTGCCTGCTACTAAATGAGATTGCAGGGACCGGGGGGGGGGGGGGGGTCAACCATGATCTTCAGTACATTGCATCGGAACCTAGTGTCAGATGATATCGTAGATACCTCTCTTTATGTGGTTTGGAGCTCTTTTGCAGAGATCACTGGAGTGGGGAGTGGGAGCGTGGCTTGGCCAGTGAGCAAGGGAGGGGCATCAAAGGCCTCTTCAATGTCTACTTCCCTTGCTCCTTTTGGTGTTGAATTCCCATGCTACTTCCACCTCTCCTAGGTCTTTCATAGGCCTTCGCCTTCCTGCATTGAGCCTGGTCTGCACCTAGATGATTCCTGGAGCTTCACTACTCGAGTTAATGGAGATGGTTTCTTGGTCCACTGAGATCATCTGAATGTGGTAGATGTTATAACCAAACCCTCCTCCAGCAGCAGCTCCCCTTTGCGCAATCCATGGTGTCATGGTCACGGTTCTTTGATAGTTCTTGCATGGGGATGCATCCTCCAAAAGGCTGCACTTACTCTGGAAGCGGCCATACTTCCAACACCAGAACCACATGATGGGTCTTTCAGGCGATTTTGGTTGCCATTGTTTGATTGGGTAGGCCATTTTTAAGTGGATTGGTGTGGGAGGCTTGAGCTCCCTTTGGGGCCTGATCGAGGATGGAGGTCTAGCCTGGGAAGGGTGCTCAAGGATGACCCTAATAATCCATTGGTTGCATGGGAAGAAATCACTTTAGGGAGTAGCACTCCTTAGCCTCATGCTCTTTCTTGCCTCAAAACTGGCAAAGTGACCTTCATGGGGCAGTCTGCATGCAAATGCCCTTGTTTGTTGCATATGTTGGATCATAAAGTTCTTCTTACCTCCATGATCCTTTGCTCCTCTATTTCTTGTTGCAGTTGGGAAAACAACATCTGCCTTTGGGAAGGCTCGTTGAAGCTTGAGGGCTTCAAGGTCCCTATGGAGTTGAACCATGGGATTGTTCATTAGAGTACTCAAAGAAGAGGCCTCCATGTGGCTTGCTCCACGAGTATTCATGACAGTGAACTCGTCTAAGGTAGCACTTAGGGGCAACAAGTCCTTTAGCTTATGGTGAGATCTAGGGAGAGGTACCTTCTCGAACCATTTCTTTATTAAGAAGTCCTTGGGAACTTGAGGTTGTCAGGGAAGAACTCCCCAAACTTCAGCCTCAAGTTTTTGAATCCTTTCTACACGGTTGCTAAGCCTGAAGGTTTCTGGGAACTCTGCCTTCATCTCATCCCAAGAGAGGAAGTGCCTATCATCAAATTGGCTAATCTACTTGCGGGCAAGTCCATCCAGTGTTACAAGGAAAAAAGCCATATAGGCATCCTCACTCCCCTGCAAGATACACCCTGGGGGTGGAAGGACCAGACATGGCCATGATGCATCTTCAAATGGAAGGAGGAACTCATAAAGCCTTGGGAACCTCTCAAGTTGTCCCTCACCCGGAATAGCTCTCCTTAGAAGAAATGGATGTGCAAGATCTTATGCAAAACAGTAATAAGAGGCATTGGTGGAGGAGATGAAGCGATAGCTGAACAAGAAACCTGAGGGAAAGCAAGCATTTGGGCCACACCACCACCACCACCGTGGATCATGGAGAGTGGAGAAGCCTCCACACAAAATTGAGCGCCTCAAAACAAGGCAAGTGAAAACAGGGAGTCATTGTCTCCCAAAAAGTGGAAAAGTGAAAACAGGATGCCTTCACCTCTTGGAATCTGGGCGAGTGAAAATAGGGTGTTTCCATCTACTTGGGCATAGGAAAACTGGGAGACCACCGAAGCTTAGGCTCCATTCTCAATACTGGGGCCTCCAAGATTAGCACCCGAGTAGGCAACTCACCCTCCGGTTTATGCTATTCCTATAGTTGGTTAGGCAATCCAATGGACATTTGGTGAGCTCCACCTAGAGTTTTTGCAAGCATCAAAGGATAAGTTGTCCCAGGACATAAAAGTTGAAATTGAAGAACACAACAAGGGGGAGGAATTTACTACAGATGATTTGAGTGGGATAATGGAGTGGATAGACAAAACTAATCATGTTTAATGTTTTACAATCAGAGTCAAGGAAGAGGAAGAAGAACCTGCTCTGGATTTAGTAGTTCTAGGAGAACCTGCTACGAACCACAATAGAGGTAAATCTACAAAGGACAATAAAGTCAATCGGATAGAAGACAAGGTGATAAAAACTATATTCTCGATGAAGGAGGTTCCATCTGGATGGCAAGAGAAGAAGCAAGTAATAACAATTGACGATGGTCTTGCCTTCACAAAAGAAATGTTGTCCAAAGAAGATACATCCAATGGAGGAGCGAATTCGGAACCAATCAAAGAGGTCAACATAAGAGAAGAAGAAAATCCACAAAACCTTCTCCTAGCAAGTTGGTTGTGGGACTATCTGTTACTTCTCACAAAGGTAACCACATTTATGAATAACTTTAAGGATGTCTTTGCATGGAGTTACAAGGACTTGACATGATACCAAGAGAGCTAGGATTACATACCATTCCTTTGGTAGTGGACACACCACCAATTAGAGATAAAATATACAAATTGAATCCTAAATATGCACAAGCAGTAAAGAAGGAGATACAAAAAATGGAAGTAGGCATCATTGTACCCATAGAAAATTCATAATGGCCATCTTCCATGGTCATTTCTCCCAAGAAACAATCCAGCAAAATCAGAGTCTGCATTGACTTCCATGCATTGAATAATTTAACTATCCCTGATGGGTGGCTTGTCACGCATTGGACAACTTTATGGATGGGTTCAGTGGCTACAACCAACTCGAAATCATCCTGAATATCAACCAAAGACAGCAAGGGGAACATACATATACACAAAAATGGCTTTCGGGCTTCGGAATGCGCCAGCCACATTTAACAAAACACTGCACCTTATTTTTAACAAATTATTCTTAAACTTTTTGAGAATTTTTATGGATGAATTTTTAGCATTTTCCGGGCCAACATGTATCACTACTATTGAAAATGTACCAGAACACTTAAAGCAAGTGGAACAGGTATTTCAATGCTGTAGAGAAACAGGTATTAAAATCAACCCTAACAAATGCCACTTTTTGGTGACTCGGGGAACATTTTTAGGGCATGTGGCTTCAGCTGAGGGAATGGTGCCTGACCCTAATAAAGTGATATCAATTCTAAAGCTAATTAGACCAATCAACGCAAAAGAAGTACAAAGCTTTTTAGGACATACATAATATGATCGAAAGTTCATACACATGTATGCATAAATCGCATGACCTCTCTCACATCTCACTAGTAAAAGTTTCCCTTTCCATTGGTCTCAAGAAGAAGAGGCTTCATTCAAGTATCTCAAACAAAGGTTGGCCTCTGCTCTTATACTTGTTTCGCCTGAATGGTCTAAAACCTTTCATGTGCATGTAGATGCAAGTTTATGTGTTGTAGGCGTCGTTCTTACCTAACCCAACGAAGCACACAAACTAGACCAACCGATTCATTATGCAAGTAGGTTTCTTTCCAAAGCAGAGAAAAATTATAGCACCGCGGAGAGAGAGGCACTAGCTATTGTTTTCACACTAAAAAAATTCAGACACTATCTACTGGGAACAACATTCACTGTGATTACCAATCACCAAGCACTAAAGTAGTTATTGAACAAACCCCAAGTCGGAGGAAGAGTATGGAGATGATTGCTTCTATTTCACGAATTCCACTTCGAAATCATACGGAGAAGTGGAAGACAACACGTCACCATGGATCACCTTTCTCAAATTCAACATCCTCCTCAAGCAACCAAGGGAGTAGAAGATGATTTTCCCGATAGTCACATATAATGTAATACCAACATGGTACGATGGCTTAATTTGGTTTCTATCCAAAGGTTAATTTCCTCCCAATTCTACTCCATTGGAAAAACACAGAATACTTCTGAAAAGTAAGGATTTTATAATGGCTTGTGTAACTCAAGTACTACCCAAAGGTGCAGTTCAAATTTCTACCATGGATGGGAAGCTCTTGGTTCTTGTCAACGAATCTAAATTACGGCTCTATGTGGAGCCATGGTAGCATTCTCAACAAACACCGAGAAGTTATGTAAATATTGTGCAAAGTTTGGCCAATTTTGCTTTTATATGCTTAAGATTGCATCATTTGCCCTAATTTTTAGTGAACCCACTTGTCTCACTTGCCTCATTTGCTCAATCCTATGATTGCAACTATGACTCTCCGACTCTCTTGCCTAATTCTTGATTCCTATGTCAGCATCTATCTTCGTTTCTCTTTTTATATCTCTCTCCTTCTCGATTTGTCTCTTTCTGTATCTTTAAATCTCTTTCTCTATCTTTAAATCTCTTTCTCTCTCTTTTCCCCCATAGGTAAATGCCAAGTTCTCTATTGTCTCTTTCTGTATCTCCGTATCTATTTCTCTCTCTTTTCCCCCCTAGCTAAATGCCAAGTTCTTTGTCTCTCAAGGTAGGCCAACGTATCTCCCTCCCCATCTCTGTGCCCATGTATCTCTCTCCCTCTCTCTCTCTCTCTCTCTCTCTCTCTCTCTCTCTCTCCCCCCACCCCCCCCTTTCTCTTGATGTCATTATCTATCATCCCCTCTACCTAATTCTTACGCAAGGAACTGATCTCTATCTCTCCTTCCCTCTATTTCTCTCTTTACTCCTTTTTCTTCTCTCTCTCTCTCTCTCTCTCTACCATGATGTATGCATTAACCTCCTACCAGTTGATACATAGGATGTGCTAACTCGTTAATTTCGAACACATGAGCTGCCATGTGATGCGAGACCCTAGCTCTCTCGTATCTGTCCTTGTAATATGCCACTTGCTTGGTCAGGTCTTCATTAGTCTTTTGCAACCTTGTTATTTCTTGTTCTTTATGTGTGGCCTTTATCAATTTGGTTTGCAAAGTCTTGTTTTCTGCTTCTAGGTGCACCATCTCCTCTCTAAGCTCTCTGTGGTACCTTTCTAGAGTCTCCACAGGTGTCCTCATGATAGTGAGATACTTGTTGTGTTCATCCAAAGCATCTAGTTGGTGCTCCAAGATAGTATCCCCTTGTGAACATATGTGTACAATGTGCTCGAGAGTTTCACTAGCCATGTTGACAAGGAGGGGTGATTGGAGGAAGTGAAGGTGCTATGGTTGGTGTTTGTGGTATAGGGGTAGATTCCATTGTAGTAGGCAATGGATAGGTGGTGCAAGGTGTAGATGGAGATGCTTGGGATGGGAAAGGAGTAGACTCCATTGTAGTAGGCAATGGACAGGTGGTGCAGGTTGTACATGGAGATGCTTGGGATGGGAAAGGAGTGGATGTTGATCTTAGGGTAGGTATAGATGGTACTATGGTATGGGCGGATATGGATGATACAAAGAGCGGAGTGAGTGTGGGTGGTGAAGATGGAGGTGGGAGATGTGGAGATGATGGTGCATGCTGATCAACATTGCTTGGAGCAGTAGTGGTATGCATATATGACACTTTAGTACTAGGTCCATGTGCAGCATGGGGGTGAGAAATAGAGGTGAGAGTGGAAGAAATCAGGTTCTTACCCATTGCTTCATATCCTTGATATGTCAAATGGAGGGCAACCCAAACTTGAGTCTGGTATCACTTTGGCTCGTTTCTTGTGCAGCATCATCTTTGGTTTTGATACATAGTCTTGTGGTTTCTTCTTTTTTTCTTTTTGTTTTTGTGTAGATTTGTGAGGAATAGACTCCGGAATCCGAGGATATTGTATTTGAAGAGTTCTCAACCATGTGAAGAGGCAAGGGGAATAAGCGTTAAACTTACTTGCCCCTTTGTTGGACTGCGCAACAAATCTCGTCCCCTTGTCTATCATTGCATGCCACATGAGATGATGGTTCGGGTATGGCTTTGCTTGAAAAAAGTTGAGAAGACCCTCACATAGTGATAGATTTGTGAAAGAGAGCTTTGCCTGTATATTCCTGAGCATGTGATAAAACTTAAATGCTCTCAAGAAAGGAGCATTAGTGGTTGCCGTAGGCTGATTTTTGAAGGCTTCCTTGCATTTTTGTATAAGCTGATCTTCCTGTATGCCTAAGTATGGATATGTAGGAGGGTGGGGCTGAGGGACTATGCCCATAGCTGCTAAGAGTACCTCAAGTGTTAAAGTTCCACCATTGAAATTTGGAAAAGATCTGAAGAAGTCTAGAACCTCCAAATGGATTGTATCTTCTGATGGTGGTACCAAAGAACATGTGTTTGAGTTGTACCTCTGAGAAGAGATGCTTTAATCTTTCCAATTTTCCTGGGATGTTGGAGTGTGCATGCAATAGTATTCCCTATGTGGAATCACAGAAGGATGAAGTGCCTTCTGAAATGTCTCTAGAAGACACTCTCTCAGAGGGGACAAGCTCGAAACCTGTTTCATCATCTCCACATTCTTCTTCTGAGTTTGAAGGATCTCCTGAAATGATGTTGGATCTTTTGAACCTGAGATCTCATCAGTAATTTGAGTTATAGTTGGAGATCTTTTACCTTTCGTGGGATTAGACGAGTCTTCATGCATTTGTGTCTCCTCATTGCACTTGTTTGGAGGAGATTCCATTCGGGCTTGACAAATTATGTTAGTGAGGTGGAGGTGGAGGTGGATTCGGAGGGATAGATGAGCTGAGGTGGAGTTGGAGGGGTCGACAGGCAGGGGCAGGTGGGTGGCAGTGGGCACAAGGGCAGGAGGAGTGGGTACGCAAGAGAAGGAGTGGGTACGCAAGAGATGACTTCGAGGAATTGTGGTGTGACTATGGGTGAGAAGAGTTCGAGATTGGAGCATTAGGCAGGGATGAATGCGAGTTGGGACGAAAAAGCTGGATGATGGCGAATGGAAGAAATTTAAGTGGGTGGACGAATTTGACCGGTTTCGTATTTAATGGTGGGATGATTTTGGATTATGTGGCTAGGCGAATCGGCTGGATGAATTTGGGTGGAGGAATTTGGCTGGTTCTATTTGTAAGAGGGTGGACGAATTTGGCTGGTTCCATATCAGAGGGTGGATAAATTTGGCGGGACGATTTTGTGTAGGGTGAGACGAATTGTGATGGGACGATTTTGGGTTATGTGGCTAGGCGAATCAGCTGGATGAATTGGGTGGACGCATTTGGCTGGTTCCATATGTAAGAGAGTGGACGTTTTTTTTTTTTGGGAGGGGGGGGTAGAGGGATAAATTTGGGCTTAATCGGGACAATTTTAGTAGGCGAATTTGGGCTAAATTGGGACGATTTTTTGGAGGCAAATTTGGGCTAAATTGGGACAAATTTTTAGAGGTGAATTTGGGCTGAATTAGGACGATTTTTGGAGGCAAATTCGTGCTAATATTGGAGAGAGTTTTTGGAGGGACTTGGGCTAATATTGAAGACAAGTTTTTGGAGGGAACTTAGGCTAATATTGGAGACGAGTTTTTGGAGGGGATTTGGGCGAATTTAGGAGACTATATTTTTGGGCTAATTTGGGAGATTAATTATTTGGGCTAATTTCAGAGACTATTTTTTCTTTATTTGGGCTAAGGTGAGAGATGAAGATATGCATGCTAAATAAAAAGATGGAAATGAGAATGCTAGAATCGTGAAATGGGAAGTGTCTATGTTGGGTCCTATGATCAAAATGGAGAACACTATATAGGATGAAAAACTAGTTACAAGAAATAGGATGAAAAACTAGTTACAAGAAATATTTACATTGTTGTGTAAATGAGTCATTGTTGTACGTAAGGTTTTACTCTTGAGCCATTTACCAAGGGTAGGAGCACCCCTTCCAGTGTTGATAGCTTAATGGAACCTTGAGGAAGCAGTTGGACCAGCTTGTAAGGTTCTTTTCATCCTGTGAAGAGATTTTTCTCTTTTTTGTTGGCTAGGCTGGGTTGATAGAGGAGAATTAAAGAGCCCTCTTGAAAGGATCTTCTTCAGAGGTGCTGGTCATGGTACGCCTTCCTCTTTTGTTGCTTAGCCTTCACATTTTGCCCTTCTCCAAGTCTAAGTTCTTCCACTAGATGAACTCTAGAATGTCTTGGTCGGTTAGTCCATTGAGCAACTTTCTCTAATCCTACTTTGACAGAGCCATGAAGAAATTCCAAGCGGGCTATAGCATACCATAGAGTAGGTGGAAAGGTGTGTGCCCTTATCGATTGACATGCATCCCTGAAGAGGTAGGGCCACCATAGTCCACTCTGAAGTACCTTGTGTGCACTAATGTGACGAGGGTAATGACATGAAGATGATCCGTTATGTGCAGATTCCAAAATGGCTCGGACCTCCGTAGGATATACACATTTTCTAAGGATACCATTTGGATCAACCTTGAAGAGATTCCCTCCAATCAAAGAGAAGCTTGTGCTTTTGATTAAAAGTCTTCTCTTTTCGAATGTTGTCATATGGGAGGGGCAAGTTCCAATAGACAAGAAGTGGCTTAATTCACTATACCATGAAGGGTAAGTGCTTACATGGAAGAGGTGATGGTCTGGTAAACCATCATCGATTCCCATGCTATCACCATCAAGAACCTGAACTTGGTATTCTAGATAAGTGATCAACCATTACATTATGTTTGCCAAGCCTTTGAACTAATTCAAAATTAAATTCCTGAAAAAGCAACAACCATCTCCATATTCGTCCTACAATATTAGGCTTGTTTGGGAGATACTTTATTGCTTGATGATCCGTGATCACAAGAAAATGAACTCCAAGAAGGTAATGTCTAAATTTTTTAAAAGCAAATACTATGGCCAAAGCTTCCCTCTCTATTGTGGTGTAGTTTGTTTCAACCTTTGTGAGAATCCTACTTGCATAATGAATTGGACGATCCACTTTGTGCTCTTTGCTAGGTTGTGCTAATATTGCCCCTAAAGAAGTAGAGCTTGCATCTACTTGCACATGGAGGGTGACTTCCCAATCCGGAATGATGAGAATAGGTGCACTCACCAGCATCTTTTTCAAGACTTCAAATGCTTGTTCCTCTTCTTCAGTCCATTTCAAGACTAATTTACCTGTTAGTTTTGATAGTGGCCTCGCTATGTCTGCATACATTATGATGAGCTTCCTATGATAACCAATATGGCCTAAGAAGCTTTGGGCTTGTTTTGCATTAATAGGACGAGGCATCTTGATAATGGCTAAGACCTTATCTGGATGAGGAGCCATATCTTTGGAAGAGATTATGTGCCCGAGAAGTGCCCTTCGTTACCAAAATTGGCATTTGTTTGGATTTAACTTCAATTATGCACTCCTACAGAGTTTGAATTGTCACCTTGTTGAGAGCCTAAAGTCCAAACATATTCGAATTTTGTTGGACTTCTTTCTTGGAGCTATTACCATGGAGGTCATCCACTCTGAGTGTTCTATTAGCACAATGATCTTTGCTTCTTCCATCTTTTCGATAGAGAGAGAGAGAGAGAGAGAGAGAGAGAGAGAGAGAGAGAGATATGATATGATATATGATATATTTACGTCTTCAGAAGGCCAAAATGACCTATGAGACCAAAAGTTACAAAACTAGTGAATCTGATACAAAATCTGAGTACCAAAGGAAGTAGTATTGAAAATGAAAGATGTAAAATAGCTGGGAAAAAGCTAACACCAAGACTAATACAACAAAGGGCTGATACATAGGAGGGATGTGCTGATATACAAGGCTGGAGATCTATCCTCATATGCACTGTGGGCGTCTGCAAAGTATAGCTCGAATCCTCCGCTGCAGTCTCCGTCGATACTGTGTAGCACCTCTCACTCTCGGTCGTCTAGATCTCCCTAGCTCCAGTGCTCGGTCTATGAGAGTGCCAGTAGTCGCTGTATGAGTGTGGACAGAGCTCTGTACTAGATGCTCTACTGACTGCTCCTCTAGCTGCCCAATGTCTGGTGTAAAGAAATCCGTAATCTGTCTCTGGGACTGTCTCCCTCCAGCTCTCCTCAGTAGAGTGTCTCTATGTCTGTGTACCTCTAATAGATATAATCCAAGACATCTCTGATCCTCAAAACTCATGACTCTAGATAGAGGCCCAAAACCCTCTCTGAATAGACAATGAAAACGGCCCCGTATCTCATAGTATACCGTGCAATGACATATGTAATGTAGCTCTGTCTCTGGCTCGAGGTGACATAGACGGCATATCCTGCTATCTGCTGGTACCCCTCTGAATCTGCCAGTCTCAATCTCAAGCTGATGTGAGGATGTGTGAGAGAGAGAGAGAGAGAGAGAGAGAGAGAGAGAGAGAGAGAGAGAGAGAGAGAGAGAGAGAGAGAGAGAGAGAGAGAGAGAGAGAGAGAGAGAGAGAGAGAGAGAGAGAGAGAGAGAGAGATACCATTGGGGAGCTGCATTATGACGATGACCCAATGGTATTCCAAGCCTATCTAAGAAAGTTCGAAGCTTGTGCAACCCTATGTATCCTGAGCTGGTCGGGTCGAACTCTGGATCATTCCATAGGGTCTGATACTCTATAAGATTCGCTGGTGTTATGATGGTTTTCTCTTTGAGCAATCCAAAAGTAATAGTATCAATTATGCTGGCGACAAACATGTTCATGAAGATATGAGTAGCAAGGGTAATGAAAAGAACATAAAAGACGATCGAAAATGCTGAGTTTCCACAATCAGAGCCTTTGACTGGATGATTTAGAGTACAGAATGGGAACTCTGCCTGACTATCAGTCAGAATGCATGACCAATTATCACCTGTCATTATCTGCGTACAGAGAAACATTTATCATTGTATCAATTTATGCTTTTCAATGGAAAAACATTCTTGATCTGATTACAAGCATTATGGATGAGTTTATAGCTTTCTAATTTTTCTGATTCTTAATGCACATGTAAATACTGCTTCTTCCCTTCACCTTACTATAATGTTTCTTATTTAGAGGAACTTAACATAATCCATCAATAATTTTATATGCACCTTGTTAGCTGCTGTGATGTTATTAAATATTCACTGGAACAGAAGCTGAGTGCTTTGAGTGATTGTTGAGACGAGCACAAGTAGAAGTATAATTCAGACATTAAACTTTCTAGATGAGGAAAAGGAAATAGTAGCAAATGTGTGCATAAATTGTGTTTCCTGGTAGTTTTAGCAAAAGATTTATTCAAATCATGATGTGTGGCCTTTCAGCAATCATAAGCACATGCTCCTGTAAAAAAGACAATGGTGGTAATGGAAATCTCTATACGAGAATGTAAACTCTATAGAAGAACATGTCTGCATAATTGATGGGATTACTCTATTCAATGCTGGTCAGACATGTAGATAATTAAAACTGGTAGTAGGTAAACATCCAGACAAATGGCATTTGTGCTAGAAATTCACTGAAATCAAGTAATTGTCCTACTTGATTTGGTGAAATGGGATATCCTCTTTTTTACAGGAACAAGTCTAAGAATGGAAAAATGCTATCTTCCTCAAATATATGTGAAAGAATTTAACAAATTTTATGAAGAAAAAATTTAATACTTAAGTAGAACGATGCATCTAAAAATGAGCTTTACACACTTAGGAAAGGTAGTGGTCAATCCATTGTTGACAACACCCTAGGAGTCAAAGAACTAAGGGATCAGCTTTCATCCATTGATTGCCAAGTTGATGAAGAAGACATAGTGCAGATCACCCTCAATGGACTTAGAGGGGAAGTATAAGTGAAAGCCTTTGATAACCACTATCGTTTATGGAGATCCTCTCCCATCATTGGAGGAGCTCATCCCTCATCTAGTGGCAGAAGAAGCTGCAATGGGAGATGCACCAGGGAGCAAGGACGCACACGGCCAAGCACTCTATGCCAACAAAAGGAAGGGAAAAGAAGGCAAGAAAGGTAAAGCTGGCAAAGGCAAAGGCAAACAATCAAAGGAAGATGATGAAGAATCAGATTCAGACTCCAAAGCCAAATCCAAGTCCAAAGGCAAGGGCAAAGGCAAGAATCCACATAAAGGTATGGTTTGTTATATTTGTGGTAAGTCAAATCACATTGCTTCAGATTATTGATTCAAGGATGGAAAAGGAGGTAAGAAGAAGGATGTTAGACAAAGGCTTGAATGATGTTTGTGTGACTCTCCTCCCATCCATATATACCCGGTTGTACTCTAAAAATGGCAATGATGTACTCTAAAAATAGTAATGATCTGGAATAGTCTAGTGTGAACATGTGGCCATCATGCAACACTTATTCCCATTACTACCCAAGTACTTCCCATTACTACCAACGTACTGTAGGGTATCCTCCGAACTTGGGACCTTGGCTAGCTGGCCCTTGTCCCTCACACACATGAACTGATCCCTGTGGATTAAATGGACTCATCCCTGTGGATCAATGTTTGACAAAGGACCAACGGAATTATGCTAGCATCACTTTGAAGAATGATGGCAATGATCAACTTTTAGCCACGAGGCATCAATATGATAGGGGTTCCATGGACCAAAAATACTACATAGATTCTGGTTGAAGCAATCATATGTCATGCCGAGGAGGTTTTCATCAATATGGAGGTTCCAAAGACCAAAGGCTGTGTTGAAAGAGTTGATAACATAGAACACCCCATAGAGCATGTGGCGAATATCAGATTGGGAGAGGACAAGTCTCCAAATGTATTACAACAAGTACTTCATGTTCCTTCCATGACTAAAAACCTTATTTCTATAGGGAAATTCGTAGAAAAGGGATTACATGTCATATTCAATGACAAGGGCTGCCTTGTGAAGGATGGAGGAAAGGTTCTAGCCAAAGGAAGAAGAGAAGGCATGCTATTCACTCTTTATGTTACCCTCGCACATAGCTAGGTATGTGTGTCATGCTTGGGACTAGGAAGATTGCATAGATTGATCTTTTGCATGAACGAATAGGGCATGTGAATATGCCTAAGCTCATGAACATGTGTAAAGTAGGATTGGTGAGAGGTTTACCAAACTTTGATGGCCAATCCATGCATGAGTTTTGTGTGCACAAGCTCCAAGTAGTCTTCATACATGTATCCCTTTCTGTTGAATGGTTGCCTGTGTGATTTGCCAAATTGGCATGCTCCACATTTGTAAATCATGTGTTGCTTTGACACATTTGGAATGCCAAGCATACTCTGATCCCTGCATATTTTCTTTAGTGTCCTTTCACCTATATGACCTAGTCTCTTATGCCATATCTCCAATTCAGATAGGGTTTGATCTTTATAATTGAAAAGAGCAATACTTCGGGTATCTTCAACTTCAAATGTAAAGAGTCTATCAGATTTCTCACCTTTTGCAATCCTCTTGAAGCCTTGTTGAGGGTCCTCCACATATGCTCCATGCGTTGTGAATCTAACATGTAAGCCCTTCTCAACAATCTGCCCAATATTGATTAGGTTTTTTGTTATGGTTTGCACATATAATACCTTACTTAAGAGGTTCATGTTACCCTCAAATGCTTTAACATTTCCAATCTTCTTAACAGGGTGCTTAGTGTCATCGCCTATCCGGACTTCATTCTTCCCTTTCGGTTCTTCAAGATCAGATAGCAATGCTACATTTCCAGCCATATGATTGGAACATCCAGAATCAATATAGAATAGATGCTCATCATCTTTACCTTGCTTGGAGGTCATATTCATGATCAATAGAAAGTCTTCTTGGTCTCCTGTATAGTTGTTGTAGTCTCTTCTACTTTTGAAGCCTCCTTGATAGTTGTAGTCTCTTCTACTTCTGAAGCCTCCTCGATAGTTGTAGTCTCTTCTACTTCTGAAGCCTCCTTGATAGTTGTTGTTGTAGCTTTAGTTGTAATTATGACGGTAATTGCTTCCTCCATTATTGAACCTGCCTTTGGATTGTCCATAGCCTCCTCTGTGGGAGCCTCTTCCTCTTTGATTCTTTGTGTTCTTGAAGCACTCATATGTGGTATGATTAGTCAAGCCACAGATATTGCAAGGTCAAGAGATGTATGATCTCCCCATGCTTTGCTTTCCTCCTCTTCCCCTTCCTCTAGTACCTCTTCCTCTACTTGTGAAGTTCACTTGAGAGGTACTTGCCTCTTCTTCATTCCTTTTACTTTTGCCTTTATCCTTACTCTTATTTCTATCTATGTAAAAGGAAGAAGATTGGTTACCTCGAGAGTTATCTCCATTCTTGTTGAGCTTTGTTTCATGTGTGAAGAGTTCCCATCATATGACCTAGTCTCTTATGCCATATCTCCAATTCAGATAGGGTTTGATCTTTATAATTGAAAAGAGCAATACTTCGGGTATCTTCAACTTCAAATGTAAAGAGTCTATCAGATTTCTCACCTTTTGCAATCCTCTTGAAGCCTTGTTGAGGGTCCTCCACATATGCTCCATGCGTTGTGAATCTAACCTGTAAGCCCTTCTCAACAATCTGCCCAATATTGATTAGGTTTTTTGTTATGGTTTGCACATATAATACCTTACTTAAGAGGTTCATGTTACCCTCAAATGCTTTAACATTTCCAATCTTCTTAACAGGGTGCTTAGTGTCATCGCCTATCCGGACTTCATTCTTCCCTTTCGGTTCTTCAAGATCAGATAGCAATGCTACATTTCCAGCCATATGATTGGAACATCCAGAATCAATATAGAATAGATGCTCATCATCTTTACCTTGCTTGGAGGTCATATTTATGATCAATAGAAAGTCTTCTTGGTCTCCTGTATAGTTGTTGTAGTCTCTTCTACTTTTGAAGCCTCCTTGATAGTTGTAGTCTCTTCTACTTCTGAAGCCTCCTCGATAGTTGTAGTCTCTTCTACTTCTGAAGCCTCCTTGATAGTTGTTGTTGTAGCTTTAGTTGTAATTATGACGGTAATTGCTTCCTCCATTATTGAACCTGCCTTTGGATTGTCCATAGCCTCCTCTGTGGGAGCCTCTTCCTCTTTGATTCTTTGTGTTCTTGAAGCACTCATATGTGGTATGATTAGTCAAGCCACAAATATTGCAAGGTCAAGAGATGTATGATCTCCCCATGCTTTGCTTTCCTCCTCTTCCCCTTCCTCTAGTACCTCTTCCTCTACTTGTGAAGTTCACTTGAGAGGTACTTGCCTCTTCTTCATTCCTTTTACTTTTGCCTTTATCCTTACTCTTATTTCTATCTATGTAAAAGGAAGAAGATTGGTTACCTCGAGAGTTATCTCCATTCTTGTTGAGCTTTGTTTCATGTGTGAAGAGTTCCCATCATATGACCTAGTCTCTTATGCCATATCTCCAATTCAGATAGGGTTTGATCTTTATAATTGAAAAGAGCAATACTTCGGGTATCTTCAACTTCAAATGTAAAGAGTCTATCAGATTTCTCACCTTTTGCAATCCTCTTGAAGCCTTGTTGAGGGTCCTCCACATATGCTCCATGCGTTGTGAATCTAACCTGTAAGCCCTTCTCAACAATCTGCCCAATATTGATTAGGTTTTTTGTTATGGTTTGCACATATAATACCTTACTTAAGAGGTTCATGTTACCCTCAAATGCTTTAACATTTCCAATCTTCTTAACAGGGTGCTTAGTGTCATCGCCTATCCGGACTTCATTCTTCCCTTTCGGTTCTTCAAGATCAGATAGCAATGCTACATTTCCAGCCATATGATTGGAACATCCAGAATCAATATAGAATAGATGCTCATCATCTTTACCTTGCTTGGAGGTCATATTCATGATCAATAGAAAGTCTTCTTGGTCTCCTGTATAGTTGTTGTAGTCTCTTCTACTTTTGAAGCCTCCTTGATAGTTGTAGTCTCTTCTACTTCTGAAGCCTCCTCGATAGTTGTAGTCTCTTCTACTTCTGAAGCCTCCTTGATAGTTGTTGTTGTAGCTTTAGTTGTAATTATGACGGTAATTGCTTCCTCCATTATTGAACCTTCCTTTGGATTGTCCATAGCCTCCTCTGTGGGAGCCTCTTCCTCTTTGATTCTTTGTGTTCTTGAAGCACTCATATGTGGTATGATTAGTCAAGCCACAGATATTGCAAGGTCAAGAGATGTATGATCTCCCCATGCTTTGCTTTCCTCCTCTTCCCCTTCCTCTAGTACCTCTTCCTCTACTTGTGAAGTTCACTTGAGAGGTACTTGCCTCTTCTTCATTCCTTTTACTTTTGCCTTTATCCTTACTCTTATTTCTATCTATGTAAAAGGAAGAAGATTGGTTACCTCGAGAGTTATCTCCATTCTTGTTGAGTTTTGTTTCATGTGTGAAGAGTTCCCATCAATGTGTTGAGGTTAGGTATTTGCATGTCCATATATAGGTCCATTGTTGTAGTGAAGGATTCCCATTTGTCATCAACCTTGATGCCATATATGATCTGCCTTACTATCTGCTCCTCTTCTATTTCTTCTCCAATGCTCCAAAGTTGGTCAATCGCATCCTTCATCTTGGTCACATAGTCAGCTACACTTTGCTTTGGTTGCTTCTTCAAGGTTTTGAATTCCATCCAAAGCTGGTTCTTCTTAGCCCTTGTATTTGATGAGAAGTATGAAGAAAGTACTTCCCAAGTCTCTTGGGAGGTCTTGCAATTCTTAATATGAGGTAATAAGAAATCAGATATTGAGTTAAGTATATAAGACCTGGCCAGAGCATGCACACCATGTAGTTGGTCTTTCTTGCTCCTCTCTTGTAGGTTGATGTTTGCTTCTGAATATTGGCATTTCTTCATCTCGAGAGATGTATCCATACAAGCTTCTCCCTTGGAGATAAGCCTTCATCCTTAGGGACCATGCTAGATAGTTTCCCCTATCCAATTTGTCCATGAATGATGGAAATCCATCTCCCATTTTGCTTTGATGTTTCTCTGATATCATTGTTGGAGGAGATGGTGGATAGACTCCAGAAATGAAGTGGTGCTTCAATTCCCTGCTTCACTCCAGCCAAAAACAAGTGTAGGAGTGTAATGTAGACCCTTTGAGCTTTCCAAAAATCATAAATAATCACCTAAGTGCTTTGGAGTATGATCCTCTAATCAATGGATCAAAACAGGTGAATAGAAGATTCAATTATGAGCTAAAACTTGCTGTTTTGGTCTCTGCACATGCTCAGTAAAATGAACAGTGCTCTCAACCTGCTAGCAATTGATTAAATTCCATTTGGGAGTATCTAATTGACTTAGATAGCTACCAATCACAGGTTATTTCAATACAAATGATCAAGTGTACACTGAGACTGATGCTTAGCAAGTTGGATGACTATCCTAACATTTTCGGGCTTCCGGAGTATGCAGACCAGTGAGCACAATTGTGAAGTTATCTCACAAATGAGAAAAACAATGACAATGAAACTTTGTAGCTATGAAATAGATAGTATGCATGCTGAATCTATACCAGTTTAAATCACATCAAATGATCAAGTATGCACTGAGAACAAGGTCTAAGAAGTTCAGTGTTATGAGATGATCATAACAGAGAAATGAAGTAGAGATGTGATCAATGTATATGTATTAAATCACATAGAATTACAAGGTCGTTGGCAATATTTAATTGCACAATGTGAGGGTAGTGGTGGTGCTATAGCATGAGCTCACTAAACACTAAGAATCCCTTTCAAATGATCTCCAAATTAGGCTCATTTCACACGAGATTTTGATCCATTTTTATAGCTTGGAGTTGGACAAAATTTTTGAATTCAAATTCAAGCTCTTACTGGAGACGAGATTCTTGTTCTGCTGTGCTCGAAGTGGATTCTTTTTCTGAGTGCAGTATGCACTATGTGCTTCTTTGCACACTCAGTAATCCGATAGAAGATAAATTAGACAGATCAGTAGTTCACAAGGTAAATAAGTCACATAAGTCGCGGCAAAAATAGACTACAAGCTCACAGAAGCATCTCTTCATTAATGGCAGCATGGAAGTGTACAAAAAGACAATTTAAGTGGACAAATAATCACTTCACTCACTTCTATGTGACTACTCTCGGATACAACAAACTGGCTCTCGAATGCTAAGGCTTCTCAGAGTACTGGAAGTATACTAGCCTCTTCAAGCACTCAGTCTAGTGACTTACTCTGCTTGTCCTCGGCGACAAGACCAAAGCCTCTTGTCCACTGAGCTGCTCCACAAAGGTTAGATGCCCTTCCCCAGTACCTTCTTGTCTATGTCCTCTATCTCTCTTGTATCGTATATCCTCTTCCGTGTAAAGGGTTCTTTATATAGGCTGCTATCACGAGCGGTTACTCCACCACTCCTTTACTCCTCCGCTCCTTCCACTTTTCTGGTATTCTGGCAAGTCAGGCTTTCTGCAACCTGCCAAGTCCGGTACTCTGTCACTTCCAAGTTTGGTACTCTGGCAAGCTGCCCACTCTCTAACTCTTTGCTTTCCGCTTCATTCTTTGGTAAGATCCAAAGGACGAACTGAGAGATAGGCCCCACCACAGTAAAAAGACCAATTTGGTAATTCGTCTTCCAAGTGGACGAGTCGAGTTTGTAAGTGGACGAATGCTAGAAAGACCAATTTTGTAAAAGACCAAGACCAGTTTGTAAGTTGATGAAGACCAATTCTATAAAAAGACCAACTGCTGGAATGACTTCTTCTTTATACTACATGCTGGTCCGAGACTAGCCTCCTCCATTTTCAGCTATACAGGTTGCCCGCCACTACTTCACTCTCCATCTCGGAGAGTGCTTCCATAATGGGAAGTGCTTCTGCTGCCCTTTTTTTTTTTTTTTGCTCAAAGAAGACTTCTGCAGCCATAACATGCAAAGCACGTGCCTTCTCGAACTTGTCTCTGTAGCTTTGGATCTGTGCTTTCAAATCTTTATTTTCCTTCCTCAATTCTTCACATAGCTTTTTCTGATGTGAGAGATCAAGTAGTTGCTCCTGATCTTTTTTATGTGCTTCTTCTAAGTGGTCCATCCGGTCTCGAAGTTCCTGATTGTACCTGATAAGAGAAGCCAGCAAGGTGTGCATGGTAGTGGTATTAGTGTGGTGTCGGTGTAAGGCTGCTAGCTGTGAGTCCACGGAAGAGCTTTCTTCTTCACATAATTCTAGCATGTGCTCCAGCGTATCAGCCACAACACTAAAAGGTGCCGAAGAAGCGTGTATGGAAGGTATATTATGTGCGGGTGTTGGTTGGAGAGAGGAGATGATGGGTGTTGGTTGGAGAGAGGAGATTATGGTGGATGGGTTATATGGACTAGGGATTGGGGGAGGAGGAGGAGGAGGTGGTGATGTAAGAGGTGGTGTGGGAGTGACAGGGTGATTGGGAATGGTAGGTGGAAAAGATAGATGTGGTGGAGAGAAGTTAGGTGAAGGGAGTGATGGAGATGGGGGTTTTGTACGGATTCGCACACACGATGTATAGGTTGTGTAGGTGGTGTCGTGGCTCTTGTGGTCATTGGAGTATGTGAAGGTACAATAGATGTAGCGGGGTGAGATGGTATGGGTGTGACTATGTACACAGTGGATGGAATGGGTGTGACAAAGGATGGAGTGGGTTGGCTAGTGGTAGGAGTGTCTGAATGAGAGTGTGGGGTGGGATCATGTGTTTTTGAGGAATGGGTGGAGGGAAAGATAGTTTCTTACTGCTTTTAGGCCTTGAATACCCCTGCTCTGATAGAGGAAGGCTGTTAAGAGAAGCCCTCGAATCTGCCACTATTTTGGCCCTCTTTTTGCTGAATGGCTGAAGCTTTGATCTAAGTGCATAACTTGACCTTTTGGATTGCCCTTCACTTGGTGGAATTGTTGGATTGGGTGATGGTAGGGAGGTAATATTCGGATGTAATGCAGGTAGAGTTCGCAGCCATGTGAATATGCATGGTTAAAAAACATGGAAAGTAGATGCCCCCCTATTGGATGCTGCTACAAAACCTTTCCTCTTGTCTATGACTGAATGCCAAAGTAGCTGATGGTAAGGAAAAGGCTTGGAATAAAGCATGCACATCAGCCCGTGGCACATAAATAAATTGGTAAAGGTAAGCTTGCCTTTCATACTTCTGAGAAGGAAATAGAATTTGAATGCATGAAGGAGGGTGGCTGTGGCATAAGCTACTGGTTTCTCATCAAAAGAAGCCTTACATTTAGTGAGTAACTCCCCTTCAGGTATTCCAGAGTAGGTGGATGCAGGTGCAGGGAGAGTAGGTGTGTGAGCTCCCATAGCTAGCTCAATGATTCTGAGAGAAATCTTACCATCTGGAAATCGAGGGAAATGCTTGAAGAAGTCGATCACCTCCATGTGGTCGGGCTGGTCTGAGAGAGGTACCTGTGAAAACTTGTGGAGGCCCATAGCAGTCAATTGTTCAGGAGAGTACAGATGGGAAAGCATTTCGGCATTTCTCGTTCAGCAGGACGATCTGAGTGTGCCTGAATGAATAATCCTTTGTCAGCACATTGACTATCGATGGAGTTGTGTGAGAACTCGCTGGTCCTTTGTGAAGCCGATATAGATTTGAGGGACTCGGATGGCACAAATTCAGACCCTTGGCTGTCACTGGTACCTTCATCTTCATCCGTCCCCCGACATTCATCTCCCCTGTGCTGGTGGGACTTGTTAGGTAGCAATATTTGAGTCCCCCCTTCTTGATATGCCATTATTTGCTGTGGTGAAGGTTTAGAAGGTTCAGGTAATGTGGGAAGTGTGGTATCCGCCATAAGGAGTATTTGAATGTGATTTGTCCAGCCTAGACGTTACTAATTTAGAGAGACTAACGCTGACAGATTACCGATGAGAAAGCAGAGAGGCAGAGATGTAGGGGGCACTTCAACCTTCCACTGTTTAGATTTGCTTCCCTGCTATGTTTGATTCAGGGAGCTTTCAATCGCCTGTGGCAGTGGCGATAGTGCCTTATCATTATTAGTTTCTGTCCGTCTCACAGACCACCCTTCTTCAGAAGACAAAGATGGTGCCTTTTAAGTGCTCAGAGTCCCAATTTTCGAGATATATCAGTTTTTAAGCAACCAGTCCTCTCATTCTTCGTGCTGCTTCATCCTGGACACTAGCTGGAAAGCTCCCTTCGAACTTTCGGAACTTCTGATAAAATGCAGGAGCAGGCCATCTACTGAATAGTTTACGATCAGTGTAATCACAAAGTGGGTCTAGAATTTCAGATTCGTTCACTAGAACGACATTTTATCCACCGCAACTGTTCTGTTTTTTCAAGTGATTCTTTGAGTGAGAGTAATTTGCTTCTTTTGGGCTTAGTTCCAAGACATGCCTCACAGTCTAAGCACAAGGACTAACGTCTTTGGCATGAAAAGCAATGGAATTATCAGTGCCTCTAAAAAGCTAGCAGATAATGATGAGAGATGCGGGTATGGCTGCAGCAGTAGTCGTCATAGGCCTGCTTGTGGAGTTCCATCTTCATACTTGAACAATTTCAGCAGCTCCAGGGTTGTTGCCCCTGTGAAGCAGGACTATCTTGCTTCCTCAAGTTCATCGTCATCTGACACCAACCATCGTTATCCCTTTTCGACTATTCAGACCATTACTCTTGCAGGTTCTAATGAACTAGGGTTGGATTTTAACGCAGGTTCTGATAACAGTGAGATACAAGATTGTCATGGGACAGTGAAGAACAGTAATTTGACAGAAGTCTGTGTGTCCTTCATCAAGGATGTATACAAGGGACAAAAGGATTGAAGGGCGGCTCATCTATTCAGTATATTGGTGCCTTGAGAGTGATTTAAAATTCATGAGAGTTATTGGATTGGGCGCTG
The DNA here is from genome assembly GCA_020310875.1 of Ceratopteris richardii. Taxonomy (NCBI): domain Eukaryota; kingdom Viridiplantae; phylum Streptophyta; class Polypodiopsida; order Polypodiales; family Pteridaceae; genus Ceratopteris; species Ceratopteris richardii. The sequence goes on from CM035416.1 coordinate 35,767,684, forward strand.
GAGTACTTTTGGACTGTGACCATCATCAATCAAACTTTGAGCCCTTCGAAGGAGAAGAGGGAGATAGACATGGCACTCGGTGTGTGATGAGAGCAGTAGAGTACATCGATGAGAGCAACTGGCAGGTGGCGAGCGGCCACGTCCTTGAGATAATAGTCCTTGTGTGAGAGCACTGGGAAGAGACGGCTGAATTGAGAGTATCGACAGGTGTAGTTGAAGACCATTTACATGTAGCTGAATTGAGAGCATCGACAGGTGTAGTTGAAGACCATTTACGTGTGAAGAGGGGGAGACGTATGAGGAGCCATAAAGGGGACGTTTGTAGGCGCATGGAGAGAAAAAAAAAAAAAGACCAATGGAAAGAAGACTAACTGAAAAAGACTACTTTAAAAAAATACTAATGAAAAAAAAACCAACTTAAAAAGGCCAAGTGAAAACGACTAACTTAAACAGACCAACTTAAAAAGACCAATGGAAAAAAGACAACTTAAAAAGACCAACGTAAAAAGACCAACTGAAAAAAGACCAACTTAAAAAGACCAAATTAAAAAGACCAATGTAAAAAGACCAATGAAAAAAGACCAACTGAAAAAGCTGAAAAAAACTGATGGAAAAAGGACCAACTTAAAAAGACCAAGTGAAAAAAGACTAACTTAAAAAGACCAACATAAAAAGACCAATGGAAAAAAGACCAACTTAAAAAGACCAACTTAAAAAGACCAACTGAAAAAAGACCAACTTAAAAAGACGAATTGAAAAAAGACCAACTTTAAAAGACCAATGTAAAAAGACCAATGAAAAAAGAAAGGAAGCCACCGCATCTGAGGTGCAGTCAACCGAGGCAATTACTTATGCCCATTTAGTAGCATAATCCGTTGCTACTAGTAGGTATTTAGCCTTCGATGGGTGGGCCATTGGATATATGGGACCCACAAAATCTAGCCCCCATCGGTCAAATGGTTGCCATGCTGTAGCAATTGTTAAAGGCCTATTATTGAGTTTTGAAGGTTTAGGACCACATCTTTGACAAGTATCACATGATTTGGCCATCTTGCAAGCATCTCTGAAAATATAGGGCCACCATAGCCCACTTTGTAAGATTCGTTGAGCTGTGATGTGTCTTGGATAATGACATGAGGCTGGTCCACAATGAGCAGATTCCAGAATGGTAGTGACTTGCTCGGGGTATACACACCTTCTAATTATTCCATCTGCTCCTATTTTGAAAAGGTTTCCTCCGATCATGGTGAAACTTCTACTTTTAATTAAAAGCCTCCTTTTATTTAGTGGTGTCATATGTGAGGGACACACACCCGTAGACAAGAATTGAACCATTTCATTATACCAAGAGGGATAAGTGCTCACCTGGAAGAGATGATGGTCCAGGAGATCGTCATTTACCCCTTTTTCTTCCTTATTTACTTCTATAGGAGACAGATGATCTGCCATAACATGGTGTCTTCCAGGCTTCTGTACTACTTCAAAGTCGAATTCTTGGAAAAGTAATAACCACCTCCAGATACGGCCTACAAGATTAGGCTTATTTAGCAGGTACTTAATAGCTTGATGATCTGTGATTACCACGAAATGAACACCCAAAAGGTAATGTCTAAACTTCTTTAAAGCGAATACTATAGCCAATGCCTCCCTTTTTGTAGTGTTGTAGTTGCGTTCAACCTTAGTGAGAATCCTACTTGCATAGTGAATGGGTCTGTCCAATTTATGTTCAGTGCTTGGTTGTGCAAGTATTGCACCTACAACAATGGAACTTGCATCCACATGCACATGAAAGGGCAAATCCCAATCCGGAACTATAAGAATCGGTGCACTTACTAGCTTTCTTTTGAGAAGTTCGAATGCCAATTCCTCTTCCTCGGTCCATGTAAATGGGACTAATTTCCCTGTTAGCCTCGAGAGAGGCTTTGCTATATCTGCATACATCTTGATGAACTTTCTATGATATCCAGTGTGTCCTAAGAAACTTTGCACTTGTTTCGAGTTGATAGGTCGGGGCATTTTGATGATGGCTAGTACTTCATCGGGGTCAGGTGCCATACCTTTGGAGGAATTTAGCTTGAGCCTTGCACCTCTGCATAGTTCGAAGACCTCCCTCAACTCAGAAATGTGTTCTGTAAAATTATCCACAGAAGAGGAACATCCTGTACCGGAAAAAGTAGAAAAGTCATCCATAAAGATTCTTAGGAATTTTAGGAGTAATGGTCTAAAAATAGTGTAGACCACCCTGTTGAAGGATGCAGGGGCATTCCTTAATCTGAAAGCCATTTTGGTATACACGTATGTACCCCATGAAGTGACAAAAGCCGTCTTTGATCGATCTGCAGGATGAATGGGTATTTGATTGTACCCACTGAATCCGTCCATAAAACTGTAAAGAGAGTGTCCAGCAACATCTTCTACCACTTGTTCTGAAAAAGGAGTAGGGAAGCCATATGGGATTGTTACCTTGTTGAGAGCCCTGAAATCGACACAAATTCGAATCTTGTTGGACTGTTTTTTGGGTGCTATGACCATGGATGACAGCCACTCCGAGTGTTCTACTGGTATAATTATTTTTGCTTCTTCCATCTTCTCGATCTCCTTTTTCACAGCCTCTGCGTATTTTGGATTTAGCCGATAAATTCTTCCTCTGATGGGTTTCGCGTTCTCAGCCAAAGGTATTGTGTGTTCACCCCAGTGTGGAGCTATTCCCTCTAAATCTTCGTAAGTCCATGCAAAAACATCTTTATAATTTTTTATGAAGGAGATTACTTGAGAGAGTAAGGCAGGGTACTCCCATAGCCACGATGCTAGGAGAATTGGTTGTGACTTTTCTTCATTTCCCAAGTTCACCTCCTTTACTAGGCTGGAAGCTAAAATAGATTCTGTAGAGTTTGAGGAGAAGACCTCACCAGGATAACATGGAGACTCGTCCAAAATGATATTGGATTTCTTTTCTTGTACCCATCCTTTTGCTAATTCTTGCTTTTCCTCTTCCCTTGCGAGTTCATCCTTGCTTTGTGTTCCGAGCGTCTTAGGTCCAGATGAGTCTTCCTGGTCTAGAGATTCCTCCTTATACCTGCACATTTTATCTCTTCCTCTTCTATAATCAAGAATTGGCTCTCCTAATCCCATACTTTCTATTTCAGCTTCACTTGTAGTGAAATTTACTCCATAACAAGGGAATGAGTCTACTGTGTCTATCCAGTGCATCAAGTCCTCATCATCTTCCATATTGAATTCTTCATCTTTATGGATTGAAAAGGAATGAGCATTACCTTCACCTTCACCTTTATGCTGCTCCTGCCGTTGACCATCGAGGTGCAAGTACTGGCAAGCTTGCCCCGTATTGACGAGTAAGGTGTCGTTACTCCAATCATGGACTGCTTGATGGTGTCGAAGCCAAGGTCTCCCGATAAGGAGTGGATAACCTCCATCTATTCGAGGGACGTCAACCACCACGAAGCTTAGGAAAAACTCATTATTTTGAATGAGAACGGGTAGTTGCTCCACTATCCCTAAGGGTTGGACTCTACTTTGATCTGCAAGAGTCACCGTGAAGGAAGCCCTCCTTGTCATTTCTAGGCCTAATGAGATCATGGTATAATGTGCATCAAATTAATGCCCGACCC
>CM035416.1:35783812-35878812 GCA_020310875.1 Ceratopteris richardii
GTATCTCTCTTTATGGAATTCAGCAAATTGTAGTTGGGTTTGGAGATGATACTTTTATCTTTGCAAAGGCTCACAAGGAAAACATCCAAAAGATTATGGACTCTTTGGTGCCTTTCTCTGAAGCATCTTCATTGAGGATTAATATGAAAAAATCAGTGATTGTGAATATCTCTGCACCGCATTTCCAATCCCTTAAATGGGAAGGCCCTAAAATTAAGAAAGGCACTATCTCCAGACACTTGGGGTATCCCTTGGGCGTCGATGTCCCTGCTAAAGACAAAATTGAATGGGCACTACGCAAAATCAAATATAAAGTGGACAAATGGTATACCTCGCAATGGCCATTGCATGCCAGGATAAGAATTGTGCAAACATTTTTGCAACCATATATTATGTACTATTTATTAGTGCTGGACTGGAAGAAGAGTCATCTCCATATATTTGATAGCTTGTTAAAGAATTTTCTATGGAATAAAAAACATAATCAAGCATTGGTCCTTTCAACATGGGAGTATATATGTCAGCCCAAACCTATGGGTGGACTTGGAATTTTGCATTTGCACTCTCACTTAATGGCCAAAAGAGCAGCATTTATTATGTGCATTACCTTCTCTCATAGGCCTTTATGGACTCACATTTTTTGGAAATGTATAGAAAATGCGGAGGTAAATTTTAAAGGAAGATGGAAGCTTGATGCATGGAATAAGTTCTTTTCTCATGCTCCACTAAAAACCTCTTCTCACACGCTCAACTAACTGCTTTGATACTTCAAATCTGTAGTCTCTTCCTTGAAATGGAATGGTAGACAACGTTATGTAGGGAATTCCCTTGCTGCATTGTCTCCATACTGGTCATTCTTATCAAATTCGCCTATTGCGTACTCTTTAGGAGCTGCAACAAGATATTTTAATAATAAAGGAATTGATTCTATTGCAAAATAGTATGACTCTAAATGGGAGTTCCTATCTTTTCCAGTCATCCGGAAAACTTATGCAGAGGGTTCAATGTATAGATCTAAATGGCTTCAAATGGTATCCTTGCTGCAACAATACCAAATGCCTCTTTCTGTTGATGCATCTGAACCGTGGCGGGATTGGTTGCTTGCAAAACATACAAGATGGTGGACTGGTAAAGCAAATATTTATTATCATTCACTTATCGCTTCTGAGAGTATTGCTCACCAATGTAATCAAAGATGGAAACTTAAAAAAAGTGCTTCTTGGTGGCATGCAAGATTTCGTGTGATATGGGATTCTTCGCGCACCTTTAAAATGAAAGTTTTCATGTGGAGGATTTTTGCTGGACACTTCACCTTGGGGGCATTTCTATCTAAGCATAGACTCCAAGGCACACGATGCCCACACTCCGCCTCTTATGCTGAGAATATGCGTCATGCCTTCTGGTTATGCCCCTGCATTCAAAGATGGTGGAATGCTCTTTTTCTATTTCCCATTTGGGATGTGAAGCCCACTAAGTTTGACCGCACTTTTTTGCTTTCTCCTTCCACCAATAATGCTTTAGATTGGGTTAGAATGAGATGTATTGTTCTGTAACTCTCCAATATTTGGGTGCTTCGAAATTTTAAAGTATTCAAGAACAAGATGCATGTGCCAACTTTTTCTTGGCATTACTGTAAAACTCAATTGCGGCTCAACATACATGCTATGCTCTCAGAGGACAAACTATCCATCCTCTCATTGGTGAATGCCATCTCACATAGACGTTATAGTGTTGTAGGCTATTGTACATTATAGTGCTGTAGGCTGGGGAAAAGGGGGAAGCGTCTCCCTGTTCATACTTTTGTACATTATTTCTTCTAATGGAATAAAGTGACGATCCCCCCCCCCCCCCAAAAAAAAAAGAAAAAAGAAAAAAAGTGTGTATATATATACACACACGCGCACACACACACATATGTATCTACTATTGAAAATGTACCCAAACACTTAAGCAATTGGAAGAGGTATTACAACATTTCACAAAAACAGGTTCTGAAGCTCAACCCTAACGAGTGTCACTTCTTTGTAACCCAGGGCACATTGTTAGGGCATGTGGTGGGATGAGGGAATGACTATTGACCAGGACAAGGTAGTTTCAATTTTAAAGCTACCTAGGTAAGCTAATGCCAAAGAAGTATAGAGCTTTTAGGACATATAAGGTATCATCGGAAGTTCATACATACGTATGCAGAAATCACACGACCTCTCCTAGGTCTCACTAGTACAAGTTTCCCTTTCCAGTAGTCTCAAGAATAAGAAGCTCCATTCAAGTATCATAAACAAAGGTTGGCATCTCCTCCTATATTCATTTTGCATGATTGGTCTAAAAGCTTTCATGTTTATGTAGACACAAGTTTATGTGTTGTGGGCACTGTTCTTACCGAACCCAACGAAGCACATAGACTAGACCAACCAATTCATTATGCAAGTAGAATTCTCTCCAATGTAGAGAAAAAATGTAGTCCCCTAGAGAAAGAGAGGCTCTAGCTATTGTATTTGCCCCCAAACAATTCAGACACTATCTACTAAGCATTAAAGTATTTATTTAACAGACCTCAAGTTGCACGAAGAGTATGGAGATGGATGCTTCTCTTTCAAGAATTTGACTTCGAAATTATATAGAGAAGTGGAAGGCAATACGTCATTGCAAACCACCTTTCTCGTATTCAATATCCTCTCCAAGCAACTAAAGGAGTAGAAGGTGATTTTCTAGATAGTCAAATATACAAGGTAAATGTATTATTAGCATGGTATGATGGCTTAATCGAGTTTCTATCCAAAGGTCAGTTTCCTTCCAATTCTACGCCATTGGAAAAGCAGAGAATACTCTTAAAAGTAAGGATTTCCTAATGGCAAATGAAACTTGGTACAAGATTGGACAAGATGGATGTATAGGAAATGTCTGAGTATGCTTGGCATCTCGTAATCAAGTGCTCCTCACTTTCTATCCCTGTAGGGCATATTGAGCACCACCTCTCCTCTCAAGGAACTCCTCTGGTCCGACTTCTCTCGATCTCTAGCTCATGTGATGAAACCCGAAGCTTCCCAATGACGACACAGAGGTGGTATGGTAGGCATGTCTGCATGTAATGTGGGGTCTCAATGAAGTCCTGCTCTGAGATTTGTAGATCTCAATGTTAGAGAGAGAGAGAGAGAGAGAGAGAGAGAGAGAGAGAGAGAGAGAGAGAGAGAGAGAGAGAGAGAGAGAGAGAGACAGAGAGAGAGACCTGGAAAAGTGTGATAAAAGCATTCCCAAAGTCTGTAAAACTCATATCTGGTCCAATACAACTACCATCTCTGAGAGTTTCGAACATCTGAACAGCCATAATAGAGAATGATACTAGAAGAATCGCGAGCAGCCAGACAATATCAAGCATATGCATCATACTGACGACAACTATTTTGAATAATGTGTTGAGCCTTGGGGTATAATGTATCACACGAAGAATTCTTGCCCCCATTGGAACACGCCCAATCGTCTTTCGCAGAGAATAGGTTTCTGGCATTACCATTGTCTCACTGACGATTGCGTTACATAATTCAAACACATACCATGGTTCCCTTATGAAATCAGTGATCTGGAAGCAGAAATTGTTGGACCAAAATAAGAAAAATGAACTCAAATATGCATAAAGAAAGATGGTTTGTTCTCATGTGCTATAGCTTACTTTGAATGCGAGCAGTTGAAAAAATGCAAAATTTTTCACTCCTCAAGAATATGTCATGGCATAAAGTTCATAGTGATGCATACATGAATATAGTTAGAACATAATTACATTAGTAGATCAGCAATTTTCTTGATCTATGAAGAGCCATTACGGAGATTTTAAGAAGAGAAAATGCTATATTATTCAAGTAGAGGGAGATTCTCCAAAGCACTTTGTGGCATATCATGCATACAATGAGTGTGTATACATGCGTGTATATGTACGCATGAAGAAGTGTGACAGTAATCATCGTACCTCATGTCCTATCAGTTTCACGGCTACATCAAGAACATAGAATGAGGCGAATGATGCCTCAACGCGATTGCGATGAACTGTTAGATATTTTGGCTGACCAGCAAAGTGAGAAGAAAGCCACGTATAATTTAGAATTATAACAGCACGGATAACATCTGGGTACTTGGGGCTTGTTACAAGCCTGTGGCAAAACCTTCGAAGCCAGAATCGAGGAATTTTTGGTTTATGTAACGGTGTCATGCGTTGGATGATCCTATTTGTATCACGGAACAGCTTTTGTCTCTCAGTTAGCAACTTTGACCCAGAAATCAAGCCAAATTGATCAATGAATACACCAACGAACATTCGGAGAATAAAGAAACCACCTATGCAGATGAAGACAATAAAGAAAATGGCATTCAAAGGACTTGCATCTCGTTTTGGCTGAGATCCTTTTGGGCCCGCAATATCCATAGCAGGGTTAATGAATCCATCCTGCATAGTGTCATGTCCGTCATTAGTTTGTATGTATCTTCGAATAGCTCTTTCAAACTTCCTATTCCCTGATAACGTGCTTACCCTGATAATGCATTCAATACCCCTGAGTTCAAAGAATAATTAAAATAAACAGAATTCCCACTCGTATTTCCCTGCTTGTTAAAACAAGTGGCATAGTTTGCTTCCACTCCGGAACTAAAGATTGAAGGTGCAAACAAAATATCAAATAATGTGATAGGCTACTTAATGACTCACAAAACTATTTATTAACTAGCATGCATTTGGATTCATTCAAATTTAACATGCAGTTTTTACTCCGCAAGCAGTCATATTTCCATTTGAACTCGGTAATCTTGAATCATAGAACAAAAGGGGCTGCAAGGCCCAACTGAAGCACATCAAAAGTCTAAAGAATGGCGTCACTTGGTTAAAGAGTTTGTTTCCAGTGATTGATTACAGAGAGATTGACTTATCTTGAGATGCAACCTGCTGTCCATCAAGATGACCTCCATGCAGCTGAACTTTTGTCCAGAAACGAGAAATGTGAACATATACTTAAAGTCCTTGGGAGATTTTATCTTATTTTATTATTTTTTTCTTCTGAAAAAAAAGATCCTTTCATTACTTAAAGAGAAGAATGCCCATAGGGCTACACACCCAGCTAGGGATCAGAAAAAAGATCTAATACATGGGGAATAGATCACCCCACACACCCACCCAACACAAGAAATGAGGAGACCTAGCTCCTCGGGGGAGGGATATAGGGAGGGGCAAAAAGCCAAGCAGGCGGCCGGTAGTTCCACTCGATAGTAGCACCCTGAGAGATAAAGAAGGGGCCTTTCTTGCAGAGCTGAAGAAAAGAGAGCCGCCATCGAGTCATGCCATCCAAATCACCTTGGAGACGGTCCAGCTGCCCCCCAAGAGTGTGGATCAGTCAAGCCAAAAGTCCCAAACCACCTCTGTCGGAGGAATCATATGCCGCTCAAAGATGCACTCGCATCTCGCCCTCCAAACAAACGACATGGCAAGGCTACTGATCAGCTCCGAGTAGGGGTCGCCGTCTCTCCTCCAAGCAGAGATGCTGAAGTCCTCAGTGGTGGAAATCTGCCCATCTTGAATCGACAAAATAATACTATCGGCCATGTGCTTGTACTCGAGGGGCGGGCCAGTAAGTGAGTCCCAAGCAAACGTACGCCAAGAGATGAGCTCATGTCCCTCCCTCCAAGTCATAGGCCTAAAGATCCTTAACCACATTTTCTTGGCCAGCTCAAAGTCCCATAAACAATGCTGTTGTGACTCAGTGTGATAGCCACAAGCTATGCCGTCAAGAGGACAACCCCCATAAAACCAACTGTCAACCGCAATGCCCCTATGAGCCACCATCCACTGAAAAAGGATAGTCTGGCGAAGTTGCTTGCTACTCCAAATGCGCTGCCAAAAGGAGCAAAGGAACTTGGCCCAGAGGCCATAGTGCTACCAAGCCTCGACCGCGGAAGGGATGGGGTGGCGATGCGAGTGAATGATCATCCGACCCAAACATGTAGTATACTGAAAGAAGGGAATAGTGGGGCTCCTCGAGGAGTCCTAGGGATCCTGCCATTGCCACTGTGCAGGATCCCACCGAAGGCGGGATAAGGGCGAGGCCTCCCAAACCCAAAGATTACAATCACGGTTAGTCGGAATCTCGTCGGGATTAGGATCAATATGCCAATCCTGACCACGAGTGCCAACCACCTTGATCTGTTGAAAAGTGTGGTTTGCGATGATCTTGGACTCCTGAGACTTCCTAATCATCCGACCATCCTCACCAATCTCAAAGAAGAGAGTCCCATTGTGAGTAAAACCCCTAGCAGCAATCAAAACCTTTGTCTGAATCTCCCACCCAAAAAGAAGGTTTGAGTCCCCTAATCCCTCGGAATAGGGGACCCAATATTTCTCATCATATGACACACCCCACACATCCCAATACATGAGTCATGCTCTTGTGCCCTCGTGAGTCCCCTAAAACGGAGCCAATCATCAACACTACATCGAGGACTCCTAGCAAACACCCCCGCAAGGAAACATGAAGATGAGAGCCAACCATGAATCCTATCTCCGTACGAAGAATAGTATTCTAGGTCAGAGGTTGCCCGAGTTGCTCCTCAATGTAGGGGGAGAAAGCTGAATAAGAGCGCTACAGCTGCTACCATGATCTTAGGGCACTAAAAGCAAAACCATCCTCAATCCTCCTCAAGAACCCACTTTGCCATATCTCAGCAAAGATCCATCTGACCTTAGGCTACCACATCCCACCTGTGGTAGGTGCAAACATGCGAAGTCTTCGGCGAAGAAAATCCTTCCATGGCTTCGGGCTAGGAAGCAAGCCACAAATGATAAACTTATGCAGCAAGGCTATGTTCTGGCAAGCGGGCTCAATAATCCCAAGGCCACCGTGCTCTGTAGGATATCCATATTTTCCAAGTCTTGGTGAAAATCTTCGAGGAGGTCTCTCTTTCCTCTTCTTGAGAACATGAAAAAGTTCGTCCATGAAAATGCATGAAAACTCTGTTAGCCATTTACCAAGTATTAGATACATAGCATGGTTGAATGAAGCTCCCATATTTTTTAGGTTGAGTACTTGCTCCATAAAGGGACATAGAAATCAATCTTGAATAGTAGCTTTATTCAATGTCTAAAAATCAATACATACCCTTATATTCCTAGTATTCTTTTTTGGGACAATAACTATAGAAGATAGTCATCTGAAATGTTCAATTGGAATGATATTACCTACTTGTTCGAATTTGGTAAGCTCCACTTTGATCATCTCAGTATGCTTCGGGTTTAGCTTGCATGGTTGACGGAGAAGTGGAAAGGCCCCCTCCGAAGGAATCCGATGGAGTTCAAGTTCTACTGGTACCCTTGGTAGATCCTTATAGGACCAAGCAAATGCTTATAAGAATGTAAAAGTGAGGTTACCTTCTGTAGTAGTAGGGATAGTCTCATAGCCAAATTGCTAAATGGATTATGCAAGGATTCTACTCATCTCCTAAGCTGACCTCTTCCACCAATGTCTGTGCCAGACATTGACCAAAGAATTCGTCAAGAGAGTATGTCGGGAAACATTTAATGTCTGCTCCATGATTTGTTCCCATCAAATGGGAATCGGTAAAAACAAGAGGTCATTTGGAGCTACTCAGTCAAAATCCATGACAAGAGGCTTGTGTCCATGAATTACCTATTTTAGACCTACGTAAGTAACACTATCAAAATGTGCATGATTACCTCATTTTCCATGCCATAATAGCCAACATGGGTCTACTCGTCACATTTTCCTAGGTTGAGGAAGTCAACCAAATCGGCCCAAAATTGGACTTGGGAGGAGTCTTCCAAGTTGGTCTTTTGGGAGGACTCGCCCACATGGGTCCACCAGCTGAACTCACCCAAGTTGGTCCACTGAGAGGAATTGGTCACATTGGTCTACCTTGTGAAGTGCACAGATTCTCATTTCTTGGTCATCTTGGATGAACTCTATGCAAGCATCTCTCTTAGTCTTCGCCATGTTGGAGCTTTGAGAATCACACTTGTTTACTAACTTTTGTACAAAAGAAGATGATTGGACAGCGTGTTTTGAAGAGTCATTCTTTGCTCAAGATGAACAAGGCAATTAATTGTCCTCCGCAATTTCATGTATTTCTATTGCATAGCATTACTAGTTTTGTAGAGTAGATGATGATTGGATATTGTCTTCCGAAGATAATTCTTTGCTGAATATGAACAGCGCAATTAATTGTCCTCCAGAGGTTCATCTATTTCTATTGCATAGCCTTTCAATCTCCCATCATCTAATTTAATAGGGTGTCATGCTCAAGAGTCAAAGAGGGCATTGCTTTAGTGTCCATAGCATAGTCAATGGCCTTAGCTCCCTTCTTCAAGGTGAACTTGAAACTCATAATTTGTCTTGGTTGATATCCATAGCATTTTCTTTCCTGAAGTGTTGGGTCTACCTTAGCTATAGTCTCCCCAAAAGAAAAGGAAAAGAAGTCTCCTAGGGCAATGTGATGATGACAAAATCAATAAAAAGGCAGTTGGATGGACTTGGTCAGGTTCATCTACTTTGGCTGGTGGAAAACTTTCTGCTTCCTTGTTGCCTTGGATTAGTTGTCTCTAAGCATCCATTAGGAAAAGTATGGAGTCTTTAAAGGCCACTGTACCTCACTAGGTGGCTAGTTTAGGGATTGGCTTCCCTTGGAGAAGTATACTTTGTAACATGTATGTGCAAGAAACATCCAACTAACCAAGATTTGAAATGTACACGGCTCAGAAAAATGTATTTCTCTGAAGTACACGAGAGGAATTCATAAGAAGGAAGAAAAATTAAAGAAGAAACAATGTGTTCAGCCAATACAAAACCAATACAAAGAAAATGATACTAAATTGGAGTCCCAATTTCAGCCCCTTGAATTATCCCAATAGACCCAAGATGTTAATCTATCCCGATGATTCCTTTCATTTTAGTATACTTGAATGGGATGATAGGAACCGCATGGAGAGCTTCATACGATATGTCCTCCCAGCCATGTACAAGACTTCCATAATAACCCTCTCTCTCTCGCTCTGTCTCTCTCTCTCTCTCTGTCTCTCTCTCTCTCTCTCTCTGTCTCTCTCTCTCTCTCTCTCTCTCTCTCTCTCTCCCCCCCCCCCAATGTGATGGAGCATCCACATTGACTCCTCACATTGGTGCCACATGGCACTCATATGAGAGCCCATGTGTGCATGGTTGTGAGGGAGGGTTCCCATCTCTCTTTCCTTTTTCTCCCATGTAACATTTCCTTGCTCATAAGCTTATTTTTGTCCTCAAAAATGGTATTGGAAGGTCTTGGTGAAAGAGAGAGAAATACTAGAGTAAGTACTCCCACTGAACCCCATTCATCCTAAGTACATGGTCATCTTTCAGTTGTATTTTCCTATATCCTTCCCTTTAACAAGACCCTTGGGAAGGCAAAACAATGGTAGGAAACCCTCTCTGACGCTTACTAATATGCTCCCATGTAGCACTACCCTCTGAATTATCCTTCCATTTTATCAGATACTTTTTATATAAGTGACTCCTCGTTCATTTTTTCTCTAGAGCATAGTATCCTCTCATGCTCATGTGGAAGACATTGAATAGAAAAAGGGTTTACTACCTCACTATCCGGAATGAGGTTGTCGGATTCACCCAACCTTTTCTTACGCACTCTCACATGAAAAACGAGATGGATCCAAACAATATCTCGATTCTCGATGTTGAAGCTCATAGGCCATCTTTCCTATTTATTTAAGTACTTGGAATGGTCCACAATACCTAGGAGATAGTTTTGGATTTCATGCCTTCAACCTAGAGGGAAGTCTAAGATAGACTTGCTCTCCTACCTCAAAGCTGATTTCTCTCCTCCGAGGGTCAACATAGGCTCCAGCCTTGTTTGAACCCTCTTAATCCCATCTTTAGCAAGCCTAAGAATATTGTTCATCTCTTCCAAGCAGTCCTTCACAACTTGGACATTCTCATGCTCCAATTGTGCAACATACGGAGTTCCTAGCTCAAATTTGTACATAACCATGAATGGACTATGCTGAGTGGAAGAGTGCTTTTCACTATTATATAAAACTCTACAATACGTAAGTATTCTTCCCAATCAATTTTTTAATTCATTTACATATGTTTGTAACATATCCTCTAAGATTTGGTAACCCTGTCAGTTTTCCCGTCCATATGTGAATGATCAGCCATACTCATGGTAAGTTTGTTGAAGGAGATGGATGGATACCTCAAGGAAGTGAGGTGGTACTACTAAAACCTTCTTTGTACCTGCCCTAATACACTTCATCGTTATATAGTAGGCCCTTTTAGCTTGCAAATGACACCAAGAAAGTACCTATGTACTTTGAAGTTGATGCTTGAAACAATTGAATCAAAACAGACTACTTCATGAATAACTAGTGTCACAAAACTTCCTATTTTATTCCATACACTTGCTTGTTCTTTTGCTCAATGCTCACAGTACAATAGCAATTGATGAAATTCCTTTTGAGGGTATTCAACTAGCTTAGATAGCTAATGATTACAAGTGGAATCATCTAAAATGATAGACTATGCTATGAGAAATAAGTTTAGCAATCCAAAGCTTACCCCCGACATTTTAGGGACTAACCAGTAGATGACCAGTGAGCACTTCGACGACGATTTCTCCTCGATGGCTAAACCAAATGCCTTTGAGATTTTGACAACACAAAGTAGACTTTAAGCTGGTTCCAACAAGCTGTAGATCATGAAAAATGGTTGAGAATTCACTGAGATATGATGAGAGAAAGTTTACTATTCTGAGTAGTCATAGCAGAGAAGTAGACAGAGATGATCAATGAGCTATATGTATTATAAAACATGATTGTACAAGATCATTGACATAGTAATGATGATCAACGATGATGGACTAAGTGAGCTATGATGTGAGCTTCTCAAATCCTACAAATCATCAAGAAAATGAGCTCTCAATGAGGCCACCACACCGCGTGATTTTTAGAGACCTTTATATAAGAAGTTTCTCCTAAGTTTGAATTTGAAATTCAAACTTGGCTCCAACTAAAAATTACTCCCTTAATCTAGGAGTTATTCTCTCATTTGAAACTCGTAGCTATTGTTCTTCCTAACTCCACGAGATTTAGGTGCTTGAAAGGTTCTTCAAGTTTTTAATCTTTTACAATTGGTAAATGATCAAGTGTTACAAGCTAAGGTTCACATGATCCATCTAGTGCTTCCACATAATGTTTTCCATGCTAAGCCAAATGTGAAGGCTTGTACATTTGCACCAACAAAGTTTGGTATCCAACCTTTTGAAGATCGCTCTCCAGAAGAAGTTAAAAAACTTCCTATCCCGATCCAAAAAAATGTCCAAAGGAAGACCATATAGTCATTATAGGTTCTATACAATCAATCTAGCCAACTCTGACGTCTTTAGTATACTATGTAGCAGAATAAACCTAGCCATCTTGGTTAAACTATTCGCAATTACCTTGACTGAGTCATACCCTCTCTCTGTCCTAGGTAATCCTAGTAGGAAATCCATGGAGATACTCTTCCACTTCTCATTGGGAATATCCAACAGGTTGAAAAGACCTCCTATCCTTAATCTCTTGGCTTTATTGACCTCGTGTTTTATGCATTTAAGCACATACTCTCGAATGTTCTTATGAAGTCTAGGCCAATAAAACTGTCTCTTAACAAGACCAATTGTCTTGTTAACTCCGTGGTGTGCCGCATTGGGAAAGATGGATGGATGATCTAGGAAACTGAGTAGGTACTGCTAAACCTGCTTTGTACCAGCCCTCTTTTGCTTCAGACTTGATTAGTAGACTTCCTTAGCATTCCAATGACACCAAGAAATGGCCTATGTCCTTTGGAAATGATATGTGCAATGATTGAATCAAAACAGATAACTTTGGAAGTCACAAGCTCAACAAAACCTTCTATTTTGGTCTAGACACCTCCTCGATGTTTTGCTCAGTGTGACCAGCACAGTAGCAATTGATAAAATTCCTTCTAGGGGTATTCAATTAACTTAGTAAGCTACCATTTTCAAGTGGAATGATGTAAAATGACAAACTATACTCAGAGAAATTAATTTAGCAAGATTAGCTATATCCCCGGCTTTTTAGGACTGTAGCAGAAATAGACCAGTGAGCACCTCGACGATGATTTTTCTGAATCTGCTGAATGGAATGTCTTCAATTTTTGGTAACATGTAGTAGACTTCAAGCTGAATCCAACAAGTTTTGAATCACTGAATTTGGAGTAGTATTGACCGAGATATGCCCTTGACAAGTTGACAGACTTTTGAGTAGACTAGTAGAGAACACAGAGATGAATGATGTAAATGTATCTATTAGTTAACACTTGTGTACAATCCCATTGGCATGGATAGCATTGCCTAATGGTGTAGAGAGGTGTAGGCTATGGTATAGTCCTCACACACACTCAATTACAGAAGAATGGAGCTCGGGAGTGAAATGATCTACCCGCGACTTTTCCAAGTACATCTTTATAGGATATGTGCAAAAATTTGAATTCAAATTCAAATTTTGGCTTCCTATGATCAAGGTCCTAAAAGTTTGGAGATATTCTCTCAATCAAATAGGCTACTTTTTCCACGACTCACTTTAGTAGGTGATTACAAAAGATTCCAAGTCATTTTGACTTTTACAAATGAGATAAAGTGGTAATTAACCACTAGCATATGTTCCTATGGTTCTTCATCTTCATGATAACTTCCAAGCCAAATGTGTAGGCTTGTGATTTACACCAACAGCTCCCCCTAAAGCCAAACATTTTGGCTTAAGTCTTCATCTTCAATCTTCAAGTATATCCTGCAATCCAATCATAGATTTGAACCTGCAAAGTTTGGTCCCATCCAAAGCTTTAGTCAGCAAATCTGCACATTGCATGTTGGTTGACACATAAGTCAGCTGAATATCCTTGCTTAGCAACTTCTCTCTCACATAATGATAATGAACTTCTATGTGTTTTGTTCTGGCATGATAGATAGGATTAGCTGCAAGGTGAAGAGAACTTGTATTATCTCCAAAGATAATTGGAGGCCTAGTATATAAGCCCAATTCTGTATACAAAAGCTTAATCCAAATTGCTTCTTGAGTGGCATTAGCTAGCCCTCTTTACTCTGCTTCTGTAGAAGACAATGCAACAGTTGGTTGCTTCTTTGCAGACCATGAAATTGGTTTGTCGCCTACAAAAGAAATGTATCCAGAAGTGCTTCTCCTATCATCCTTGCATCCTGCCCAATCTGCATCTGAATAAACTTTTATATCAATATCTGAAGTGTAAGGAAAATACAAACCATGGTTCTGTGTACCCTTGAGATACTTCAAGATTCTTTTGGAAGCCTCTAAGTGAGGTATCCTTGGCTTGTGCATAAATTGACTTAGCACACTAACTCCATATGCAATATCAATTCTTGTAAGAGTAGCATAGTTTAAGCTACCTACCATACTTTGATAACGTGTAATGTCTTGGACTTCATCACCTTCATGGGCACTTAGCTTTAGGTTCACCTCCATTGGAGTGCTTGTTGCTTTAGCATCCTGCAAGTGAAACTTCTTCAACATATCCTGTACATACTTTTTCTGAGTAATGTATATCCCTGAATTAGTATAAACTAATTCAAGTCCCAAAAAATACTTCAATAGCCCAAGATCATTCATCTTGAACTCCTTCACATTTGGCTTTTGATATTTCTGATTCCACTGACATCATTACCTGTAATGATATGTCATCAACATAAACACAGAGATAGATTACCTCTGAATTACTTCTCTTAATGAACAGAGAAGTGTCAGCCTTGCTCATGACAAAACCTTGGTCTTGGAGGTATGTAGTTAACCTGTAATTCCATGCCCTAGGTGCTTGCTTCAATCCATATAAAGCCTTCTTTAATTTGCAAACATAAGTTACCTTCTTAGGGTCTTCATAGCCAGGAGGTTGTGACATATAAACTTCTTCTGAGATCCATCCATTCAAGAAAGCATTCTTGACATCCAATTGGTACATGTTCCAATTCTTTGATGCAGCAACACTAACCAGCTCTCTAATTGTTGGCATCTTGGCCACAGGAGAAAATGTCTCTTCATAGTCAATGCCTTGGGTTTGTGCAAAACCCTTGGCTACCAATCTGGCCTTGTACCTGTTAATTGTGCCATCAGAATTTCTTTTCAATTTATAGATCCATCTGGATCCTATTACCTTCATGGAGTCCTTCTTGGGTACTAACTTCCATGTATCACTCTCCTTGAGTGCTTCAATCTCCTCATCCATAGCTTCTTTACATTCTGATTTGGTGATTGCTTCTTCAAATGAACCTGGTTCTTCATTTGACAAATCCTTTGCAAGATAAAGTGAATGTTTAGTAACAAGAGATGTATCATACCCATATCTGATAGGTTTTTTCCTTTCTCTCTGAGATCTCCTGATTGATTGAGTTTAAGATTCAGGTATGTCTTCAAGCTTCTTCATCTTCATTTTGCCTTTGGACTTCCATGCCTTGAACTGTTCAAGGTTGATAGTATCTTCATCATCTGAACTTGAGTCTACATCCTGAGTAGGTTCCTCCTTTGTAAGTTTTGGAAATTCTTCTTCCAAATCATAGGGTAGTTTGATCTTCCTGCATTCATTCTCATACCAAGAATCATTCTCATCAAAGATCACATCTCTGCTTACCATAAATCCCTTATTAGTAGGGTTATAAAACCTGTAACCTTTTTTATTTAAATCATATCCAATGAAAATACATTTTTCAGCCTTTCGATCTAGCTTTCCTCTTAACTGTGAAGGAATGTGTACATATTCTACACACCCAAAAATTTTGCAATGATCTAATGATGGTCTCTTACCATGCAAAGCTTCATAGGGTGTCATACCATCGAGTGACTTTGATGGTAACCAGTTTATGAGATAGGTGGAAGTAGAAACACTCTCTTCCCATAGATAGTTAGGTAATTTCTTCTCATTAAGCATAGATCTAGCTGTCTCAACAATTAACCTATTTCTTCTTTCAGCTACCCCATTCTGTTCAGGAGAGTACCTTGTGGTTATTTCCCTTTTGATGCCTCTATCTAGCAAGAAGTCCTCAAATTCATTGGAGAAGTACTCACCTCCTCCATCTGACCTTAGCCTCTTCAAATTCCTTCCTGTCTAATTTTCAACTAATGCAAGATATTTCTTAAAACAATTAAATACCTCATCCTTATGCTTCATAAAGTATAATACAGTCCATCTGCTATAATCATCAATAAAAGACACATAGTACCTTGAACCTGAGACTGAGGGGTCTTTGCTAGGTCCCCATACATCTGTGTCTACAAGCTCTAGATAGTCTTCATGCATATATCCTTTCTTGGAGAAGGGTAACCTATGAGACTTACCAAATTGACAAGCACCACACTTGTAAATCATATGTTGCTTGGATACATTAGGTATCCCAAGCACACATTGGTCCCTGGACATTTGCTTCAAGGTCCTTTCTCCTATGTGCCCTAATCTCTTGTGCCAAATCTCAAGCTCTGAAAGTGTTTGATCTTTATAACTGTATAGTGCAATGTTCTTTGTATCTTCTAACTCAAAAGTGAAAAGTCTACCTGATTTTTCTCCCTTAGCTATCCTTTTGAATCCATGTCTTGGGTCCTCCACAAATGCTCCATATTGATTGAATCTGACCTGCAAACCTTTCTCTACAATCTGACCAACACTCATTAAGTTCTTTGTAATGGTTGGTACATAGAGTACCCTGCTCAACAAATTTTGATTACCATCACAAGTCTTAACATTACCAACTTTAACCACTGAATGCTTTGTATCATCACCTGTTTGGACTTGATGTTTACCTTTTGGTTCCTCAAAATCAGAGAGTAGTGCCACATTATCACCCACATGATTTGAACACCCTGAATCAATGTAAAACAGATGATCATCATTTGTACCTGATTTTGAAGTCATGTTCATAATCAGTAGAGAGTCATCCTTCTCTTTTGTGTAGTTGTTGTAGTCCCTTCTAGTTTTGAATCCTTCTTGGTAGTTTCCATTGTAATTGTTGTTGTAGTTGTTGTTGTAATTGTTGTTGTGGCCTTGGTGTTGGTTGAACCTTCCTCTAGACTGCGAGTATCCACCTCTTTGGTAGCCTCTTCCTCTCTGATTTTTGTAATTCCTGTAACACTGATATGTGGTGTGATTTGATAAACCACAAATGTTACATGGTGATGAGTTATAGGGTCTCCCCCTACCTTGCTTACCTCCTCTTCCCCTTCCTCTTGAAGATCTACCTCTCCCTGCATAGTTGGCTTGGGAGGTAGAGCCTTCATCTTCCACCTTCTTACTCTTGCCTTTATCCTTAGATTTCTTATCACTGTATAGGGCAGACGAGTTGTTACCTTTGGATGTATCTCCACTCTTGGTGAGCTTTGCTTCATGTGTAAATAGTTGTCCCATGAGAGTTGTAAGATTTGGAGTGTGCATGTCCATGTAGAGATCCATTGTAGTGGTGAAGCTTTCCCACTTGTCATCACCCTTGATTCCATTGATTACCTGCCTTACAATTTGTTCTTCTTCAATCTCTTCTCCTATGCTTGCTAACTGATCTGCAACATCTTTGATCTTGGTCACAAATTCTAAAACAACTTGCTTAGGTTGCTTCCTTAGTGTTGTGAATTCAATCCACAACTGATTTTTCCTAGCCGTTGTATTGGAGGAAAAATATGATGACAAGGTTTCCCAAGTCTCTTGGGAAGTCTTACAATTTCTGATATGAGGTAAAAGAAAGTCAGATATAGAGTTGAGTAAATAAGACCTTGCCAATGCATCCTTTGCACACCATGTGTTGAGTTTTTCTTGTTCCTCCTTGGTTGGCAAACCTCTTGCTTTGAATGAGGGCAATTCCTCATCTCCTGAGATGTATCCATAGAGACTCCTTCCTTGTAAGTAGGTCTTCATCCTTAGAGACCAAGCTTGATAATTGTTCCTGTCCAATTTGTCAATAAATGAAGGAAAACCATCTCCCATTTTACCTTATTTGCTCTCATACCACTGTTGGGAAAGATGGATAGCTAAACCTTCTTCGTACCAGCCCTCTTTTGCTTCAGACTTGATTAGTAGACTTCATTAGCATTCCAATGACACCAAGAAATGGCCTATGTCCTTTGGAAATGATATGTGCAATGATTGAATCAAAACAGATAACTTTGGAAGTCACAAGCTCAACAAAACCTTCTATTATGGTCTAGACACCTGCTGGATGTTTTGCTCAGTGTGACGAGCACAGTAGCAATTGATAAAATTCCTTCTAAGGGTATTCAATTAACTTAGTAAGCTACCATTTGCAAGTGGAATGATGTAAAATGACAAACTATACTCAGAGAAATTAATTTAGCAAGATTAGCTATACCCCCTACTTTTTAGGACTGTAGCAGAAATAGACCAGCGAGCACCTCGACGATGATTTCTTTGAATTTGCTGAATGGAATGTCTTCAATTTTTGATAGCATGTAGTAGACTTCAAGCTGAATCCAACAAGCTTTGAATCACTGAATTTGGAGTAGTATTGACCGAGATATGCCCTTGACAAGTTGACAGACTTTTGAGTAGACTAGTAGAGAACACAGAGATGAATGATGTAAATGTATCTATTAGTTAACACTTGTGTACAATCCCATTGGCATGGATAGCATTGACTAATGGTGTAGAGAGGTGTAGGCTATGGTATAGTCCTCACACACACTCAATTACAGAAGAATGGAGCTCGGGAGTGAAGTGATCTACCCGCGACTTTTCCAAGTACATCTTTATAGGATATGTGCAAAAATTTGAATTCAAATTCAAATTTTGGCTTCCTATGATCAAGGTCCTAAAAGCTTGGAGATATTCTCTCAATCAAATAGGCTACTTTTTCGACGACTCACTTTAGTAGGTGATTACAAAAGATTCCAAGTCATTTTGACTTTTACAAATGAGATAAAGTGATAATTAACCACTAGCATATGTTCCTATGGTTCTTCATCTTCATGATAACTTCCAAACCAAATGTGTAGGCTTGTGATTTACACCAACAGCTCCCCCTCAAGCCAAACATTTTGGCTTAAGTCTTCATCTTCAATCTTCAAGTATATCCTGCAATCCAATCATAGATTTGAACCTGCAAAGTTTGGTCCCATCCAAAGCTTTAGTCAGCAAATCTGCACATTGCATGTTGGTTGACACATAAGTAAGCTGAATATCCTTGCTTAGCAACTTCTCTCTCACATAATGATAATGAACTTCTATGTGTTTTGTTCTGGCATGATAGATAGGATTAGCTCCAAGGTGAAGAGAACTTGTATTATCTCCAAAGATAATTGGAGGCCTAGTATATAAGCCCAATTCTGTATACAAAAGCTTAATCCAAATTGCTTCTTGAGTGGCATTAGCTAGCCCTCTATACTCTGCTTCTGTAGAAGACAATGAAACAGTTGGTTGCTTCTTTGCAGACCATGAAATTGGTTTGTCACCTGCAAAAGAAATGTATCCAGAAGTGCTTCTCCTATCATCCTTGCATCCTTCCCAATCTGCATCTGAATAAACTTTTATATCAATATCTGAAGTGTAAGGAAAATACAAACCATGGTTCTGTGTACCCTTGAGATACTTCAAGATTCTTTTGGGAGCCTCTAAGTGAGGTATCCTTGGCTTGTGCATAAATTGACTTAGCACACTAACTCCATATGCAATATCAATTCTTGTAAGAGTAGCATAGTTTAAGCTACCTACCATACTTTGATAACGTGTAATGTCTTGGACTTCATCACCTTCATGGGCACTTAGCTTTAGGTTCACCTCCATTGGAGTGCTTGTTGCTTTAGCATCCTGCAAGTGAAACTTCTTCAACATATCCTGTACATACTTTTTCTGAGTAATGTATATCCCTGAATTAGTATAAACTAATTCAAGTCCCAAAAAATACTTCAATAGCCCAAGATCATTCATCTTGAACTCCTTCATCATTTGGCTTTTGATATTTCTGATTCCACTGACATCATTACCTGTAATGATGATGTCATCAACATAAACATAGAGATAGATTACCTCTGAATTACTTTTCTTAATGAACAGAGAAGTGTCAGCCTTGCTCATGACAAAACCTTGGTCTTGGAGGTATGTAGTTAACCTGTAATTCCATGCCCTAGGTGCCTGCTTCAATCCATATAAAGCCTTCTTTAATTTGCAAACATAAGTTACCTTCTTAGGGTCTTCATAGCCAGGAGGTTGTGACATATAAACTTCTTCTGAGATCCATCCATTCAAGAAAGCATTCTTGACATCCAATTGGTACATGTTCCAATTCTTTGATGCAGCCACACTAACCAGCACTCTAATTGTTGGCATCTTGGCCACAGGAGAAAATGTCTCTTCATAGTCAATGCCTTGGGTTTGTGCAAAACCCTTGGCTACCAATCTGGATATGGTTGCCTAGATTAAAGAGGATTGAGGAGAAACAAAGAGCCCCCATCATATTGTCAATACGGCTCTTATGGCTGAAAATATGGTATCAATAAAAGAGCCCACAATTGTAGATGAAGCACTCAAAGACCCCAAGTAGAGAGAAGCAATGAAGGCTGAGTATGATAGCATACTAAAGAATGACACTTGTGAATTGGTTGATTTACCACCAAAGAAAAAGGTAATTGAAACTAAATGGATTTGAAAAGCGAAATACAAAGCAAATG
The DNA here is from genome assembly GCA_020310875.1 of Ceratopteris richardii. Lineage (NCBI taxonomy): Eukaryota > Viridiplantae > Streptophyta > Polypodiopsida > Polypodiales > Pteridaceae > Ceratopteris > Ceratopteris richardii. The sequence continues at coordinate 35,803,530 of CM035416.1, forward strand.
ATACTTTAGAGAAGTACAAAGCTTGACTGGTTGAACAAGGTTTCTCATAAGTGAAAGGATTTGATGTCGAAGAGACATTTGCACCAGGAGCTCGAATGACTACGATTCCCTCAATACTTGGAGTTGATGCACATAAAAGGCGGTCCATATACCAGATGGATGTAAAGTCAATATTTTTGAATGGATACATCAAGTATATGTATCTAAACAATGAGGTTTTGAGGTACCTCATTTTGAACACAAGGTTTGTAGACTTAAGAAGGCATTATATGGCCTTATGCAAGGTCCAAGAGCTTGGTACAAACAAATTGATAGCTTTTTCCAAAACCTAAGCTTTCTTAAGGAAAGGGAGTTTCCAAGGTCCCCTGTTGTGGGGTCAGGGGAAGCGGAGAGAAGTTTGAACTCCAGCCCAAGGGGCCAGCTGTCCCCTTGGCACTGGATCTAGGGGCCAAGGGTCCCCCTCGTGAGGGTCCAAGGGAAGATCCCCGGACGTGATGCTAAAAGGAATATTCCGTGGACTATTCCCTGTCGAAGTTAGAAATCATGTATTTGTTAGGTTCGTTGAACTCGCCTAAGCCACATATGGGGAGTATGCGGGCGGTGGTCCACCCACATTCTGCTACCCATGTATAGTCGTCCATGAAAGGCCACATCTCTCCATTAGCCTATATATACATGACTTTTGCACTACCCGAGATAGCAAATTGAGCCACCATACTTTATCTTGTAACTCTCTATCTAGAGTTGTCTAGATCACCATTTAAGCTCTACCTTGAGAGTGCACGGGTGGACAATGCCATCATCTTTGTACTTGTTGTTAGTAATAAATTTTTGAAATTCTACTATATGAGTTATCTTCTCAGCTACTTCTCCTCTGTTCTCGTGTAACCACTTTCTTACAGATCAATGGATGAAACATCTTTAAATTCAAATATTAAATCTTTAAAAGCCTTCATAACAAAAGTCTTATTTTTAATTACACATCTGCATGCTAGCTGTACTACTTTTATGCAATATCGTCGAGGGTGGATGGAAAGAAGGCCACCATTGGATCTTCTTGATTCTGCAATCCATGTCCCCTACATAAGGAAATAATCTCTTTATGTGGTCTTCTTCATCCTCCTTCACAGGTATCAGAAGTTGATTCTGGCATTCTTCTAATCTTTTCTTTGAAAGGAGGCATTTCAGCTAGTTCTTTGGAGAAGTCCATAGAAAGTGTTAAGGGTATGGTAGCAATGGGTGTTCGAGAAGTGAGATAAAATGGTCTTTTCCTATCTTAGGTCTTTATGGGACTCTCAAGATGGCAAAGAGTTTCTCTACCTACTCGGGTGTGGGTCATGTGCCTTCCTCTATTAGGTAGATCGGAGCAAGGAATGAAAATCAATGAAAAATATAATAGAAGGATAAAGCTTACCTCAAGTATGATACTTGTGCCTTGCACAAAACATGCAAGGTTCCCACTAGACATGCCAAACTTGTGTAGCTCCCCTTACCAAGTGGCTACTTTAGGTTTGAGCTCTCCTTGGAGAAGTATACTTGTGCACCAAGCCCTTGAAAGTGGGAAATTTAATGTTTTTTCTTGATAAAAGATCAGTGTTAAGGGTATGGGAGTAATTGGTCTTCAAGAAGTGCAGTAAGATGGTCTTTTCCTATGCTAGGTCTTTATGGGACTCATGAGATGGTGAAGGGTTTCCCTACCTGCTTGAGAGAACTAGCCCCACACTCTACAAAGACTATCCCGGGACTAAGAAATACACCAAGAATACATCAGGTAATGACCAACACTTAAGTACACAAAATACTAATATAACATAAGGTCTCCTTCTACACACCAACACAATCACTTGTCCAGTGTCATTGAGGCTACCCCTTCAGTCACTTACATGAGAAGGCCTACACTTCAACTCTTCAGCAACACAAATGGTTCTCCCTCAAGGTATTAGACCTCATACTACTACTGCTCGTAACTCATACTACTACTGCTCGTAAAGAGAAAACTAGAGCTTCACAACAAAAACGAAAAACCCGCACACAACAGACAAACTCCAACAGTCTAGAGCCAGATCTTGTCACATGAACTTGCCTCAAACTCTTACAAGAGTAATCTAGTACACCAACACTTGTGTACTAAAAAAAAAAAGACTATTGGCTGGTCCCTTTTGTTTTTGTGCATCCGTCTCTAACATGCTCTTCTAGCCCATGTGAGCGGAATTGGAGTGCATTTTCCTTAGTGCACACCAAGCTCTGCAATTGTTTGAGTGTGGAGCAGTTGCATCGTGTGGTCTTTTGTAAGGCCAATTTACGACTTTTACGTTCATTACAATCTCTTAAAGGTTCGAGGTAGGTAATATTTTTGATAATTAAAATTTGTGTAAATATTTGCTAATTTATTTTTATGTGATAAATTATAATATTCTTAAAATTTATTGTGTTTTTTTTCAGACTTAACCTATTGATTTTGAGAGTGCTTTCGCATCAGAGGAAAGCATAGAAGCATCCATTCATGATGAGCACGATCAGACTTACAGGATGCTTCATGCAGAGCTTGAGAGCACTGGTAGGAGAGGGTTACGAGAGCACGATCCCGTGCTACTACTAGGCGTCAGAGTGATCCACCCGAGGAGCAGGGTCCATCTACGAGCGTGGCACCGGTTTATACTAGGAGACGAAAGATGCATCCTCGACGTCAAGGCTGGTCCATGGTGTTAGAGGCTTAGCTCGAGGACATTGTCGAGGATGCACAAGAGGATCATGAGTTTGCAGAGATGGTTTCTATTGTGGATCTAGAGTATGATGATGAAGGGAATGTCATTCCTAGAGACGATATTTCTCTTTCATCATCAGATGAGTCCTTTGGCATATATGATCTAGAGTAGATACTAGATAGTAGATAGACTTATGAGTCATGCCCACTTGGCACTTACCACTATGATCATTGATGTATTTGACATATTGATATCACTGTTTAGTGTTCAGTGGTCACACATATGACATTACACATGATGATTCAGTCTTTTTGGTAGATGTTTATGATTTATCTTACCATGCATGTATTATGATCATTGATGTCAGATGTATGATGTATCATGTTATTTTTTGGATTCATAATTTTTGACATTGGATTCTGGACAGTATTCAGGGTTTTCGACTTCATATTTATCATTTATGATTTATTAGAGTTCATAATTTAGAGTTTTCTCCCTTAGGCCTTGACTATATTTTGTTTTATCATTTAAGTTTTAACTTTTAATATGCATAATATATATGTATATACTAAATATTAGATTCTTATGAGTTTATATATATTTGTAACGATGCACCTTACTTACCTTACTATACCATTCGTTCCTCGCACCTTACGCGCACCGAACGCCCTTGGAGTCTTTCTTAGTTTTTCTTTTAAGAGGACTTAGGCAGGGCCTTCTAAGCCGTTTTCTGATCATAAAGTCCCCTTCTGCATGAGGTAAAAATGCAACCAAGGTCGTAGCAAGTCTGTATAGTTCATGGAAAAATTCACTTACTTGGACGTCTTCACCTGTTCATTAGCATCTTCTTGCACCAAACCTTTGAAAGTAGGGACCTTATTATTGATTCTAGACAACAAGTTGGTTAGGTCCCTCCATATGAAACTATCTATTCTCCAAATAACTTTTAGAAATAGAGTCTGATGCTTGTCTAGCCTTCTATTGAGAAAGAGGTGCCTGGGCTAACTTTAGCACATTACTTGGGCTTCCTTGAGAAAAATTAAACAGGTACTTTTAAGGGTAGAGGAGAAGATGGTATCCTATGAGTGAAATGATGAACTCGTTTTCTATTATAGGCCCTAGACTCTTAAGAGGATTACAAAGTGCTTCTCTTGAAGAACGGGTATCAGTCATTGTGATAAAACGAAAGCAAGCACCCCGGGCTCGCTCGGCGACTCGCACCGGCCCGTCGGTAGGGTGACTTACTTGAGTGTTTTGTTCGCTTACTTGAAAGCGGAAGATCACCGTTTGAATGAAAAACCAACTTGCATTGAAAGAGAACGCTTACAAAAGAGACGGCCTAAGCCAGCCCGCGTTGAACGTCGCGGGTGAACGTTTATAGTGAGCCGGCCCGCGTTAAGCGTCGCGGGCAAACGCGTTACAACGGCCCCTCGATGGCACAACGGCGCTTTCGAGAGGTGCGTACGGAGGGGACTAGCACGAAGGCTACCGCACGTTGATCGCAGAGATCGCTTGGTTCGCTTTGGTCACTTGGGTCGGAGGCTCACCATGTCCCCCTATAGTTGCGCACAATTTGGCGCCGGTCGGCAAACCACACAAGCACCAAAAAGGCCTAGATAGAAATACAAGGGGGGGGGGGGGGGGCTCTTGCCCACGGGTTGTCACATATTCTCCCCCGCTTCGAAGAGCTTTGCGTCCTCGTAAAGCTACGGAATTCGCGCCTGGGATGTCGAAGGATGAGTCGATTGGAACGACTCAATGAGGCTTTGGGCTGTCGGTGGCATACTCTGTTTACTTACCCATGTGGCTTCCTTGAGGGGGCGGCCACGCCACTTGACGAGGAATTGTGAGCTATTCTCCTTGAGGATCAACTCTGCCTGTCGTTGTTCGATTGGATCTTCTACCAATGTGACTTGACGTCCAAAACGAGTATCAAGGCGGAAGCGTTTTAACAAACTCACATGGAACGAGTTATGGATATGAATTTCAGGTGGAAGAGCCAGCTGATATGTCACTTGGTTGAAGCGGTGACTAATTCTGTATGGTCCATAGTACCTATGATTGAACTTTGGAGTGAAATTCCTGGGTAAAATGATGTTCTTGGCATTTACTAGAACTAGGTCACCCACTTGGTAATCTGGCGCCTCTGTTCGGTTCTGATTAGCAATTCTTACCATCCTTTCTTTGCTCTTAATAAGGGCTTCTTTTGCCTGTCGTAGTTTGGCTTGCCAGTCTCGTAAAAAATTACCACATTCCCGGTCTGCTGCCACTAGCACTTCATCTGACATGAGTGCCATAGGTGTGATTACACTTTTGCCTGTGGCCACCTCAAACGGTGACATAGATGTACTGGAATGGATTGAGCTATTATAATGGAATTCTAAAATGTCGAGATGCTTGGCCCAATCCTTCTGGTCCGCTTGAATGTAACTCCTCAAGTAATTTTCTATGGTTTGATTGACTCTTTCTGTTTGCCCATCGGTCTCGGGGTGATAGGCCGATGAGAATCGAAGCTGAGTGCCTAAAATGGAGAAAAGTTCCCGTCATAAGTCGCTCATGAATCTAGTGTCCCGATCTGACACAATAGCCAAGGGAAGGCCATGATACTTAAACACCTTTTGGAAGAAGGTCTTTGCTACCACCTTTGCCGGCATAGGTGGCTTCATCGGTATGAAGTGTGCTTGTTTAGAAAAATAATCCACTACTGCCATAATTGCATTATGCCCATCGGATGTTGGTAGATCTGTTATGAAATCCATGCTGACCATGTCCCAAGGACGGTTCGGAACGGGCATGGGTTGGAGTAGGCCTGCCGGTTTTATCTTCTGCTGTCTTACTAATTGGCAGGTTGGGCATGTTTGAACATATTCAATGACGTCGTCTTTCATCTTCGGCCAGAACACATGCTCTTTTAGATGTTCATAACTTCTTCGTTGTCCTCCATGTCCTGCGAGCTGACAGTCATGCGCTTCCCATAAAAGCATCCTTTGTATTTCTGCATTGTCCGGAATATAAATCCTTCCCTTTCTATATAGCATGTTGTTCATGATTGTGTATTTTCCTTTGTGATCTAAGCCCGAGTGTACATCTTTGATGATCCTCTGTATATCCGGATCGGTTTGTTGCAACTTCCGAATTTGATCTTTTGTCTTACTCTCGGCCATGGAAATTGCGGCCAGCGTCGGTCTTCTACTCAGGGCGTCTGGCATGACGTTTTGCTTGCCTGGTTTGTGAATTATGTCTATGTCAAATTCAGCCAAGAAATCTTGCCACCTTGCTTGCTTGCGAGATAACTTAGGCTGAGTACAAAAATACTTGAGCGAAATATTATCGGTGTAAATCTTTGTGTGTTTATCTTGCACATAGTGACGCCACTTTCGCAAACAGTGGATCACCGCGAGCATCTCCTTCTCATGAGTGCTCCATCTTAACTCTGTACCTGAAAATTTGTGTGACTCATAAGCCACAGGGCGTCCTTCCTGCATAAGGACCCCTCCAATTGCCAATCCTGACGCATCTGTGTGGATCTCGAACTCTTTGTCAAACTCTGGCAACTTCAACACAGGGGCTTCGCACATCACCTGTTTGAGTTGCTCGAAGGCATCTTGTTCCTTAGGCCCCCACACAAAGCAACCCTTTCCTTTAGTTAACTCTGTGAGCGGGGCAGCCACTTTACTGAAATCTTTGATGAATTTTCTTGGAAACTGGCAGAACCCTATGAACTCTCTCACTTCTCTGACTGTTCTAGGCGGTGCCCATTGACGAACTGCTGTGATCTTATGAGGGTCTATCATCACTCCTTTGTCTGAAACCATGAAACCTAAAAATTCAACTGAGTTCATGGCAAACTCGCACTTTTCTGGCTTGGCATATAGCTGTCTTTCTCTTAGGCGCTGAAGGACGGCCCTTACGTGCTCTAGGTGTTCCTCAAGTGTGCGGCTGTATATCAAGAGATCGTCTATGTAGATGATAAGGAACTCATCTAACATATCTCTGAATCCATCATTCATCTCTCGGCAAAACGTGCCTGGAGCACCTGTGAGCCCAAAAGCCATGACCAACCACTCGTAGCTGCCGTAGCGCGTCCTGAACGCCGTCTTTTCAATATCCTGCTCTGCTATGCGAATCTGATGATATCCGGATCGGAGATCTATTCGTGTAAAGAATTTTGCCTGACCCAATCGGTCCATCAACTCATCCATAACTGGTACTGGATATTTTGTCTTGACAGTGATCTTATTCAAAGCCCGATAATCCACACACAACCGCATGCTGCCATCTTTCTTCTTAACGAATAAAACGGGAGCACCGTAGGGTGAACTACTGGGTCTAATGAAACCTTGTTGTTCCAGTTCCACCAATTGCCTTTTTAACTCCTTTAGGTCTGTCTCATTCATTCTGTAAGGTGCTTTGGCCGGAGGAGCATGGCCTTGCATGACTTCAATTCTGTGTTGGACCTGCCTGAGTGGTGGAAGCCCGCTTGGTAACTGACTTGGCAAAACATCTTCAAAATCTCTAAGTACTTCGTGAACTCTTTTATCGCCAACCTTCATCTTTTCACTTCCCTTTTCGTCTATGTCAATGGGGCTACACTTTATGACTCACAAATGTGCTTGAGCTCCCTGCTTCATCGCTTTTTCCACTTGCTTGGCCGTCAAAGGCCCTTGTGTCTGTTGTCTTTGCTCTTCCCTTGCTGTTGCGGCTACCGATTTCAATTTTCCTGCTTCTAAATTTAATTTCTTGTTCCCTTTTCCGTGACTGCTGGAGGGCATACTCTCCTGATACATTGGGGCCTTTCCTTTTCTTTGCCTGTCCGCCTCCTCTTTTGTTGTGGGAGGCGTGACTGTCTTGTGACTCGATTCCTGTGAACTCGATCCTGGGTTCTCTACCTTTCCTGACTTGCCTTGAGCTTCTAACTTTCCCTCTGGGGCTCTTCTCGGACTTCTATAATAGTCTACGACCACTATGTTCCCTTGCATGTCTAGCAAAAGTTTATCAATTCCTTTACCCAACATGCTGACCATGTATCGGTCCATGAATGAAAGTCCCACTATTACATCAAATTCCTCCAGTGGCACAACTAGAAAATCTAACTTTGCCGACCACTCCCCCATTGTCATACGGACGTTGAGGGCGATCTTCACATTATCGTCCCGACCTTGAGCGAAGGTAACTGACATTTCAGGAAGTTTACTCAAGGCCAACTGCAAACTAGCTGCACACTGAGGCGACATGAAGTTATGTGTTGCGCCTGAATCGACCAACACTGCTTTTCTCTTATTTCCAAACGTACCCCAGAAGTACATATTCTGAATCACTCGTAATGTCATTGGAAAGCACCCTGGCATCGCGGCCACGGTACCTACGTGCAGCGTATCATTCCCTGTTCGTACTTCTTCATCATTGTCATCTAGTTCTGTCAGGACCACATTCGTGTTTCGTCTTTGAGGCTCCTCTTCTACTTGAGCTGTTTGTACCCGCGTCTGATTATTATTGCGAGTACACTGGTGTGTCCAGTGATTCCCACGGCATGTTCTACAGAATGGCCGGGGATCATTCCTTTGCCATTGAGGCGCTGGCAATGCCCTCTGCTGGTTATTTCCATAATTGTTCTGGTTCCTTTGAACTGGTACATTACCGGTGTTCTGAGTGGTGTTTGCAGGACGGGTGTTTGTGTTGGTGTTCCCCGCACCCTGCTGATTCCTTCGTGGTGAGATGTTCTCGGTCTTGCGCATGCTTTGAGCACGACGGTTGCTCTCAGCATCCTGGTATCTTTCAGCCATGACAATGGCTTCTTCCCAAGTGGGGGGCGACTGTTTTTCTATCTCACGCCGCGTCCAAACGCTACATCCGTATAGGAACCCATGCAGCCGATCGAGATCATGCATCTCCGTTATCTGCAACATGAGTCTTCTATACTTGCGAATGTATTCGAACAACGGGCCTTCTTGTTTCAATCCCCTCCACTCGTCCCTGAGTTTGAAGGATTCATTTTGAGGAATAAAATACTCCTCAAATGCCGCCTTGAACTCCTTCCATGACTTGAATTCCTCCCGAGCAGACTCCGCCAAGAACCAAGCATCGGCATCGTCGGCAAGGAAGGAAGCGGCTATCTTGACCCAATGTCGCTTGCCCACTCTTTGAAGATCGAGGTATTGCTCCATGTCTCGAAGCCATTTGGAGACTGCGAGAGAGTTGCGTTTACCCCGGAATTTCTCAGGTGGACAAGGTTTGAATCTCCCATAGGAGTCTGAGTCGCTTCCATCGTCAGAGGAGGAGACGGGTCTGCGTCTTCGGGTCTGTGGCCGACGGCCCTGCCTAGACGTTCTTCCCGAGGTTTCTCCCTCCTGTAACTCAGGTTGCTTCCCCTTATCTTGGTCCTCCTTTGGTTCGACTGGCACTTTTAGAAGCTGCGCTAAACTAGCAATGGTGGACTCAAGACGGTCCATGCGAGTGTCCTGAGCCATCATCCATTCCATCGCTAGCGGTTCCTCTTTATCTCTTTCCAACGTCCCAAAATCATAATTTCGGGTGGGAGGCGGGGTTTGTTGACGCCTCCCCTTATTCCTCCGTTTTTCCCTTCCTGTTTCTTTGTGGCCGCCACCGCGTGGCTCCACGTCGCTGAGAAAGATGTCGTTGCCTTCACCCTCCATCGCGGTGTACTAAGTAGAACGTTAAGACTCGGTCCCCAGCACTGGTGTGACAACCGGTCCGTTCTCTCTTCCAAGGCCGCTTGGGTCGAGCGAGGCTCTGATACCAACTGTGATAAAACGAAAGCAAGCACCCCGGGCTCGCTCGGCGACTCGCACCGGCCCGTCGGTAGGGTGACTTACTTGAGTGTTTTGTTCGCTTACTTGAAAGCGGAAGATCACCGTTTGAATGAAAAACCAACTTGCATTGAAAGAGAACGCTTACAAAAGAGACGGCCTAAGCCGGCCCGCGTTGAACGTCGCGGGTGAACGTTTATAGTGAGCCGGCCCGCGTTAAGCGTCGCGGGCAAACGCATTACAACGGCCCCTCGATGGCACAACGGCGCTTTCGAGAGGTGCGTACGGAGGGGACTAGCACGAAGGCTACCGCACGTTGATCGCAGAGATCGCTTGGTTCGCTTTGGTCACTTGGGTCGGAGGCTCACCATGTCCCCCTATAGTTGTGCACAATTTGGCGCCGGTCGGCAAACCACACAAGCACCAAAAAGGCCTAGATAGAAATACAAGGGGGGGGGGGGGCTCTTGCCCACGGGTTGTCACAGTCATATACTTTACGGACCCACACTCTACTTCATTAACAATCTATCACAGGCTTGAATTATAAGAGAAAATATATGGACAAGTGTAAAACTTACTTCCAAGAATATTGCCTTGGAACCTCTAGTCTGAACAAGAACGGTACAAGGACTGGTAGACTTCTCACTTTTACAGTACATGATATAAGCTTAGAAACACCACAAACTGTAGTTTCACTTGCCCTCCTTCAGAGAGGACACCTGCTTTGGGTGACCCACCCACCTGAACTCTTTGACAAGCACGAGGACACCTCTCATCACAAGGTTACACAAGGAAGAAACAAAACACTAACATTCTGCTCGTATCTTCAAACTACCACCCACCACTTTCTACAGAGTCTCCTGGTAGAAAACATGAATCAATAAAAGATACCAACAGAGTGTGTTTCACAGATCAACTCTTGAGAATAGCAAATGGGGATTGAATTCTTCTTAAATAGGCCATGGGAGATTATTGCATCGCTGAATATGTATAAGAACTTGCATGGATGAAAATGACTCTACCCACTGCAATCGTCATGCACATCATGAAGTGATGGGGAAGGGACCCCCAAGGTGGTTGCCGAACACTGGCAGGTAGCTGCCCACTTTCAGGCAACTGCTCAAGTGGAGTCACTTACCACTCCCCACCACCCATTCTTGCTTTTGTATACTTTCCTTATTGCCTATGTGGGATTACCTAACCACTCCCCATGAACCCATACTTGCCTTTTACCCTTGTGCCTTCCATGCACATGAAGCAATGCCTTTCTCTGTGTGTCAAGGTGACCTACCTACATGCTGGTGCCTGGACCACCAACTTAAGCAGAAGATAAGTAATGGGTGAGTAACCAACCTTGTAGGGACATCCCTTCATAAAGTACCAGGCAACCAACTTGGATTAGAACTTTCGATAGGGCAACCAACCTTTGACCAACTCTTGAGTAGGGAAGGCCAATCAACTATCAGAGCAAGGGGACAACCAACTACAGAGCAAGGGGGCAACCAACTATCAGAGCAATGGGGCAGCCAACTCAAGCTTAGAAGGTGATCAACGGACCAATATTCTAACATATCAGAGCAAGGGGGTGACCAAATCAAGCTTGGGGGGTGACCAACTGACAAACCTTGTAGCAGGCTAGGCCACGAACTAAGCAAGATGGGTGACACATGCCATTGGGTGACCAAACCTCAGTAGCAGCTACCTTAGACCAAAATTGAGCGATCAAGCATCCGATGCCTTTCATGGACCATCAGGTTCCTTTCATGTGCCTAGGCGACCAACCATCAGATACCTTTCATGTGCTTGGGCAACCAACCAGGAGATGCCTGCCTCTCTTCCAACTCAGACAACCACATATTTTGTAGGAGACAACGAATTGGGCGACCACTGTTGTAGCGGTACATTATTGGGTCACCATCCTCATTTTTTCTAAAGGGGAATCTTACTTCCATTCCGATGCTCAAGCTACCTCTTCCACTTATCATCCCCTCCTCGGCTCACCTTCCTTGTGTCTGCAGATCCCACCGTTCTCTCCTGCGAACTTCCACTTAAGTGGACAAGGGTCACTCCGGCAACCATCTCCCTCTTCCATCCCGTGTTGGGGCAACCACCAGTAAATCTTCATGAGTTTCGAGGGACCACCCAGCTGATATACTAGCTTGGGTGACAATCAGAAACTCTGCTGACATGCACTCTACCTCACCTGCAATGTCTAGTATCTACAATTACCAACAACAAAAAACCTTCTTTGCTTTTCACTACAATCAATAAAGATACTATTTCACTTTAAAAAAGGAAGAAAGCAAGTATAATTGATAGTAGGTCAAAGGAGGAACAAGTATACTATATGGGAATATGATACATGTCCTTGAGGCAGATGGCACCTTGGATACTTTATAGAGAGACATTACAGATTTGAAATGGCATGCCTTCAGTCACAAGATAAAGGTTGAGAGGTTGTTGCACAAATAACTCTTTTTCTTTACAAAATTCAAATTTCTTATCAGATTGTTTAGTTATTGACAAGAATATATCTCAGAAAGTCTCAAAGTAATATCGATGTATACCAAAGACTTGTAAATATCATCTTCAATTATAACTTTAAAGAAACAGTAATTATCCCAAATACTTGCCTGTACGTTGTCAAAAGTTGACAACACAAACAGCGACAGAAGTGCTGCTGGAAAATTGTCGAAATGGAAGGGTGGATTTGACCAAACACGTGGGCCTAGTATCTGGGCATCAGTGAGATCATTTCCCACACATTCAATCTTATGATCCACCAAGGAATTGCATGATGCATATCGACCTCTGAACATTTGAACTCCTACTACAGAAAACACTGAGAACACTACAAACGTGAAAATCAATACTGATGTGACAGCAGGTATGGTGCGAAGAAGGTTGGTGGTCAAGACTTTCATGCCTTGTATACGACATAGCAGACGTAATGGCCTCAATGCACTAAGAATGCGAATTACTTTAAGTTGTGTAGGTTGCCAATTAGGATACAAAAATAGTGCATCCAAGATAAGTAGAAACAGGTCCAGAAAGTTGTATATATCACCCAAGTAGGGGTCTGGAGTAAGCAGAAACCCATAGGCAATAATTTTCATCAGAAACTCCAGGGAGAACATCTGCAAAGAAAAGAGACACTATAAATAACTTTACTGGAATTTAGCTTTTAAAAGATGTTCTAAACACTTCTTCTAGAATCATTTTGAACATTCTTTAAAGAGTGATTTACTTTTGCAACTCCAATAAAGAACTGAGTAAGCTACACGTGAGTAATGCAGCAGTGAACAGTACGGAGACTCCAATGGTAACTCACTTCTCAGGGAGTACATTGTATTTGGTACAAAACTGTCTTGTTTATTCAACAACCATGGTGCATAATTGCCTATACAATATTTACATTGGACAATTAACTAACTTTGCTGAATCCTGTATACTTCATTCATTTCAGTGCAACATAACTGTCTCTTTTGTTGCACCCTTTAGTGAGAATGCAATCTGCATCGGCAGGAATCTTACTCTCTTTTGAGGTATAAATCTCCACAAATAAGTATACAATTTTATTGAACTATCAAAATGTTCATAGTCTAGCAATGAATGATCCATTTTGCCAAATAGAACTTGCACAGCTCTAGACCAAGGGCCACATAATACACTCAATATTGATTTGGCAGAACGAGATTGTAAATTTTCAAAGGAGAAGGCTACGTATAACACTAAAAATTCGATTTCTCCCTGAGTGATAGCTGATCAATGTAAGACTTCAAATGATCAATATAATTCATTTTTCAATCATGTAGCTACATAGCTCTGACCAAAGTTTCCATTTTAATCGAGTCATTTGCCTTATGGATATAAAGCATAGTATAGATGTGTTATAAGTTTGTATGTTTGAATATTCATTATGGTCTTTTCATTTAAGAGTTGATAACTTATAGCATTAACTAAATAATTTTCAATTTCATCCAGAAACCATAAAAACTTGTATACAGTCATTGTTATTCCATTGAAACCATAGGCTGGTCACATACTTGCAGGACCAAAGTTTTATTGTAAACAAGGCAGATTCTTCATTGTTCATTAAGAAGACTAATTCAGAGGTTATTTATCTATGTGTTTATGTGGATGACATTATCATTATAGGAAATGATGCCAATGGCATCAAGAAGATCAAAGTCCAGAATGAAGGAGGAGTTCAAGATCAATGATACTTGGATTGCTTACATATTTTCTTGGCTTAAAAATTATCTACACAAATTCTGGTGTTTTCATTACTCAGAGAAAGTATGTCCATGATATACTAGTTAAGTTCAAAATGGAAAATGCAAAGATTGCAGGTACACCCATGAAATTAAACCATAAATTCAATACTCATGATGAAGAGCTTCTTGAAGACATTATAGGTTATCAAAGTCTTGTTGCGAGTCTCAATTAAACAACCCTAACAAGAGTGGATATATGCTATGGGGTGAGTACATTTAGTCAATTCATGCATACACCAAGAAAACTTCACATGGAAACTGTCAAATTGATCTTAAAGTACTTCAAGGGTACTATAAATGAAGGACTACTTTATCGATTTGCATCTAACTTGGATATCAAGCTATACTCTGATCCAGATTGGGCTAGCTCAAAAGATGATAGGAGCACCTCTGGCTACTTATCTTTTGTAGGGTCTAAGTTGATTTCATGGTCATCAAAGAAACAACCAATTGTGGCATTGTTATGAACTGAAGCTTAATATAGAGGGCTTACAAATGCAACACAAGAGGCAATGTGGTTAAAGCTACTCTACTAAGACTTGGGACTACATACATACACCCCAATTATCCTTGGAGATAATACTAGTTCACTACATTTGGATGCTAATCTTGTTTATCATGCAAGGACTAAGCACATTGAAGTGCATTATCATTATGTGAGAGAGAAGCTACTTAACAAGGACATACAATTGTCCTATGTATCAACAAACTTGCAATGTGCAGATATGCTAATGAAATCTTTGGATGAAACTAAATTGAATAGGTTGAAGATGATGGTTGGATTGCAGGAGATTAAAGAGAATTGAAGCCCAAGCATATTAGGCTTGAGGGGGAGCTGTTGGTGCAATTACTCCAAGCCTAAATGCTTGATCACTTATCCTAGAGTTCATATGTTCATTCATGTACTAGCACATGAATGACCTCTTGTAAAAGACTGATTTTTACTCCTTGTAAAAGTGCATAAGTGGAATCACTTCAATCACGAGTTGTTAGGAGAATCTTTCCACGAATTAATTGGTGAGGACTTATGGCAAATCAAGTCCGAAAACCTTGGAACACTTTTTAGGTAAAGATTTGAATTCAAATTTGAATCTTGGCTCCAACAAAAGGCTATAAAAGAGGACTGCCTAGTTGCATGGAATGCAACCACGAATAACAGAGACTTCAGAGGAATTTTTGTGGCATATTGAGCTCACATTATAGCTCTACTATTTCCCTCACATTGTACAATCATTCATTGCCAATGTCATTGTAATTTATGTGTATTAATACATATGGTTTTCTCATATCTCATATCTTCTACTCTGTCATGTATCACTCAGAACAGTGAACTTCACTGATCCATTTCTCAGTATGTACTTGATCATTTGTAGTGATCTAAGTTCCTATAGATTCATTAGACTGTCTATTTTCTTAATACAAAGTTTCATTTCAATTGACTCAACCATTCTCGAGTTATGTGCAAAACATTGACCTCTGGTCTGCATACTATTATCTCTCGAAAATATCGGTATGCATCTTTGATTTGCTAAGCATTATTCTTTGAGCATAGTTAATCATTTCAAGTGAAATAACTTGCAAAAGTTAGCTACCCAAGTTAGTTAGATATGCCCAATAGGATTTTGTTCAATTGTTAGAAGAGAACGAGAACAGTTGATTTCTCTAAGCACGTGTAGTGACCAAAATAGCAAGCTTTTGGTTCATAGTGAAACCCCAATTTATCTGTTTTGATCCAATGATTTGAGGATCATCTTCCAAAGTACTTGGGTGATTATTTGTGCTTACTGGAAAGCTTAAGAGGTCTACTTTGCAATCCTCAACTTAGTTTTGGCTGGTGTGAAGAAGGAATTTGTGGTACCATCTCATCTCTGGAAGGTGTCCACCATCTCCTCCAACAAGACAGACATATGGGCATGGTGCTCAGGGCCAAGGGAGTGGCTATCTTTGAGGTGAAGCACGGGATGAGAGAAGGGATGCTCCAATACAGTGTTGGAGATGCGATGGGTTTGGATGTTGGAGGAGATGGTGGATAGATGTTGGAGGAGATAGTGCATAGATTCCAGAGATAAAGTGGTGCTACAAATCCCTACTTCACACCAGCCAAGAACAAGTTGAGAGTTGTAAAGTGGAACTCTTTATCTTTCCAATGACCTTAAATAATCACCTAAGTGTGTTGGAGTATGATCCTCTAATCAATGGATCAAAACAGATGAGTAGGAAATTTAGTCTATTTTGGTCTATACACATGCTAAGTAAAATGAACAGTGCTCTCAACCTGCTAGCAATTGATTAAATTCCCTTTGGGAGTATCTAATTAACTTAGATAGCTACCAATCACAAGTTATTTCAATAAAAATGATCAAGTGTACACTTAGAGTGATGCTTAGCAAGTTGGATGACTATCCCCACATTTTCGGGCTGCTATAGTATGTAAGCCAGTGAGCAGAGTTTCAACGATATCTTTAGATTGAGTAAAGTAATGAGAATGAAACTTCATATCTATGAAATAGACAGTATTCTGGATGTATATCACTTTAAATCACATCAAATGATCAACTATGCACTGAGAACCAAGTCTGAGAAGTTTATTGTTCTGAGATGATCATGACAGAGAAGAGAGAGTGAGATATGATCAATGTATATGTACTAAATCACATAGGCTTACAAAGAAATTGGCAATGTATAATTGCACAATGTGAGGGTAGTGATGGAGCTATAGAATGAGCTCGGTAAACACTATAGGTCCCTCTCAAATGATCTCCAAATTGAGCTCTACTCATGCGAGATTTTGATCCATCTTTATAGCTTGGAGTTAGAGCCAGTTTTTGAATTCAAATTCAAGCTCTTACCATAAAGTGAATCCTATTCTTTAGGACTTACTTTCTCATCAATCAGTTACCAAGTAATTCGAGATTTGATTCCTCCTAACTCCATGTGAGAGTAGTGCAATTAACATATGAACTTTTACAAAGATAAAAGTAACTTGCTTTTTACAACAGAATAGTCATATGTGACTTTAAATGACTATATGGAATAAATGCTAATTGTCTAAGTATGTAGGCTTGGACTTATTTGCACCAACAACTCCCCCTCAAGCCTAACGTGCTTCGTTTCCATTTCTCTTTGATTTCCTTCAATCCAATCATCATCTTGAACATGTTCATCTTAGTTCCATCCAAGGATTTTGTTAGCATATCTGCACATTGCAAATTGGTTATACATAGGACAATTGGATATCCTTGCTAAGCAGTGTTTCTCTCACATAATGATGGTGCACTTCAATGTGCTTAGTCCTTGCATGATATAGAGGATTAGTGGCCAAATGAAGTGAACTACTGTTATCTCCAAAGATTATTGGAGTATAGGAATGTAATCCCAAATCTGTGTAAAGTAGCTTAAGCCACATAGACTCTTGTGTTTCATTTGCTAAACTTCTATATTCTGCTTCAATTGATGACAATGCCACAGTTGGTTGTTTCTTGGATGACCATGAAATTAGCTTTGAGCATGCAAAAGATAAGTAGCCAGAAGTGCTCCTCCTATCATCTTTTGAACTAGCCCAATCTGCATGAGAGTATAGCTTGATATCCAAATCTGATATGAATGGATAATACAGCCCTTCATTTATAGTATCTTTTGATACTTTAGGATCCTCTTGGAAGCTTCCATGTGAGGTTCTCTTTGCGTATGCATAAATTGACTTAATGTACTTACTCCATAGCATATGTCCACTCTGGTTAGGGTTGCATACTTGAGACTCCCTACAAGCCTTTGATAACCTGTAATATCTTCAAGTAGTTCTCCCTCATGAGAAATAAGTGTGTGGTTGAGCTCCATGGGTGTACCTGCAACATTAGTGTTCTCCATCTTGACTTTAACCAACATATCATGAATGTACTTCCTCTGAGTAATAAAGATAACAGAACTGAATAAACAAGTTCTAATCCAAGGTTGATTTTAAACTCTTTTATCATCTCAGCCTTGATTTGCTTGATGCCATTGGCATCATTCCTTGTAATGATGATGTTATCCACATAAACACATAGATAAATAACTTCTGAGTTAGTCGTCTTTGTGAACAAAGAAGAATCTGCTTTGCTAGCAACAAAACTTTGGTCGTGCAAATATATGACAAGCCTATGATTCCAAGCTCTAGGAACTTGCTTTAATCCATACAATATCTTCCTCAATTTACATACAAAATCAGGTTTTTCCTTGTCTTCATATCCTCGTGGTTTAGCCATGTAGACCTCTTCAAAGATCCATCCATTAAGGAATGCATTTTTAACATCTAACTGATACAAGTTCCAACAAGTTCTGCTGAAGCAGCAATACTTAGTAAAACTCTGATTGTTGGCATCTTAGCCACATGTGAGGTTTCCTCATAATCCACTCCATGGGTTTGAGCAAACCCCTTTGCTACTAGCCTTGCTTTATACTTGTTGATTGAACCATCTGAATTCTTCTTTACTTTGTAAATCCACCTGGATCCTATTACCTTCATGCTTGGTTTCTTATGGACCAAATACCAAGTATTGTTCTCCTGAAGTGCTTCAATTTCTTCCTCCATAGCTTCTCTCCATTCTTCCTTCTTAATGGCTTCTTCAAATGAAGAAGGCTCCTCTCACATAGAATCTTTAGTCATGTATAAAGAATGCTTGGTGACTAGTGATGTGTCATAGCCATACCTTATGGGTTTCTTACTCTCCCTTTGAGATCTTCTAAGTGCTTGATTGGATGACTCTTGAATGTCTTCTAATTATTTGAATTTTGTCTTGCCTTTGGATTTCCAAGATTTGAAGTCAATCTGTTCTTCATCGACATCTTTTGATATTTGTGGTTCTTCTTGAGTCAGAGTTGGAAAATCACTTTCCAAATCATAGGATAGCTTTATTTTCATTCAACCATCTTCAAACCAAGAGTTATTTTCATCAAACACCACATCCCTACTAATTGTAAATCCTTTGTTAGTGGGATTATACAACCTATATCCTTTCTAATTTTGGTCGTAGCCAATGAATATACATCTTTCAGCTTTTGGATCAAGCTTTCCTCTAATCTCTGAGGGTATATGTGCATAAGCAATGCACTTGAAGATTTTACAATTGTCTAGGGAAGGTCTCGTACCATTCCATGCCTCATAAGGTGTCATTCCATCCAAGGACTTGGATGGAAGCCTTGTAATTAAATATGTGGCTCTGGAAACAGCCTCTGCCCATAAGTAATTTGGAAGTTTCTTTTCATTCAGCATTGATCTTGCAGCCTCTACTATTAGTCTATTTCTTCTCTCTTCCACTCCATTCCGTTCATGAGTGTACCTTGTTGTAACCTCTCTCTTTATGCCTCTATCCTGTAGGAATGAGTCAAATTCATGTGAGAAATACTCACCACCTCCATTAGATCTCAACCTCTTCAAGCTTCTACCTGTTTGATTCTCAACCAATGCCAAATACTTTTTGAAACAAGTGAAGACTTCATCTTTATGCTTCATAAAGTAAAGTATTGTCCATCTACTATAGTCATCTATGAATGAAACATAATACCTTGATCCTGAGATTGATGGCTCTCTACTAGGACCCCACATATCTTTGTGCACAAGCCCCAAGTAGTCTTCATATATGTATCCCTTTCTGTTTAATGGTTTCCTATGTGATTCGCAGAATTGGCATGCTCCACACTTGTAAATCATGCGTTGCTTGGATACATTTGGAATGCCAAGCACACTCTAATCCCTACATATTTGCTTTAGTTTCCTTTCACCTATATGACATAGTCTCTTATGCCATATCTCCAATTCAGATAGGGTTTGATCTTTGTAATTGAAGAGAGCAATATTTCTGGTATCTTAACTTCAAATGTAAAGAGTCTACCAGATTTCTCAGCTTTTGCAATCCTCATGAAGCCTTGTTTAGGGTCCTCCACATATGCTCCATATCTTGTGAATCTAACCTGTAAGCCCTTCTCAACAATATGCCCCAACACTGATTAGGATTTTTGTTATGGTTGGCATATACAATACCTTGCTTAAGAGGTTCATGTTACCATCAGATGCTTTAACATTTCCAATCTTCTTTACAAAGTGCCTAGTGTCATCACCTCTCTCCACTTCATGCTTCCCTTTAGGTTCTTCAAGATCAGGTAACAATGCTATATTTCCAGCCACATGATTGGGACAACCAGAATCAATATAGATTAGATGCTCATCATCTTTATCTTGCTTGGATGTAATGTTCATGATCAATAGAGAATCCTCTTGGTCTACTGTATAGTTGTTGTTGCAGCCTTGGTTGTAATTATGATAGTAATTGCTTCCTCCATTATTGAACCTACCTCTTGATTGTCCATAGCTTCCTCTGTGGAAGCCTCTTCCTCTCTGATTCTTTGTGTTCTTGAAGCACTCATATGTGGTATGATTGGTCAAGCCATAGATATTGCAAGGTGAAGAGTTGTATGATCTCCCCCTCCCTTGCTTTCCTCCTCTGCCCGTTCCTCTAGTACCTCTTCCTGTACTTGTGAAATTCACTTGAGAGGTACTTGCCTCTTCTTCATTCCTTTTACCCTTGCCTTTATCTTGCCTCAACCACATGGAAGAAACGCCGATGTCTTTGAGAATGGCGGATCAAACACAAGTGAAGCCTGCGGGTCTTTTGAAGAATATAAGCACAGTTGTGGGCGGTCTAGAGTTTAAGGTTGATTATCTGATAGTAAAACCAAGGACCTCAGAGGCTACCTTCTCGATCCTACTTGGACGGCCATGGCTGGTGCAAGCCGAATGTGTGCATGACTGGCGCACAGGTTTTATTTCAATAGGGCCAAAGTCTGATCGGATTCAAATACAAGTATCCCCACCCTCGAGCAACAAGAAGAAGACAATAATAGTCGATGAGATGGACAAGAAGGAGAAGGAGAAAGCAAGGCAAGAGAGTGCACGAGCTAGGTTCTCTTTGAACACAGACACCTACAAGAATCTGCTTCAAGACGGGTTCAACTTGCAGCTCTTTAAGAATCAAGACACGAAGATGGGAGAGTATCAAAATCCATTACTCTTTAACGACGATTCCGATCAGGAGCTCTTTAAGAATCAAGACACGAAGATGGGAGAGTATCAAAATCCATTACTCTTTAACGA
Organism: Ceratopteris richardii; assembly: GCA_020310875.1. Classification (NCBI taxonomy): domain Eukaryota; kingdom Viridiplantae; phylum Streptophyta; class Polypodiopsida; order Polypodiales; family Pteridaceae; genus Ceratopteris; species Ceratopteris richardii. The sequence continues at coordinate 35,824,408 of CM035416.1, forward strand.
CGATTCCGATCAGGAGTTGCTGGGATGGTTGACACATACAAGAGAATTTGAGTGCTACATGTTGAGTATAGACGCAAGTAAAAACAAAGTTACTCAATCCCTGGAGAAGGGAACTTCAAGAGAAGAGTTTAAACTGGAGTTAGCTCCGACAAGGGAAGTGCAACAGTTGCGAGAAAGAGTTAGAATGCTAGAAGCAGAGATTCTAAAGAGAAGTCGAGAATCGGAAAAAGAAGCGAAGAGTAAAACTAAAGTGTCGGAAGCCATTGCAAAAGCTGAATTGAAGAAACTAGGTTCAATCGAAAGAGAACAAGACAAGGATTTACTGGCCAACCATGCACGCGTGATTGGAGAGCACATTCCAATCACAACTTCATCAAGGAATAAGGAATATTCGCGGGAAGCTCAGTTGGAAAGGTGGGAAGTTTTTCCAGAAAAGTTCTTGAGTGTAGGGTCAGAGCTACCAGACAGGGTACGAGATTGTATTAAAACGACACTTAAAAATTTCAGCGAGGCCTTTGCATGGTCGTACAGTGATTTGAGAGGAATTGATCCCCGAATCTGCCAGCATTATATAGACTTGGAAGAAGGCACACGACCAATATGTCAACGACTCAGGCGAACGAATCCAGTCTACTCGGAATTGATCAAGCTGGAATTGACCAAATTATTGGAGGCATGATTCATATACCCCATTGCATCCAGCGAATGGGTATCACCAATTGTAGTTGTTCCGAAGAAAAATAAGAAAATCCGTATTTGCATAGATTATCGAAAATTGAACGAGCGCACAAAGAAGGATCATTTCCCCTTGCCATTCACTGATCAAATATTGGACAGAGTGGCTGGCCATAAGTTGTACTCATTTTTGGATGGTTTCAGTGGGTACAACCAGATCCAAATCCATGAAGAGGATCAATCAAAAACTACTTTCACGACAGAATGGGGTACGTATGCATATCGTGTGATGCCATTTGGATTATGCAATGCACCGACCACATTCCAGAGAACAATGATAGCTGCATATCAAGACTACTTGCAGGATTGGATGGAGATATTTCTTGATGACTTTGCAATCAGAGGCGACAATGAAAACATGATGGAGAGGATCGAAGCAATTTTAAGAAGAAGCATTGAAAAAGGCATCGCATTAAATCCTGAAAAGTGTACATTTGGAGTACGAAGAGGATTGCTTTTGGGACATGTTATTTCCGAAAAAGGGATTGCGGTCGACGAGGATAAAGTGGAAAAGATCGGACAACTTCCACCACCGCAAAATTTGCGACAACTCAGAGGATTCTTGGGCCATGCGAATTATTATCGACGTTTTATATTAAATTTTGCATCCATAGCGGCACCACTGACGAATCTCTTGAGGAAAGACCAACAGTACCAGTGGACTGGAGAGTGTCAAGTCGCATTTGACTCGATCAAAGAGAGGTTAATAAATGCACCGATTTTGGTAGCACCTGACGAAGGAATTTCGTGAATACCGACGCTTCTCATACTGCGGTTGGAGCAGTACTATGCCAAGCCGACGAAAAGAAGTTGGACCATCCTATTTACTATGCAAGTCGCAATTTAAATAGCATTGAGAGAAACTACACGACTACGGAGAAGGAATGCCTATCGATGATCTTTGCGGTGAACAAGTATCGGCACTACTTGATGGGAAAGCATTTCACGTTTTATGTGGATCATGAAGCCCTTAAGTACATCATTAATAAACCAGAGTTATCAGGGCGATTGATGAGGTGGATGCTACTTCTCCAAGAATTTCAGTTCACAGTAGTGACCAGACCAGGCAAAGCGCATATATTGGCTGACCATTTATCTCGAATTGTTAATGAGGAGCCAATCTCTGGTGTGCCCGATGATGCTTCTGATGGGCATCTATTCCAGGTTGAAGCTAAAGTACCTTGGTATGCCGACTTGGTGAATTTCTTGTGCACTACTAAATATCCGCCAGGAGCAAGCAAGAGAGAGAAGCAAAAACTGTTAGCATTGGCGAAGCACCATAGCATCATTGGGGGGCAACTCTATCGATATTTTGTTCATGAGAGCATTTATCGGAGGTGTCTTGAGGAAGAAGAAGCAAATCTAGTGCTGAGGGCTTTGCATGACGAACCTTGTGGTGGACATTTCGCTGGTGAATTGACGGCAAGAAAGATTTTATTAGCTGGGTATTGGTGGCCAACATTGTTCAAAGACTCGCACACATACTGTAAGAAATGTGACAAATGCCAACGAATGGGCAAACCCACATTAGCACATGCTCCTCCTCTTACGCCGGTGTTGGCTCTTAAGCCGTTTGAGAAGTGGGGAATTGATTTTGTGGGGCCTATTGATCCTCCCTCACGACGAAGATCCAATAGGTATATCTTGGTCTGTACGGACTATGTTACCAAGTGGGTGGAAGCCAAAGCTTTGAAAACTGACCGAGCTATTGATGTTGCTAAATTTTTGTATGAACAAATTATCACTCGATTTGGATGCCCGTTGGAGATAGTGAGTGATAGAGGGACACATTTTGTCAACGAACTGATCGAAGAATTAATGGAATTATATAAGATCAAACATAGAAAGAGCACTCCATATTACCCGAGAGCAAATGGAAAAGTGGAGGTCACCAACAAAATTCTTGAGCAGATTCTGACAAAGACAGTCGCTGTGCATAGGAGAGACTGGGATGAGAGACTTCTGGAAGCTTTGTGGGCATATCGAACATCCTACCGAGTGACAACTAAGAGCACTCCGTTCTCTCTAGTATATGGCGAGGAAGCCATCTTCCCCATCGAAAAAGAAGTCCCGACATTAAGAGTGGCTATTAAGGCCAGGTTGAGCGAGGAAGAGTCATTGAAGGAAAGGTACATACAACTGGTCAAGCTGGAAGAAAAGAGACTCATTGCACAACAAAGTTTGGAAACTATTCAGAAGAGACGTAAGGAGAGGCATGACAAGAATCTCAAAACCTATGTGATTCAAGAAGGGAATTTGGTGCTAGTTTACGATAGTAAATATTATAAATTCCCGGGGAAGTTGCAGACAAGATGGGCAGGACCGTTTAAGGTGGTGGAACTCAATTCCAATGGTTCCATGCAAATTCAAGATTTACGAGAAGAATATGCTCCCGTGAAGGTTAACGCGCTTCGAGTTAAGCCATATTTCAAGTGATATTAGGACGGGAGAAGCCAGATGAGATTCAAGCAGAAGGACGAAGTAGATTCCTTGTACATACATGTATAGTTATATATATATATGCGCATATGTAAGCTATGATTTGTGTGTCATAAATATTCTTCCTTGTTAGCTCTAGAAGCTTTGGACTTCTAATTATATTTTTTGTGTTATGCAGAGACTATTAGAGCCTAAGTAACAAAATGGAAGACCAAATTACGCAACTCTACTTGTACGAGTTAAGGATATATTTCTCGGACCAAACGTTCGCTCGCATGGACATAGATGTCGACGACTTTGAGACGGAATACGATGTTGAGGAAACGCATTGGCTGGTATGCTTTATAAACCAGGGTTTGGGTGTTGCATTTTATATTGAGTGTTTTGAGGAATACCTAGCTCGACATGTAGGATGGGCGGGAGATCGATACTACTATTTTGATTCCTCTAGGGAAATGCCTAACGAGGAAAACGATATCACGTGGGCTTGGGCAGATGTGCTAACGCTAGGAAGTGATGACGGAGCTCCTGAAGTCGAGCCTGACTCGCCTTAGAAAATTTGTCGGGATGCGAGTACGATGTGAGACTACATGAGACATTCCGGAGACTCACATTCTAGGACACCTAGGGATAGGTATACGAGGGACTAAGGCATAGCTGGCTGTAGTTACCTAGTGAAAAGTCAAATCGATGAATACATATGTAGTGTCTGTAATTGAGAGAATGGAGTGAAGAGGTGGTTGATCTGTCAAAGGCTAGTGTGTATATGTTTTGCATGCATGTGTGGGAAAAGTGGGAAAGTCCCTTTCTTCCTCTCCCTAATTCTCAGGACTTGGGTAAACTAATTAACTATGAAAAGAAAAACGAAGAAAAGTAAAGAAAAGAAAAAATATTGTGTTGTTGTGATCGTACCAATGCGCTATGGTGGGCTAGTAGGTGGGTGGATTTATCCTCGCTGGGTGGTTAGGACCACGAGCCGCAGCTAGTTTCGCCATAGGCTTGGGAGGTATATGTTTGTGTCTTAGCTACGCGCCATAACGGGTTGGTAGGTAGGTGGAGCCATCGTGGCTGGGTAGTCACGACCACGAGCCGCATCAAGCTTCGTTATGGGCTAGCTGATATATGTTATGTGTTATCATGGTGTGTTTGTGTGTTGTGCGCTTCATTGCGTTGGTAGATGGGTGGAATCAACCTGGTCGGGTGGTCAGGTCCACGAGTCGCATCCAGTGTCAATGTAGGCCAACGTATGATTAAAATAAAATTTTCATATGAAGTTATTCCCCACTCCTTAGGGGGAGAGAGAGAGAGGCAAGGGCGATGATCGCCTGGAAGGGAACGTTATTTGCTTGTGTGATTGGTATGTGTTGGCTTGCGACAGATCGGCTCACTCTGAATCAACATTCTTGAAGGCACGGAGACTCTATATGTAATTATGGATGAGGCTTTAGCGAGGTAATGCAACGGTCTTGCTTTATAACTAGTGTGCTCTATCTCAGGGTTTTTCTAGTGTGTGAGACACTCCAAGGTTCTGATGTATGTCTTCACTTGTACTCGAGTTTCGATGATTTTTGTAGGACGACGATGGGGATTCTTCGGAAGTGCGTAGTCATGGAATGATTGTACATAGCGAATAGTAGGTGCAATAATGGGGTATGCATTTTGGGTATTTTTGCTTGTCCTGTTGGATTCATTTCAGTTGTTGTTGTTTATTTCGGTATTTTCTTTTCTGTTTTCCGCAATGGTAGTTGCATGTGTAAAATATGGAAAGGTATGTATGTGTTATCTTGGTTGAGACCATTTTTCATAATTGAATGTATGAGCAAATTGATGCATGGCTGAAATGGGATTGCATATATGTGCATTTTCTTGGATCATTTTGGAAGTGATTGATTTATATGTATTCATGAGTGATTTTTTTAGCACTAATAGCTTCGATGAGTGCAGGTTCAGTGGAAGTGGCGGCTCGATGAAAAGATATGTGAACTAATTGAAAATTGACACGTTCATGGTTGTTTGGATTTTATTGCAGCAATAGTGGCTCGTCGAGGACGACTTCGCAAATAAGAAGAGGGAAGTATGTTAGCCCCAAAAATGGTTGATTTTTATACACTAATGCGGTTCTATTTGACAGGAAAATACGCTTGATTTCAGGTACTTGAAGAATGAATTTGATGAGTGACGAGAAGCATGTGGAGATACTGATTGCAGGGATGTGGAGAAAAGGGATTGAGCATGGAGGAGCTGTAGATGGAAAAGATGGTGGTAGAATTTTGGGTGCTTGGGAAGTTGACATGAGAGGTGAATTTCCACTTCTCTTTGTATCCAAAAAAAAAAAGAGGCACGGACTAAGTTTCCGCATTCTGAGGTGGTCAAGAATTGCAAGGAAAATTGGAGCACTTGTAAGGTCAGAAGTTACACGGTACCACCTACAAAGACTTGGTTTACAGATGCTTGGGGATATTCATCTGGCCTGAACTTTCCTTCCTTCGTAAGAACAGAAAAACATGGTGGTAAAAGTATCATATGCCCAAAATTGATACTCATAGCCACTTCTATGACTCCCGTTGAGTGCGAGATTGCTAAGCTCATGGGCTATGCAGATACTATCATCATGAAGCCTCCCAATCGCGTGCCAACCTCTTTGAAATGAAGACTCCAATCGTGGCCGACATGGAGGACGGTGCCGCAGGAATGACTGCCATGGATGTCGACGGTGGCAATGATATATCTGATTTCTTCTGCGATTCCATAGCTGAAGCTCGTCCTCACGTTGATGCAGACTTTTTCAACTCATTCGAGGACGATTTCGATGACTCTGACATCGCTTAACCTTTTTATGGCGCTGCATCAGAGAAAGATGTTTTAAACTTTTCAGAGACTTCCCCCCTCCTTTCCGTTTTTTTGCCAGAAAAGGGGGGTAGGCCGTTTTTTTGGCAGCTCTGACGAAAAAGAAACAAAAAGAAGAAGTGGGGGGCTCTGGACAACAGAAGAACGGAAAAGGGGGGAAGGACTAACTCCTTATTTGTGCATGTACACATCATACTGGGGGGCCACGAACAGAGAAAAGGAGTGGCAGTCGTGTATTCACTTTGGCGGGCTTTATCTGCTGCAGAGAGGTTTTTTTCGCGATGTACACCGCTCGTAGGAAAATTCACGAGGAGAATGGGCTTGAGCCAGATGATTTTGAGGAGTCCGTAGCGCAGGCGCTGTTTGATTTTAGAGAATTCTAACCAGGAGCTTAAGAGTCATTTGAGGGATCTGTTCATCAAACTCTGCCAAGCAGGTTGATATATCAGGAAATAGGAAGGCTGTCATTATTCATGTCCCTTACAGGCTACGGAAATCTTTCAAGAAAATTCATTCTCTCCTTGTTCGAGAATTGGAAAAGAAATTCAGTGGGAAGGATGTTATTATGATTGCCACCAGGCGCATCCTCAGGCCCCCAAAGAAAGGTGCTGCAGCTGTTCGTCCCCGCAGTCGCACCCTGACATCTGTTCATGAGGCTATTTTAGAAGATTTGGTGTATCATGCAGAGATAGTGGGAAGCGAGTAAGATTCCATATAGATGGCTCAAGAATTATGCGGATGTATTTGGATCCTAAGGAAAGAAACAGCACAGAGTACAAGATGGAAACCTTTAGTGGTGTTTATAAGAAGTTAACAGGGATGTTCTATGCTTCGAAATGTGGAGAGACACTTCTGTGTTCAATTCAGTAGTCTGCTCTTAAAGCAACAGTTCCACGTCTGCTCTCTTCTCTGGATAATACCGAGCTCGTAGGCTGGAACTGCTGAAAAAGGAAGGACGAAATCCGAGGAGAACATTGCTTCTTGGTAGCTGGGACGCAGAAGAATTTGGAATGGAGGGAGGAAGGGAGTTCTCCCTGTGCTCATGTGGCTGAAGAGGGCTGGGGATTTCGTCACCTCTCGGCAACAGCAGCTGGTACGCACGGGAAACAGTGAGAAGAAGGGGGAGCTGGGGGTATCTCGGAAGGGGTGATGCACGCACCTCCTTGCGAACTCATCCTTCCAATAGCAGAGGGCTGTTGTGCAAAGTCGGAAGTAACCCGTGGGTCGACGTTATGTGAGGACCGATTCGTGCGACGAAGTACAACTGTTGGAAGCAAACTCGTGGTAATTCAGTTTTATGCTATTTTATGTATATATGTTTTATGAGGATTGATGGGACGTATGTAGAAACACTCCATATAAATTGAATCGGGCATATACACAATTGCACTGCAATATGTCATTTCATATGTATGATCTACCACATATGGTAATGTGCTGCAGAGATGCGAAATACATAAGTTCAACAGCAACGAGTTATCTACATGTTAAGGATATGATGTTTGTAGAAGATGAACTGATACGTAAATTTATGGACTGCAAATCTAGAGATACTTAAGTTGTTCATCAGATACTTAAGTTGTTGATGAACGTGTTAACCTTCATTAATGCCCAAACAACTAAAATGCATGTTTCTGTAATGCACGTCTTGCAGAAAGTAAAACAATGTATAAAAGGTATAATGTGTATTGAATGAGCTTTGAGTCATATGATCTCTGAAGCGCCTGATGTTCTTTGATGATGAGGATTATGGTTCATGCCTAACATGATGCAGGTATAAAGAGAGAAGTGGAAAAGAGGTAAACTCGTGATGCCTATTGTAAATTGTGATTGATCCTTAGGTCTAAAGCTATTCTTTGAGATCTAGTACAGACAACATGATATAAGCATGGTCATATTGATTTGTGAAGAAAAAAGGGCAGCAAGCCTTCATATATGTGATGTCGCTGTCATATGCAAGTTCTAAGGTGAAAAGACGAGTTGATTGCTCTTGAGATAGTTGTAAGCATTATAAGTTGGTATAATGCTAAAAATATGAATGAAGTATTGGATGCTAAAATAAGAACAGGTGACACTCGTGTGACATTCAGATTAGCTACAGATTTCTTGCATAAGTAATTGGGCACACTTAAAAAGGGGAGGAAAGCAGAGGACACAGGGGGTTGTGATTGGTTGTTATTACAGTACCCGAGAGTCTCTCTCTTGCTCTTAGACAAGAGCTGCAAGTGTGCATGGGCAGAGAGGGAGGAGCCCCGGTTCATTGAGAAGAGAAAGAGAGTGAATAGAAGAAAGGGAAATTTTTTAGTGACTGGAGTCCGTGTCAGGGAGGAGCAGATAGAAGGTGTTTTCTCCCTTGGCTTGATCGATCGTTGCCTGTTCCCTGTGCTCTCGGGAATTGGGGAACTAGCTCATAACAAGGCTGGGTGGAGGAGAAGGTTGAGCAGACCAAGGAAGGGATGGAGATGAAGCAAGGTATAAGGATTGATCGTCCGTGGAGCCGAAATCCCTCTTCTGTGCATGGCATCATTCTTGAGGACTTAGTTGGTCCAATTAAGAATTATTGACAGAGCTATAGTGCGTGCACTCTCTTATTACAAAAAACGAACAAAAGGTTGCTGAAGGTGGGGGTGAGCTGAGCAACTCGTTCCTTCTGTGATATAAGATTTTGAGCTCGATTCTTGCTATTTGTTTGTTTCCTTGCCCCGTGACGTGTGAAGAGTTGATAAGGAATAAAAGAGGAGATACTATGAAGGAGAAGACAATGAACTAAGCGGATTCAGGAGGTGTGAGTAAGGAAAAAGAGGGATGTTGTCACAAGTAATCACTAGGGCCGAATAATTATTGGTGCATGTATCTTCTTCGTGTCCTCCAAGGATACCTTGGAGTGAGGTTGGGAACTTAGGCAGATAGAAGCTGATCTAACATCAAAAATTTTAAGCAATTATCATCGGCCATAAGCATTTGTGGGCATCTTTTTCCCTTGGGCTTCATAGCATTACATTTTGGTGCGTCTTCCGAGAAGCATGTGAACTAGTACATATACAAAGGAAGGATTCTTCGAGGGATAATTGTGGGCTCTAGGTAATCCAAGTGGACCAATTGCGAGGGGTTAAGCAAAATAAAGGCTTCCACAATCATCTTTTCCTTGGGCTTAAGAGTCATTCATTTTGGTGCGTTTGCCGGGAATAGCTTGGTACGTCTCTATAAGAGAGTGCCATAGGTTCGCCTAGCTCCACCGGTTGGCCGAGCTTGCGGACCCCACGATCTAGTACATGAGCGAGGGGAGCTCATCATCAGTAGCAACACAAACTCAAAGAGAGGAACGCGCTCAGAGAAGAGCTCTTGAAAGAGAAAGGAGAAGGTGGGAACCGCCATGTGAGTGGACCTCAATTGGCTCGAAGAAATCAGTCAGAAACGTGTACTCCTGTAGGAGAGTCTCGAGTCAAGTACGGAAGTTTGAAGGAGGGATCCTAAAGCTACGTGTGCTAAATTTTTGGGATCGAAGTGATATTGATATCACACCTCTGTTCGAAATGGCTCAGCGGATTTCCGTTCACTTGGGGGACTTCACCAAGTTTTCAGGTACTTGGGACGAAGATCCGGATAGTTTTATCCAGTTGTTTGAGGTTACTTGTGAGGCCAATGACGTAGTTGACCAGGATCAAAGGTTGAGAATTTTTCCGGCTATTCTCCGTGATGAGGCAGCCAATTGGTATGGAAATTTGACACCACAAGAGCGTGGAACTTATCAGATGCTCAAGGAAGCCTTCTTGGCAAAGTTTCGGCGACAGGGCTTCCAAGATAGATTGGCCCAACAAATGGATTATTTGCGACAAGGAGTCAATGAGAGCATCGATAACTACATTCAAAGAATGGAAACGTTGGTAAGAAAGATGGGCGCGAATGCCCCGAACGATGAGACATTGAAACGAAGATTCATTTCAGGATTGAGAGATCCTACGGCACAACAGCATATCAGCCTGACAAGACCTGCGACCTTAATGGATGCTAAAGAGCAAGCGAGGCTTTGGGAGGAAGTACAATTATGCCAACAAAGGAAGATGGAGCTCTTATACGAGCCTATGGGAGGCCCAGGAAACATACCAATGAAAGATCCTGGCCAAGGAAGTCCTGCATTGACGACCCCAGCTTTTGTAGCTGCCACTAGCACACCAGTCGAGGTAAAACCTATGCTAACTGAAGAACGAATATTGGAATTGGTCACGCAAGCTATAAAAGCTGCCACGATAACTCAAGAGACATATACAGTAAAACCAGAGGTCACAACAAACCCGAATCAAGTGTTTCGATCAAATACATGGTGTGGAAAGTGCCATGGTTACGGCCATTTTGCTTCAGAATGCCCTACAGTCTCGAGAGTATTCACAGATAGATCGCCACCTAAGATGCGTTGTACTTTTTGTGGAAAGACAAATCACACAGAGGACCGATATTACAACAAGAGAGCCTATGAAGAAAGGACCATGAAATCAGGAGATACAAGAGAAAGACCTTACACGGGATTGCCCGCTCAAAGTGTACCACCTACATCTCGTTGGGAAAACAGACCGACTTATGGATATGGTGCTCAGGGTCAAGGAGGAGACTATCCAAGAGGAGCCACGCGGGATCAAAGAAGAGATGGTCCAATCTAGTGCTGGAGATGTCATGGCTTTGGCCACACTCAATCTAGATGTCCAAACGAAAAGAAGCCAATTGATTATACCCCACTATGTAGGTACTGTAGTGGAGAGGGCCACTTTGATGAAGATTGTCCAAAACGAAGAGCTGCCGCCGGCAAGGAAAAAGGACCAGTAGGGTCCTCGAACTATGTTGATACTCAAATGCATTCCACATCGAGAGTTCAAGAGCACGTTCCTACGATCGGAGTAGTGTTCAAGACACCGAACCCTCAAGAAGGCTCTAGCTCGTCAATGCACTTTGTGGATGCCTACGAGGCCAAGAAACCCCACAAAGATCCAACTGTGGCAGTAGTCACAAGGACTCAAGAGTATTCGAAGAAGAATCCAGGAGGCGAAGGTGAAGAAGGGAGTCAAGAGAGGATAGCTGAACACGAAGAGGTAGAAAACCAAGTTGGAGGACTTGTTGAGCAGCAAGAGCTTGAGGATGGGGAAGAGATTGAGATTCTTCCACCCGTGACCAAGGAGTTTGTGCCGGGCATAGCACCATTCCCTGAAAGATTGAAAGCTCCTAAAATTAGAAAGGAAAGACAAAGTTCGGAGGAAGTGGATATTGTAAAGTTGCTAGCTGACACGGAAGTCACGTTGAACATTGGCACATTGCTAAAATGTTCACCTATTTATAGGAAACAATTCTATAACGAATATATTAAGAAGCCGAGGAAAGCTCGAGATAAAAATAGACCAGATAAGGATATCCAAGGAATCATTCAAAGTATTACGACGCAAATTGATTCAAATGCTCCAGTTGTGACGGTCGAGATTAAAGGGTATGCAGTCCCTGGTGCTCAGTTAGATAGTGGAGCCGCAGTCAACCTTATGACTGAGTTCATGATGAAAGCCTTAGGCCTCAACCACATGGAAGAAACGCCGATGTCTTTGAGAATGGCGGATCAAACACAAGTGAAGCCTGCGGGTCTTTTGAAGAATGTAAGCACAGTTGTGGGCGGTCTAGAGTTTAAGGTTGATTATCTGATAGTAAGACCAAGGACCTCAGAGGCTACCTTCTCGATCCTACTTGGACGGCCATGGCTGGTGCAAGCCGAATGTGTGCATGACTGGCGCACAGGTTTTATTTCAATAGGGCCAAAGTCTGATCGGATTCAAATACAAGTATCCCCACCCTCGAGCAACAAGAAGAAGACAATAATAGTCGATGAGATGGACAAGAAGGAGAAGGAGAAAGCAAGGCAAGAGAGTGCACGAGCTAGGTTCTCTTTGAACACAGACACCTACAAGAATCTGCTTCAAGACGGGTTCAACTTGCAGCTCTTTAAGAATCAAGACACGAAGATGGGAGAGTATCAAAATCCATTACTCTTTAACGACGATTCCGATCAGGAGCTCTTTAAGAATCAAGACACGAAGATGGGAGAGTATCAAAATCCATTACTCTTTAACGACGATTCCGATCAGGAGTTGCTGGGATGGTTGACACATACAAGAGAATTTGAGTGCTACATGTTGAGTATAGACGCAAGTAAAAACAAAGTTACTCAATCCCTGGAGAAGGGAACTTCAAGAGAAGAGTTGAAACTGGAGTTAGCTCCGACAAGGGAAGTGCAACAGTTGCGAGAAAGAGTTAGAATGCTAGAAGCAGAGATTCTAAAGAGAAGTCGAGAATCGGAAAAAGAAGCGAAGAGTAAGACTAAAGTGTCGAAAGCCATTGCAAAAGCTGAATTGAAGAAACTAGGTTCAATCGAAAGAGAACAAGACAAGGATTTACTGGCCAACCATGCACGCATGATTGGAGAGCACATTCCAATCACAACTTCATCAAGGAATAAGGAATATTCGCGGGAAGCTCAGTTGGAAAGGTGGGAAGTTTTTCCAGAAAAGTTCTTGAGTGTAGGGTCAGAGCTACCAGACAGGGTACGAGATTGTATTAAAACGACACTTAAAAATTTCAGCGAGGCCTTTGCATGGTCGTACAGTGATTTGAGAGGAATTGATCCCCGAATCTGCCAGCATTATATAGACTTGGAAGAAGGCACACGACCAATATGTCAACGACTCAGGCGAACGAATCCAGTCTACTCGGAATTGATCAAGCTGGAATTGACCAAATTATTGGAGGCATGATTCATATACCCCATTGCATCCAGCGAATGGGTATCACCAATTGTAGTTGTTCCGAAGAAAAATAAGAAAATCCGTATTTGCATAGATTATCGAAAATTGAACGAGCGCACAAAGAAGGATCATTTCCCCTTGCCATTCACTGATCAAATATTGGACAGAGTGGCTGGCCATAAGTTGTACTCATTTTTGGATGGTTTCAGTGGGTACAACCAGATCCAAATCCATGAAGAGGATCAATCAAAAACTACTTTCACGACAGAATGGGGTACGTATGCATATCGTGTGATGCCATTTGGATTATGCAATGCACCGGCCACATTCCAGAGAGCAATGATAGCTGCATATCAAGACTACTTGCAGGATTGGATGGAGATATTTCTTGATGACTGTGCAATCAGAGGCGACAATGAAAACATGATGGAGAGGATCGAAGCAATTTTAAGAAGAAGCATTGAAAAAGGCATCGCATTAAATCCTGAAAAGTGTACATTTGGAGTACGAAGAGGATTGCTTTTGGGACATGTTATTTCCGAAAAAGGGATTGCGGTCGACGAGGATAAAGTGGAAAAGATCGGACAACTTCCACCACCGCAAAATTTGCGACAACTCAGAGGATTCTTGGGCCATGCGAATTATTATCGACGTTTTATATTAAATTTTGCATCCATAGCGGCACCACTGACGAATCTCTTGAGGAAAGACCAACAGTACCAGTGGACTGGAGAGTGTCAAGTCGCATTTGACTCGATCAAAGAGAGGTTAATAAATGCACCGATTTTGGTGGCACCTGACTGGACGAAGGAATTTCGTGAATACCGACGCTTCTCATACTGCGGTTGGAGCAGTACTATGCCAAGCCGACGAAAAGAAGTTGGACCATCCTATTTACTATGCAAGTCGCAATTTAAATAGCATTGAGAGGAACTACACGACTACGGAGAAGGAATGCCTATCGATGATCTTTGCGGTGAACAAGTATCGGCACTACTTGATGGGAAAGCATTTCACGTTTTATGTGGATCATGAAGCCCTTAAGTACATCATTAATAAACCAGAGTTATCAGGGCGATTGATGAGGTGGATGCTACTTCTCCAAGAATTTCAGTTCACAGTAGTGACCAGACCAGGCAAAGCGCATATATTGGCTGACCATTTATCTCGAATTGTTAATGAGGAGCCAATCTCTGGTGTGCCCGATGATGCTCCTGATGGGCATCTATTCCAGGTTGAAGCTAAAGTACCTTGGTATGCCGACTTGGTGAATTTCTTGTGCACTACTAAATATCCGCCAGGAGCAAGCAAGAGAGAGAAGCAAAAACTGTTAGCATTGGCGAAGCACCATAGCATCATTGGGGGGCAACTCTATCGATATTTTGTTCATGAGAGCATTTATCGGAGGTGTCTTGAGGAAGAAGAAGAAAACCTAGTGCTGAGGGCTTTGCATGACGAACCTTGTGGTGGACATTTCGCTGGTGAATTGACGGCAAGAAAGATTTTATTAGCTGGGTATTGGTGGCCAACATTGTTCAAAGACTCGCACACATACTGTAAGAAATGTGACAAATGCCAACGAATGGGCAAACCCACATTAGCACATGCTCCTCCTCTTACGCCGGTGTTGGCTCTTAAGCCGTTTGAGAAGTGGGGAATTGATTTTGTGGGGCCTATTGATCCTCCCTCACGACGAAGATCCAATAGGTATATCTTGGTCTGTACGGACTATGTTACCAAGTGGGTGGAAGCCAAAGCTTTGAAAACTGACCGAGCTATTGATGTTGCTAAATTTTTGTATGAACAAATTATCACTCGATTTGGATGCCCGTTGGAGATAGTGAGTGATAGAGGGACACATTTTGTCAACGAACTGATCGAAGAATTAATGGAATTATATAAGATCAAACATAGAAAGAGCACTCCATATTACCCGAGAGCAAATGGAAAAGTGGAGGTCACCAACAAAATTCTTGAGCAGATTCTGACAAAGACAGTCGCTGTGCATAGGAGAGACTGGGATGAGAGACTTCTGGAAGCTTTGTGGGCATATCGAACATCCTACCGAGTGACAACTAAGAGCACTCCGTTCTCTCTAGTATATGGCGAGGAAGCCATCTTCCCCATCGAAAAAGAAGTCCCGACATTAAGAGTGGCTATTGAGGCCAGGTTGAGCGAGGAAGAGTCATTGAAGGAAAGGTACATACAACTGGTCAAGCTGGAAGAAAAGAGACTCATTGCACAACAAAGTTTGGAAACTATTCAGAAGAGACGTAAGTAGAGGCATGACAAGAATCTCAAAACCTATGTGATTCAAGAAGGGGATTTGGTGCTAGTTTACGATAGTAAATATTATAAATTCCCGGGGAAGTTGCAGACAAGATGGGCAGGACCGTTTAAGGTGGTGGAACTCAATTCCAATGGTTCCATGCAAATTCAAGATTTAAGAGAAGAATATGCTCCCGTGAAGGTTAACGCGCTTCGAGTTAAGCCATATTTCAAGTGATATTAGGACGGGAGAAGCCAGATGAGATTCAAGCAGAAGGACGAAGTAGATTCCTTGTACATACATGTATAGTTATATATATATATGCGCATATGTAAGCTATGATTTGTGTGTCATAAATATTCTTCCTTGTTAGCTCTAGAAGCTTTGGACTTCTAATTATATTTTTTGTGTTATGCAGAGACTATTAGAGCCTAAGTAACAAAATGGCAGACCAAATTACGCAACTCTACTTAGTACGAGTTAAGGATATATTTCTCGGACCAAACGTTCGCTCGCATGGACATAGATGTCGACGACTTTGAGACGGAATACGATGTTGAGGAAGCGCATTGGCTGGTATGCTTTATAAACCAGGGTTTGGGTGTTGCATTTTACATTGAGTGTTTTGAGGAATACCTAGCTCGACATGTAGGATGGGCGGGAGATCGATACTACTATTTTGATTCCTCTAGGGAAATACCTAACGAGGAAAACGATATCACGTGGGCTTGGGCAGATGTGCTAACGCTAGGAAGTGATGACGGAGCTCCTAAAGTCGAGCCTGACTCGCCTTAGAAAAGTTGTCGGGATGCGAGTACGATGTGAGACTACATGAGACATTCCGGAGACTCACATTCTAGGACACCTAGGGATAGGTATACGAGGGACTAAGGCATAGCTGGCTGTAGTTACCTAGTGAAAAGTCAAATCGATGAATACATATGTAGTGTCTGTAATTGAGAGAATGGAGTGAAGAGGTGGTTGATCTGTCAAAGGCTAGTGTGTATATGTTTTGCATGCATGTGTTGGAAAAGTGGGAAAGTCCCTTTCTTCCTCTCCCTAATTCTCAGGACTTGGGTAAACTAATTAACTATGAAAAGAAAAACGAAGAAAAGTAAAGAAAAGAAAAAATATTGTGTTGTTGTGATCGTACCAATGCGCTATGGTGGGCTAGTAGGTGGGTGGATTTATCCTCGCCGGGTGGTTAGGACCACGAGCCGCAGCTAGTTTCGCCATAGGCTTGGGAGGTATATGTTTGTGTCTTAGCTACGCGCCATAACGGGTTGGTAGGTAGGTGGAGCCATCGTGGTTGGGTAGTCACGACCACGAGCCGCATCAAGCTTCGTTATGGGCTAGCTGATATATGTTATGTGTTATCATGGTGTGTTTGTGTGTTGTGCGCTTCATTGCGTTGGTAGATGGGTGGAATCAACCTGGTCGGGTGGTCAGGTCCACGAGTCGCATCCAGTGTCAATGTAGGCCAACGTATGATTAAAATAAAATTTTCATATGAAGTTATTCCCCACTCCTGAGGGGGAGAGAGAGAGAGGAAAGGGCGATGATCGCTTGGAAGGGAACGTTATTTGCTTGTGTGATTGGTATGTGTTGGCTTGCGACAGATCGGCTCACTTTGAATCAACATTCTTGAAGGCACGGAGACTCTATATGTAATTATGGATGAGGCTTTAGCGAGGTAATGCAACGGTCTTGCTTTATAACTAGTGTGCTCTATCTGAGGGTTTTTCTAGTGTGTGAGACACTCCAGGGTTCTGATGTATGTCTTCACTTGTACTCGAGTTTCGATGATTTTTGTAGGACGACGATGGGGATTCTTCGGAAGTGCCTAGTCATGAAATGATTGTACATAGCGAATAGTAGGTGCAATAATGGGGTATGCATTTTGGGTATTTTTGCATGTCCTGTTGGATTCATTTCAGTTGTTGTTGTTTATTTCGGTATTTTCTTTTCTGTTTTCCGCAATGGTAGTTGCATGTGTAAAATATGGAAAGGTATGTATGTGTTATCTTGGTTGAGACCATTTTTCATAATTGAATGTATGAGCAAATTGATGCATGGCTGAAATGGGATTGCATATATGTGCATTTTCTTGGATCATTTTGGAAGTGATTGATTTATATGTATTCATGAGTGATTTTTTTAGCACTAATAGCTTCGATGAGTGCAGGTTCAGTGGAAGTGGCAGCTCGATGAAAAGATATGTGAACTAATTGAAAATTGACACGTTCATGGTTGTTTGGATTTTATTGCAGCAATAGTGGCTCGTCGAGGACGACTTCGCAAATAAGAAGAGGGAAGTATGTTAGCCCCAAAAATGGTTGATTTTTATGCACTAATGCGGTTCTATTTGGCAAAAAAATACGCTTGATTTCAGGTACTTGAAGAATGAATTTGATGAGTGACGAGAAGCATGTGGAGATACTGATTGCAGGGATGTGGAGAAAAGGGATTGAGCATGGAGGAGCTGTAGATGGAAAAGATGGTGGTAGAATTTTGGGTGCTTGGGAAGTTGACATGAGAGGTGAATTTCCACTTCTCTTTGTATCCAAAAAAAAAAAGAGGCACGGACTAAGTTTCCGCATTCTGAGGTGGTCAAGAATTGCCAAGGAAAATTGGAGCACTTGTAAGGTCAGAAGTTACACGGTACCACCTACAAAGACTTGGTTTACAGATGCTTGGGGATATTCATCTGGCCTGAACTTTCCTTCCTTCGTAAGAACAGAAAAACATGGTGGTAAAAGTATCATATGCCCAAAATTGATACTCATAGCCACTTCTATGACTCCCGTTGAGTGCGAGATTGCTAAGCTCATGGGCTATGCAGATACTATCATCATGAAGCCTCCCAATCGCGTGCCAACCTCTTTGAAATGAAGACTCCAATCGTGGCCGACATGGAGGACGGTGCCGCAGGAATGACTGCCATGGATGTCGACGGTGGCAATGATATATCTGATTTCTTCTGCGATTCCATAGCTGAAGCTCGTCCTCACGTTGATGCAGACTTTTTCAACTCATTCGAGGACGATTTCGATGACTCTGACATCGCTTAACCTTTTTATGGCGCTGCATCAGAGAAAGATGTTTTAAACTTTTCAGAGACTTCCCCCCTCCTTTCCGTTTTTTTGCCAGAAAAGGGGGGTAGGCCGTTTTTTTGGCAGCTCTGACGAAAAAGAAACAGAAAGAAGAAGTGGGGGGCTCTGGACAACAGAAGAACGGAAAAGGGGGGAAGGCATAACTCCTTATTTGTGCATGTACACATCATACTGGGGGGGCCACGAACAGAGAAAAGGAGTGGCAGTCGTGTATTCACTTTGGCGGGCTTTATCTGCTGCAGAGAGGTTTTTTTTGCGATGTACACCGCTCGTAGGAAAATTCACGAGGAGAATGGGCTTGAGCCAGTTGATTTTGAGGAGTCCGTAGCGCAGGCGCTGTTTGATTTTAGAGAATTCTAACCAGGAGCTTAAGAGTCATTTGAGGGATCTGTTCATCAAACTCTGCCAAGCAGGTTGATATATCAGGAAATAGGAAGGCTGTCATTATTCATGTCCCTTACAGGCTACGGAAATCTTTCAGGAAAATTCATTCTCTCCTTGTTCGAGAATTGGAAAAGAAATTCAGTGGGAAGGATGTTATTATGATTGCCACCAGGCGCATCCTCAGGCCCCCAAAGAAAGGTGCTGCAGCTGTTCGTCCCCGCAGTCGCACCCTGACATCTGTTCATGAGGCTATTTTAGAAGATTTGGTGTATCATGCAGAGATAGTGGGAAGCGAGTAAGATTCCGTATAGATGGCTCAAGAATTATGCGGATGTATTTGGATCCTAAGGAAAGAAACAGCACAGAGTACAAGATGGAAACCTTTAGTGGTGTTTATAAGAAGTTAACAGGGATGTTCTATGCTTCGAAATGTGGAGAGACACTTCTGTGTTCAATTCAGTAGTCTGCTCTTAAAGCAACAGTTCCACGTCTGCTCTCTTCTCTGGATAATACCGAGCTCGTAGGCTGGAACTGCTGAAAAAGGAAGGACGGAATCCGAGGAGAACATTGCTTCTTGGTAGCTGGGACGCAGAAGAATTTGGAATGGAGGGAGGAAGGGAGTTCTCCCTGTGCTCATGTGGCTGAAGAGGGCTGGGGATTTCGTCACCTCTCGGCAACAGCAGCTGGTACGCACGGGAAACAGTGAGAAGAAGGGGGAGCTGGGGGTATCTCGGAAGGGGTGATGCACGCACCTCCTTGCGAACTCATCCTTCCAATAGCAGAGGGCTGTTGTGCAAAGTCGGAAGTAACCCGTGGGTCGACGTTATGTGAGGACCGATTCGTGCGACGAAGTACAACTGTTGGAAGCAAACTCGTGGTAATTCAGTTTTATGCTATTTTATGTATATATGTTTTATGAGGATTGATGGGACGTATGTAGAAACACTCCATATAAATTGAATCGGGCATATACACAATTGCACTGCAATATGTCATTTCATATGTATGATCTACCACATATGGTAATGTGCTGCAGAGATGCGAAATACATAAGTTCAACAGCAACGAGTTATCTACATGTTAAGGATATGATGTTTGTAGAAGTATGAACTGATACGTAAATTTATGGACTTCAAATCT
The DNA here is from genome assembly GCA_020310875.1 of Ceratopteris richardii. Taxonomy (NCBI): domain Eukaryota; kingdom Viridiplantae; phylum Streptophyta; class Polypodiopsida; order Polypodiales; family Pteridaceae; genus Ceratopteris; species Ceratopteris richardii. Next base: position 35,844,108 of record CM035416.1, read on the forward strand.
AGAGATACTTAAGTTGTTCATCAGATACTTAAGTTGTTGATGAACGTGTTAACCTTCATTAATGCCCAAACAACTAAAATGCATGTTTCTGTAATGCACGTCTTGCAGAAAGTAAAACAATGTATAAAAGGTATAATGTGTATTGAATGAGCTTTGAGTCATATGATCTCTGAAGCGCCTGATGTTCTTTGATGCAGGTATAAAGAGAGAAGTGGAAAAGAGGTAAACTCGTGATGCCTATTGTAAATTGTGATTGATCCTTAGGTCTAAAGCTATTCTTTGAGATCTAGTACAGACAACATGATATAAGCATGGTCATATTGATTTGTGAAGAAAAAAGGGCAGCAAGCCTTCATATATGTGATGTCGCTGTCATATGCAAGTTCTAAGGTGAAAAGACGAGTTGATTGCTCTTGAGATAGTTGTAAGCATTATAAGTTGGTATAATGCTAAAAATATGAATGAAGTATTGGATGCTAAAATAAGAACAGGTGACACTCGTGTGACATTCAGATTAGCTACAGATTTCTTGCATAAGTAATTGGGCACACTTAAAAAGGGGAGGAAAGCAGAGGACACAGGGGGTTGTGATTGGCTGTTATTACAGTACCCGAGAGTCTCTCTCTTGCTCTTAGACAAGAGCTGCAAGTGTGCATGGGCAGAGAGGGAGGAGCCCCGGTTCATTGAGAAGAGAAAGAGAGTGAATAGAAAAAAGGGAAATTTTTTAGTGACTGGAGTCCGTGTCAGGGAGGAGCAGATAGAAGGTGTTTTCTCCCTTGGCTTGATCGATCGTTGCCTGTTCCCTGTGCTCTCGGGAATTGGGGAACTAGCTCATAACAAGGCTGGGTGGAGGAGAAGGTTGAGCAGACCAGGGCAGGGATGGAGATGAAGCAAGGTATAAGGATTGATCGTCCGTGGAGCCGAAATCCCTCTTCTGTGCATGGCATCATTCTTGAGGACTTAGTTGGTCCAATAGAGAATTATTGACAGAGCTATAGTGCGTGAACTCTCTTATTACAAAAAACGAACAAAAGGTTGCTGAAGGTGGGGGTGAGCTGAGCAACTCGTTCCTTCTGTGATATAAGATTTTGAGCTCGATTCTTGCTATTTGTTTGTTTCTTTGCCCCGTGACGTGTGAAGAGTTGATAAGGAATAAAAGAGGAGATGCTATGAAGGAGAAGACAATGAACTAAGCGGATTTAGGAGGTGTGAGTAAGGAAAAAGAGGGATGTTGTCACAAGTAATCACTAGGGCCAAATAATTATTGGTGCATGTATCTTCTTCGTGTCCTCCAAGGATACCTTGGAGTGAGGTTGGGAACTTAGGCAGATAGAAGCTGATCTAACATCAAAAATTTTAAGCAATTATCATCGGCCATAAGCATTTGTGGGCATCTTTTTCCCTTGGGCTTCAGAGCATTACATTTTGGTGCGTCTTCCGGGAAGCATGTGAACTAGTACATATACAAAGGAAGGATTCTTCGAGGGATAATTGTGGGCTCTAGGTAATCCAAGTGGACCAATTGCGAGGGGTTAAGCAAAATAAAGGCTTCCACAATCATCTTTTCCTTGGGCTTAAGAGTCATTCACCAAGTCTCTTGGGAGGTCTTGCAATTCCTAATATGAAGTAATAAGAAATCAGATATTGAGTTAAGTATAGAAGACCTTTCTAGAGGATCCTTTGCACACCATGTAGCTAGTCTTTCTTGCTCCTCTCTTGTAGGTTGATGTTTGCTTCTGAATATTGGCATTTCTTCATCTCCAGAGATGTATCCATACAAGCTTCTTCCTTAGGGACCATGCTCGATAATTGCCCCTGTCCAATTTGTCAATGAATGATGGAAATCCATCTCCCATTTTGCTTTGATGTTGCTCTGATACCAGTGTTGGAGGAGATGGTGGATAGATTCTAGAGATGAAGTGGTGCTGCAAATCCCTACTTCACACCCGCCAAGAATAAGTTGAGTGTAAAGTAGACCCCTTGAGCTTCCTAGGAACCACAAATAATCACCTAAGTGCCTTGGAGTATGATCCTCTAATCAATGGATCAAAACAAATGAGTAGGAGATTCAACTATGAGCTAAACCTTGCTAATTTGGTCTTTACACCTGCACAGTAAAATAAATAGTGCTATGAACCTGCTAGCAATTGACCAAAATTCCTTTTGGGAGTATCTAATTGACTTAAATAGCTACCAATCACAAGTTATTGCACTAAAAATGATCAAGTGTACTCTGAAAATTAAGCCTAGCAAATCAAATGATCATCTCGACATTTTCGGGCTTTCAAAGTATGCAGACCAGTGAGTTGTATTTTGGAGATATCTCGAGATTGACTGATGCAATGAACAATAAAACTCTATACAAACAAAATAGACAGTATGCTGAATCTATACCACTTTAAATCACATCCAATGATCAAGTATGCACTAAGAACCAAGTTTGAGAAGTTCACTGTTCCGAGATGAACATGACAGAGAAGTGAAGTAGAGATATGATCAATGTATATTTATTAAATCACATAGAGTTACAATAGCATTGGCAATATATAATTGCACAATGTGAAGGTAGTGATGGAGCTATAGAATGAGCTTACGAAGCACTAAAGATCCCTCTAAAATGATCTCCAATTCGGGCCTATTTTTATGCGAGATTTTGATCTATCTTTTATAGCTAGAGTTGGAGCCATTTTTTAAATTCAAATTCAAACTCTTACCATAAAGTGAATCCTAAACTTTAAGACTTGCTTTCTCATCATCTACCAAATGATTCGTGATTTGATTCCTCCTAAGTCATATGTGACTTTAAATGACTATATGAAGTAAATGCTAATTGTCCAAGTATGTAGGCTTGGACTCATTTGCACCAACATTGAACATACTCAAGCTAGGTGCCCAAATGAAAGGAAGCTAGCTACACTTTGATGTGCAGGTACTAGAGTGGAGAGGGGCACTTCGATGAAGATTGTCCTAAAAAAAGAGCCAACATTGGCAAAGGAAAAGGGCCACTGGAGTCCTCGAACTATGTTGAGACCCCGATGCATCCCACTCCTAAAATTCAAGAGCAAATCCCTATAGTAGGAGTGGTGTTTAGGACACCGAATCCTCAAGAAGGATCTAATTCATCCATGCACTTTGTGGAAGCTGACCAAGGCAAGAGTGCGCGGAAAGGGCCAATTGTGGCACTGGTCACGAGGATGCAAGAATATGTGAAGAAGGATGCAGAAAGGAGTGAACATGTCGACGAAGAAAAGGCATCTGAGTCATTAGGAAAAAAGGTGAAGCTTGCATGGGCCTTGTAAGGATTCCTAATTTTTAGGGATTAAAAAGCTTAATCTAAGCCATTAAAGAAGCATACAAAACCACTAGTGGTATCCTCAAATGAAATATTGTTTGATGCTCTTATTTTTTTGAATTATGAAATGGAGAATTCTATAGCCTTTGGATGTTGAAGTTTAATGGCTAAGATTAAAGTCGTTTAAAAGCTAGAGAGAGAGTGATCTGACACGACGTGGGCTTCTAGATTCTCTCACGCATGCTTTTCCATAGTTCTGCAGCTTTTTGGGCTGTTAGATCTCCCTCAATCCAAAGGCTTAGCGCATTTGGGCTGATCTAGAGATGGGACTCATCCATAGCCATCCGATAGGCTCTTCATCCAATGGCTTAGATGAAAAGGCGCTTTTACATCTTGGATCCAAAGGCGCATTCAGATCTGAGCCGTACGATCAAAAGAAGATCCAATGGATAGGACTTGAAGGCGCATTTTCTCATGGGAAGCACATCTTGGCCATCCAACTCTCTCAGAAATCCAAGGGCTCACAATGAAAGGCGCCTTTTTGAGGCCCATCAAATCTTAACCATTCATTTCAAAGGCATCCAAGGGCTCAAATGCAATATTGCCTTGACTTTTGCAATTAAACCTCAACCTTTGGATCTTTCAATCAATCCAAGGGCTCTACTTCATTCGAAAAGCTATCAAACCCATTCAAATGACCAAAACCATGAGTTCTAAGTGGTTTTTTCCTCTTTGACCACACAAAAACAAGGGAAGCCTATGCCTAGCCTATGTGATTAAGGGACTAGAGTGTGGCCACCACCCTCCTCTCATTGGTCCATTCCCAATCACTCCTTAGTCTAAAAGGCCCATGCAGGGTTCACCTTTTTTCCTAATGTGTGGGAAAGTGGAAGAAAAAGTAGGAGGGCTTTTTGAGCAACAAGAATTGGAAGAAGGAAACGAAGTGGAGGTACTTCCATTAGTGACAAAGAAATTCGTGCCAGGCATCGCTCCATTCCCTAAGAGGCTGAAGACTTCGAATTGTCAAAAGGACAAACAAAACGTGGAAGAAATTGACATAGTACAGAAGTTTGCTCAAATTGAAGTGACTCTAGACATTGGTACTCTACGATGAGTATATCGAAAAGCCCTCGAAATCTGAGGATAAGAAAAAATGAGAAAAAGAGATTCAAGGCATCATTCAAAGCATTACGACGAAGATCAATTCCCATGCCCCGATGGTATCTGTCAAAATTAAGGGATATGGAGTCCCAGGTGCCTAGTTGGATAGTGGGGCAGAAGTCAATCTAATGGCTGAGTATATGAAGAAGGCCCTCGGCCTAACCCACATGGAGGGGACTCCAATGTCCCTAAGAATGGGAGACCAAACTCAAGTGAAACTACCGGTCTTCTGAAGAATGTGAGCACAGTCATTGGAGGATTAGAGTTTAGCGTGGATTATTTGATTGTCCCACCAAGAACCTCAGAAGCCACTTTTTCCATTTTACTGGGACGGCAATTGCTTGTGCGGGCCAACTGTGTGCATGAGTGGGGCACGGGCTTTATTACGATTGGATCAAAATCTGACCGTGTGCAAATCCAACTTTCTTTAAACTCAAGTGGCAAGAGGTCGACAACAGAGGAGGAATTGGAGAAAAAGGCAAAGGAGAGAGCAAAGTAAGAAAAAGCGTGAGTAAAGTTTGTTGGAGGAAATGGTGGATAATCACAAGAGATGAATTGGTGGAGCTAAAACCTGCTTCATACTTGCTATAAGTGATGGTTGGAGAGTGTTGTGGGCCTCTTTAGCTAGCTAATAAGCATAAATAATCACATATGTTACTTGGAAGATGAACCACTAATGATAGGATCAAAACAGATAGATAGACATATGATCCAAGGTCCAAAACTTGTGATTTTGGTTGATACACCTACTCAAAGTTTTGAACCATTCTTTGAGTATAGAAGCAATTGATAAAATTCTTTTTGGGGAACTTCAATTAGCTTAACAAGCTACCAATAATGAGTGATATCATTTAAAATGGACTATGAGCTACTCTTCTCAATGAGAGTACATGAAAATGATCTCTGAATCTCGAGATGGATGCGGGCCTTTCATATCCTCTTTTTATAGTCTTTGTTGGAGCCAAAGATTTGAATTCAAATTCAAATCTCTACATAAAAGTGAATCCTAAAGTATAGGATTGATTTTCTCTTGACTTAACTACCAAGTGATACGAGATTATATGCTTCCTAACTCCTCGTGGGTTTATTCCACTTTTACAATGGGTAATTGTGAAGCAAAGTACAGGAGGTTGTACATATGAGACCTTCCAAGTGTTATGTCAATACATCAAGTTTATGTGAGGGGATCAAGTATATAGGCTTGGGCTTAATTGTACCAACAAAGTTTGCTCTAAACACTGAGCCCTACAAAGATCTTCTTTAGGATGGGTTCAATTTGAAGTAATTCAAATTCCAAAACACGAAGATGGGAGAGTACAAGAATCCAATAGCTTATAAGGATGATTCTGATCAAGAGTTGCTCGGATGGTTGGTAGGAACAAGTCAATTGGAATGCTATACGATGCATATAGACTCAAAGAAGGATGGGACCAACATTTCCCTAGATCTAGGGACCTCAAGAAAAGGATTGAATCCCGAATTGGCCACCACAATGGAAGTAAGACAATTAAGGAAGAAGGTCGAGGCTTTGGAAGTTGAACTCGAGGATAGATGCCCAGGGTTGGAGACAATGATGAAAAGAAAACCAACGGCACGAGGACTGGATGTGAGAGTCGAGTTGGAGGAAGTAGATCCAAATAGGGAAGAAAAAGCTAAAGAAGTGCGGGCCAATTGTTGGGAGAGGATGGTTGGATGCACTCAGAGATTGAGTAGGTGCTCCTAAACCTGCTTCACACCAGCCCTCTTTGACTCCAGGAATGCTTAGTACACTTGATTAGCTTTCAAATGATACCAAGAAAGCATATATGTACTTTGCAAATGATATGTGTAATGATCAAATCAAAACAGATAACTTTGTACTTCACAGATCCAAGAAAACTTGTTATTTTGGTATTGATACCTGCTCAGTCTTTCACTCAATATGACCAGCACACTTACAATTGATCAAATTCCTTCTGCACATATTAAATTAGCTTAACAAGCTACCATTTGCAAGTGGAATCATTCAAATTGATAAACTATGCACAGAGAAATAACTTTAGCAAGTTTATGGTCACTCCCGACTTTTTAGGAAATGTGCAGACAAATACCAGAGACTTCTTCGAAGAAGAATTCTCGAAAATGGCTGAACCAAACTTCTTCAAACTTTGTTATCTTGTAGAATGCTTTGAGCTGGTTCCAACAAGCTTTGAATCACTTGATTTGGTTGAGAAATCACCAAGATATGGCTTATAGAATTTGACAGACTTGGAGGTAGACAACTCAGAGAACACAGAAGTAATGAATGTAACTCTTTCTATTAATTCACATGAATGTACAATCTCATTGGCATTATAAGCATAGCCTAATGAGTTGGAGAGGTGAGGTCTAAGATATAGTACACTCACACACTCAGATACAAAAGAAATGAACTCGGGAGATGACTCTCTCCCCGCGAGTTTTGTCTTTAGTTTTATATGTGTAGGAAGTAAGTTTGAATTTCAAATTCAAATCTAAGACTCCCTATAATCACTCATCTAAAAATGGGGAGATATTCTCTCCACTTATACATTCTAATTTCCACGAATCCAATCAAGTAGGTGTGATCATTTACATGCCAAGTCATTTAGACTTTTACAAGGGGTAAAGAAGTAGGAACTTATAAGCATAAGTTCACATGGTCCTTTCTTCAAGTGAATTAAGCTTCCAAGGTTTCAAAACCAAGTTTCCAAGGTTCCAAGCCAAGTGTGATGGCTTGAATTGCACCAACAGCTCCCCCTCAAGCCAAACACTTTGGCTTAAGTCTTCATCTTCAATCTTCAACTACATCCTGCAATCCAATCATGGATTTGAATCTGCATAACTTGTTTCCATCCAAAGCTTTAGTGAGTAAATCTGCACATTGCATGTTAGTAGACACATAAGTCAATTGAATGTCTTTGCTAAGCAACTTTTCTCTCACATAGTGGTAATGAACCTCTATGTGTTTTGTCCTAGCATGATATATTGGATTAGCTGCAAGGTGAAGAGAACTTGTGTTGTCACCAAAGATAATTGGTGGCCTTGTATATAGGCCTAACTCTGTATACAAAAGCTTTAACCAAATAGCTTCTTGAGTGGCATTGGCTAGCCCTCTATACTCTGCTTCAGTAGATGACAAAGCTACTGTAGGTTGTTTCTTGGCTGACCAAGAAATAGGTTTATCACCTGCAAAACATATGTATCCTGATGTGCTCCTCCTATCATCCTTGCATCCTGCCCAATCTGCATCTGAATATACTTTAATATCAATATCTGATGTATAAGGAAAGTACAAACCATGGTTCTGAGTTCCCTTTAGATACTTCAAGGTCTTCTTTGCTGCCTCTAGGTGAGGTACCCTTGGTTTGTGCATGAATTGGCTTAGCACACTCACACCATATGCTATGTCAATTCTAGTCAAGGTAGCATAATTCAAACTACCTACTATACTTTGATATCCTGTAATGTCTTGGACTTCATCCCCTTCATGAGCACTAAGCTTTAGGTTGACCTCCATTGGAGACTTTAGCTTCCTGCAAATTAAACTTCTTGACCATATCGTGTACATACTTCTTTTGAGTAATATATATACCTGAATTAGTATACACTAATTCAAGACCTAAGAAGTATTTCAATAATCCAAGATCATTGATCTTGAACTCCTTCATCATCTGATTCTTTATGCTTCCGATTCCTTGGACATCATTACCTGTAATTGTTGAAAATGATGCAAGCTTCAATGGAAGCATTTCTATTGTATTCCCACCTCTAACCATTGTCTCTCATATCTTACTCTCATAGGAACCCCCACTTAAACCGTACTTTTTTTGAGTTAACCTCATTTCCATATGAATAGGCCTTTAAACTTGTTTCCTATATCTAAGCATCGAATAAGGCAACAAACCGCTTGTGAGATATTTTCCTAAAATCATGTATCTTGAATTTCGGCCTTCTTCCTAGAATCATGCTTGAAGAAAGCGACGCCATGGATTCCAATGAAACTCCTATTTAAGGAGTGAAATGTGAAGTCGTGCGTGTGGCTTGTATAGCACCATGGCTCCCATAGCACTATGGATTCTCGAAGAAATACATGATGATCTTATAGAAAACATATCTCTGCTCACGTATCTACTGTAAGTTTTGTACGAGGGCTTCAATCAATAGAATATATATGGTGTTACTGTTATTCTTCTTCTTTCTCTCTCTGTCAATATCACGCATGAAGCATTAGTGTGAGAACTGCTTTGAAGAAACTTGTCACATCGGATGAAGATCACGGAAAACTGTCATGAGGAGAACATGAGATAAGTATATCTTATTCTTAGTTGATATAAAGTGACTCAAGTTGTGATATATGCTTTAATGAAATGGGATCACGTTCTTATATGATGTGAAGTGCTGCCTTTATTTAATGAAAACATATTCCTATGATGTGATAGGAGTCAAGACGTGCATTCAAAAGTAAGTGACTATATTCTCTACATTTAGCATGAAGTAAATGCTTATTCTTTACATTCAGCATGGAGTTATGATTCAACATGTACATAGCTCGTGGTTATGTGAAGTCTCACAAATACGTGATGAGAAGGCTTATGAATCATTGCACAACATTCCATATGGTATTTGATGCATGATAGTGCAATGACATGATAAGACATATATGATCTAACTGTACTGTTATGGAGAAACAAGTGTATACAGGTACTGCTATGGAGGGATGTGCTTATGCAGGAATGAAGAATCTCATATAATATACTCATGATATTAAACTGCTGTCCTTATGTCGCAAATGATCTTGTATGTAAACGATTAACTTCATGTATTGCTGTTGACTAATTCTATGTGGTATATTATATCATATTTGAAGAAAAGGATGTGCATGATTATTATGCATCACTCTATTGAGATATATGCAGAGTTTGATTTAGCAGGAGATATGCATTGTGAGCAAAGTCCAAAAATATGAGATGCGGTTTATGCTATCACAGGTTCTAGCAAATGGCTTGCTTTACAGAATACCATGCATTCATATATGATACATATCATGGAATGAGAACTCATATGTTCAGGTTGCGAAGTGTTTGTTATTTTAACATACAAGATTGCTAGATATTGAAAGAGACACAGTATGATAATTGTTTTTCAGGCACATGTAAATACAAAGCATGCGCAGTGAGATTTTGATCATATAACTTTGGATATTGCTGTAAGGATTCCTTATGCAGGTTGTTTGTAAGAAGAGTATACAGATTGTGTGAAAGGTACTCATATGTAAGTCGATTAAGTTGATGACATCCGATCCGATATCTAAAGGAAAAATATGATTCTCTTTAGTTGATGTATGAATCCTGTGGTATAAAAGATCTTATATCAATGTGATTCTTTGGATGAATTTCTATGTATGAAGTTGTGTGGTAATGATGCATTGAAGTTGTGACTTAGCACTAAGAAGATGAAGGGGACTATAGAGAATTGAAAAAACGATTAAAGTTTTCATTTTGATCTCATTGTGTTATCGGCCCATCACCTTCCGCATGTGTTTTGGTAATCCTTATACCAGTTACAGTGGTATCAGAGCCATAGTGCTCTTGTATGGTTGCAAAATTGTTGAAGTCCCCTCATTGATTTTGGATGCACTTTGATTGCTAGAGGCTTGTTGAAGCCGTAGGATTGCAAGAAAACTAAAGGAGCTATTGGAGCTCAACGTCCCCCCAAGGATTTCATACTTGATACTTTGTTGGATGAGATACTAACTCTTTAAGAGTGTTTGAAGAATACAGGTTCTTGGAGAAAGCAAGTTCTAAAGTAAAAGCAAATGCTAAAGACAACGAAGCTTTGGGAAAAGACAAAGAAACTCGAGGCAAGAAGAAGACTCCGAAAAGCAAAGGGCTGTCATCATAAAGGTGGATAGGATTCAAGAAGGAAGTCCTATCATAAGTCTCCTCATCAATTGAGTTGAAGACAAGCCAAAAGAAGAAAGCTAGCAAAGGTTCGGATTCAATCTTTGGAAGGCAAACGAGCTGTGGCAGAGCTCGAGGCAAGGAGTGTGAGTCCTTGTTACAAACTTGCTTGGATTCAAGAGGAAGAAAACTCAAGGTATACATTTCTTTAGTTCATTGTTCTTGAACATTGAAGCTAAAGTGATAAATGTTCTACAAAGGACTTCTAGTCCTAAGTCATTTATGCTAGTGATTTGAGAATCTCACAAGTAGCTCTCCTAAAGCTTGAGCATTGGTTGCTACTGGGAAGCTTGAGCAATGGTCGCTAAAGGCTTGAGCATTTTTGGCTTATTTTTATCTTGAAGTGATCTCAACAAGAAGTGTTGAGAACCAATTGAAGTCAAGGAAGAAGTCAAGAAGACGTTTTTTCAAAGGTGGTCAAGCAAAGCCACGACAAGGCAAAGGAGTCAAGAGGACTCATCAAAGGAGTTAGATCTATTGAAGCTCACTCAAGCTACATAAAGGAGTCAAGAGGACTTGTCGAAGGAGTTAGAGCTATTGAATCTCACTCAAGCTACATAAAGGAGTGAAGAGGACTCGTCGAAGGAGTTAGAGCTATTGAAGCTCACTCAAGCCACATCAAGGAGTCAAGAAAACAAAGGAGTTTTGATCTAGTGTGGAAGCTCACAAGAAAAGATTGAAGAAAGGAGTCCAAACTATCATTCCAAGATAGTCTCAAAGGTATAAAATCTTGGAATATTTGTTATGTTCTATTTCAGGTTATGAAGACAGAAGAGATGGCAAGACAAAGCCCTACCTTTGAAGAAAAAGAGAAAATCATTCATGATTTTCTATCATGGTTGGAGGACAAGCCATATGAAGAACTTGCAAATACTAGAGATGAAGGGGGAGACATGTCAATGAGTCAAGAGAGTGCACCTTATGAAGATCAACCAATAGATGGAGTAGAAGGAAAGGTTCAAAGAGTCAAAGATGACAAAGAAGAAGTGCAACCAGCCCAAGGAACATTGATAAATAGAACAAGTTATGAAGAAGACACAATCATCCTCGCACATGAAAGAGGAAATCAAGGAAAGAAGATTTTGGAAGGAGCAAAAGGATATAAGATCGAGGAAGCCACCTACAAAAAGATGGAAATAGAAGAAGGTCTCAAAGATCGAAATGAAGAAAAGAAGTGCAAAGAAGAGAGGGAAGCCACCACAAATCAAAAGAGGAGAGCAAGAGAAGAGAATAAGAGAGAGAAAGCAATAGAAGAGAAGATTTATGAAGATTTGAAGAATGAAAGAAATGGAAAAGCATTCATGGAGAACAAAGGGAACATCATCAACCTTGGAGTGAAGGTAAAATGGAAAAGCTTGGTTCCCTTTCTCATTTTCAAATCAAATGGATTGACAACGCGGTTGTCCATCATCCTAATCATGTTGAAGATCATCTACCAAGATATCTTCAAGCAAGTCATGAAGTGGTGTCTTGGACTATTATATGATCCAAGACATTTCTTTATGAGAAGAAGCACGGAGCATCAACGACAAATCATGAAGACATGGATACTACATCAAGGATCACGAGCATTCATTGCCTTGCTCGAAGAAAATTATGTATGGCACATCCCTTGGATCTTCCATTGAATCTTGAGGGGGAGTGTTGAAAATGATGCAAGCTTCAATGGAAGCATTTCTATTGTATTCCCACCTCTAACCATTGTCTCTCATATCTTACTCTCATAGGAACCCCCACTTAAACCGTACTTTTTTTTAGTTAACCTCATTTCCATATGAATAGGCCTTTAAACTTGTTTCCTATATCTAAGCATCGAATAAGGCAACAAACCGCTTGTGAGATATTTTCCTAAAATCATGTATCTTGAATTTCGGCCTTCTTCCTAGAATCATGCTTGAAGAAAGCGACGCCATGGATTCCAATGAAACTCCTATTTAAGGAGTGAAATGTGAAGTCGTGCGTGTGGCTTGTATAGCACCATGGCTCCCATAGCACTATGGATTCTCGAAGAAATACATGATGATCTTATAGAAAACATATCTCTGCTCACGTATCTACTGTAAGTTTTGTACGAGGGCTTCAATCAATAGAATATATATGGTGTTACTGTTATTCTTCTTCTTTCTCTCTCTGTCAATATCACGCATGAAGCATTAGTGTGAGAACTGCTTTGAAGAAACTTGTCACATCGGATGAAGATCACGGAAAACTGTCATGAGGAGAACATGAGATAAGTATATCTTATTCTTAGTTGATATAAAGTGACTCAAGTTGTGATATATGCTTTAATGAAATGGGATCACGTTCTTATATGATGTGAAGTGCTGCCTTTATTTAATGAAAACATATTCCTATGATGTGATAGGAGTCAAGACGTGCATTCAAAAGTAAGTGACTATATTCTCTACATTTAGCATGAAGTAAATGCTTATTCTTTACATTCAGCATGGAGTTATGATTCAACATGTACATAGCTCGTGGTTATGTGAAGTCTCACAAATACGTGATGAGAAGGCTTATGGATCATTGCACAACATTCCATATGGTATTTGATGCATGATAGTGCAATGACATGATAAGACATATATGATCTAACTGTACTGTTATGGAGAAACAAGTGTATACAGGTACTGCTATGGAGGGATGTGCTTATGCAGGAATGAAGAATGTCATATAATATACTCATGATATTAAACTGCTGTCCTTATGTCGCAAATGATCTTGTATGTAAACGATTAACTTCATGTATTGCTGTTGACTAATTCTATGTGGTATATTATATCATATTTGAAGAAAAGGATGTGCATGATTATTATGCATCACTCTATTGAGATATATGCAGAGTTTGATTTAGCAGGAGATATGCATTGTGAGCAAAGTCCAAAAATATGAGATGCGGTTTATGCTATCACAAGTTCTAGCAAATGGCTTGCTTTACAGAATACCATGCATTCATATATGATACATATCATGGAATGAGAACTCATATGTTTAGGTTGCGAAGTGTTTGTTATTTTAACATACAAGATTGCTAGATATTGAAAGAGACACAGTATGATAATTGTTTTTCAGGCACATGTAAATACAAAGCATGCGCAATGAGATTTTGATCATATAACTTTGGATATTGCTGTAAGGATTCCTTATGCAGGTTGTTTGTAAGAAGAGTATACAGATTGTATGAAAGGTACTCATATGTAAGTCGATTAAGTTGATGACATCCGATCCGATATCTAAAGGAAAAATATGATTCTCTTTAGTTGATGTATGAATCCTGTGGTATAAAAGATCTTATATCAATGTGATTCTTTGGATGAATTTCTATGTATGAAGTTGTGTGGTAATGATGCATTGAAGTTGTGACTTAGCACTAAGAAGATGAAGGGGACTATAGAGAATTGAAAAAACGATTAAAGTTTTCATTTTGATCTCATTGTGTTATCGGCCCATCACCTTCCGCATGTGTTTTGGTAATCCTTATACCAGTTACAGTAATGATGATATCATCAACATAAACACACAAGTATATTACCTCTGTACTACTCCTCTTTATGAATAGAGAAGTGTCTGCTACTCATCACAAATCCTTGGTCTTGGAGATATGTTGTCAACCTGTAATTCCATGCTTTAGGTGCCTGCTTCAATCCATATAGAGCCTTCTTCAATTTACAAACATAATTTACCTTCTTGGGATCTTCATAGCCAGGTGGTTGTGACACGTAGACTTCTTCAGATATCCATCCATTCAAGAAAGCATTCTTGACATCCAATTGATACATGTTCCAATTCTTGGATGCAGCTACACTCACTAGTACTCTGATTGTTGGCATCTTAGCCACAGGAGAAAATGTCTCCTCATAATCAATGCCTTGGGTTTGTGCAAAACCCTTGGCTACCAACCTAGCTTTGTACCTATTGATTGTTCCATCAGAGTTCCTCTTTAGCTTGTAGATCCATCTGGATCCTATCACCTTCATAGAGTCCTTCTTGGGTACTAAGTCCCATGTGTCACTTTCCTTTAGAGCCTCTATTTCTTCATCCATAGCTCCTTTCCATTCTGGTTTGGTGATTGCCTCTTCATATGTACCTGGTTCTTCATTCAACAAATCCTTTGCAAGATATACAGAATGCTTGGTTACAAGAGAAGTGTCATACCCATATCTGATAAGCTTCTTACTTTCTCTCTGAGATCTCCTCATTGCTTGAGTTGAGGATTCTGGTATATCCTCTAGCTTCTTCATTTTCATCTTCCCTTTTGACTTCCAAGCCTTAAATTCCTCAAGGTTAATTGTGTCATCATCATCTGAACTTGAGTCTTCTTTCTGGATTGGTTCCTCCTTGGTGAGCTTTGGGAAGTCTTCTTCCATGTCATAAGGTAGACTAACCTTCCTGCATTCATTTTCATACCATGAGTCATTCTCATCAAAGATGACATCTCTGCTTACCTTGAAACCTTTGTTTGTTGGGTTGTAGAATCTGTACCCTTTTTGATTTAAATCATAACCAATGAAGATACATTTTTCAGCTTTAGGGTCTAGCTTTCCCCTTACCCGTGAGGGAATATGCACATATGCAATACAGCCAAAGATTTTGCAATGATCCAATGATGGTCTCTTACCATGCCAAGCTTCATAAGGTGTCATTCCATCAAGTGACTTTGATGGCAACCTGTTAATGAGATAGGTGGCAGTAGATACACTCTCTGCCCAAAGATAATTTGGTAATTTCTTTTCATTAAGCATTGACCTAGCTGTTTCTACAATGAGTCTATTCCTTCTTTCAGCTACCCCATTTTGTTCAGGTGAGTACCTTGTAGTTATCTCCCTCTTGATGCCTCTTTCCTGCAAGAAGTCTTCAAATTCATTGGAGAAGTATTCACCTCCTCCATCTGACCTTAGCCTCTTCAAGTTTCTTCCTGTTTGGTTTTCAACAAGTGCAAGATATCTCTTGAAACAATTAAAGTATAAGAATTAAACAATTAAACACTTCATCCTTATGCTTCATAAAGTATAAGACAGTCCATCTACTATAATCATGAATGAAGGACACATAATACCTTGATCTTGAAATGGAGGGTTCCTTGCTAGGTCCCCAAACATCTGTGTGTATCAAGTCTAGGTAGTCTTCATGCATAAAACCTTTCCTTGAGTAGGGCAACCTTGGGACTTACCAAACTGACAGGCACCACACTTGTAAATCATGTGTTGCTTGGACACATTAGGTATCCTAAGCACACATTGATCCCTGCACATTTGTTTTAAGGTCCTTTCACCTATATGACCTAACCTCTTGTGCCATATTTCTAATTCTGAAAGTGTTTGATCCTTGTAATTGTATAAAGCAATGTTCTTTGTGTCCTCTAGCTCAAAAGTAAACAATCTACCTGATTTTTCTCCCTTGGCTATCCTTCTGAATCCATGTCTTGGATCCTCCACATATGCTCCATGTTGACTGAACCTGACCTGTAAACCTTTCTCCACAATCTGACCAACACTCATTAGGTTCTTGGTAATGGTTGGTACATAAAGTACCCTGCTCAATAGGTTTTGGTTACCATCACAAGTTTTCACATTTCCAATCTTTATAACAGAATGTTTAGTATCATCACCTGTCACCTGTCTGTACCTGATGTTTGCCTTTGGGTTCTTCCAAATCAGAGAGTAGTGCCACATTACCAGCTACATGGTTAGAACACCCTGAATCAATATAAAATAAATGATCATCATTTGTACCTGCCTTGGAGGTCATATTCATGATCAATAGAGAGTCATCTTGCTCCTCTGTGTAGTTGTAATCCCTTCTATTTTTGAATCCACCTTGGTAGTTACTATTGTGGTTTTGGTTGTAATTGCTGTTGTACTGATTGTTGTATCCATTGTAGCCTTGGTGTTGGTTGAACCTGCCTCTACCTTGAGAGTATCCACCTCTTTGATGGCCTCTTCCTCTCTGATTCTTATAGTTTCTGTAGCACTCATCTATGGTATGGTTAGACAATCCACAAATGTTGCATGGTGATGAGTTGTAGGGTCTCCCCCTACCTTGCTTACCTCCTCTGCCTCTTCCTCTTGAAGATCTACCTCTCCCTGCATAGTTTGCTTGGGAGGTAGAGCCTTCTTCATCAACCTTCTTACTTTTACCTTTATCTTTAACCTTCTTATCAGTGTATAAAGCAGAGGGGTTGTTACCTTTTGATTGCTCTCCATTCTTTGTAAGCTTTGCTTCATGTGTGAAGAGTTGACCAATCAGAGTTGTTAGATCAGGAGCATGTATGTCCATGTATAGGTCCATTGCTGTGGTAAAGCTCTCCCATTTGTCATCAGCTTTTAGTCCATTGATTACCTGCCTTACTATTTGTTCCTCTTCAATCTCTTCTCCAATACTTGCAAGCTGGTCTTCAATGTCTTTGACCCTAGTGACAAAGTCTGAAACTGATTGCTTTGATTGCTTCCTAAGAGTTGTAAATTCAATCCATAGTTGATTCTTTCTGGCCCTTGTATTTGATGAGAAATATGTTGACAAGGTTTCTCAAGTTTCTTGGGAAGTCTTGCAATTCCTTATGTGAGGTAAAAGGAAATCAGATATAGAGTTAAGAAGATAAGACCTTGCCAATGCATCTTTTGCACACCATGTGTTGAGCCTCTCTTGTTCATGCTTGGTGGGTAGGCCTCTAGCTTTGAATGAGGGCAATTCCTCATCTCCTGATATGAATCCAAATAAGCTTCTTCCTTCTAGATAGGTCTTCATCCTTAGAGACCAAGCTTGGTAATTGTTCCTGTCCAATTTGTCAATGAATGAAGGAAAACCATCTCCCATGTTACCTTATTTGCTCTGATACCACTGTTGGGAGAGGATGGTTGGATGCACTCAGAGATTGAGTAGGTGCTTCTAAACCTGCTTCACACCAACCCTCTTTGACTCCAGGAATGCTTAGTACACTTGATTAGCTTTCAAATGATACCAAGAAAGCATATATGTACTTTGCAACTGATATGTGTAATGATCAAATCAAAACAGATAACTTTGTACTTCACAGATCCAAGAAAACTTGCTATTTTGGTATTGATACCTGCTCAGTCTTTCACTCAATATGACCAGCACACTTACAATTGATCGAATTCCTTATGGACATATTAAATTAGCTTAACAAGCTACCATTTGCAAGTGGAATCATTCAAATTGATAAACTATGCACAGAGAAATAACTTTAGCAAGTTTATGGTCACTCCCGACTTTTTAGGAAATGTGCAGACAAATACCAGAGACTGCTTCGAAGACGAATTCTCGAAAATGGCTGAACCAAACTTCTTCAAACTTTGTAGTCTTGTAGAATGCTTTGAGCTGGTTCCAACAAGCTTTGAATCACTTGATTTGGTTGAGAAATCACCAAGATATGGCTTATAGAAGTTGACAGACTTGGAGGTAGACAACTCAGAGAACACAGAAGTAATGAATGTAACTCTTTCTATTAATTCACATGAATGTACAATCTCATTGGCATTATAAGCATAGCCTAATGAGTTGGAGAGGTGAGGTCTAAGATATAGTACACTCACACACTCAGATACAAAAGAAATGAACTCGGGAGATGACTCTCTCCCCGCGAGTTTTGTCTTTAGTTTTATATGTGTAGGAAGGAAGTTTGAATTTCAAATTCAAATCTAAGACTCCCTATAATCACTCATCTAAAAATGGGGAGATATTCTCTCCACTTATACATTCTAATTTCCACGAATCCAATCAAGTAGGTGTGATCATTTACATGCCAAGTCATTTAGACTTTTACAAGGGGTAAAGAAGTAGGAACTTATAAGCATAAGTTCACATGGTCCTTTCTTCAAGTGAATTAAGCTTCCAAGGTTCCAAGCCAAGTGTGATGGCTTGAATTGCACCAACACCAATGGTGCAGGTAGACTATTAGGGAAACAAAAGAAAGTGCAGAAGGGAGAAGATGAGATTGTAGAAATAGGGCTTTCAAAGGAAGAGAAGATAGATAGTGAGCCGGTGGATCTTTACAAGAAGGGAAGAAACCTTGCAATTGACGGGAGTCATTCTGCTAAGGATCATGATCAAGCATATCATACAAGGAAGTCAGTAGGAAAAGATGGCCATCTATCTCTTGGCACAGGCATGAGAACGAAGCAAGAGTCGCTTTCTCTTTTTTATCATACAATTTACCTTCTATTTATTGAGATCCCAGAAACTAGTAAACCAAGTGTGTTGCTACGTAGGATCATTGAGGACTAGGCGACCGATAATGGATCAAGTGTACGACAATGCTCTATTCGATCTTGTGGTGTATTTTGCAAATCAAGCTTTAGCAAGTATGGAGATACCGGTCGAGAGCTTACGGACAGACTACGACGTGGAGGAAGCCCACTGGATGGTACGTTTCTAGAACCAAGTTCTGGACATTGACTTCCCATTCCCCCAGTTCGAGGAGTATTTGCTTGGGTTGGCTCGAGATGCAGAGGACTGGTATTTTTACTATGACAGAACGAGGGAAATACCTAATGAGGTAAATGATATTTACTGAGCATGGGCGGATCAACTAGTTATACGTAGCGATGATGAGGCTCCTGAGGCGGAGCCTGACTCATCTTCTAGAGAGCATTGATCTCTTGCGATGAATGGGACTAGGTAGGAATTTTTGAGGTTTCCATGCTACGGTGCACCAGAGGAAGGGACTTAAAGGTAAGATAGGGAAATTTGGTTTGATAGGCCCGTTTGCGATTAGTCGGTTAGGTCATATAATCGTTATGCCCAAGAAAGTGATGGCAAAGGGATGATCGATCTATCATGTCCGCAAATGTATTCCTTTTTTGTTTGTTTTTGTGTATGCATGATGTGTGGGATGGGTAGGGAAGATGCTCCTTTCTGCCTCTCCTTAACTCTCAGGACATGGTAAATCAAAAAAAAAAGAAAAAAAAAAGAGAAAAGAAAAACAAGAAAAACAAAAATAAAAATCGTGTATATATGTGCGCGAGTGCACTATGACAGATTAGTAGGCAACTGGAGTCATCCTGGCCGGGTGGTCAAGACCGCGAGCCGATGCTAGCTTCGTCATAGGCCTGGACAATTATGTGTTCATATCTGTTTGATGCTTCGCGCCATAGTGGGTTGATAGGTGAGTGGAACAATCTTGGTTGGACGGTCGAGACCATGAGCTCCACCGAGCTTCGCTATGGACTAGCACGTATATATGTGTGTGTATATTGTGTATATGTCATTGCACGCTATGTTGTGTTTGTAGAAGGGTGGAACCAACATGGCTGGGTGGCCAGGGCCGCAAGTCGCATCCAATTCGCGCCATAGTGGATTGATAGGTGAGTGGAACCATCTTGGCTGGAAGTCGAGACCATGAGCTCCATCGAGCTTCGCTATGGACTAGCACGTATATATGTGTATATACCGTGTATATGTCGTTGCACGCTATGTTGTGTTTGTAGAAGGGTGGAACCAACATGGTTGGGTGGCCTGGGCCGCAAGTCGCATCCAATTGCAACATAGGCCAACTCATGAATTAAAATAAACGAGAAAAAGAAAAGTTTCCACTCCTAAGGAGAAGAGACAGAGAGGAGGAGGGTAGTGATTTACCGGATGGTTGTGCTTTTTGCATGTATGTATTTATGGGAATGAGGGGTTTGTTGCGAATAGATTGGATACAAGTGCCGGTGTGGATGGTAAGATGAGTTGCATGTGTAAAGAAACTTCATGTGCATGATGATTATGTGTGAGTACAGATTGTGGAATAGCTTGTGTGATTGGTCATGGTTAAATGAGTGGGATAATTGGTTATGGTGCTTTATGTATTTCCATGAGTGTGAGCTAACCATTTGAAGAAGTGGTAGGTGAAAAGCGAGGTTGCAATGGTTGTGGAAATGCTCGTCGAGGACGACGTCGCAAGCAAGTGGAGGGGAGTATGTTAGCTCATAAAATTATTGATTTTTTTTGTGTACCGATGTATTCCGTTTTGCAGATTACACGTTGATTCTAGGTGTCTTGCAATGAGAAATGTTGCTCGGCAGCGATAAACCAATCAAATGTGGTGTCAGAGGAGAGGCATAGATGCAAACAGATTTTGTGAATTGCTCATGTCGTCTCGCATTGTCATGAATGAAAGTGTGAATTGGATCACTTTTCATAGTGGTTACGATTTTGGATACTTGTTGAAGCTCATAACAGGTCAAAACTTGCCAAGTGGAGAGGCTATAGGTTTTGGTCAGTGTGTGACTTAGAACCTTCGTGTCTTTGTCAATGCTTCTGCCATAGATAATTCAGTCTCAAATAGAGTAAAGAATTTTACAAGATTCCCATGCCAAAAATCGCCGCTTGCTTAAGCCCCAAGTTTTATCATACATGTGTGAGCTGTCATTATTCATTCTTGGCAGTCCTGGAGGGGGATGCTCCATTACTCCACACGGGGGCAGGGGGCCGACTCTCCAGAGAAAAGAAAGAGGGTTTTTTCTGTCACTTTTATCCTTATCATCCTGACGAGGAGGGAAGTGTTGTTGTTGTGTGTTCTTTTCATCGTCAGAGGCTGGAGGGTGTCTTTGCAGATCTTCCAGTGGGAGGCATCGTTGTTGTGCTTGGGGGTGAGCTTTACACCGCTCTGAAGTTGAGAACTACAGCATGAGATTCCTGTGAAGAAGCGAGGTGGAAGCTGACAACCCTGCGCTGAAGTGAATGGGAAGGAGAGTGCAGTTAATTGAAGGGGTTACCGATCAATGAGAGGCCGCGACAGAAAATTGCCAAGCTTTAGGACATATCAATCCATCGGTTGGAGATTCGGGCTTAAGGAGCTTCTTCGCCAGGTTCTTCCTGCATTGGAAATTCTCAGCCCACTCTACACATGATCAATAGGAAATATTTCCCTTTTAAATTGGATTAGCATACAGCACGAATCGACCCTGAACAGTGTTTCTTTTGGCTCGGTAATGGGAGTTGCTTTCGTCTGTTGTTATCATTCCCATGCCCTCTCTGATTTTCAGTTGATTCATCTTCGGGTACTATCTCCAAATTGAAGGAGATATATATACTGATGATGGGTATGCTCATAATCATGATGTGTAGGGTGCCTGCTCGTCATATGCATCTGCGGGTTTCTGCATATAATTGATATTGACATTGCCAAGATGCGTGGTTATTAGTTAGTCGCTACTATTATTGTTCATTAAATTTGTCTCATACAACTATTGCATGCTTGGTCATTTTGTACTTGCCGTTTCATATCCTGCAACTTCCATGAACGATAAGCGTAAATCATTACAAAGAGGAACTCGTTGTGCCTTCCTTTTAGTTACTTAGAGCAAAGGGAAGTTGTATTGCGTCATCGGTTATGTGCACAGCCCTCAGAGGTTTCCATTTGCTCAATATTAGGATCGTTGATGATCCGAGTACAAGGTGCTGGAATCGCACTCGCATTCAAACACCTGTATCTGCAACTTAACTTTGCTCATGTTATTGCGGCTGAGGCTTTGCCGTTGAAGACTTACACAGCGTGGCAACTTGGATATTTTGTATTCAAAATCGGTAGCACATTAGGGGAAAAAGTGAGCCTTGGATGGGCCTTGTAAGGATCCCTAATTTTTAGGGATTAAAATTAATTTTGTGGGTGATTAAGGAGATTTCGCAAACCACTAGTGGTATTCGAAAAAAAGTAAAATTTTACATTATTTAATTTTTTAAATGGGAAAAGATGAGACATTCTAGCCCTTGGATCATATTAATCAATGGCATCTATCCATTTTCGTGAGAGTGGGGACGTAGCATTGAAGAGATGTCTGCGCCAAACTCTGCAAACATTTCAGCCATTGGATCGATGTCGAATCCAAGGATGGAGCGTGAATGGGGCTGATCGCCCTTCTGCAAGTATTTCAACCGTCCGATCTTGACTAGATCTAATGGAGAGCATTAAAACGCGCTTTAACTTATGAAGGGGAGCATCTACAGCCGTAGGATGAAGTAATGATCGAGTGGATGTGAGGGAGAGGCGCCAAATTCAAATTGAGAGCTATGCGGATCGTCCGATGGATTTCGAATCCAAGGGTATATATGTGTGAGCGCCTTTTTCCCAACACAATACATCGCAGCCACACGATCTTGTATCTATTCAAGGGTCAAGATGTGTTCCTTCCTTGACTTTTGCGAATTCACATGCTCCCTTGGATCTCTGAGCCAATCTAATGGCCGAAAATGAATCTTTTGCTCTCCTATACCACTCACGTTCGAAAATCCACCATTTGGTAGCTGTTTTGAAAGCTTTGACCATAGAAAAACAAGGGAAACCTAGGCCTAGCCTAGTAGATTAAGAGACTAGAGTGTGGCCAGTGCTCTCTCCTCATTGGTGGATCACTAATCAGCCCTTAATCTAAAAGGCCCATTGGGAAAGAGAGTGTAAGAACAAGTGAGAACAGAGTGAGAAGGTGTGAGAAGCAAGAGAGAGTGTCTGTGTAAGAGGGAGGAGATAGTGAGTGAGAGAGGGAAAGGAAGAAAGCTTGAGAGAGTGTATGAGAATGGGAGTGTGTGCAGGGGAGTGAGAAAGAAAGCTTGTGAGAGTGAAAAAGAGGGAGGAGATAGTGAGTGAGAGAAAAGAAAGCTTGAGAGAGTGTATGAGAATGGGAGTGTGTGCAGGGGAGTGAGAAAGAAAGGAAGAAAGTGGGAAGGGGAGTGAAAGAGAACTGGTGAGAGAAAAGAAGGAAAAAGTACGAGGAAGTGCATGTGTATGTGAGAGCGGGTGTGAAAGTGAGAGTTTAAACAACCGTGTTATTTTGAAAAAAAGAGCAAGCCTCTTTGTAGTGGTTTCTTGAGTTTTAATTTTTTCTTCTAGTTGGAAGACTACTCCCAATCTTTTTGATGTGCATAAACTTTTGATAGGTGGTTAATAAGGGTCTTGTTGTCTCCTGTGGTAGTTCTTGATAGGTGTTTTCTTAGGACTCAAGTGGCTCTCTGTAGATCAATTTCTTGATCTATATGCTCGATGCGGTGTGTCCTCTTAAGTGCAATATGCACGGTGGATTGCAATTTGAAGACTCAATGGGGAAGAAAAATAGCATATACAATGACACAGTGAAATAAGAGAAAGAAGCTGAAATTATGAGTACATACAGCTCAAAAGAGGATTATACAAACTTTGGGCAAACGGTAGGAGACATAAGCATACACCTTCATTCTAAGTGCTTGACTTCGGTTCCCTAACATACATGCTCAAATCTAGTTTTCCAACTAGCTGCTCAAGAGAAGATTGACCAATCACTGCTTGCCTACTACTCACTCAGAGTGTCAAGCTAGCTGATTCCAAATCTACCAAGTGGAGCACTAGTGGTAAGGTAAGAGCTCTACACACACAAAGAGAAGGCAAAGCTGCAGGAGTGCATTCCTTCCTCGAGTCTCTCTCTGAGCTTGTTTCTACCCCTCCCTTTGTTGATGGAGAGGTCTACTTATATAGTTTTTCTGAAAGTGAAGGATAGCAAAAGGGGACAAAATTAGTTTCTTCTTTGGCAGGCTTTCTAACACTTTTGACAATTTTGGTACTCTAGAAGCTTCTTCTTGGTCCACTTTTCCTGCACCATCACTATCTTCCAAATTCTGGTATTTGGCGCCGTCCACCGTCCATGAGTTCTCCGCGTGCAAGTGGCTGAAAATTTAGACTATATGGAGATCTGGAAAATTTAGTCTCTTTTTTCAAGTGAAAAAGTAGACTAAATCAAAAGTACACCCTTTTCTTAAAAAATAGGCTACTTTTGAAGTAAGTAGATTAACTTCATAAAAAATGGTGAACTTTTGAGTAAGTCGACTAACTTGTAAAATTTGACTAAAAAATAGACTAGTTTGAGAAATTGGTCAACTTAGGAAAATTAGACAACTTAGAGAATTGGTGAACTGGGAGAATTAGACAACTTAGGAAAATAGGTGAAATGGGAATTAGGCAACTTGGGAAAATAGGTGAAATGGGAATTTAGACAACTTCGAAAAATAGGTGAAATGGGAATTTAGGCAACTTGGGAAAATAGGTGAAATGAGAAAATAGGAAACTTCGGAAAATAGGTGAAATGGGAATTAGGGAACTTGGGAAAATAGGTGAAATGGGAAATTTGGCCTTCTTCATGAGCTTGATCCCCCTTCCACCATTTTCTTGCTCTTCACTTCTTCTTCTTCTCCTTTTGTTCGAAATCGAGGTAACTTGCCTTGTGCTTGGCTTCTGCATCTTGAAAAGCAAAACAAAAAATACATTCTTTTAAGGGTGTATCAAAGTACCCCGCTACACTCTCCTCACGGGTTTTAATATTTGTCATGGACCATTTTGGGTGAGGACTCTACTTAGAGTGGGGATAATGAATCGGGGATAATGTTTCTAAGTATAGTACTTTGAACGAAAGCTATTAGTCTAACCTGGAAAGTGCAATCCCTATCTAGAGGGAAGCTAGAGGAAGAAGTTGGTGAGTTCCCTTAGCACATTGGAATATGGATGGCACTTACGAGGTCACCCAAGGTAATAGGTCTCCCAAGTTGAAAAGGGGTGAGAATGTAGAGTCTCCTAGATTGAGGAGATAAGTAGAGTCAAGCTTAAAGTTACCATGTTATTAGTAATCATAGCGAGAGAGTGGAGAAAGTCACCATGCCGCTAGCATAATTAACCTTTAGAGTTAGAGCAAATTCACCTAGAGGATGTACTAGACTTGGTTAAATAAGCTAAAGTTCTTTGTTTAAGAAAACTCGAGAAGCCCTATCCCACTGTATGTGCCAAAATTTCACCTATAGATGGTGAATTTGTGTAAGACAAGAAATACTAAAGAACACATAGGAGTAGGTGATTCTATTATTGAGAAGAGTTACACACTTTGCTCTTCCTTATGCTCCAAGGGTACCCTTTGGATAGCATCAATTTGCATGGGCTTCCTTGCTTCAAGGTAAGAGTACAAGGATGGAGTTTCTTAGCTAAGGATTCCTGACTCTGGCTATAATTTTCTAAAACATGTCCTTGTCTCGGTATGTCTATATATCCTCGAACTATGAATAAATTCTCTTTTATCGAAAACAAGGGGTAAGAGATTACAAGAGTCTGTTACAAGAGTAATGGAGGAGTTAAGACCACAGTTGTCTTTGTCTAGGCCATTATAATTGTCATGGTGCCTCGTACCAAAATTTGTCAAGTAGTGGTGCTAGATGGCTATGGCCCTACGTGCCTTGAATGCCACTACCTTAAGCCGCCCTGTCAGAATTTACGAGCTCGCTGCCTTGTCAGAACCTCCCAACCACCTTGGCACCCAAAGCTTGTTGGGTACGTCCTCCCCCCGAAAGGAAGTTGGGTGAGTAGTGGTACCCAAGGAAGTTGGGCGAGTGTTGGCATCCAAGGAATCTGGGTGAGTGTTGGTGCCCTAGGAAGTTGGGTAAGTGAAGTAGTATGCCCATGTCCTTCCAATGGTGTACTATGTCCTTGCCCTTTAATACATTTTTTTTTTACTCAACAACAACCACATTTACTCAACAACAACCACAATGATCCTTGGCACATGGTCGTGAATAGAAAATTGTAGAGGGCGAAATTGTGTGTGTGGGTGCATGGAATGCAAAGTACACTAATCCTTGAGTATGAATCATCAAACAAATATTACACTCGAAAAGACATTACAAAGAACACTTAAGAAAAATACTTGAAGAATGAAAGCATCACAAGTGGAAATGTATTTAGAACAACACTAGAACCATGGCTGCAACACGTGAGCTATACCATCTATTGAGCTTCCTACTTCCAAGGTACCGTCTCGCTAGCATCAACTAGTAGGGACTTCTTGGCTCTAGGGTAAGAAGAGCAAGACAGTTGCGCTCTTTCCAGAAGTTGGGCTTCTTTGTCCCCTCTTTCTAGAAGTTGGGCTTCTTGGCGCCCTCTTTCCAGAAGTTGGGTGTGGTGTTGCCCAAAGAGTTCATACTGTCATATCCTTCCAAAAAATTTTGTTCCACAAAAATCAGGCGGATATTAGTCAAGTCATGTTGCCAATCAGACTACATGACATGTATGATTTCTAGTAAATCTAATCTATCTGTTTCAACTTGCATACATAATTCCTCATCAAAAATACAAAAACATAAAAAATCTGCTAGAAGAATAATGTCGAATCGACATCAAAGGCTATCCCCTTCAATAAAGAAGTTGAAAGAAGTGTTTACCAAACCACAGGAGAAACATGACACACAAAACAGATGACCTAGACAGATATCCTTTCCTTGACTATTAGGAAAGAGATCACAGAAGAGTAAACTAAAGTTTCAGAGCATTAAGTGGGTAATGAAAGTAACATAACTATCAACACTATTTCTTAGGTATATGTTGTTACAATTCAAGTTCAATTGCAGGCTTCAGGATACTGTCACAACAAAAAGAAACCATATTGTGTTCTTTGAATGCATATTCACATAAAGGAACTGCTTTGTTTGGATAGAGAACACAGGAAAAGGAGCTAACCGTGAATACAAATATGTTCAGTTTGGCAAAAACAGGATCGAGTTTGGTATCTCGTTTCATAGATATCACTACAGATATACTAACAGCAATCACAATAATGATAAATATGGTAAAAACCCTGCTTGAGACTAGTTTCTGGCACCATTTTCTCAAGTTATGTTCTGGTGCAAATAGGAATAATGAATCATTTGACAGGTACCAAGGCACTATGTCTCTCATTTTGAAGCTCTTGTGCAGCTCTTCATACTCTTGTAGCTCAAAAGATTCTCTGTTATTTGACAGTAAACTTGGTGAATTTGTATGTGTCTGGAGTGAAGAAATTTGATCAGGCACATTTGCTGGAAGAACTCCGACATTCGAAGATTGATTTACTAGAGCCAAGATAGAATTACGTAAAGGTGTGTTAGGCGCCTTCTGATCAGGCATATCAGTTGAAAATCCTGAACTTAAGAGAATTTGTGAGGCCCGTTTTCTCATTGGCATTGACGGAGCAGGTCCCAGTGGCATTGGAGATGCTGAGAAGCTTCTTCTTCCAAGCCCTTGTGTGGATGGACGACGAGGGACAAATAAACTTGAGCCTCCAGATTCACTGGTTATCGTTTCTGAAGTTTTAATTGTTGTAGTTTTTTCTTCTGAGCTGCTTTTCCCAACTTGATTTGAGGCCAAAAAGTTTGAAAGACCAGGATCTGCCTCTGAATTCACACAACTGGCATCTGATCTAGTGATACTAATGTTTCTTACTTTCTTTGTGTATAGACGCTTTGATATGCTCTTTACCCCTGCTGCTGCACCTTCCACAGCGCCCACCACCCAGGTACCACTTCCTTTGGATGAAAATAAGCGCTTTTGGCGAGACTTCAGATGTTTCAGGTATTCAGTCTGTAAAGAGCAAACAATATATCTCAGGAATACTTTGAGTCATGTTCATTTTGAGATTCAGGAAAAAATTGGAAACAGAGTAGTAACTACCTTTTGAATCTTCTTCTTTTGATCATCCGTTAACTCTGTTTTCTCTAAGATCACTGCAATAACGAGGTTGAGAACCAAGAAGACAGTGATAATAATATATGTCACGAACAGAAATGGAGCAATCCATCTGCAAAAATTATTCATCAAGTTGAGTAAGTGAAAACGTGATTGACCTGAACCAAAATATAAGGCATGCATGGTCTTAATGCGCAGTTCAGCATATTCTGCAAACAGCATATACATCTCATTTGACCATAATCAACAGCGAGATCCAATTGTTAATATATTTGGGGGAAGAAAAAGATGTGTACCTCATTAAATGAAAACATCTCTCCTGTTTTATCCATGTAACTTGGAACTGTGTAAGATCATCCCATTAGTTTAGTTAATATTATTAAGCATACATTGCATGCTTGCAGTGATGCCCTGCAGAGGATTGGTGCTCATTTGGCTCACAAATTATGGATATTTATAAACTCTATTTTTAGATGCAGGAGAGTGCAAGCTATCTATGGAGGTCGAGCCATGAAAGCGCGCTTCAGATAAAATGAAAAAATCCAAATCCCTCCTTCCGTTTCTGCACTAGTGTCATACTGATTACATAAAGAAGCGTTTAGGAAAGCACCTTCAGCTGTCTATAGCCTTTCCCAAGCTAGTTTCTTTGATCTATGTGGAATATGATACTCAAAAAATACTTTAGACTGATGCTGGAAATTAGCTCCCATCAGAAGTATCTGCTCTGTTTATAGAATTATGTAATATCCATTTTCATGTTCTGAGTCGAATGCCATATGAGGCCATCTTCTGTGTGGTCACAGTTTGTAAGATGCTGATAAGGATGCCAAGAGCACATGTAGCTCTCCCCATGTAGCTATCCCCACACGCTTTGAATTGTTTCTTTTTTAAAACTTTGATCCCTTTTTAGGGCCACAACCTTGATCTCTTCTTCTAGTCACCCTTCGCTTCCGATCGCTCAATGAAGGTGAAATCTTTGTTGATATCCATCCTTTCATCTAGCCAACAAAGTACGTCAGTAAAAATATGAAAGATTGCCCAATGAAGGTGATATCTTTGTTGACATCAAACCTTTCATCTAGGTGACAGTATGTTAGTAAAGCCGCTTAAACAGCATATTCTTTTTACTGTTTAAGCAGCAGCTTTACATCATCTAGGCTTTATATCTTATGCAGAGACGATTGGCTGTTTGAAATTAGGGGAAAATCCATCCAGTTCTATATAGTAATGCAGAATCCATTACATCATCAAAAGTTGGAAGCATACCTCCCCCCCATTATTTTTCAGAGTTCTTTCTTGTAGTTTTTGTTAGGGCAAATTTAAAGGAACTGGGGTTCTCACGTGTGTGTCATGATGTGCAGTATGCACCTCTCACGGCTGGATAATTTGTCTTAGTATCTGAAGGCAACACACACACACACACACACACACACACACACACACACACTGAGTCACTGTAATAGCCTAGAGGTAATATAGAATAGATACAGGGATAATCATTCAAACAGATTAAAAGAAGGAAGAAGACACTCAAATTTCAGCAATTTCTTGGTTTTGAATATGTGGGTAAACCTCTAGGAGGTAGAGATGACATCAGAAGAATAATCTTCTTCTAGAGAACCATGGAAGCTTTTCTCTGATGAGCTTGGCCTCCTGTAATGTCTAGTCGAAGCGTGAAACCTAGTAGCACCTCGTTTTGGTTCAATAAACAATATCGCGTGCTCCTTGAGGAGTTTTATGTTGCAAGATATTCATGAAGGCCTTGAGCATATGAGCCATCTATGGATGTTTCTGACAATGCCTGGTGTTCATCAAATTCTCCTGATAGGAGCCTATGGAGATAGAGCATCTCATGAATGTATGGAGTCTTGAATGTGTCTGTGGACAATCAGAATAGTTATCACATGAATCAGCAGAAAGTTGTCCACTTTAGTGAATGTGCATGATCCTGTTATAATAGTTCTTTCCTTGACAATGTTTGAGCAAAAGGATGTATAATCAAGAACAAGGGGTAAGAGATGAGTGTTGTGATGAAGACAAGGGATGGGAGAGTTGAGCTAAGAGAGGGGCCTTGGGTGACATAACTGGTATAGTGAATGATAGATGGTAACCATTCTCACAAACATAAGGCGTTGATGCCTTTCTCTATAGAAATCCCTAATTATTCTTCAAGCTATTTACAACAAAGTTCTGGGGAGGATTGCACTCGTATTTCGAACGAGTTCACTCGTACAATAAGTCGTGTCCAGTCCTCTTCCGCCGTCCCATGCGTCTAGTTCAAAAATTACCGATTTCGTTCGATTACACTTAGGGTCCCCTCTTGTCATATTATGCACATATGACATGGTCTGTTGCACCGTGAGCTGCAGTTGCATCGATTTTGAGCCTAGGCCCTAGTCTTGGAGCTCTCCAATCTTAAGCGTTAGGGTTGTTGAGCAGCCCCCCTTCTCATCTTTAGCATCTTTTTTAGCTTCCAACAGCCTGTCTTCTCATCTTTAGAATCTTTCTTAGCTTCCAACAGCCCCTCTTCTCATTTTTATCACCCTCATGGCTCCTCTTCATGAAGCTTTTCAGAAGCATTGTGTAGCTTTTGAAAGAGTGAAATATAACTCCAATGTTTGTAAGTGGCATTGCAAGTATTGTGCAAGTATAAAAACATGTAGTGTGACTCGACTTCTCATCCATCTATGCAGATTGGGTGGAGATGCTCTCCTTGCAATGGTATTCCCAATGATGTTTATGAAGAATGTCACAAGAAATGTCTTCTATTGAAGAGGAGAAAAGAGTCTCTTCCCAAAATGAAGTGGTCTCATCAGATCATGACGATATCGGAATAGATAATGCTCCATCCATTTCTATCGGTTAAACATCATCCACAATGAGTTCACATGAATATGAGGAAGGAACAATTCTTCTAAAGAGAAGTAAGGGAGCATGTGAAAGTGGTAGTGGTTCCTCTCGACAATCTACCCTTGCACAAGTATCGGGGACATTGGCTTTTCTTAAAGAAAGGCAAAGAGTGGCTGAAATTGAAATTGCAAGGATCATCATTGAGTGTAATCTTCCCTTTAATATGCTTCATTAATCTTCTCTTTAATATGCTTCATTTGAATTGATGGAGACGTATGATAAAAACCATAGCATGGCCTTGTGAGGGATGGTATGGTGTTTCCCACAATGATATGTGCACAAAGAAATTAGATGAGGAAAAAGCAAGAATAGATAAGACTTTGGAACACGTGCGAGCTGATTGGGTCAAATATGGATGCTCCATTCTCTCCAATGAATGGAGTGATTGTAAAAAGAGAGGGATTATCAATATCCTTGTCCCTTGCCTTCTTGGTATCTACTACTTATGGGTGACGGATGCAGGAGTAAGAGGCAAAAAAGTCATTGGAAGCTTTCTTTATTCCCATATCTGACAAGCCATACTTGAAATAAGTTTCTAACTTTATTCCTAAAATTTCATTCATGAAAATTCAGATTTTTCATTCTATATTATATGTAAAATTATAAATACATATTCCATATAATATGTACGTAAAGTTATGAATCATGATATATGAATGACACATCACATATAATGTATTTTAAAATGTGATGTGTCATCCATAAAATATGAAATAATGTGTTTTGGTGAAGTGGATGAAGTGGCCGATTCATGGTTTTGCCGGTCTCTTACATCTGCTTTCAAAGAGCCATCCTTATTTATGGACTCTTCACTCTTTAAAGATAGAGACAAATATCTTCCAAAGATTCTCTCATTGAATGGTCATAGTACATTTTCTACAAGATATCATTAATTATAATGATCAAAGGAGTAGTGCATTGGCTTCATCCTTAGTTTGAAAGAGAGATTCGTTGGTGAAATCCCTGTTGTGGTAGAGAGTTTTGGCTATTAAATGCCAACACTTTATAGATGTGCTATCCATACGAAGGTATGCATTCTTAGTTTTTATCTTGCTTTTAAATTTTTAATATATGACTCATGAGTCATGAATCATGATTATTGATGTTTTGTTATTTTCTATTTTAGGATTGCTCATCGGGAGCTCGTGAGAGAAATTGGTCAGCCTATTCTCTCATATACACTAAGATATGTGAGAAATTGAGCACGAAGCCATTGTAGAGACTCATTTATTGTTGCTCTAATCTATGCATGCTTCATTCCATGCATCAAATGCCCATGGCATGTTAGGTCAAAATTAAGCATTCAATTTAGACTCTTGATTACCGAATTTTTATGTTTTTTCAAACATATCATATGTCATGAAACATACTAACATGTTCACATTTTGTTCTTGTTTCAATAGGTGAATGTAGATAGTCTCAAGCTTTTGCTCAAGACACTAAAAGGTGTTCAAAGAGAAAAAAATGAACAAGAAGAAAGCATTTTCAGTGAACTTTATCTAGAGCTTGAGGAAATTAATCGGAGAGTGAGTCGCACACGATCTCACTCAAAGGTCATAGTTCATGGCTCATGGACCCCTCAGAGGCATGGAAGCTCCACTGTTGGATATTCAAAGCATGGATCGGATAGTAGATCTACTCCATCTAGTATGAAAGAGGAGAATAAGGTCATTTACACATTTCTTAGAGAGGCATCCTATGATGATGAGGATGGCAACATTCTTAGTGAGGGGGATTATGAGAATGCATCTATTGCTTCTTCTATTGGAGATGATGGAGATTCATGGATTGATCATCACTATGATCGTGGTTGTTCCATACAGAAACCATACATCCCAACCATACGGGTATGGAAGTATGGAACAAGTACGGTTCCTAACCCTCGATCTTTTCATACGTGACCAAATTTGAAACAATAGAATCTGAAAAGTAAATTCTGAACATAGCAACATAGCAACTAAAGACATGTCCAAACTCATAAGACGTATGACAAAACAAGCTAAAGTATCAGTCTCAAAATAGTCTCAATCAATTGAAATACTACATGCATGAGTTGTGACTATATTAGAAATAAAAGGCCATGATAATATGCAAAAAGATCATGAAAATGAGACATTACCATCATGCATCATGAGGTGAAGAAATGATCTTCATCGCATTCTTCCTCAATATCATCAATGATCATAATCAGCCATAGCATCAACAACAAGATCATCATCATCATCATCATCGTCATCATCAACAACAACAACATCATCACTTTCATGAGCATCTTCAATATTTGTAGCACTAGAAGATGCTATAATATTTCTATCTCTTTCCTTAGATATAGATGGATCATATGACATATAATCTCCTTCATTACTCTCTTGTAATGCAAGCAATCTTTCATCATCCTTTTCACCCTCAATCATGACCAAAGTCACTTCCTTTCTTTCAAACCCTCTTTCGTTCACTTGGAAGCAAGCCTCAAGTTAGTATGAACATAAACCAAGTTTTCTGCATTTTTAGGAAGCAATGTATTCCTATGTTTGGTATGAATTAAAAAGAAAGTACACCGATTCCTTTCACAAGGGGAAGCACATGTTCCTTGAGAAAGTACACGAAGTCTAATTTTTGCAAGTTTGGAGTATGTAAACCAGCCAATTCCCACCTTTTAAGGGTATATTGCATTCTACTTTTTTCCTTTTGCAAGTGGATGTGAAAAAAAAACTAGACATTGTCTCAATGGCATCCAATTCATCACATAGAATGCTTTGTTTTTCTACATCACCATTCGTATAGGGCTCTATAGTATCCATCCATCCATCAGCCACTTTCTTATCAAGTTTTAGATTTTTCTTTCTCCACATAGGATAAAGCATATACGCAATTGCATGCAAAGGAGAGTGCAACATATTCCACCTCTCAATGCATTTTACATCAGCAATTTTTGAATTATGCACATCACCCATTCTTGTAATCTTCTCTATCATTCTATTAGTGATTTCATATACCAGCCCCATTGTAGCTCCTCTATCAACCAAGCATAAGAGTGTCAATATAAGAGCACAAATGTTAACAATCTCTCTTGCATTCCTCCAGAATGATACACTCAATACAATAGAAGCAACTTCTTCTCCTTATGAAGAATGAAAAAGATTTTTATGTGTGTATTCAGAAGAAACCATCAATGCACGTAATACATTATATACACATTCATCTAACATATTCTCAAGAACAATATACATATTCCCAAATCTAGTTTGGGTAGGTCTAATCAACTCTTTCTTGCTTAACTTTTGAAACAAAGAAAGAATGGTTGGTTTCATTGTTACAAATGTTACAATCTTCAAAGCATCATCCAAAGTGGGTTTCACCCATGCAAGCCATCCAATATCTTCCAAGGTCTTGTGTGATATTATTGTTTAGTACCTTCTGGCATGAAACTCTCACCTTTGTACTTTGATATATGTAGGTTGTAAGTTACAAATTGTAATGTCCAATTCCACACAATGAAAATGTGGCAGATGTCACCATTCTACCAAGCAGATGATTGAAGAATAGGGGTTGAAGCCTAAAAAAGAATACAGACAATGTCCATTAGAAGGTATGAATAGTTGACAAAAATAAGGATGCCTACATGGATCATAGACCATGATGACTGTGTGCTATCTGCCTAGAAAAATGAACACTCATATGCAAGCTTGAAGAAAATGATATCAATATGTGTCACATGTTTTATAAAAGGCTTCATCATTTCTCGAATGGGTGAGCTATCAGCACAAGAGTACTACAAATGTACTTAAGGTGTTAGACACTAAAAAATTGGCATATTTCTTCTTACCATCCATGGAACATATGTATTATTTAGCAAATTATTTTTTTCGTAACATAAGAGATAAGTAGTTCTTTTTTTGATTCAATGCATACGTTGTGTACTCTTGGAGGAATCAGGGC
>CM035416.1:35883812-35896312 GCA_020310875.1 Ceratopteris richardii
CCTAAACCTAAACTGTAATCTATAAACCCTAAATCCTAGAACCTAAATCATAAACCTTAAACCCTAAAACTCAAACCCTAAACCCTGATCCCTTAACACTAGATCCTAAATCCAAAACCTAAAACACTAAACCCTAGGCCCTAAATCTAAACCTTAAAATGTCAAACTCTAAACCTTATACTCTAAAACAACATGCCCTAAAACCTAAACCCTTAATCGTAAATTCTACAACCTAAATCATAAACCCTAAACCCTAAACCCTAAACCATAAACACTAAACTCTAAACCCTAAACTCTAAAAACTAGACACTAAATCCTAAACCATCAACCCTAAAGCATAAACCCTAAATCGCAAACTCTAAACTATAAACCGTAAACCCTACATCCTACACTCTAAACCCTAAACTCTACGATCAAAATCATAAAGCCAAAACCCTAAAACCTTAACCCTAAATCCCAGACCCTAAACCCTAAACCCTAAACCCTAAACCCAAAACCCAAAACCCTAAGCCCTAAACCATAAATCTAAATCCTAAACCCTAAACTCTCAACTTTTTAACCCTAAGCCCTAAACCTAAACCTTAAACCCTAAGCCCTAAACCCTAAACTTTAAACCTCAAACGCTAAAGCCTGAACCTTAAACCTCAAACCCTTAGCCCTATACCCTAAACCCTAAACCCAAAGCATTAAACCTAAATCCTATACCCAAATCCCAAAAACCTAAACTCTAAAACCTAAAACCTAAACCCTAAATCCTAAACTATCAACGCTAAACCCTAAACCTTATATCCTAACACTAAACTGTAATCCCTAATTTCTAAACCCTAAAATCCTGAACCTAACCTCTAATCCCTAAATATTGAACCCTAAACCCGAAACCCTAAACCCGAAACCGTTTAGATGATTCTCAGCTTTGTACATTTAGATGATCCTCCCATCAATAAAAATGAGGTTCATAAATTCAAGTATGTATTAGAACTTACTACATATAAGAATATAATCAAAAGAGTAGGTGTAGATAAGTTACTTAAAATTCTTAAAAATATCTTTGAAAATGGTTTTATGGCTTAGGACCATTTTGAAGTGGATTGATGTAATTGAATATAAATGTGAATCAAACATCTTTTTTCATTGTACTTTTAAATGTAAATATTACGTTAATATTATATAGTTGTTTCTTTCAGTTGAAGTGTTATGGTATTGTGTGCAGTGATAGTATGGATTGTAATGTATAGTGATGATGTGGATTTCAATAATTAACATATACAATGATATGATATGGATTTTAATTTGAATATTATGATGTGGATGATGTTGATTTAATGTTAATTCAAAGATTATGATATGGGTTGATATAGTAGTGATACTATGGATTTCAAAAGTTAAGATGTTTAGTCCTATAATATGGATTTTAATTCAAATGTTATCATGTGGATGATATTGATTGAATATTATGATATGGATTGATATTGTAGTGATGATGTGGACTTCAAAAGTTAATACGTGCAATGATATTATATGGATTTTAATTCAAATATTATGATGTGGATGATGTCAAATGATTTTTAATTTAGAAGTTACGATGTGTCTTTATATTATGTGGGTTTTGATTCAAATCTTATGATGTGGAGTGTCGTGATGATAACGTATGATGAATAATCAAGTGTTATTAAATTATTTGATATATTGTAGTTTTAGAAGTAAAACATTAAAAATTCCAAGTATGAATAATCAACCTGATCATGTTAAATCTCAAAGAATTTTAGATGAATTAAATACAACATATAATCTTTTCTATCTAAATTATTTTCAATATAAAATATTTTCATTCTAAAACATTTTTAATCTTAAATATTTTCGATATAAAATGTTTTCAATCTAAAACATATTCAATCTAAAACCTTTTCAATCTAAAACTTTTTCAATCTAAAAGCTTTTCAATCTAAAATATTTTCAATCGAAAATATTTTCAATAAAAAAATTTTCGATTGAAAGCGCCTTTGATCCAAAAATCTCCGAATTGTCATGTAAAAACTATTTGAACTTGTCCGAATAAGCTGACGTGGCACCGAATAATTTGGTCGAATAATAAGGGGTCATCGAAAAATTCCGTAATTATTTAGGAATAATTGAATTATCGAATAACGAATAATGCAACCTAGCACTCATGAATTTGTTTCCCACTTAAAATTATGAAGCATTCAATCATGCTCATACTTTCAATGGCACATATATACAACTTTTTCTTTCTTAAATCATATCACTAGTTCTCCATGGCACGTACATAGCCCCATGTGGTTAGGAAGATTTCGACAACATTTCCCTTGCAAAATGAAGCAAAAAATTAAAATAAAATGATACATAGAAGGCATAAGCCGAAGGGCATACAAACCATTATCTTTTTGTGCCATAAACATACAAATAAAAAAAGATACAAGATTTGTTTCGGGATGTGTGGAGATTGAACCACAAAAAGAAAAAAGAATTTGTGTTTCGAGAGGCACAGAGGCACGCAAGTGAAGGAGGTAAGTTATTTTATATTCTTTATATGATAAATCAACATGGGGGCAGCCATCAGGTCAATCAAACAATAGAGATTATATTTGTGGAATGTGGAATTGGTAGAATGTGGAATGTGTAATCGCACTGGAATGCATAATGTGTAATCATGGTGAAATGTGAAATGTGTAATGGAAGTGGAATGAGGTGTGGAATTGGTGGAATGTGGCATGTGGAATGTGAAATGGGGAATGTGGAATGTGTGTTAAAAGGAGCTTCCAATGTCCAATTGACATGATCCAAAGGTTGCCTTTGGAGTTTTGATGTGTTCCAAACGTGCTCGCACGCTTAGAACTACCAAATTGTAGAGTATAGAGGAGTTGTTAGATGAAGAATGCATGAGAATTGAGAAGTTACATGAGGAATTATCTGAACACTAAGCTTTTCTACATTGCAACCACAAACTTCATAATAGACAAAATGGAGTCATAGGACCATACAATCAATCATCTAGATGCCAAAAACTTGCAAAGAGACTAAGGGAAACTCACCAAAAATAACTATGAGAACACAAAAGTTGGGGTTTGCTAAACATGAACTTAAGCACTAATGGAATCCATTGCTTATCCGAGAGGGTTGAAGTGAATGCCCTCCTCCTTTACTGTGTGTTATGAGTTGTGATCCATACTAAAGTCTCTTCTTGCCCATGCAAGGGAAGGCACTATGTACTTCCATGCTTATTCCAAGAGTATGGAATGTTGCAAGAGCCATTTTGCAAGGACTGATTGCTTTGTGCCTGAGTGAACATCATCAACAAGATGTTGGTCTCCAACAATCTGATTGTTGTTGATGACCCCTTGATTACCCAAAGATTCATGCTGCTGGATCATTGTCATATTGTCCTTAACTATCTGTATTACAATCTTTGTATGGTTCTTCTTTTTCAAGATGAGCCAAGATTACAAAACAAATAGACGAGACCATCCCCAACCAATGTGAAATGTCAGTTTCCCCACAAAAAGGGATCTCACATTCTCCTTTTTCTTCTTGTTTCTCTACCATGATGATGTGTGAAGCTTGCACTCGTCATGATCGAGACTAGTTTTCAAGTACAACTTTCCTCATGGAAAAGACCTTTTTATAATCTACCCACATAGCATCCTGGCCCAATCGTGGATAATCTTTGAAGATCTGAGCCATGGCTTCCCAATAAGCAAGGGAAACCCACTCGCAACTTCAAGTGAATGTATTGCTACAAAGTCTAGTGTTCATAATGTCACTTGTAAAAGATGTGGAGTGGGCATGTGTCCTTGACACATAACCTGGACATGTAAGAAAATTTAATCAGAAGTCATTTTAGAATTACAAGAGTGAGCGGCTCACTTGAGAAGTACACAAGGAGTACTTGTTGCATACACAGCTCATAAAGAGAAGATACTAGTACACCTTCAAGGAGGAAAGCAACTATAGATGAAGACCTGCCTGGAGTTATCTTCGGGATAAAAAGGGGTGCATGATACACTTTTGGACACTCTTAGATCTTACTACACCATATACTAGATGATCATCATCATTTTGGCATTATCACCAAAAGAGATCTGCACAAAGAGAGAAGAGAGAGAAAATTGGTGAGTGTATCATTGGCCGACACCACCCTTGAGCTCCACAATGTGTTTGGGTTGGTGCCTTCGTGTGGCACCGTGGTGTGCTTTTGATGTACCTCGTTTTTATTGTCATTTTGCTCTTACTTCTCTAGTATATTTGTCTTTTTGACTTGTAGAAAGGTTTTCTTTGCCTCATCTCAATGCTCTGTGTGTATGTCTTATCTCCTCTTCTGTGTATTTTTCATATGTATTTGCTTCCTCTACTGTCTACTTCATTTCTACTGTATGTGTCTTCTACTTCCTCTTTACTTTTTCTTTACTCTGTGTACTCTGTTTTATTAGTCTGAGTTAAGTAGGATCCATAAACAAGTTGTTAGGCCTTATCCATTAGGCAGTAACTTCACAAAAGTGGAGTACATTCAGCCACTACTGAACACACAACACCACCCTTCATTTTCAATCACATGGTTTGCTACATGACTATCTGGATTATGAAATCCCAATATCTATGAAAATGGATTCTTATTAAAACTCCTTGAGAAACCTTAATGGAAGACATTGAATAACAAGAAATACTTGAAATTTAGAATCTCTTTGAAAAATCAAAGAATGAAAAAATGATAATCTTTTCAGAAAATAGACTTGAATATTTTACAATTGGAAAAAGGTTGTTATAAACGAAACAGAACTAACCAAATATATCAAAAACTGACTTTATTGAATTTCGGAATGGTTCATAAAAATATATATGTACATTGAAAAGAGAGAACATTTAGAAGCCATTTGAAACAGAAGTTGACTAAACAGTTTCGAGCTTAAAAGGAAACCCTTAAAACGTAGGTTGAGAAAAAAAATCACCACATTAAGTGATTCTTTGAAGATTCCAAAATAGGATAAATAGAAAAGCTAGAAAAGGAACATCTTGCATGGGAGATCGATGTGTTTCTAAATATGAGAAAGTTTAGCCTCAAATCCACTAAAAAATTTGGTAGCCAACTCGAAAATGAATGGGGCTTGTAGGGGCAATTATTTGGGCAGCTTAAGTAAAGGTTTCACCCTTGATTTGTTTTAATCATTAAGAGATTTTGAGCCTTTTTTTGTGGGCTTTTCTTCATCAAGGATTTGTGATCTGGTCGTATCTGACATATAACAGAAGATTAGTGATGTTTGTGATGGTTGGGATTGCCAACGAACTAAGGGTACCAATCTTCTTTCTTAATCCAGCGCCTCCACTTGAGATTTGTGAAATTCATTGCCACTTTTTACTGAAGGCCCTAGATAACGCCCTTTTCAATACCAAGGACCAGATCTGTATTAATTTTATAAAGAGGCATGTTATCTCAGCAATGATTATATTTCACCCAAGATTCAACACCTGAGATCCATTGCAGCTTTCGGGGATTCCCAGCTTTAATGATCATCATACCTCTCCTACAACCTTA
This sequence comes from Ceratopteris richardii, assembly GCA_020310875.1. Taxonomy (NCBI): domain Eukaryota; kingdom Viridiplantae; phylum Streptophyta; class Polypodiopsida; order Polypodiales; family Pteridaceae; genus Ceratopteris; species Ceratopteris richardii. Next base: position 35,889,358 of record CM035416.1, read on the forward strand.
ACCATATGATCTATATCTCAATTCAACATTCCAGATTCAACCTAGAACACAAGTAGAAACTTTTGATGTATTCCATTGATTTATACCAAGATCCATCAACATCAAAAGATTCCAAGCATCTGAGGATGCCTGTGAGCAACAATCATGGATATGGATTGAATCAAATGGCCAAAAATGAGCTATTAGTAGTTTTGAACCTAGATGAGAGGCAAGCCCATTGTTTCTAACTCATTTTTTTGGTGATGTGGCATTGTCTGCCACCTCAAAGTTGGTCTTCCACTAAGTTCATTTCAGTTACATGCCAGATAAAGCCCTAGAAGTCCCCAACGTTAATTTCTTGATGAAGAAGTCGAATAGTCCAAGATTATTGCTAAAAAAAATATCTGGTGGGGACTCATGCCAGTCTCATTGAGCTCCACGGCAAGGTAGTGGTCTAGAGCTACAAAAACCACGTGCCAGAACATATAATTTGATAGAAGCTCTTTGCTTACTTCTCATCAGTATGTGCAAAGGATAGAGGAAATGAAAGCAAGCATTGCAGGCTGTTCAAGAACTGTTTCCTACTTCGGAAAGATTTTGACAAAGTCCGTTCAACAAGGTTCTCTTGTATGCTTCATTATGGTTCCAAAAAGTTTGTGAGTACCCATCAGAGAAGAGAGATTCATTATCCTAGAAAGCTAGCATATTTTATATAATTCTTGTGCAGAAACGAGTGAATCAATGATTTAAATTGAGACAGGCACATCTCTTTCAATAAGAATTTCCAAATTCTGCTCATTTTCCCTGAAATATTTCATGTTCTCTCTTGTTATGAAAAACATTCTCCAAGCTCTGAAACTGATGCAGAGAATCTTACTATTTTCAAAACTTAATTAGTATGATTCAATAACAAAAATTAATGCAGACACTAGTAATTACAGCACTTTTATAGGTACAAATATTACCAGGCTATTTGTTACCTGTATGTTACACCTGGGTGTACGGCATTCCACATTTGGCTTGCCCAGCTATCTGTGGTAGTACAAATAAACCATAGATACATGGCACTAAAGATGTTGTCGAAGTTATTACGTGGATATCCTTCAGGAAAATCATAATATTCGCCAGCATAAAGTTGCATTCCAATAACAGAAAATACAAAAATAATAAGAAGAAAAAAGAATGAAACGGCAGCCAAGGCAGCTAGTCCCTCAAGGCAATCAGTCTGCAAAATAAACAAGTACCGCGATGGTTACTAAAACATTATACAGGCTTAAAGTTCGTTTTCTTCATCCTTTGGGATTGGAGAACGACAAAATTCAAGTTGGACATACTACGATAGACGTGTGTGTCTTTGCTTGTTTCTTATCAATATAAAACCACCGCAGCATCCTTGCACCAGAAATGTTAGGATATGCTCGTGTCATAATAGCTCCAGCAGCAGTGATGATCACAACGGTATCCCAAACATTCATTTCTGCAGGATATAACAAGCAAACTGCTTTAAGTATCTGGATACACAGAATTCATTAAAAATGAGAAAGCCAAGTGTTCACATGATAAAGTTAGAATAGAAATACATAGTCAAGGAAAATTTTATGGAGCTCATTTGACCTTTCCACTGCTATTTTCTATGAATCTCACAGCTCAAAGGTAAACTTATATGGATGGAGAAAGCTACCCTAAAATAATTATGGATTATGTTTAGTCTCTTTTTATATATCTTTACTTCTGGTGGATATAAGAGCTCACCAGCAAAAGAAATTTTGTGCTGATGGTTCTTATCATAAGAAAAGTATGGCTGCTGTATTGGGTGAAAGGCCCAATAAGGGCTCGCTTTATACTTCCATGCATATACATCAGTACTTTATTTTATCGTCTTAGAGGATTCATGCTAACATTCTCTAAGATACTCATTTCAATTAACCATTGTATATCCACTCATGTTAAATCTGATACATTCTGAAAAGTGTACAACCTCTACAACCTCTCTTTGTTTGCCTCTACTGCCTTATCTTCTGTCCTTAATCTTCCTTTTACATATTCATGTATTGTAGCATCTGTGCTTCAAAATGCATTTAATGTGGGCTGCTCTTCTTGTTATGTTGGATAGCGATCTATACTGTAGCTGTTTTGTCCTTAACTGTACCTCTTATACACATGATCTTCAACAACACATTCACCTAAATGTATCCTCACCCAACAAGTTTACCCTCTATCTTTTGAGGAGTCAGCATGTGCACCAAGCAGTCTTTGGCTGCAGAGCTGAAACATAAGTGGCAATGCATTTTGACATTATATAACTAGACCCTAGGCAAAGATAACGCAGGAAGTGCAATGCAATATTAACATTTTGCTAGAATGTCATTGATGCATAGAATCAAACTTGTGGAGATTCCCTCAATTTCATGAAAGCCCAGGTAATTTGAGAGTTCATCGGTATTTCCCAGGAACTCCAAGAGCTTCAGAATTAAATTTGTAAGCAACCTTTAACACGAACTACAATGCTCATTTGGAATAGATTGTTATCTTTTAGTTTTTGGGAAGTTCGGTTCCCAAACTACTCTTCTAGTTAGCTTTAACGTTGAAAGAACAACACACCCACCTAGGAGACCCTCTTTATCTCCCACTTTCCAGGGATTTTACATCAGGCTGATGTGCGGGACTTGAACCCTTGACCTATCATGCCAAGGTCCAAGGTGTTGACCACTAAACTACACACGCTCAACAATAGACTTTCATATAAAGTAGATAAAAGAACGTTAATTATGTAGGCTAGCAAGTGCAGATGAGCTGTCCTCAGCTCATGAGGAAAACCTGCATTAAAACAACATTCTGGGTGTAGTTATCCGTTGCATCTATCTATCACCAATCAGCTAAATTGTTTCACTATCCTTGACATCTTGATCTAGATTAAATCAAGAGGGATGTTTGAGTGCAAGCAAACTTCTTTATATCCTTGTACGCTTTGGAGATGAGCGATTCGATTAGTTTCAAGCTTTCACGTATCATCCTATAACTCATGGAAACATATTTTTCTTATTGTGGGGAAGGAGGAAGAAAGGGAGAAGAAAAGAAATCTTGGCATTTTGGTGGAGAAGGGAGCAAAGATTGTATGTACCAATACACATTTTGTAAGGCTCCCATTATGAGGAGAGGCCAATCGTGCAATACCCAATTGATGAGAATCCCTACCTGCATATTGGATAAAGGTCAAATTGGACCATTTAGGTATTCTAAGGTAAGGGATTTACCAAGCTCTTTGATTGTGGGGTCTGGGAATGAATGCAAAAAGTCCTCATTTGGGGTCCTAGCTCGCAAAAAGCCCCCCTAGTTGGGAGCCCACGCGGCCAACGGTCCCCCTCATGTGGTCTAGGGGTGACACCCCTGATGCGATGATAAAGAAAATATTCCATGGAATATTTCTTATCAGGCTCGGAAATCATTCATATTTGTTACATCGATTCAATCGACTTAAGTCACCTATGAGGATTACACGAGAATTTGCTACCCATGCTCTACCACCCATATCTAACCGTTTGCAGAACGGCATACCTCTCTATTAGCCTATATATACATGGCTTCTTCAGGTGGATTAATCCACATCATCTATACATGTCATCGATCTGTGCTCACATTCCTAGGTGCTACCATGTGTCTTATGTAACCACCTCCATTAGCTATAAAATGTAATCATGCCTACGAGATTAATACAACGTATCATAACACAATACAACAGAATTGACAATAGATCATAACGATCATCGCGTCTTCTTGTTCTTGGGGTGCATCTGTTGTCTACGTTTTTACAACATGGTATCACGAGTGTTGGCGCATCCCTCCCTCCACGCCTCTGCTCCCTCTTCATCGATGCTCGCCTATCCATCTGGTTCCCTACGACGTTGTGCAGCTCGACATTCCAGCACAACCTCCTCTTCCCGGTCTGATGCACTATGGCAAAGAGATGCCTTCTTCGACGCTGTTCAGTGGGATGTTTTGAACCATGCGCTTGTGGATGCAGATCTCTCACTCCTCGCACATTTCTCTGGCCATGCAGGTGTATCACTGAACGCCTGCTGTATTCGCCAATCTTGACGGCTCCAACCCATCAGTGGACCCTCACGAGTTCTTCTTGGCGAAACCATTCGCCCTACACGCGACGTCTTCTCGACTTCTACGCCATCTCATATGGCTTTCGTAGCGCTCCTCTTGTCGGATTATGTGGTGCAGTCTCTCTACCACCAACTCCAATCTCCTCTTCTGGCATTTTCTGTTGTTTGCACATCAACCAACCCTTTGCCTACCAAGGGGGCCTGTCCACTTGCGACCCACGCCACCGTGAATGTCCTAATGGACTTGGACATGCCGTCACTCTCTACTGTTTCAAAGCGTAGTGATGGCTTCTCTACGCACGCAGACACCACCTCACGTGCATCCCCTAGAGCTACCTCCCTGGTTAACTATGGTGAACTAAGGGGCCCATGCCAGCCATCTCTGCCGTGGCAATTCGCGCAAGTAGAGCCAAGCTCTTTCACCACCTCCCTCGACGGATTCCTCTTCTCACTCCCTCGCATGGCAGCACCAAGCCACACTTTCCCTGCTCTTGGACCTATGCACATCAACATGCATCCTGCCCTTCATGTGGGGTCCACTCTTGCTCCTCAGGTCACCACGGCCATTCTCACCGATAGCACTCAGAGACCACCTTCTTCTTCAACGTTCGGCAATGGCTTCAACAAGCCCACGGAACAAACCTCGCCCAAATGCCTTCCTCCATGCACAATCCCCTTGCCTCCTACACGAACCGCTCATCTTAGCCACATTACACAACCCTCCATCGTTCCTGTGCAACCTACACCATCTTATGCGGCTCCCACTCATGTAGACGAATCGGTGCGCAATCTTCAAGCACAGTCTTCAAGCACCGACTTCAACAATCCCCTTCTCCACTGGGGCCGATCTTTCCTCCTTCTCTAACAAGTCCATGAACAATTGTGGAATGCCTTCCATATCGACCGCTTCTTCGAGTTCCCGAGTGGCATTTCCGGCCTAAGGACTTCCCTGCGCTGTCGGCACTCATGCCTCCTCGCGAAATGGAGGCCCCGACATTCTTCCTTAGCAGCGGCCCTGTTGCCACGATGTATTACCTCTGCACTTCTTTTGTGCACCCTAGGCATCTGGTTCTTCCCGCTGTACTGCTAAATGCGACATCCATGACCATTGGCCACAACGATGCGCTTAAGCTTCAAATTCTGTTCCCTTTGCCTTCGACACAAGCGCCTAGAAATCTACAACAGCAAGCGCCATACTCTAGCCCCTATTACACTAAGGCCGAAGACATAACCACACACCTTGAGCCTTTTCCTGAGTACACGCCATATTCGGCCATTGTGACCATGCCCACAGCCCAATACCTCCATGAATATCCATCCATTATAGTTTACTCTTCTTGTGAGTTATGCTCTGAACTTGCAAAATCAGTAAGAAGAAGCCAAAGAAAAAGTTCATTGTAAGCTATTTCTAATGCAGAAAGAAGGGCCCTTCCATTAAGGGCCCGAAACAAGTAAGCTCACCAGAGAAAGGATACCTTCGAATCCACATGGAAGAGTAGGGAATCGGCAAATAACATAGAACTTGAACTATGGGTTTCCACTGAAAAGGTATATACATATACCTAAACTCAGGTGGATGAACCTTGGATATTAGGTAGTGAACATCTCACCACGTCGTAAGCATGAAAGACTAGAACAGTTCCTTAATGCGTCAACTAAAACTCAGCAGTGTGGTGGTTGAAATGACTCCAATGTACTGGTAGCAAAACCCATCAATGTAGTGGTTGAAAATGATTCAAGGGATAGGAACCATCTCTTTTTTTGCTTCCACTCATGTTCATAGTAAACTCTCTCATGTTTTGGATGTTCTTGCACTCAAAAAGAAACTTATTATCGGTTTTTGCCATAATAGATTATGGTCTTCAAGCACATTTCAAAAAGGATAGTGCAGAAATTTTGGATGCAACCAATAATACTCTACAAAAAGGAGTGCGAAAAGATAACTTTTATGAGTTAAGCGCCCTCACTCTAGTAGAAGAAAAAGACACGAGTAGAGCTTTGCATCAATGTTTTGGGCATCTTAGATTTTACTTTCTCAAAGAGATGCAAAGAAAAGAAATGATAGCCCATTTACCTACATTTTTCGATTTTCAAGAATCATGTGAAGCTTGCATGATGAACAAGAAGCAAAAGAAGGCATTTTCAAAAGAGATAAGTAATCAAGTTCAAACTCCTCTATAATTGGTACATGCTAATTTCTGTGGTCAAATCTATATTCCCTCTTTGGGAGAATCTCTCTAGTTATTGTTCATAGTCCACGATTATAGTAGAAAGTGGAGTAAGCGGATTTGAAAAGGGAAATACAATGAAGATGGTACTTTAGAGAAGTAAAAAGCTCAGCTTGTTGCACAAGGATTCACACAAAGTGAAAGGATTTGATGTCCAAAGACATTTGCACGAATGACTTGAATGACTACAATTTGCACGATACTTGCAGTAGCTACACATAAAAGGCCTATATTTAAGATGGATGTAAAATCAGCGTTTTTGAATGGATACCTCAAGGAGGAGGTATATGTATCTCAACCACCAACTTTTCAGGTATCTCATTCTGAACACATGATTTTTAAACTTAAGAAGGCATTGCATGGCCTTAAGCATGCCCCACGAGCTTGGTACCAACGAATTGATAGTCTTTTCCAAAACCTAGGCTTTCAAAGAAGTATTTCTAATGCAAATTTGTATGTTATCAAAAAAAGATAATGAGCTATTGATTGCTATCTTGTACATAGATTATTTGATCATTACAAGAGAGCATGCAAAGTTTATCAAACAAACCCGTACTAGCTTCTGCAATGAGTTTGAGATGACAAATCTCGAGCTACTCCATTATTTCCTTGGCATTGGAGTATGGAAAAAGGATG
>CM035416.1:35906312-35911312 GCA_020310875.1 Ceratopteris richardii
TATATGTATATATATATATGCGCATATGTAAGCTATGATTTGTGTGTCATAAATATTCTTCCTTGCTAGCTCAAGAATTTTGGACTTCTAATTATTTTTCTTGTATTGCGCAGAGACTCTTAGGAGCTAAGTAACAAAATGGCAGATCAAATAACTCAACTCTACTTGTACGAGCTAAGGATATATTTCTCGGACCAAACATTCACCCGCATGGACATAGATGTCGACGATTTTGAGACGGAATATGATGTGGAGGAAGCGCACTGGCTTGTATGCTTCATAAACCAGGGTTTGAATGTTATGTTTTATATTGAGTGTTTTGAGGAATACCTGACCCGACATGTAGGATGGGCGGGGGATCGATATTACTATTTCGACCCTTTGAGGGAAATGCCTAACGAAGAAAATGATATCACTTGGGCTTGGGCAGATGTGTTAACGATAGGAAGTGATGACGGAGCTCCTGAAGTTGAGCCTGACTCGCCCTAGGGAAGTTGTCGGGATGCGAATACGATGTGAGGCTACATGAGATATCCCGGAGACTCACGTTCTAGAGCATCTAAGGATAGGTATACGAGGAACTAAGGCATAGCCGGTTGTAGTTACCAAGTGAAAAGTCAACTCGATGAATACATATGTAGTGTCTGTAATTGAGAGAATGGAGTGAAGAGGTGGTTGATTTGTCAAAGGCTAGTGTGTATATGTTTTGCATGCATGTGTGGGAAAAGTGGGAAAGTCCCTTTCTTCCTCTCCCTAATTCTCAGGACTTGGGCGAATTAATTAACTAAAAATTAAAAAAAATAAAAAAATAAAAAAAAGGAAAAAGAAAAGAAAAGAAAAAATTTGTGTTGTTGTGATCGTACCAATGAGCTATGGTGGGCTAGTAGGTGGGTGGATTTATCCTAGCCGAGTGGTTAGGACCACGAGCCACAGCTAGTTTCGCCATAGGCTTGGGATGTATATGTTTATGTCTTAGCTACGCGCCATAACGGGTTGGTAGGTAGGTGGAGCCATCGTGGCTGCGTAGTCACGACCACGAGCCGCATCTAGCTTCGTTATGGGCTAGTTGATATCTGTTACTTGTCTCTCGTTATGTGTTTGTGTGTTGTGTGCTGCATTGCATTGGTAGATGGGTGGAATCAACCTGATCGGGTGGTCAGGTCCACGAATCGCATCCGGTGACAACGTAGGCCAACGTGTGAATATAAATAAAATCTACCTATGAAGTTATTCCCCACTCCTGAGGAGGAGAGAGAGAGAGAGGAGAGGGCGATGATCGCCTGGAAGGGAACGTTATTTGCTTGTGTGATTGGTATGTGATGGGTTATGACATATCAGCTCACTTTGAATCAACATTCTTGAAGGCACGGAGACTCTATATGTACTTATGGATGAGGCTTTAGCGAGGTAATGCAATGGTCTTGCTTTATAACTTGTGTTCTCTATCCGACGGTTTTCCAGTGTGTGGGACACTCCAGGTTTTTTATGTAGGTCTTGACTTATACTCGAGTCTCGATGGCTTTTGTAGGACGACGATGGGGATTCTTCAAGAGTGTCTAGTCATGGAATGTGTGTACATAGCGAATAGTAGGTCAATAAAAGGGATATGCATTTTGGGTATGTTGCAGCTCTTGTTGAATTCATTTCAGTTGTTGTTGTTTATTTCGGTACTTCCGTTTCTGTTTTGTTCGCAATGATGGGTGCATGTGTAAAACATGAAAGGTATGCATGTGTTGTTTTGATTGAGAGTATTTTCATAATGGAATGCATGAGCAATTTGATACATGTTGGAATTGGAGTTGCATATATGCGCATGTTCTTGGAGCATTTTGAAATGAATGATTTGTATGTATTCATGAGTGATTTTTTGAGCACTAATAGCTTCAATGAGTGTAGGTTCCGTTGAAGAATGGCTCAATGGAAAGGTATGCAAGTTTGTTGTACACTGATATTTTCATGGCTGTTTTGATTATATTGCAGTGAGAGTGGCTCGTCAAGGACGACTTCGCAAATAAGAAGAGGGGAGTATGTTAGCTCAGAAAATGGTTGGTTTTGATGCACTAATGTGGTTCTATTTGGCAGGAAAATACGTTTGATTTCAGGTACTTGAAGAGTTGATTTGATGATTGATGAGAAGTATTTGGAGATATTGGTAAAGGAAAGCAGGGCTATCGACTATGAATTATAATGAGAAGTCAAGCATGGGCTGTTTGAACGGGAAAGAACAAGAACTCGAACAAGAAGAAACTGTGAAGAATGTTTCGATTTGGAGGATTCCAGTGATGGTGGGATCTTCTTATTGCAGATTGCAGGGATGTGGAGAACAGGTTTCACTTGAAAAAGGCCATTGTGCTTTTAAAGTGGAGGGTATTTGATCATCGAGGGTTCTGAGAAGCTGCTTCGCAGGGATTGAGCATGGAGAAGCCTCCTAAGAACATAGGAAATACTGACGTGCAGAGGAAATTAGAAGCGGCTTCTTTTCGAGGGGGGATGCTTTCTTATCAAACATCAAATACAATCGCTTGACCGATTTCCGGAAATTGATATTCGACACATCGTTGGAAAAAATTCAGAGATGTGGAGGTGCTAAGCCATTCTGTTGTTCTCATCCCAAAGGCTGGTTGTTTTAATTGTCAGAGAATAAAAAGCCAAATTTGCAGCTTTCTGTTTTGTGTGCATGAAGTAGAAACTTCTTTTGTTTTTTTCCACAAATTGGGTGGCAGACCGTTACCTCTCTTTTCCGTTTTATGGTTTGTTTTGTTCTTCAGGGAATACTGGAAAAAGGGGAGGGTTTTGTTGCTCTCTCTCTCTCTCTCGTTTTTTTTGGGCGGCATGTGCAAGTAACGAAGCAGTTGCAGTAAGGAATGGGGAGAAAAAGGCTCGGATGCTAGGAGGTTGGGACCTCTTCTTGTTTTTTCCTTTCGGACTATGAGCTGGGAAAAAGGTACTTGTGCTGGGCTCGCAGCGGACGAGGGGATCCTCAGTTTTCAGCTCTTTTACATCATATCAGTTCACAATAGACAACAGGGAGCCCAAGTTTCAGTCGTCAGTTGCAGAGTTACGGCCTCTTCTTGTGGAAGAGCGGAAACTTATGTCATATGTACAAGATGTAGCAGAAGCCAAGGAACTTGAACATGTCAATGTAGAAGATAAGTTTTCTGCAAACGTGGCAGTTCAGAGATTCCTTTTTCACCGCAAAGGTGAGGAGGATTTAACGTTCATGGTGAGGGTGTGTATAATTGGAGAATATTAGAATTTGAGAAAGGTGATCCCGGTTAGAAGGAAGGCTCCATTCAATCAGTGTCAAATTTTGGCTGAAGATGAAAATGATCATCAAAACGAGCTCAGTGTGGCAGTAAGGTTAAAACGAGCCATAGAAGAGTAGGAGCAGACATTTGTTTGCCTGGAAGATGAGAGACCGGTGCAGGTCAGAAGTTTAGAAGAATAAGCACGGGATATATGATTTCAGTTCGTGGATGTTCAGAGAAAGCTTATAGAGGGGAGAACTCACGCAATCTTAAGAGTTATATCTTCTGCATATTCAGCTACCGTGGATCACGGGTATCCTGTGGATGTCTAGAAAAAAAGACAATGGAAGATATTTGGATCGATCAAACTTCTGCAAATCGACACATGAACTGCTATGGATTGATGATGCTTCAAGACGTGAACATATGAGGTTATGTAAAGAAAATTTTTCTTCCTGTATTTCTCATAGAACAGACAGCATACTTTTGCACTTCCACAAACGTGCATTTGTACATATCCATTATGTGTGCTTGTTCTTCTCATCTGCCCTCTACTCATCCCTCTACTCATCTGTTCATTGCGCTAATGGTATATGAGACTAAAATTGATTCTGTGCCTGCTCTTCTTTCGATTCCAAGATTTCCTCAGTGTTGGGACTTGCATCAATGATTTTACCTTATATAATTGCTTATCCTCATCTCATCCTAATTCAATGAGTCGACAGTAAAAAATTCTAGTTATGTGATATTCAACACGCATAAACTTCATTCAGACATCTCGATTATGACATGCGCTCTTCAGCGATTGTTGGTTACATGTAGGGTTGACTGCTTAAGTAACTTATGCTGATAAGAGTTTATCATAAAGATGCACGCTGAAGTACATAAAACCATTTTTGTTTATGCTGTAGCGTTGTTCATGAATTGTCTCTCTTCTATAACGTCTGCGCTGATCGTGAAGGCCCTCTACTTATCTCACGATTGCAAATGAGAATGATTTTTATCAACATGTTATTTTAAATTGTAAATGGAGACCACTTTGTTTTTGAACCTTGCACGTCGTATATGAAAGGCATTTTATTTCTTAATTGGAAGAATGTAAACTGAGTGCTTACCTTTGCAGGATCGTAGCACGTCAACATAAATAATGCAAACTTTTCGTAAACTGTTGTTGGTTTAACCCATTAGAATGGAATAAAAACCAGACCGTTGCAACTATGATTGTAAAATGGACGGATAGAAAGACTATTGATTGTTATAACGTTATTGAACTTTGCCATTCCGTTAAGTGCAACACAGAAGATACCTTAACTGAAGTGTTTGAGTGAGTGATCTTGTTGGTAGAAAATGGAATCACTTCTTTGTGAAGGATCATGCATTCGATATATGGGAATAAACTAAAATGTTAATGCTAAAGGTTCATTTTCTGAATTAAAGAACATCCAGTAGTCAATAACTTACTATACTTGTGTCAAGTATTTGATTTCCGAAGAGTAATTTCTTCCTTGGCACTCAGTGTGCACCCCTAAGCGCGCTTGAACCCGACCAAAGTGTGTGAGAGGGTGTATAAGTGTTGGTGTGTGCATGTGTGTAAGAGGAGAATGGAAAGGAACAGAGGGAAAGGGGAAGTAAGAGTGCATGAGAGTGTGTGAAAGCATAGGTATGTGTGAGAGTGAGAGAAGAGAGTTTGCTAAAAGGTAACCACTAGAGTTGAAGGCCCCTTAGTGCAAGTATTTGCCCATATTTTCCCGC
>CM035416.1:35916312-35918812 GCA_020310875.1 Ceratopteris richardii
GTTTGTGCAAAACCCTTGGCTACCAACCTAGCTTTGTACCTGTTGATTGTTCCATCAGAGTTTCTCTTTAGTTTGTAGATCCATCTGGATCCTATCACCTTCATAGAATCCTTCTTGGGTACCAAGTCCCAAGTGTCACTCTCCTTGAGAGCTTCTATTTCTTCATCCATAGCTTCTTTCCATTCTGCTTTGGTGATTGCCTCCTCATATGAACCTGGTTCTTCATTTAACAAGTCCTTTGCAAGATATACAGAATGCTTAGTTACAAGAGAAGTGTCATACCCATATCTGATAGGCTTCTTACTTTCTCTCTGAGATCTCCTCATTGCTTGAGTTGAGGATTCCGGTATATCCTCTAGCTTCTTCATCTTCATCTTTCCTTTGGACTTCCATGCTTTGAATTCCTCAAGGTTGATTGTGTCATCATCCTCTGAACTTGGATCTTCTTCCTTGCTTGGTTCTTCTTTGATTAGCTTTGGAAACTCCTCTTGCAAATCATAAGGTAGACTAACCTTTCTGCATTCATTCTCATACCATGAGTCATTCTAATCAAAGATGACATCTCTGCTTACCTTGAAGCCTTTGTTTGTTGGGTTGTAGAATCTGTACCCTTTTTGGTTCAAATCATAACCAATGAAGATACATTTTTCAGCTTTAGGGTCTAGCTTTCCCCTTACCTGTGAGGAAATATGCACATATGCAATACAACCAAAGATTTTGCAATGGTCTAATGATGGTCTCTTACCATGCCAAGCTTCATAAGGTGTCATCCCATCAAGTGTCTTTGATGGCAACCTGTTAATAAGATAGGTGGCAGTAGATACACTTTCTGCCCAAAGATAATTTGGCAACTTCTTCTCATTAAGCATAGACTTAGCTGTTTCTACAATGAGTCTATTCCTTCTTTCAGCTACCCCATTTTGTTCAGGTGAGTACCTTGTAGTTATCTCCCTTTTGATGCCTCTTTCCTGCAAGAAATCTTCAAACTCATTGGAGAAGTATTCTCCTCCTCCATCTGACCTTAGCCTCTTCAAGTTCCTTCCTGTTTGGTTTTCAACAAGTGCAAGATACCTCTTGAAACAATTAAACACTTCATCTTTATGCTTCATAAAGTACAAGACAGTCCATCTGCTATAATCATCAATGAAGGACACATAGTACCTTGATCCTGAAATGGAGGGATCCTTGCTAGGTCCCCAAACATCTGTGTGTACCAAGTCTAGGTAGTCTTCATGCATGAAACCTTTCCTTGAGTAGGGCAACCTGTGAGACTTACCAAACTGACAAGCACCACACTTGTAAATCATGTGTTGCTTGGACACATTAGGTATCCCAAGCACACATTGATCCCTGCACATTTGCTTTAGGGTTCTTTCACCTATGTGACCTAACCTCTTGTGCCATATTTCTAACTCTGAAAGTGTTTGATCCTTGTAATTGTATAAAGCAATGTTTTTGGTGTCTTCTAGCTCAAAAGTAAATAATCTACCTGATTTTTCTCCCTTGGTTATCCTTCTGAATCCATGTCTTGGGTCCTCCACATATGCTCCATGTTGAGTGAACCTGACCTGCAAACCTTTCTCCACAATCTGACCAACACTCATTAGGTTCTTGGTAATGGTTGGTACATAAAGTACCCTGCTCAATAGATTCTGGTTCCCATCACAAGTTTTCACATTTCCAATCTTTAGAACAGAATGTTTAGTATCATCACCTGTCTGTACCTGATGTTTGCCCTTGGGTTCTTCCAAATCAGAGAGTAGTGCCACATTGCCAGCTACATGGTTAGAACATCCTGAGTCAATATAAAATAAATGATCAGCATTTGTACCTTCCATGGAGGTCATATTCATGATCAATAGGGAGTCATCTTTCTCCTCTCTGTAGTTGTTGTAATCCCTTCTATTTCTGAATCCACGTTGGTAGTTACTATTGTGGTTGTGGGTATAATTGTTGTTGTACTGATTGTTGTATCCATTGTAGCCTTGGTGTTGGTTGAATCTGCCTCTACCTTGAGAGTATCCACCTCTTTGATAGCCTCTTCCTCTCTGATTCTTATAATTTCTGTAGCACTCATCTGTGGTATGGTTAGACAATCCACAAATGTTGCATGGTGATGAGTTGTAGGGTCTCCCCCTACCTAACTTACCTCCTCTGCCTCTACCTCTTGAGGATCTACCTCTCCCTGCATAGTTTGCTTGGGAGGTAGAACCTTCTTCATCAACCTTCTTACTTTTACCTTTATCTTTAACCTTCTTATGAGTATATAGAGCAGAGGGGTTGTTACCTTTTGATTGATCTCCTGCCTTTGTAAACTTTGCTTAATGTGTGAATAGTTGGCCCATGAGTGTTGTGAGATCTGGGGTATGCATGTCCATGTAGAGGTCCATTGCAGTGGTGAAGCTTTCCCACTTATCATCTGCCTTGAGTCCATTTGTTACTTGCCTGACTATTTGTTCCTCTTCAATCTCCTCTCCAATGCTTGCTAATTGGTCTGTCA
>CM035416.1:35923812-36056312 GCA_020310875.1 Ceratopteris richardii
GTTACTAAAATCTAGACAAAATCACGATGAAGTGTCAAAAGAAAGGTCCAATGCTGAGAATTTTTCTTTCATCTTGGTTTTTGTTTCTAAATTGCCCGCTGGTCTATTGTTGTGATGCACAAGTCTTTTTTAAAGCACAAAAAACTCCACTTTGTCTCCAAGTTGTAAGCTGCTGTATATGTGGGCAGTAGGCTGTAGCTCAGTAGACTGTATCAATAGAATCCACTAGCTGCAGTCAAATATGTAATTAGTATTGTACATATCTCTATGTTGAGTCAACTTATTGGAAAAAAAATTGTACTTGAAATGAAGAAGAACAAAAAGAAATCAAGAGCAAAAGCATTTTGTCCAAGTTGTGAACTTTCAAACAAAATCACTGTACATGAAGTGTCGAAACATAGGTCATATGCTGAGAAATTATCTTTATTTTTTTAACCTCAAAGTATGGTCATAAACATTCAATTAAGATGATAAAAACATTACTCTGAAATTGCCCACGTGTATAATGGTTGTAACTCATTAGTCTTGTTTCAAAATTATATGTAGCCTGTAGGACAACATACTGTACCAGCTCACTTTACTTGTTTCAGCTGAAGATGTAGCACAGAAGGCTGTAGTCAGTACCCATATATTCAACTTTATGCACAAATATATCATATGTACTATGCCCAAACCTCTGATCCTTGGAACCCACTGCTCAAACAGAGTTAAAAAGTGCGATTTTTCACTTCTAAAAAAGTCACGTCAGGAATACATTCCTGACTTTGCCGTTAGAAACATCTTTCCTAACGTCAGCAAAACTTTCCTGACGCGTCAGGAAACAACTAGGTATGTATATATATATATATATATATATATATATATATATATATATATATATATATATATATATATATATATATATATATATATATATATATATATATATATATATATATATATATATATATATATATATATATATGGGATGGAGAGATGGCTCGTCTGCTGCGATCGTCGATCTTGTAGATTCTTGTACATAACTGTGCGTTCAGCTTCGGAGACAGTAGGTGTAGGGTTCGCGACTCTGTGATTTTCGTATACAGTAGGGGAAAAAAGAAGCGGAAACAGATCTAGGGTTCGAGGACTTATGTGGTGCAGCTCGTAAGAGATTTAAGGTTATCTTCTGAGCGCTCTTAGGGTATAGCGTGCAGGTGCTCTTGAGGAATTGTATACACAGACGAACAGTCTCCGATCGGTCAGATTTTAGGGCTTCTTTTGTTGATTACCGATTATGTATTCAGAGATAAATCAAGTGTTTCCGGGTTCAGAAAGTAAGCTTTTGAAGAGCTTCTTTTATTTGTAGACAGATTAGATAAAGATGGCATGTTCTTCTTCGCATGGGGACAATGTTCAGATACTTGATGCTTCTCACGGGGTGGAAGCTATTCCTCAATCCTCTCAGCAGAGTAAGGTTGATGTGAATATGCTAAAAGAAATGATGGAGGATGCTTTAACTCTTGATGAAGATGTTCAAGGTGACGTGAAAGTGGATATTGATCCTTCCTTCATTTGGGACTCGGCCAGGATTTTTCACGAGCGGGGTTTTCTTTTGTTTTTTACTACTCGTATTCCTATGGCAGTGGATGTTGCACATGCAAATAATGCAAGTATAGAGAGGGAGGTTGTTGATAAGGTTTTTTACTCAGGGCATGGCTCATTTGAGGTGATTCTCAATGATAATGCTGTCAAACTTCAATTTTTGGAGCAACAAACAATATTTCTCTGCGGACTAATGGCTCACGTTTTTCCTTGGAAGCCAGTAAAGGTGATGAAAGAAGAGCTTCTGTATAAGTGTCCTGTTTGGGTGGAATTGATAGACCTTCCTTCCTTCTTATGGAATAATATTAGCCATGTGGCTAAGGTCCTAGGGAAATTATTGTATACACCTTCTATTTCTGCGCCTAACAAGAATAGAATTTGTGTTATGTGGAACACATTCAGGCCATTTCCAAAAACACTTGGTATTAATGTGCCGAATGTGGGGAGGATTGTTATTTATCTTAAATGGGGAAGCATGGAAGGGTCTTGTTTTCATTGCGGCAACTTGGGGCATTACTCGAAAAATTGCCCCACTTTAAAAAGTGAAGGAGTGAATCTTATCCCTGCCTGTCCAGGCAGTAAAATTCTTGTGCCTGAGGAACAAGTTTTTGGAAGACCAAGGAACATATCTACTAATTTGAATTCCTTCAACAATGACGCTGTTAGATCTTCACCTCCTCAAGGTATTGCCAATAAAGGTAAAGAAATAGCAGTGGGAAAACACTTGAATCCTGTAGCCCCGATTACCCCAGTAAAACTTAATGTGTATAAGAGAAGAGAGGGGGAGGGTGCGGCAAAGGATTCTCATAGGAAGAATGGAGAGGAAGCAGGAAAGAGAATGGTGGACAATGATGGGTTTACCCCGGTTTCCTATAGAAAGGCTTTACTTCGGGGGAAGCGCAGTAAATTTCAATCTGGTTACTCAGTATCACCTACTGATGAGGCTAATTGTGCGCCTACTTCGGACGACATCATGGCAAAATATTTTGAGAATATGGATATTTTCCTTCAGGATTTAGCTTCGGCATTGGCCCACATGGATTCTTCCCATAATATCTTGACAACGACACGAAGCTAGGTACTTGGAATATTCAATAATACGGGAAATGGACAAGGCTTTGGAGATGGATTATACGACACCAGCGGGATGTGGTGGCGATTCAAGAACATAAAAAGCATGATCATGCAGGAATGCATTTACACACTAGAGATTTTCAGTTGTGTTATAATGGTATTAAATATGGTTATTCAGGTTGTCTTTTCATTATCAGAAGGGATATTCCACATCAAGTGTTATTTGATGATCCTCAGGGAAGATTCTTAATCATTCATATTCCTACATCTTCATTAATGTGTATGCATCGAATTCTCCGGCGGAGAGGGTTAAAACCTGGGAAAACATTCTGCAAGCGGTTAAACAGCTTCAATTGTGGGAGATGGATACAGACTGTACAACTGCACCTTCTCTAATCTCATCACAGGAAAAGTCGTTGTGGAATGAAATTTTAGACTCCTTAAGCTGTAAAGATTTATGGGGATTTATAGGTGGAAATTCCATTCGATACACCTTTCACTCTAGATCGCATAAGAAGGCTATGAGTAGGCTGGACAGATGCTACTACTCTCATATTTCTACCCTTTCTCCTACTTCTAAAATGTGGATTGATGCCATCATGTTGCTTTTTGATCACAGTCCTCTTGTGTTGCATCTTGTTCACTCAAATTGGGCAGCCAGTATTCCTGACTGACTTCAAAGGATTCCATTGAGAATTAACCATGCATGGATTCAAACGTCAGTGTTTAAAGCTAAGGTTGAGAGTCTTATTCAGCAAGTACTTTCCTTAAAGCTCTCTGCTTCTTTGAAATGGGAAGCTCTTGTAGTGGGTATGTAGGATGTAATTCGAGAGTGTGGGAAACACTTTTCTAGGGTCATCAAAGCAGCTAAAGCTGAAGCTGAATATGTTATCCTTTCTTTAACTGAAAAGGTGGATATGGGGCATTTTCTCTCTAAGAGGGAGTACTCGTGTCTGTGTGATTCTTACAGATGCTTGCACTATGCAGAAAACAATGCTATTCACTTTGCCAAAGTTCGAGCTAGATGCATGGACGTGAACCATTTACATGCTACCTTTAGATGTTTCTTTGATTACTTGGGAGCTAAGTGAGCTCCAAATAATATTTCATTGCTAGAAATTGAGGACAAAGAGTTGCGTGAGGAGAACTCTATAGCTGATGCCTGTTTGGATCATTTTAGAAACTTATTTGATGCCTCTTACTCTTCGGATGATTCTTGGTTTGTGGCGCTTCATGAAGCTCTTGCCCATACTCAGACTCACGGTCGGCTGCTGCTTGTGAGGCTTCCATAACAGAAGAAGAAATTTTATGGCCCTTAGCTCTCTTAAGAATGGGAAGGCTCCTGGGTTGGATGGACTTTCTAAAGAATTTGTTCTCCCTTTTTGGCCCTCTCTTAGGGTGCTCCTCCTTGATGTATGCAATGAAATTTGGAGGGATCAAAAGATGCCTTATTCGTTTAAACAAGGAAAAATTAAACTTATCCCAAAGGTGGAATTACCTAAACGGATTGGTGATTGGAGGCCTATCTCAATGATGAATATTATCTACAAGATTTTCGCTAAAGTTTTCGCGCTTAGGCTTAAGCCATTTATTCATAGACTAGTACACTCCTCCCAGATTGGATTTGTTCACAAGAGATCGATTTATGATAATATCCTCTTTACTCAAATTTTGATGGAACATGCTTCGACATCTAGCCAGGAAGCGGTTGGCATGCAAATTGATTTTGAAAAAGCGTTTGATCGAGTACGTTTGGATTTTATTGCTGCGACGCTCAAGAAACTTGGATTCAGGCTTAAATTCTGTCGTCTTATATATTTGCTTTCTCAAGACAGTGTTTCTCAAGTAGAAATTAATGGAAGGCTTTCTGCACCCTTTCCGGTTCAGCGGTCAGTGCGTCAGGGTTGTCCTCTTAATCCTCTTTTTTATGCAATGGCCTCTACACCGATGTTTTATCTCTTGGAAGTTAGAATGGAATCAAGATTTATTCATGGGGTTTCATTACATGGAAATCAGCATATAGCAGTGGGATTTGTAGATGATACTTTTCTATTCGCAAAGGCTTGTGAAGAGAATATTCAACATATACTTGATTCATTGGCTCCTTTTTCGGAAGCATCAGCGTTAAACATTAATATGGGGAAGTCGGCCGTTATCAATATCTCTGCGCAGCACTTTCACTTTCCGTTCTAGCAGGGGCATAAAATTGAATGTGGTGTCATTTTCCATCATCTGGGATATCCGCTAGGAATGAATGTTTCGATTAAAGACCAAATACAGTGGGTACTATGCAGAATTAAAAGTAAATTGAATTTGTGGCATGCTGCACAATGGCCACTTCATATCAGGATAAGGATAGCACAATCTTTTTTGTAGCCATATATCATGTATTACATGTTACTGCTGGACTGGAAGAAATGTCACTTGTATGTCATCGAGTGTTTGATAAAAAATTTCTTGTGCAATAAGGAGCACAATCGAGCTCTGGTTCTCTCATCATGGGACTTTATCTGTCAACCTAAAAGTAAGGGTGGTCTAGGTATCTTACATCTTCAATCTCATATGATGGCAAGACGGGAAGCCTTTATCATGAGTATCACTTCGGATTTTAAACCTCTTTGGACAGATGCTTTTTGGAAGATCATGGACAATGCAAAAGTGTACTACAAGGGCACCTGGAAATTGGATGCATGGAATAAATTTTTCTCTCATGCCCCCTTACAAACTTCTTCAGCTACATTTGCCATGCTGGTTATGAGTTTTAAGAAGACTGCTTCTTTGCTTAAATGGAACGGGCGACAGCGGTACGTAGGGAACTCTTTTGCTTCAATGTCTCCGTACTGGTCTTTTTTAGCAAGCCCGCCTCTGGCTTATTCTCTGGGTGCGGCGGCGCGATACTTTAATAATAAGGGAATTGATACTATTGCAAAGTGTTATGACTCTAAGTGGGAGTTTTTATCCTTTCCTTTTGTTCGGGGGACTTATGCAGTAGGGCCTGCTTACAGGTCTAAGTGGATTCAGCTGAATCTCTTTTTGCAACAATTTCAAATTCCTCTCTCGATTGATGCATCTGATCCTTGACGGGATTGGCTTTTTGCCAAACATACAAGATGGTGGAATGGTGCTGCTAGAATATTTTATCTTTCTCTTGCTGATCGTAATGACATTACTTCCCAGTGTAATCTCAAGTGGAAAATGGATAAAACGCGGGATTGGTGGCATGCAAGGTTTACAGCTATTTGGGATTCATCCCTTACTTTCAAGATGAAAGTTTTCATGTGGAGGATTTTGGTGGGACACTTCACGCTGGGGGCATTTGTTTCCAGGCATGGTTTACAGGGCATTCGTTGTCCACACTGTGCCTCTTATGCGGAGACTATGCGTCATGCCTTTTGGTCTTGCTCGTATATTCAAAAATGGTGGAATAATCTTTTTCTCTTTCCCATATGGGATAATAAGCCATCCAAATTTTGAGCTACATTTCTCCTGTTTCATTCGGGCAATGAAGCTGGCGACTTGATCAGAAACAGGTGTGTTTCTCTTCTGCTTTGGAATATTTGGCAGCAAAGGAATAAGATGGTGTTTCGGAATAAGAGCTTCGTGCCGCATTTTTCTTGGGCATTATGTAAAGCGAAATTGAGTTTGGATATGGATGTTATGCCGGCTGAGTATAGAGTGGCAATTGCTTCTTTTTTAGATAAGATATGATGTCCTTAGGGTATAATGTTTCTTTAGGAGGTTAGTAGGAACTAGTAATGAAGGGGAAGGAAATGCCTTCCTTTCTTTCTTGTAAATTATTTTCTATTTAGGGTCAGAGCATACTAGACTAAACCAAGCCCATGAGAACTCAATACGAGAAGAGCTGGACACACACAGCGACACTTATCAAAGTGGAGATTCGAGTGATTCTCTATATATAGCATCTCAAGAAATTGCCTCAAAATCCGAATCACTTGAAGAGGTGCAATCTCCAATGGAAACATCCTAACAAAGAAGCAAGTCTTTAGACTCTAGGTCTCCCATTACTCATAGTAATTATCAGTGGAGTAGGGTGGTAAGCTGGATGAGCTAATATAGAATGTAGCATGTTGCGTATCTAGATTAAATGAGGAATCTGGTATAATTTCCCGAGTCTTCATTTACTTTTGAGTCACAAAAGTTGGACAAAAATGCTTTTGATCTTATTATCCCTCGTAGAATTTATCAGTGGAGTAGGATGGTACGGTGGATGTGCTAATATAGAATGTAGCATGTTGCATATCTAGATTGAATGAGAAATCTGGTATAATTTTCCAAGCCTCCATTTACATTTGAATCAAAGAAGGTGGATAGAAATGCTTTATAAGATCAAAGGCTACTTCCCTCTAAGCATCACAATGAAGCAAGCTATCTTCTAGTGATGATTCTCAATGAGTAACTACAGTGTATCAATTCTCTCATCTCTCTCTACACTCCTCAACATACAAGCTATTCTAGGAAACATCGAATGTCTCCTTTGCATAGGCTTGGTATGCAATGCCTTTGATATTATGCGTTAGGAAAAAAGGTGAACCCTGGATGGGCCTTTTAGCTTAAGGAGTGATTAGTGATGGACCAATGAGAAGAGGGTGGTGGCCACAGTCTAGTTCCTCAATCACATAGACTATGCCTAGGCTTCCCTTGTTTCTTAGTGGTCAAACCCTCCAAAACAGTTATAGAATCATGGTTTTTTAGGAGTCGGTGGTATGAGAGTGCAAGAAAACTAATCGTCACCGTTAGATGTCCTTCAAGATCGAACGGTTTATGTCTTCCAACAAAAGTCAAGGCGGGAATGACTTTTGACCCTTGGATTCCCCATAAATCCTATGGCTCACAAAGAAAGCCGTTGGTAGAAGGCGCTCAAACATTTCAACCGTTAGATTGGCTTTGAATCTGATGGCTAATATGATCCCGAAATTGAATTCGGCGCGTTTTCTTCTCAGCCCTTGGATCTTTCCCAAAATCGTGTGGCTCAAAGAGCTCCCCAAAAAGGTGAAGGCGCCTTTCCATATGATCCATTGGATGGAGGCAAAATCGAAGGGCTCACCTTTTTGCAGAGCTAAGATCAGCCCCATTTGCGCTACTCCGTTCGATTTTGTGTGCATCTAACGGTGGAGATTTCTGCAGAAGCGTGACACTGACCCGAATTCGAAATCTTGTCGCCACTCCCACGAGAATCAATTATTGCCATGGATCTAAAAGATCCAATGGCTAGAATTTCTCTTTGTTGTCCATTCAAAAAGGGAAACGTATAAAATATTTTTTTCTTCAGGAATACCACTAGTGGTTTATTGTGTCCCCTTAAACTCCCACAAGATTAATTTTAATCCCTAAAAATTAGGGATCCTTACAAGGCCCATGCAAGGTTCACTTTTCCCCCTAATGGTCAATCAGCTTCTCACATGGCCTCCTCCACCCCTCTATGTATAGACACCTAAAACTCACATCTATGTGGATGAAATCAATCTTTTGAGTAAAAGCATTCCAAGTAGGTCTTATTACGCATTCCCTTAACAAAGGTAAACACAATGCAGATGATAAATGTGAAAGGGCTTCATTCATGACTACCAATTGATCAAGGTTCAACTTCAGTTCTTAATACAAGGAATTAAGATTTCATGAGAAAATTCATAATGCTACCACCATGTCTATGTGAAAGGCAAGAAGATGCTAAAGTCATCAAGTATGGCCAGCCATGTGTGTTGGAGGACATGGTTGACACCTTCCAGAGATGAGATGGTGCTGCAAACTCCTGCTTCACATCAGCCAAAACTGAGTTGAGGAGTGCAAAGTAGGCCTCTTGAGCTTTCCAAGAAGCACAAATAATCACCCAAGTACTTTGGAAGATGATCCTCAAACCATTGGATCAAAACAGATAACTTGGAGTTTCACCGTGAACCAAGAACTTGCTATTTTGATCACTACACATGTTCAGAGAAATGACCAATACTCCTCTGCTACCAATTGAACAAAATCCTTTGGGTCATATCTAATTTACTTGGGTAGCTAAATTTTTCAGGTTATTTCACTTGAAATGATCGACTATGCTCAAAGAATGATGCTTAGCAAACTAGAGATGCATCCTGATATTTTAGGGAGTTAACAATATGCAGACCAGAGGACAAGGTTTTGCACATAACTCGAGAATGACTGAGCCAATTGAAATGAAAATTTGTAGCAAGAAAGTAGATGTCCAATGAATCAATAACAACTTAAATCACAGCAAATGATCAAGTACATGCTGAGAAATGGATCAGAGAAGCTCAGTGTTCTGCGTAGTATATGACAGAGTAGAAAAGATGAGATATGAGAAAACTATATTAATGCACATAAATTACAATGATGTTGGCAATGAATCATTGCACAATGTGAGAGCAATGGTAGAGCTATAATGTGAGCTCAATGTCCACTGTAAATCCCTCTAAGAATCTCTCCAAATCGGGCATTCTCAGGCTTCTCATTCACGTGACTAGATAGTCCTCTTTTATAGCCTTTTTGTTGGAGACAAGATTCAAGTTTGACTTCAAAGTTTTAGGACTTGATTTTCCATGAATGCTCACCAACTAATTCGTGGAAAGATTCTCCTAAGAACTCGTGATTGAAGTGATTCCATTTATGCACTTTTACAAGGAGTAAAAATCAATCTTTTACAAGAGATCATTCATGTGTTAATACATGAATGAACATAGGATCTTTAGGATAAGTGATCAAGCATTTAGGCTTGGAGTAATTGCACCAATAGCTCCCCCTCAAGGCTAATATGCTTGGGTTCAATTCTCTATAATCTCCTGCAATCCAAGCATCATCTTGAACCAGTTCAATTTAGTTCCATCCAAAGATTTCGTTAGTGTATCTGCACATTGCAAGTTTGCTCGTACATAGGACAATTGTATGTTCTTGCTAATTAGCTTTTCTCTCACATAATGATAATGAACTTCAATGTGCTTAGTCCTTACATGATATATAGGATTAGCAGCCAAATGTAGTGAGCTAGTATTATCGTCAAAGATCATTGGAGTGTATGTATATAGTCTCAAATCTGAGTAGAGTAGTTTTAACCACATTGCCCCTTTTTTTGCATTTGTTAGGCTCCTATATTCAGCTTCAGTTGATGACAATGCCACAGTTGGTTGTTTCTTGGATGACCATGAAATTAACTTAGATCCTGCAAAAGATAAGTAGCCAGAGGTGCTCCTCCTATCATCTTTTGAGCCATCCCAATCTACATCAGAGTATAGCTTGATATCCAAGTTAGATGTGAATGGATAAAATAGTCCTTCATTTATGGTACCCTTCAAGTACTTTAAGATCTTTTTGGCAGCTTCCATGTGAGGTTTTCTTGGTGTATGCATGAATTGACTCAATGTACTTACTCCATAGTATATATCCACTCTTGTTAGGGTTGCATAATTGAGACTCCCAACAAGCCTTTGATAACGTGTAATATCCTCAAGCAGCTCTCCTTCATGAGCACTGAGTTTGTGATTCAATTCCATGGGTGTACCTACAATTTTTGCATTTTCCATCTTGAACTTAATAAGCATGTCATGGATGTACTTTCTCTGAGTAATGAAAACACCAGAATCTGTACAAACAATTTCTAAACCAAGAAAATATGTAAGCAATCCAAGATCATTGATCTTGAACTCCTCCTTCATCTCGGTTTTAATCTTCTTGATGCCATTGGTATCATCCCCTGTAATAATGATGTCATCCACATAAACACATAGATAAATAACCTCTAAATTAGTCTTCTTGATGAGGAATGAAGAATCTGCCTTGCTTGCAACAAAACCTTGGTCCTACAAGTATGTGACCATCCTATGGTTCCAAGCTCTAGGAGCTTGCTTTAAGCCATACAGTGCCTTCCTTAATTTGCATACATACTCGGGTTTATCTTTGCCTTTATATCTGAGTGGTTGAGCCATGTAGACCTCTTCAGAGATCCACCCAAGGAATGCATTTTCAACATCTAATTGGTACAATTTCCAATTCTTTGGAGCAGCAATACTTGCTAAAACTCTGATAGTTTGCATTTTGGCTACAGGTGAGAAGGTCTCTCCATAATCCACTCCATGGGTTTGAGCAAACCTCTTTACTACTAACCTTGCTTTATACGTGTTTATTGTGCCATCTGAGTTCTTTTTCACTTTGTAAATCCATCTGCATCCTATTACCTTCATGAATGGTTTTTTGGGAACCAAATCCGAAGTCCTTCTCTCTTGAAGTGCTTCAACTTCCTCCTCCATAGCTTCTCTCCACTCTTCTTTTTTGTTGGCTTCTTCAAATGAAGAAGGTTCCTCTAACATAGAATCTTTAGCCATATATAGAGAATTCTTGGTGACTAGTGATATGTCATAGCCATACGTTATAGGTTTTTTGCTTTCCCTTTGAGATCTTCTAAGTGCTTGATTGGATGACTCTGGAATTTCTTCCAATTTTTTGAACTTTGCTTTACCCTTGGACTTCCAAGATTTGAGTTCTTCAAAATCAATTTGTTCTTCATCTTCCGAGTTGACATCTTCTGATATATGTGATTCTTCCTTGGTCAGATTTGGAAAGTCATTCTCCAAATCATAGGGTAGCTTTATTTTTCTGCAATCATCCTCAAATCAAGAGTTATTTTCATCAAATACCATATCCCTACTAACTGTAAATCCTTTGTTAGTGGGAATATATAACCTATATCCTTTCTGATTCTGATCATACCCAATGAATATGCATCTTTCAGCTCCCCTAATCTGAGAGGGTATGTGTGCATAAGCAATGCACCCAAAGATCTTACAATGATCTAAAGAAGGTCTCCTTCTATTCCATGCACCCAAAGACTTGGATGGAAGCCTATTGATTAGGTAAGTGGCTGTGGAAATAGCCTTTGCCCATAGATAATTAGGGAGTTTTTTCTCATTTAACATTGATCTTTCAGCCTCTACTATTAATCTATTTTTTCTCTCACTGCCACTCCATTCTGTTCAGGAGTGTACCTTGTTGTAGTCTCTCTCTTTATGTCTTTGTTCTGTAACAAGGAGTCAAACTCATGTGAGGAATACTAACCACCTCCATTAGATCTGAGCCTCTTAAAGCTTTTACCTGTTTGATTCTCAACTAATGCCAAATACTTCTTGAAACAAGTGAAGACTTCATCTTTATGCTTCATAAAATAAAGTATTGTCCAAATACGATAGTCATCTATGAATGAAACATAATACCTTGACCCTCAAATTGATGGCTCTCTACTAGGAACCCACACATTTGTGTGTACAAGCTCCAAGAAGTCTTCATACATGTATCCTCTTTTGTTGAATGGTTGCCTATGTGACTTGCCAAATTGGCATGCTCCACATTTGTAAATCATGTGTTGCTTGAACACATTTGGGGTGCCAAGCGGACTCTAATCCCTACATATTTGCTTCAATGTCCTTTCACCTATATGTCCTAGTCTCTTATGCCATATCTCCAATTCAGATAGGTTTTAATCCTTATAATTGAAGAGACCAATATTTTCTATATCTTCAATTTCAAAGGTAAAGAGTCTACCAGATTTCTAATTTTTTGCAATTCTCTTGAAGTCTTCTTGAGGGTCCTCCACATATGCTCCATGCCTTGTGAATCTAACCTGTAAACCTTTCTCAACAGTCTGTCCAACATTGATTAGATTCTTGGTTATTGTTGGCACATACAATACCTTGCTTAGAAGATTCATGTTACCATCAGACTCTTTAACATTTCCAACCTTCTTTATTGAGTGTCTAGTGTCATCACCTGTCTGAACTTCATGCTTTCCTTTGGGTTCTTCAAGGTCAAACAATAATGCTACATTGCCTCCTACATGGTTGGAACAACCAGAATCAATATAGAATAGGTACTCATCATCTTTACCTTGCTTCGCTGTCATATTCATGAGTAATAGGGAATCCTCTTGATCATCTATATAGTTGTTGTAATCTCTTCTTCCTCTAAAGCCTACTTGATAGTTGTTGTTGTAGCCTTGGTTGTAATTGTGATGGTAGTTATCTCCTCCATTATTGAACCTGCCTCTTGATTGTCCATCAGCCTTGATGCCATTTATGATCTGCCTTACTATCTCCTCTTTCATAGCCTTTTTGTTGGAGCCAAGATTCAAGTTTAAATTTGAACCTTTACCTAAAAGCGTTCCAAAGTTTTAGGACTTCATTTGCCATGAATCCTCACCAAATAATTCGTGGAAAAATTCTCCTAAGAACTCGTGATTGAAGTGACTCCACTTAAAGTGATTCCATTTATGCACTTTTACAAGGAGTAAAAAATCAATCTTTTACAATAGATCATTCATGTGCTAATACATGAATGAACATAGGATCTTTAGGATAAGTGATCAAGCATTTAGGCTTTGAGTAATTGCACCAACAATGTGGAGTATCCATGTCCATCAAGTATCTTCCTTAATTTATATGTCCCTCATCCTGTGAGCATCTAGTCAGCCACATCCCACACTTCTGTCTAGACTCATTCTTGTCCCTAGTGTCTTGACTGGTCCTCTTTATGGTTCACATTGAATGTGGTGGGCACTGTGATTTATACCTTTTTCCTACTTTGCAACTTCTACTGACAATTTTGTGTCAGTGATATATTTCGGGTTCAAACATCACTCCTATCCATGTGGATTTCTTTGCATTTTTCTGCTACCACTCCTTGATTTCTTAGGATTTTTCTTTGATGACTTTCAGTTCTTTTAGCACCAAAGATAAAATCCCTCTTTTCTCTGCTTTGAGAAGCTTTTGAACATAAAAATCCCTCTTTGAGTAATTTTTTTTTTAACTTGTAATTCTTACTTATCTGCCTATCATTTCTTATGTTCATTATGTTGCCATTGCTAAAAGACGCCTCCAGTTCCCTTTCCATCGTCCAGTTCTCCACCTTTTCCGTTTGTAAGCCTCTTGTTTGCAAATATAAAATTTTCCTTCACCATTTTGAGGAGTAGAGGGTTGCATTGAGATCTTTGGAGCAAATGGCAGCTTATTTTCATCTCCTGAAGTAGAGGGAAGCAGGCCTTGAGGTGCTTTCATGAGAGTGTTTCTTTGGGGAAATTTTTTTCTTTTTTTGAGGGGTTTTGGAAGTTACACAAATCATTCACTTCTGATGTTGCTGATATCACGAATACAAGGGTTCTGTTGGTTTCAAAATAGGACCAGAACCCCAAGATGCATGAAAAGCACCAGCACCAGATCAATTGTCTTTGAGTCAACTTGCCTAGAGTATCAACTGCTTCCTTAAAGAGAGGGAACTAACAGCTCCAGACCAGTGCAGTAGAAAATGGTGTTCAATGTGAGCTTACAGAAAATATAGTTTAATGCTGGCCTACGAAAAACTTTTCAATATTTTTCTCTTTTAATTTTCTATCTTTTAAGGAAAAAGAAATGAAGTCAAACGTATCTCATTTCATTCCAATAAACCTTTATTTTACTATCATGGGTCTTAGTTCCCGTGTACAGATATGTCTAGCTGATTTGATGTTCAGGTCGAACTTTCAGACACATGCATGAAATTGTGCTTTTTTTCAAGCAGCATGATTAGTGAATACGTTCTGAAAAGAGGAACAGAAAACAAATTGCAAATAACTAATGTTTTAAGATTCTGATTTCTTACTGTCATCCATATATTGCACCAAACCCACTGCAAGAAATCTGAGAACCATCTCAGTGGTAAAGGCAACGATAAAAAGTGCCTCAAAAGCATCTGAAGTTGTTCTGTTAAGTGGAATCATTAATTTTTCTAGCTGCTGCTATTATTCCCATTGGCAACAAAGTAATAGAAGTACAAAAAATGAAGGATACATAAGGTGTAAAGAAATTTGTTAGAAATTCCCTCGAAGTGAAGACAAAGGATAAGTAAGTTAGCACTGATCGCAAAAAGCTCTGAATATCTGAAAACTTTACTTTCGACAATATATCGACACTTGCTGGAAACAGTTTGCTGTGCAGCCCTAGCTCCTCTAGACATGGTCCTGTTAACCCTTCGTGAAAACGAACGTGAAAATTCCCTGAACAGAAGCCATTCAAAGATAAACCATAAATATGGAGAAGGCTGAACAGGTGTCTATTTCTTTATTTCATGAAGCTACCCCTTTAACATTCATAATTCAGGTTCACCTATCCTATAGCAAACTGTTGCTGATGCTCAGTCCGTGATCATAAGGAGCACCTCGTTCATAATTCAGGTACACCTATCCTATAGCAAACTGTTGTTGATGCTCAGTCCATGATCATAAGGAGCACCTGGTTTTGCACATTTGACACAAATGTTGTCCTAATCGGTATCCCTAGATTTTACAGGTGCATATTTCTTGAGCGATTGTCCCATTCTCACTTTACTTCAAAGAACTTCTACTCAAAGGGATGCTTTAGATGCATTTGCTTAGACTCGAATAAAGTCTAATGGATGCTTTTTCTTGGTAACCTCATATCAATAACGAAGTAATCTTGCTTTGGATTACATTGATCATAATCTAGCTTGTAGACTCTAGAATTCTTTCGACTTTTATGTTTGAATGCTTCCTACTATCAAGGATGGGCTAGGTGACTATTTCTAACAGGATTCACCCACCAAGCTAAGGCCTTGTATGTCTAGAAACAATTTTATCAATTTCTTTACCCATGTACCTGATCAAATATTTTCCAAGCAAAGATAGGCCCAATATGACTATGAAACTATTCCTGATTACCTATAAAAGTCCAATTTCTGTGATCAAGGATCCAACTATAGCTTGACATTGACTTTTTCATGAAACTTTTAATCCTATCCTCGAGTGAATGCTATTGTCATGACCAATAGTCATCTTCATCGTGGAACAAGACTATTGGTGCATTTTCATATCATAAAATTGTTGCTGGCATCAATATGCACAATTATTAGCCTGACATTGGACACAAATGTTGCAATATGTAGATCATGTTTTGTGTAATGGATGTTCCCTGTGATATACACATTAGTATTGTACTCAACCATTGCTCATTGTACAGCACACAAGGAAATCAAAAGAAAGAATTAACTGCATGGAGGAATAAACAATGAAGCAAAAATGCAGCACCAATCACTCCAGAAATTTCATTAAGAGGCTTCAGCAGTACAACAATGTCAATGCAAGTGAGCTCCTTAACAAGGGGTGATATTTCAGCACCACGTATAGTATTGAAAGATACAATAGAAACTTCTACTTCCTTGATCACTACTTCCTGCTAATCACAGCAACTTCAGAGACTTCATGGGATGAGCTCCATGTAGAAGAAACGGATCTTTGAGAGGTATCTGGTTTGTTGAACTGCTACAATTTCACAATGCTTAGATTTTCATGCCTCCAAATGTTACACTTATGTGTTCCTCGAGTAGCTTTGATGTGAACCTTTTCCCTATACATGGGTGTTGGTGCAAAGTGCGAGCCTACACATTTGGCTAGAAGATTCCTGAACAATTCAAGCTCCATGGAAACCATTGCTACGGGCGACTTTATGTTAGAGAGAATAACTCCTAGATTGGTGGATTACTTTTAGGGAGAGCTAAAAGTTGAATTCAAATTAAAAATTTGAATATAGCACTTAAAAAAGTGGCTTGAAAAAGTCGCATGTAGAAGGCTCAATCCCCGAGTTCTCCATTGCCATATTGTAAGAGAGTGAGGTCTACATTGTAACCTACACTACTCACCATCATTAGGCTATGATTGTCAAGCCTATGATATTGTACAACATTGTTCATTAATACAATAGATCTACATTGCTCATCTATGACCTCTCTGTCATAGTCATTCATAACAGTCAACTTGTATTGCTCATATCTCAGTCATTTCTCCACCATTTTCAATGTTCTATAGCTTGTTGGAACCAGCTCCAAGTTCTCTACATGCTCACAAAGTTTTCAAGGTTCAGCCAATTTGGAGAAAAGTGTGTCAAAGTACTCACTGGTCAAACTCTGCATAGGTCCTAAAAAATCGGGGATAATGATTCAATTGCTAAATTGATTGCTCTGTGTATAGTGCATCATTTTAAGTGATTCCACTTCGAATCATTAGCTTACTAAACTAATCAGATATCTCTAAGAGGAATTTTTCTAATTCCTACTGTACTGGTAGCACTGAGCATAACAAGAAGGTTTTCATTGATCCTTCAATTTGGAAGTAGTCTGTTTTGATTTAATCCTTTCTTACATCATTTCCAAAGTACATAGGCACTTGTATAGTGTCATTGGAAAGCTAAGAGGATCCACAACTCAACTCTGAAGCTACAAAGGGCTCGTACAAAGCAGGATTTGGAAATACCTACTCATTTCTTGGAGTGTTCATCCATCTATCCAAACAGTGGTATCAGAGCAAAGTTAAGGTAAAATGGGAGATGGTTTTCCTTCTTTCATTGATAAATTGGACAGGAACAACTACCATGGTCCTTGAGGATGAAGACATGCTTGAAAAGGAAGGAGCCTCTATGGATACATCTCAAGAGATGAGGAGATGCCCATATTCAAAATCAAAGGACAACCTACAAGAGAGGAGCATAAAAGACTCAACACATGGTGTGCCAAGGATGCATTAGCAAGGTCTTACTTACTTAACTCAATCTCTGATTTTCTTCTTTCACATATTAGGAACTGTAAAACATCCCAAGAGACTTGGGAAACATTGGCTTCATACTTCTCTTCCAACACAAGGGCTAGGAAGAACCAATTGTGGATTGAGTTTACCACTCAAAGAAAGCAACCCAAGCAAGGCATCTCAGAGTATGTGACCAAAGTCAAAGATGTAGGAGATCAATTGGCAAGCATAGGAGAAGAAATTGAAGGGGAGTAGATTATAAGACAAGTGATCAATGGCATTAAAGCTGATGACAAATAGGAGAGCTTCACAACTTCCATGGACTTGTACATGAACATGCAGATTCAAGACCTTACCACACTCATGGGGCAACTATTTACCCATGAAGCCAAGCTCAACAAGAATGGAGATTCATCAAGAGGTAATAGCTCTTCTGCCCTATACACTGATAAAAATAAATCCAAAGAGAAAGGGAAGAACAAAAAGGTTGAAGATGAAGGAACTACCTCCCAAGCCAACTATGCAGGGAGAGGTAGAACCTCAAGAGGAAGGGGCAGAGGAGGTAAGCAAGGTAGGGGGAGAACCTATAACTCCTCACCATGTAATATTTGTGGATTGTCAAATCATACTACATATGAGTGTTATAGGAACTTCAAGAATCAGAGAGCTAGAGGATATCAAAGAGGTGGATATACACAATCAAGAGGAAGATTCAATCACCATCAAGGATACAATAACAACTACAACAACAACTACAATAGCAACTACCAAGGAGGCTACAAATCAAGGAAGGATTACAACAACTACACAGAGGAGCAAGAAGATTCTCTTCTCATTATGAACATGAGTTCAAAACCAGGTATAAATGATGACCATCTCTTCTACATTAACTCACGATGCTCAAACCATGTGGCAGGCCATGTAGCTCTTCTCTCTGACCTTGAGGAACCCAAGGGTAAGCATCAGGTACAAATACAAATAGGTGATGACACCAAGCACTCAGTGATTAAAGTAGGAAATGTTAAGACTTGGATGGAAACAAGAATCTGTTGAGCAGGGTTTTATATGTACCTACAATTACCAAGAATTTGATGAGTGTTGGACAGATTGTGAAAAAAGGTTTGCAGGTCAGGTTCAACCAATATGGAGCATTTGTGGAGGATCCCCAACATGGATTCAAGAGAATTGCCAAAGGAGAAAAGACACGTAGATTATTCACTTTTGAACTTGAAGATATAAGTAACAT
The DNA here is from genome assembly GCA_020310875.1 of Ceratopteris richardii. Lineage (NCBI taxonomy): Eukaryota > Viridiplantae > Streptophyta > Polypodiopsida > Polypodiales > Pteridaceae > Ceratopteris > Ceratopteris richardii. Next base: position 35,942,289 of record CM035416.1, read on the forward strand.
TGCAGTCTATAGCTACAAAGATCAAACACTTTCAGAGCTTGAAATCTCGCATAAGAGATTATAGCATGTTGGTGAGAGAACTTTAAAACAAATTTGTAGAGACCAATGTCTGCTTGGGATACCTAATGTATCCAAGCAACACATGATTTATAAATGTGGTGCTTGTTGCAAGTTGATTATGAAGAAACCTTCTCACCTGTGGCCAAAATGCCAACCATCAGGGTTTTGGTAAGTATGGCTGCATCAAAGAATTGGAACATTTATCAATTGGACGTAAAAAATGCATTTCTAAATGGCTGGATTTAAGAGGAGGCTTACATGTCTCAACCTCCTGGTTATGAGGATCCAAGCAAGGTAACATATGTATGTAAATTAAACAAAGCTCTTTATGGATCGAAGCACGCACCTAGGGCATGGAACCATAGGTTGACTACATATCTTCGGGATCAAGGTTTTGTCACGAGCAAAGCAGATACATCTCTGTTTATCAAAAGAAGTAATTCAGAGGTAATATACCTATGTGTACACTGTATATGTTGATGATATCATACTCAAAGGTAATGATGCTAATGACATCAAATAGATTAAGAATCAGATGATACAGGAGTTCAAAATTAGTGACCTTGGATCATTAACATACTTTCTTGGACTTGAGTTAGTCTATACTAACTCTGGAATTTATATTACTCAGAGAAAGTATATATAGGATATGTTAAAGAAGTTTCATTTGCAGGACGCCAAAGTTGCAAGTACTCCAATGGAGAAAGTGAGACAAGATTCAGGTTCTCGGTTCAGGATTCCACTGATGCATTTGACACTTCTCTTTATCAGCAAGCTGTGGGATAAAGCTATGGGATGTCTTATATATGCATGCAACACAAGGTCAGATATACAGTATGCAGTTTTCCAGTTGAGTCGATTCATGCATAGCCTTGACACTAAGCATTGGCAAGCGGTGAAACGTGTGTTTAGATATCTCAGAGGCACTTTGAGCTTAGGTCTCTTTTATGGCAGAGATATTCAGCCATGCTTGCATGCTTTTACAGATAGTGATTGGGCTGGTTGTTATGATACTCACGTGTCCACTAGTGGTAATTGCTTTTTTCTAGGAGACTCATGCATATCTTGGTTGAGTAAGAAGCAACCTACAGTGGCGACATCGAGTTGTGAAGCTGAGTACAGGATAGTTTTCGTAGCTACAGTGGAGTGTATATGGCTGAGATTCCTATTGATGGATCTTTGCATGGAGATTGATGCTTCTACGCATATTCTCACTCATAGTCACAGTGCTTTGGCTGTTGCACGAAACCCAGTGTTTCATGCACGGACCAAACATATTGAGGTGCATTATCACTATGTGAGAGAGCGCCTTCATGTAGGAGATATTGATTTGATATATGTGCCTACACAAGATAATGTGGAAGACATATTCACGAAAGCTCTTCCACGGGAAAAGTTTGAAGCTTCTCGCAAAGCTTTAGGCTTATTATCTTGTGGGGGCTGATTTGTCACTCACTGTATGTGTTCACATCATTCGCTCCAGGGGGGTTTGTTACACTTATGTGTTCCTCGAGTAGCTTTGATGTGAACCTTTTCCCTATACATGGGCACTTTTTACTCTAGTGCTGGCTAGAGGGTTTTTCCCATGTTACCAGATACTTGATACTCTCATATGTGGTGGTACTTTGTACTTAGGGACATTATTCAGATTTTACTTCAGTTCAGTTCATAGTCAATAGAGAGAGCTATTTCAGCCATCGTTTTCTCTATGTGTCTTGCTGCATTTGTGCTCCTTATGTGTGCTTCTCGTGTGTCTCTCGCACTTCTACACACACCCAACACCAAAAACTTGGATCCAATGTTTTGTCTCGCTTTTAGAGACTTCTTTTGGAGGACATTTGGTGCTCAATAGTTCAAGATAGTTTGATCTATTATACTATGGTGATTTGAATATTAGAACTAGAAAAGCTTGTGAAAAGGTCCTGGCAAGGGTGAATAATTCACTCTTCGTGTGGTCGAGAGTAGTGAATATGTTGACTAAGAGAGTTATACCAACAGTGAGTCTTCCTCATTTGACAAATTGAATGGTATCACTTTATCCCTTTTGTTTCAATTAAGTGTACCAAATCTTTCGCCTCAAATATAATTTTTGTGTGGAAACTTGGAGCTATGAAATGCACTTTAAAAATTAGGCAGCAGCAAACCTTGCTACTCCATAGGAATATGATTGAATACTGTATGCAACATGCTTTCATCCAACGTTCGAACCACACTGCATCCTCAATTCACCGCATCAAGCATGCAAATTCACCCTCATTGTCTGGTAATCATCGAATTTGTCTTTGCAACATTCAAATTTGTCCCTTCAGCATCTAATGATATCCTCCCTTATTAAGCACAAGCATAGCCCTCCAATCCACCCCCCCACTATGTAATTGGTCCCATCCATCCAGCCAGAGTCAAGCTTCAATTCATCCCAGCTATCATTCTTGAAATTTGCTTGTAATTCACCCACAAGAATTCATCCCGTGTACCTTTATTGGAACTCCTCATCTGTAACCAGGCACGTTGTTGTTCCTGAACTTCATCCTCCGATACCCTCTTGATTCACCCTCAGTAGATCCGCTACCCCATAACTCACAACACCCGCATCCTAGACAAATTTGCCATCCAGAATTCGTGCTCATATTTTTGTCCCCGGTTGAAGTTTGTCTTCAGCTAGAACTCGACTTCAAATTCTGGGGAATTTACATTCAAATTTGTCTTTGATTGGAACAGCCAAAATTCGACTTCAATTTTTTGTCTTATTGGAATAGTCAAAATTTGTCTTGAAACTTTTACCCCCATGAGAAAGAAATTTGCCTAATTGAGAACCGCCCGGATCATAGAAAAATTCGCCCTTTAGTAATAAGACTTCTTTTAGAATACAACACGTATTCAGCCTCTAGGACTCCTCCAAATCCGAATTCTCCCTTCCTGTAGTACATCCTTGAATTCTTGAATTTCCCTACTACACATACCTTCTCCATACTCCTAGCCTTCAAACTTTCAGGGATCTTTCATCATCAACATCCTAACCGCGCCCTAGTGTTTGAGACAAGTACTCCCCAAAATCATCTTCAATTTTGTCATCCACATTGTCCCTGTGCGACAAGTACTCCCAAAAATCATCTTCAATTTTGTCACCCACATTTTCCCTCAGCATTAATTCGCCTTAGCCCCTTCAAAAAGTCGCCCTATCAGAAATTCATCCCTCATTTTAGCCTCACTTTTTCAAATTCGCTCCCCAAGGCTGCAACACATTCGAACTGACCGATTCGTCATATAAATTTCTCCCCAGTGCATGCTACCCTGCCTTAACCACTCTCTAGATTGAAATTGCCCACGCGCAAAGGCTCCACCAGCTCCACCACGCTTGCATTATCCATTTGGCAACATCCCGCAACATCCTGCCGAATCTACTCTTACTAGCTTAACCAATCTCACCCATTCATCTACTTGAGAATCACCTTAATTCGCCACCAAACCATTGAAGCTATCCTCAACTCATCATTTATAGTATATACTAGACGTCGCTAGTATGGGCACCTTCCATAAATTGCCCAAACCAACACGTCTTTTCCAAAACACCACCTTCCCTTTTGCCATGACCTCTTTGCCTGCCCATACGCATGCACTTACACACATGGAAGAAAGAGCAACAGTACATAGTAATCCTTATCACGAAAAGAACTAGCCAATCCAAGTGAAGCCAACAGAGCAAGATATATTGAATCCATCCCTCACAGGAAAGCACAAGACACTTGCCACAATGGATGAGATTCCCCTCTCTTCTGAGGAGGATGAGGAGGATGAAGATGCTTGACATACTGAAGAGGCTAGCCAAGAGACGATTGGATCAGAATTTGTACCATCAAAGGCCCTCTCATCTAGGGATGTGACTGAGGGTACCAATCTCATTCACTAATACCACAAAACGGGACAGTGGCATCCTAATCCATGCTCATTCCAATATATCAGAGGCAAGGGAGACACCCAAAACTTGTTTTCAGATTTTCAGCTCACTGAGATGGGACTCCACTCGTTTTCGTTGGTTCTTCTTTCATCCGAGCCTGATCACATGGAGGTACTCAATTTTCTCAAATCCTCTCCAAAATTTCCTCGTGGCATCTTCACCATGGAGATGTTATCTTCAGCTACCTGCTGGAGTACCTACTTTCTCAGGTATTGCTGAAAACCTTTTCATTGAAAAATGCAAAGCAACCTTTGAGGAGAAACCAGGTCCTCTAGCTAGTGCTCTGTTCCTTTGCACCTTCAAATTCTACTTCATGCTACGTAATATGAAGGCTAAGATCTCGTTCACTAATTTGTCCATGTATGATGGTATGTTGTGCTTCTTGACTTCGAAGCCATATCCATACCATAAACTCCTTTGGCATTCGATGTTGGATAAAAGAAAGAACTTTGTAGCCCGAGCCAATAAAGGGGCTACCAAATTTCATGTCTATTCTCCATGAATATTCACTTGGTTACATACTCTTCTGGCCCTATATCCTCAGCTTGAGTCTTCACCTTCTAGTCAGCTTGAGTCTTCACCTACTAGTCAGCTTGAGTCTTCACCTACTAGTCAGAGTCACGAGGGAAAAGACAAGAGGGGGACATACGTGCTTCGAACACCAAAGTTTCCATCTTCTAACAAGAAGAGCACAAAGGTCGTGAAGGATTCGCGATCATACCTAGACACATTTCCATTCGTAGATCAAGGCTATGTGGCTTCATCCATTTGTAAGAAATTGTCTTTCTCTCGTGCACATACCCCTAGGAAGGAACGCTATGCCACCAGCTACTAAAACCAGCACCATACCACCACTGATGCAAGGACACCTACTACGACACCCATTCACACTACCAGTATTGCCACTACAACACCTATGATTTCATCTCCACACACCACTGCACAACCTACCCCCTTCCCTATCCCAACACCTTCTCCAAAGAAGGACACCACTGCAGAACCTACTACTTACCCTATCCCAATTCCTCCCTCTCCTCAACCTAATCCTCCCGCTCTACAACACCTTTTCCTCCTAGCCCATCGTACACAATCTCATTCACATTCTCCACCACATTCAGCCTGCCTACCCTCCTATTCACTTGTCTCTACATCCACTTCCCTCCCTATGGCACTACATCCACCTGCACCTACACTCTCAACCACTTTTCCTTCCACACCTGTATCCCAATCCATTTCTCCACCTGTTCCTAATCCTACACATCCACATGTTGTTCCTTCTCCCAACCTACAAGTCAACATGGATGCGGAGACCCTTCAACACATGATGTCGCTATGTGAGGAAGGAGAAAATACACTAGAGGCAAAATAGGCAGCTTTTAATGAACACCAAAGGTATATTACAGCTATGGGCACTCTAGTTAAGTCAATGGAAAGATACCACAAAGAGGTTCGCAATCAGGTGGCCTACATAGAGGCAAAAAAGAAAACTTTATACACACAATTGCCACAGTGACCCACCAAAAGAAGGAGATTGTCAAGTTGCAAAAGGATAATAAAGAATTAAAGACATAGGTGATATTCTACAAGGATAAGTATGAGAGAGCAAAGGCATTGCACGCCATGGCAGCAGATTTGTTCTCAGCTCAGGAATCTTCACACAATCCTCCCTCTAGTTCAATTTCTATTCGCATTCCTAGTCATGGTTTAGTCATTGTGTTTTTTCTTCAGTTGCACTGCAAATCACTTTTTCAGTATTGAGTTGTATCCATGGACATGCCATTTTTGGGCACATTATGTATTCAGTTTTTTCCCTTTTACGCTCTTGTCGTATTTTGAAGTAATTCATTTATTGTATTTCGTAAATTGTTGGTTTTTTTTGTGCACTAACATGCTTCCATTTTACAGTTTATACAATTGATTTAAGTGTTTACAAAGAAGAAATGCTTTTCAGCGGTGACAACTACGATTAAATGTGGTCGCATCAAGGAGAGCAACAATTTCCCTTGATCCCTTATTATGCTTAGAGAGGGGCAACAGATCAATGTTGAAGGGGCTAATCTGAAGAACTACGAATCAAGGCACGTGGGGCATGGCAGCTTGATGTAATAGGAAGACCATGCTTTTAGTCATGGAACCAAGGCTCATTGGAGTGCTGAGGGATGTACACAACAAAGGAGTAATCAGTCTAAGCAATACCAACAACAACTGAATATGAAGGTTATGGGGGGCTGCCCTTTATGTTTTCCTTTTTTGTTTTTTGCAAGGATGTGCAGGGGCCGTTCGGAGCCCTTTCCCTTTGAAGGCTTGCTGGTCATCCAGCCTCCCTTCTCAAATGGAGGTTGTTGGCCCATTTCGTGGTCACGAGGAGGATTTCAAAAAATCCGGCGGCATTAATCATGGAGGAGGAGTGGCTGCACTGAAAAAAAAGGGAAAAAATGGGAATTTCTGCTTGGTGTGTATTATTCAGAAATAGGAGGCGAAGATGGAGAAAAGTTTTACCTCTCATCAGAGACGATAAGCTTTTGAGGGTAGCTCGATATATGAGCAAAGGGGCATGTTTTTTGTGTGGTGGGGAAGGAATGCTATCATCATCGCTGGGGCAGTCTCGAAGGGTTCTCATGTGGCTAAAATGTTGGACTTTATCATTCAGGGAGTGGCCTTATCCTGTGTACCTTATTGTCTTATCATGTGAATGACATGAAGGAGCGGAGGATGATTACAAAAAGGGGGGAATCATCTACAGATTGGGGGAACACCAAGCATCAAAAAGGAAGAAGGGGAGAGGAGTTTTGTTTTCGGTTCGGGGTTTTTCGGGGGTCACAAGGACAAGGGATACCAGGAGAAGAGCGTAGTGGACTGCTGTCCTTGTCTATGCCAATGAGCAGGATCGTTTGGATCCTCTGGAGCCCTAGGTAGGAAGAAGGCATCTTCGGAAGTGTTAGATCCGGGTTTGAGGAGAATTATCCACAAAAAAGGGGAAGAAAAGGGGGTTGCTGAATGAACTAGTTGCTCAAGGGGAATTTGGGTGTGCTTTGTCTGAGGAGGGGAATTCGCCTTCAGCAGGTGACATTTAATCATTGAGGAATAGAGAGGCAACCTGGCGCACAGAAGCTAAGGTCTCCATTGGACGTAAAGGGAAGAAGACCTCGAAACATTGGATCTAGGCCCATCCTGAAGTTGGAGAATCATACGAATTGGTCATCACTGAATATATGGGAGAGTATAAGGAAGCAGTGTACAAGAAGACGGTGGAAGTCAGGCGCAAATGAAATCTCACTAAATGCGACAGGATTGAAGCTATTATACCACAGATGGTGGTAGAATTTGAAGGGGAGTTGAAGATGATTCTAAAAACGTTAAGGGCATTAGAAGGAGTGATAGAAGAGACGAATGTTTTGAAGGGGACAGCATAAACCCTATTTAGAGAAGAGATTTCAAGAAGTCAATAAGAGAGTTGGAGGAATAGAATCATCAAGGGTTGAATTAACAGGCAAGCTAGAGACTTTAGTAAAAAGAAGATCAAAAGAGCTAATGCTCGTGGAAATGGTCGATAAAATTGAGCGAAAATATAAAGATGGATCTGAGAAGCTCAAAAGGGAACACATGAACATCTAAGAGAAAATTGAGAAACTATATGATTTATTTCAGAGAATACAAAATGATATCCGAGAAAACGAAAAATGTATGCATGAATGAGAACCAAAAAATGAGAAATTGCACAAAAGGATAAGGCACTTAGATTGCGAAATGACAAAATGCCAAAGTGATATTGAACTATTTAGGTGAGGATTGAGTGAACTGATGGTGGAGCTTGCTGAATTGAGAAACATAGAAGCACATTAGGGACATATAAATCCCAGGAACTGATGTATGTGGCTGTTGGCCATCGTTTGACCATCCCCACGGTAGTTGTGACCGCCGTTTAACCCAGTTGTAAACCCCTGTTCTTGTGGGATAAGGGGGGTCCCATGGGTACTATGCCCTTCCTTGTACAGTTGTAATTTCAAAGTTAAAGTCTGGGGGAGTAGGCCTCGGCCAAACCTCCATTTATATATTAAAAAAAAAAAAAAAAAAAAAAACATAGAAGCGCATTCCTTGCAGTAATAGTTTTCTCCAATGACTCAAAGCGGGAAAAGGAAGCCGTTGAAGGAAAGATTGATTGGATCAGAGTTATTCATCCATATGACATCATGTTTTTTGTAGGAACATGGAAGGGGCATATATCACTTGTCGAGCACAACTTTGAAGACAAGTAGAGGAGGGTATGTTAGATCAGTAAATTGTTGATTTTTTTTGTGCACTAACAAGCTTCCATTTTGCACATTATACAATTGATTTAGGTGTTTGCAAAGGAGAAACGCTTTTCAGCGGTGACAACTACGGTTAAATGTGGTCACTTGGAGGAGAGCAACGGTTTCCCTTGGTCCCGTATTATGCATAGAGAGGGGCAACATATCAATGTTGAAGAGGTTTATTTGAAGAGCTATGAATGAAAGCACATGTGGCATGGCAGCTTGGTGTAATAGGAAAACCATGCTTTCAGGTATGGAGCCAAGGTTCATTGGAGTGCTGAGGGATGTAAATCAACAAAGGAGTAATGAGCCTAAGCAATACCAACAACAGCCAAATGTGAAGGTTAAGGGGGGCTGCCCTTTTTGTTTTTTTGTTTTTTGCAAGGATGTGCAAGGGTCATTCGGAGCCCTTGCCCTTGCAGATTTGCTGCTGATGCAGCTTCCCTTCTCAAATGGAGAATGTTGGCCCGTTTCGTGGTCAAGAGGAAGATGTCAAAAAAGCCAACAGCATTACTCATGGAGGGGGAGTGGCTGCAATGAAAAAGAAAAGGGAAAAAGAAGGGAACTTCTGCTTGGTCCGTATTATTCTGAAATATGAGGTGAAGATGGAGAAAAGTTTTAGCTCTCATTAGGGACGATGAGCTTTTGAGGGCTGCTCAATATACGAGCAAGGGGGCCACACCTTTTTTGTATGGTGGAGGAGGAATGCTATCATCATCGCGGAAGCAGTCACGAAGGGTTCTCATGTGGCTAAAATGTTGGACTTTATCGTTCAAGGGGTGGCCTTATCCTCTGTACCTTATTGTCTTATCGTGTGAATGGTAAGAAGGAGCCGAGAATGATTACAAAAAGGGGGGAATCATCTACAGACCATGGGAACACCGAGCATCAAAAAGGAAGAATGGGAGAGGAGTTTTGTTTCTGGCTCCAGTCTTTTCGGGGGTCACAGAGCGAAGGGGTAAGAGGACGAGAACAAAGGGGACTGTTTTCCTTGTCTATGCCAATAAGCAAGAAAGTTTGGAGGCTTAAGAGCTCAAGCGGGGAAGAGTGCATCTTCAGACTTCCTGGACCAATTTTTGAGGAGAATTATCCACAAAAAGAGGAAGAAAAGGGGGCTGCTCAATGAACTAGTTGCTGGAGGGGAAGTCGTAAGAGGATAAACACAGGAACAGATGCAATCAGGGGTGTGCTTTGTGCAAGGACGGGAATTGGCCTTCGGCGGGTGATAGAGAGGGGACGTGCTGCGCAGAAGCTAAAGTCTCCGTTGGATGTAAAGGGAAGAAGACCTTGGAACATTGGATCTAGGCCTCTGCTGAAATTGGAGAATCATACGAAACAGTCATCACGGAATATATGGGAGAGTATAAGGAGGAGGACGTGTACAAGAAGACTGTGCAAGTCAGGCACATACGAAATCTCGGTATATCAGGGAGGATTGAAGCTATTATACCTATCTATACATTCATATGAGGAGCTGGATACTCTCCTGCTAGAAATTGCAGAGATTGTTCTTGGTGCTTTGCACGAAGAGCTTTCTGGTACAGTAGTGAATGCTCCAACAGTACCATGAGAGGTCATTGTAGAGCTTCCTCCATATGACTCTCTAGCAGAGAAGCTTGGAAAACTTGTCATACAGTTGGTTGATGGAGTAAGTGGGATGAAGAATGTGAAGCTATCTCATTGGGCATGAAGATCGCGATGGCTGCAATTGAATGAATAAATGGATAAATGCTTTTATACGCAAATGCACTCACTGAAGCATGCAGAGGGAAAAAGGGAACAGTGTGTGGAACTGAGAGATACAAAGGTGCACACATATTCAACAAGGAAGAAGTTTGCCAATTTTTTTGTCTTGAAGGCAAATTGCATAGAGGATTGATCGACAGTTTGTTTCTCCCCAATTGATGGGCTTTTGAATTGCAAACGTCTTTTGAAGAACAGGTATTCAATCAGTTTAATGTTGTGCAACTTTTGTTTTACAAGTAGAAAATATGTGTACCGGAATTTCTGCTACAAATATGGATAGATGAAATACTATTTTGTTGGGATGTGCAAACGTATTTCTATTGAACGATTTCCATGAGCTTTAAAAGTGCTGTGCTGCATTTTTTCTTTTTTGCCACAAATTTCCAATTCGTAAGAAGCAAAGAAACTTCCCTTTGTTTTTCATCTGTTCCCGAGGCTAAGTTTGGATGATGCATAAGAAAGAGGATTTTGAACATATGAACAAATCTTTATTAAAGTTCAGTCTCTGCGCGATCAAGAAAGAACACCTGCAATTTTATATTTATGATGGGTTGACCTTCAAAATATTGAATGGGTAACTATCCATTCGTTAGAATGGTAAATCATGCGGAAGGAAAGGATTATAGAGTTGGGAAAATATGTCAACAGATGCGGCTGAAAAAGAAAGTATTTCGGGAAAAGCTCATATGCACATGCCTTCGGGAAGAAACTGTTGTCATTAATAGATGTTGTTGGATTTTGTTTTCATAATTTGTCTCTCTGTGACAGGGACAAAGACATGAATATTAAGATCATTTCAACAGCATCCTATTTATATAGCTCCATATCTGAAGCAAGAAAGAATCTTCCCAGTGACATTAGATATCTATGTTCTGAAATAGAAAGAACTTGATGATGTGCTGACTTGATTTTCTTTATTAAAGTGTTTTCAACATAATATAATGTTGACCCTTGGTTGAAAAGAGTAGGCTTCTTATGTTTCGATTGAAACAAGACAGTTATTTGTGTTAGCTTATCATTCTAACATATATACATTGGCTTTTAAGATTCCAAATGAGTTTTCATTCAAACTTTATAATATCCTTTGTGTTTGATTAAGATTCAGAGGGATGAAAGAAGGCCTTCCACTAAAGTTGGAACATCAAATGAGCTTCCTACATGCATGATCGTATCTCTATCATCTTGACTTTGATTGTCCAATGGACAACAAATCTATCCCTTCATGTGAGTCTATGATTTCTGACAAGCCTCGACCACAAATCCATTCCTTGTGATCCAAGTATGCTTGCAGCTTTCATCATATTGCTTCCACAATGCAAATGCAGAACACGTCTTCCATTCAAGTGGGAACAGGATTCACCATTTTACGATTAGGCTCTAGCTTCACCTTCTAGCAATTCCATGCACATGACAAACACACTGTGCGACAACTGTAGGTGCAGGAAATGAAGGAACCGTTTTGAGAGGTCAACATTTTGGACAACTCTAATCAGAATCTAGAAATTGATCCAAATTTGCACATCTGCAGGCTTGGGGTAGAGAAGCTTGCCAAAATACATGAAATTGAGTGAAATTTAGTTGCAAATTAGCATTTTTTCCTTGGGTTTAAGACCTCAAACAAGGATGAAGAGAAAAAGAGAAAGAATGGGGCTGAACAAGAGAAGGGGAGGTAGAAAGAAAGGAAGAGGGAAAAGCAGAAGAGAAACAAGAAAGAAAAGGAGGAGTGACAGGTTGAGTGGAGAAAAAAGAGGGCTTAGATAAGGGAAAAGTAGAGAAAGAGAAGCAAAAGGAGAAAGGAAGAGGAAGAGAGTAGAAAGAAGAGGGGGAAAGGCAAAAGAAGAGGAAATCAAAAGAGTCCAAAGGAGGAAGAGAGAAATGAGAGACGAAGAGAAAGGGAGAGAGAGCAATAGGCTGGATTCTGGAATGTGTGAGAAAGTGAGTAGGTGAAGGTGTAAGGGCTTGTGGGTGTAGGAGAAGGGATTGTAAGTGTCTATGTGGTTGAGTATCACTCAGAGAGAAAGAGGTAGTATCAAAAGAGAGAGACAGGATGAGTAGAAAAAAGAGAGTGCCAAAGAAAACAAGAGAGCTCATAAAAGACAAAGGATTGGAGGAAGGTGAGTGTGCAAGTAAAAAGGCAGAGTAAAAGCCAGTGTATGAGAAAGTGAGCTAACAGTCTCCAATATGCAAGGAGAAAGCGAAAAGTTTTTTTTTTTGGCTGAAAATTAGGGGAGTTCAAGCTAAACTATTGTGAGAATTTGATCAAGAATAATTATTGGCTAAATTCTAGATTAAAATCTAGAATAACGTTATGGGCATCAATCCCATTGAAAAATTAGCCAAAATTTGGCTAACATTAGAGCAAAAATTGGTTTGAAAGCTGAACTCATGAGTAACCTAATCCAAATTAATCTTATTGAAATCAAAAGAACGATCATAAATTGGGCCTATTTGCGAGCTTAGGATAAAAAAACTTGCAAGAATATGAGAAATTGAGTAAGATTTAGTTGCCTCTAGGTACATTTTATCGGGCTTAGTAGCTCTTTATACATCCTACTCGTACGCTTGGCATATCTCGATAAGGCACATCTATAAGCTCTTGTAGTGCCACTTGTTGGCTCAACACTTGTAACCAATAGCTTATAGTATATGAGTGAAGCAAGTTCCTCCTCAGAGAGATCTAAGACTGAAAGAGAAGAAAAGGAAGCATGAAGAGCATAAGCTTGGGAAAAGAGAAAACAAATTGATCAAGACCAAGCTTCGAGCCGTTTGAGAGAATTAAAAGAGGAAATATTATAATAAAAGAGTAGCTCCCAAAGTTAGAAAGTTCCAAGGGGTTCTAAAACCTAGGACCCTGACTTTCTGGGAAAGTACTCACATCAATATCACTCCTTCGTTTGAAACGACTCATAAAATTCTTGTACACTTGGGTGATTTTCTTAGATTCTAAGGTCTTTGGGACATGGATCCTAATGCTTTCATACAATTATTCAAGGTTACCTACCATGCAAATGAAGTAATGGACCAAGCCTAGCGACTTACAATCTTCCTTGCAATCTTGAGGGATGAAGCCGCCAATTGGTATGGCAAGCTGCTACCTCAATAACGAGGAACGTATCAAGTGCTTAAGAACACTTTCTTAGCTGAGTTTCCGCCGCAAGGTTTTTTTCCAAGATCGGTTAGCTCAATAGATGAGCTATTTGGAACAAGGCATCAATGAAAGCATAGATCACTACATCCAACCAATGGAGACATTAGTAAAAAAACATGGGAACAAATGCTCCAAAATGATGATGCCTTGAAGAAGCAATTCATTGTGGGATTGAGAGATCCTCTTGTGCATCACATAAGCCTCAAAGGACCTGCGAATCTGATAGTAATGAAGAAGAAGCCAGAGTGTGGGAAGAAGTTCAATTGAGTAAGCTGAGGAGGGAATTGTTGTATCGACCTATGGAGTGATTAGGAAGCACACCAACAAAGAATCCAACTTATGAGAGTCCCACTTTAACTACACTGGCTTTTGTCAGAGCAACAAGCACACCGATAGAGGCTAAACATGCACTAACTAAAGAAATGATAATTAAGCCCATTACTCAAGCAATAAAAGAGGCAACTATTACTTAAGAAGTGTATAGTCTAAAGCAATGAATAGCAATGGAGGAGACTCCAAATGTATTCAGATCCAACATCGGGTGCAGAAACTACTGTGGCTATGTTCATCCAGCAATGTAACGTCCTATTATCTCGAGGCTAGTTATGGAAAGACTTGTGCATAGAAGAATTTGCATCTATTGCAATAGATCTAATGATATAGAGGACAAGTGTTACCGTAACCTTGCAGATGAAAGAGGGGTGGCCCGTGGCGTGACCCATACGGGATTGCCTGCTCAGAGAGAGCCTCCAATTCCATGTTGGAAATCAAGACAATCCTATGAAAGACGTGCCTAAGGGCAAATGAGTGCCTATTCTAGAGAAGGAGCACAAGAACGCTGACCTGCCGCTACACCTATTCAATGTTGGAGATATGGCGAGCATGGTCATATAGTTAGAAATCTTCCAAACAAAAGGAGAGCCATTGGATACACCCCACTCAGTAGGTATTGTAGTCCAAAAGGTCATTATGACGAGGATTGCCCATGTAAGTGAGGTGACAATGGCAAAAGAAAAGAGCGAGTTGAATCATCTAACTATGTGGAAGTAAAAAACTATCAACACAGTTCAAGATCATGTCCCGACCATAGGAGTGGTGTTTCGAACCCCAAATTCTAGGAAAGGACCAAGCTACTCTACCCATTTCATAGAGGAAGATAGGCTCACGAAGACTAAAGATGATCCAACCATAGCTGTGGTCACAAGAGCACAAGAATATACAAAGGATGATGCAGAAAAGAAGTAAATATCAACAATGAGTGAACAGGCACATAGCACACTAAATTAGAAAGATAAGAGGAAAAAATAATCTCCAAGTTTTACATCTGATGATGAGGATGTTTATGCCCAGCATTTCCCTATTTCCAACAAGATTTTTTCCAAGTTTTACATCTGATGATGAGGATGTTTATGCCCAGCATTTCCCTATTTCCAACAAGATTAAAGACTGTTGAACCTCATGAAAAGAAGGAAAGCAGCAAAGAATTTGACATTGTACAACACTTGGCAGAAACGGAGATTATTTTAGACATCGGAATGATGTTCAAAATGCTCTCCCATATGTAAAAAAACAATTCTACAACGAATACATCAAGAAACCACAGAAAACACAAAAAAAAAGGGAAAAACAAGAGACTTAGGGCATGATTCAGAGCATTACTATCCAAATAGACTCAAAGGCCCCTATGGTGACAGTGGAAATAAATGGGTATGGAGTCCTAGGTGATAAGTTGGATAGCAGAGGTGTAGTAAACATAATGCTAGAGTATATGATGAAAACCCTAGGGCTCACACAAATGAAAGACACACCCATGTCTTTGCGAATGGTTGATCAGACACAAGTAAAACTTGCAAGTCTTTTGAGACAATTCAGCACGATCATACGATGTTTGGAATTTAATATAGACTACTTGATAGATGGAGGACCTATGAAATAACTTTCTCATACTGTTGGGAAGGTCATGGCTAGTTCAGGAAACTTGTGTGCATGACTTGCAAACAGGTTTCATCACCATTGGACTGAAGTTTGATCGCATGCAAATTCAGGTGTCTTCCACTCAGAATATCAATCAAACAATAGGACACAATGATTTGAAGGTGGAGGCAAAGGAAATGGAGGACCATGCAAAATTTCCAGCGAGATTCTCTTGAAATACTGAAGCTTATAAAACCTTGCTCAAGGATGGCTTTAATTTACAATTGCACGAGAAAAAGAGCAAGGGATTGAGGGAATATGTGAATCCTTTAGCATACAAGGGATGATTCCGATCGAGAGTTATCGGGTTGGTTGTTGGGAGGGAGTCCATTCAAATGTTATATTATGAACGTGGAGTAGAGGAAGATTGAGGGTGCTGAGTTCCCTGGAGAACAACTCTAAGATAGAGAGACAGAGTTGGAACCAATGACGAAATTGGAAGCAGAGCAGTTGAAAGAGAGGATTGCAGTACTACAAGCTTTGGGATTGCAGTACTACAAGAGAAGCTTCAGAAAAAACAACAAGACACAAAGGTGATAACAAGAAGAGAACAGAAGACCCAAGAAGTGCTTGCCAAAGCAGAGCTAAGGAAATTAGGAGCCATCGAAGAAGATTGTGGAAGGAAAAGTCACCCTATATACATAGATCTAGTGGACTTGGTCATTTTACTCATCTTCATCTTTGATTCATCTGTTCTCATCTCCCACCCTTAGTATTAAGGACAATTTTATGGCTTGCCCAGTAGAACTTGCCTTGTCTGTTGTTGTCCTTTACAGCTGATTTTTTTTTCATTTTGGACACTTCTGCATGCTCTTGCAATGTGCTACATTGTAAAAGTTCTTGATCTATGGAATACTATATTGGTTGCTTCCAATTGGACCTATGTCATTGAACCACATCTTAAATCCAAGAAATAAACAAAATGGATCTAGATCAACTGCATCCTTCGTTCTACGTTTTGCCTGTTGAGGGCTCCTCTTCTTATTTTTGTGTGTGTTATGTGCATGTATTTTGTTCAGTAGTGGTTGTCAGGAAGTTAGAGAATCAGTGCACACGTCTATATTGCACCAAGATCCACAATAGGAAGTCCTCGTCTACAAGAGTCATGTTTGGACTATTTCATCGAATACAAGAGAATCTTAGAGCATACCAGATATATTTTATAGTGCCAACCTTTCATGTACTTGCTTTCAAGAATTCATAGCATATCCTTGTGTGGACCACTGCATCTCAGATGAGAGAAGATTAGAGTATCTGGGTTATGCCTCTCATGTAACTGTCCATGTTCATGCATCCCATAACCATCCTCTGATAGAAATTTCTTGTTCTATGAATAAATACACAGAACAATAAAATGCTATTCGTTGAATAAACCATTTATAGGCTGGCAGAAGGCCCACATTTTATAACGATTTGCAGTGCGCTCCTTTTCTTCATTTAAGACTCTGTAGAATGCTACTGTTTTTCTACAAAAAGGATTCTTGATTACACAGAGACAGTCTTGTTCCATTGGGGGAGCATGTATTTAAAAAGACAAATGTAAATAATTATTAAAACATTCAAATTGCAGCCCAGATTATCTATAGATAGCCCTAGGTGCTTGTGAAAGGTGGAAAAAGTTCTTCCTTGACTTCACAGAAAATTTATGAGCATGGAACGTACATTGCTGTGCATATATATATCAATCAGGCCAATCAAATGAGCAATAGGATCTCTTAAAAGAAAGCTTCAGTGAGGCGATTCCAATGTTTTGGACATTTTAGGAATTTTTTTCCAGCCATATATTTGAGGGAAAGCTAAAGAACATGGCAGAAGAGAAGCAATATAGGCCAATCAATGGAACCACCGAGAAGATATGAATAGTAATGTCAAAAATGTGCTCAAGAAAGGTGGCTAAGGTATCTCATGCAACATGAGATGTCAACATTTGTCAATTCTCACCTCGAATCTTCCAAAGTCGAAGCTCTTCAATTGCTTTTGTCCACATGTGTAGTCTCTCACATGTAGACCATCTGAGTTGGAAAGGGGATGTTATTTCAAAATTGTGTAGTCTCCCAAGTGTAGACCACCTGAGTTGGGAATAGGAGGTTTTGTGAAAATGTCATGTATAATCATGGCACAACTGAGGTTAAAGTTTTATTAGATTTTTCTGCATGAAAGTAATTTATTTACTTTTTTTGCCAGTGTGGGTTATAGCTTCCCAATTTCCCAAATAAATCATATTTTTCTAGTTTCGAACTCCAAAATGTCAAATATTCTATTAATGGCATTCTGAAAATTTATTTTAAATTATTAGTTCTTAGAATCTTTTCTATCTTGAGCATTAATTATCAATCAACTTGACTCTGCATATTCCTTATATATAGTATTGCTTGCATAGTATAACAATGTTTGTTCATGTTCTGTTCATTCATTAAAGCTTGCCCCTTATAAGCTTGCTCTCATACATGCAAAGCTTATCATGCCATCACGAAATGGCAAGTAAGATGAGTTTCGTAGTGCTAACCTTGTATAGGGAGATGACATAGAAAATGTGCATTTATTATATTCAAATGCTTAATTGTAATATATAAATGCAACATGCTTTTGTGCCTTTATGAATTACCAACATGGTACATGAAATTCTTCTTCTCACATTACAGGCACTCCAGCGAACTTTTAGTGTTCTCGTTTATGTTGACATGTGAGAGACATAATAAATCGATTAATGTCTGTGCATTGGATTGAAGTTCAATGTAGATGAATGTAAATAAATTTCAACTATTATAGGACTCATCGAATTCACGTGCTTTATTGGCCTTTCCAATTCATTAACTTTCACTACATGTACATTAGAATAATGCAAATAGATTGATTCAGTTGATTATCTAGGTAAATCCATAAATTAAAAATCAAATAAAAAGTTCAGGCTAATGCTTGCAAACCTAGACAGAGCCGTGCGACCCTCTGGATCCCAATCATAATCAATATCTGCAAGTGTGTTTGTTCTACGAAAGCTATTTCCAAATGACTGTGAGCTTGACATTAGCCTTTTCATTCCTGACCCTGTTCTAGAAGCTGCTCTATTTAATCTTGCTTTCATCTGTTCTGATCCTTTCCGGAATCTTTCAAGTAAAGTCATTTTCTTGTCATCCTCTATAACGTCTTTAAGGATGCTTGCCAGCATTGTTGCATTATAGAAGCTAAAGGTTTTAGTATTCTTGTTCTTCTTCAAGAGGGCCTGTAGAATAATAAGATTTCTTAGCTTCCGGCCATCTTAGATACACATGTCATTAGAACTTCATAGGTCAAGAAAATGCAAGAAAACATATGCTGCAATAAATGCATGCACATTAAACACACACATACGTACACAAGTAAATGCGAATAGAAACACAATTATAACAAAGCACAGGATGCTTCAGACATCTTGTCCATGAATCTCTATGAACCCTGGATCTTGCATGTGTAATTTTCAATGTCCTTTGGGTCTAAGTGCTACCATATGGCACAGGTAGGGTCAGAACCGAATATAGATGCAATCCAAACAAACAAAGAAACTATGAGGAACCAATTCATTTATCTTCCTTCACCTTACAGCTTCTACAGCACACAAGTGCTGGTTGCCACATATACACATGCATAAACATGTGCCCATGTGTGTGCACATGCGTGCGTGTGCATGTGCACGCACACACACACACACACACACACACACACACACACACACACACACACACACACACACATGCACAAACCTGTTCCGACATGGTTCCGAGGAAACCCCAAATCCATCAAAAAAGAAAGTGCAGTTTTAAGCTCATGCTAGTCAACCACACAAGTATACAGCCATCTGCCCCATTATGCAGAGTATCGACCAAATGCTATGGCATAGCCACTAATATCATCATTTCCCAATATATTTTATATTGTGACATCACACACATACTATGCCCTCGTGCACACACACACACACATGCGCGCACATGCACACATGACTTCATAGGATCTGCAGGGTCACCGCATTATCAGAGATTGCTCACAATGCACACCACGAATATTAATGACTTTTTCTTTGATTATATATCTTAAGACTGTAGATGGTAGTGGGTAGACCTTTAGGAGCATTGAGGATTGTTCAAACAACAATTAGACACAATAAACACTAACGATGCACCCGTGGATAATCACTCAGTACAATGGAAGTACGATGGAATAGAGGTTCACTTCAAAATCACTAAAGAGAATGCACCAGGGTCATGACACCCAAAGAGGTACTCTTGAGAAGCAAGCATGGGCACTGACGATTGCTTCCCATGGAGAGACTCCTTGTATCCTTCCTTCCTAGCACACGAGTTGTACAGTACAAACACTAATAGATACTGCAATGGTAGGTGATTATAGACGATGTAGATGATAGATGATGATAGACGACCAATTTTCCCATGTTGTTCCACCTTGTCATTGCATAGAGGAGGCGAAAATGAGCTCCGAAAGTCACCGATGGGCGTACCTTGCCCCTTCATCATAGTACATGGGAGAGAACCATATGTGAGATTCTAATTACATGGTAAATTAAGAGAAAGAAGTGTGGAACCATTATCATATCCAGGATGAGAGAGAGAGGGGGTAATTTACACAAGCGCTTTTGGATATTGCATGGGATATGGCTTTGGGGAAGAGTGTATCTGCACAAGGAGGAGATACTTCAGAGAGAGAGATATTTCACGTGGAAATAGAAGAGGAGGAGGAAAGTACATGCCACATGGAAGGAGGGGAAGTACTATGCAATCTGGGCCACTTGGCACACGTGGAGAGCTACATACTCTTGCTTCATGTCGAGGAGAGAAGAAGTTATAGATCAAAGGGTCTCCATATAAAATTGTCTTAGGGGGCTTCTTTTGCATACTGCATCTTTAACTAGTTTGGAGAATTTAAGTTCAAATTTTCTCAAGTACCAAGTACAAAGTACGAAGTACAAAGTAGAGTACCAAAAAGTACATAGTACGATACCTGAAATTAAAAACTAGAGTACCCTAAAGTACAAAGTTAATATACCTTAAAATATTCTTGCTCGCTGTGCATGGTCTTGACCCCGCCCCCCCTCTCGCTGCTCCTGTGTCGTCCTTATCGACAGGCTCCTCCCTTCCCCCCCTCCCTCTCCTTATGCTTCAACGCCACCCTCGTCCTCCCACGCTTCCCTGCTCGCACCTTCCCCCTTCTCTCGCCCGCCCACCCCCCCCTTCCCCCCTCGCCTGCCCCTCCTCTTGCTGTCCCCTCCCCCTTCTACCAACGGCCCTCCCGCCTCCCCTCCCCTTCAGCCCCTTCTCCTCGTCAAGCCCCCCTTCCCCCCACCTCGTCGATCCCTAGTCAACCAAATCAAGTTAACCCACTTAGTGAACGTAGTAGATCTAGTCAGCTTTTTGGGATGGGTCAACTCAATATACCAAATAATCTTCAACCTTTGCATCAAATATTGTATCTAGTTCATCTTAAAAAGGTGGCACAACTCACATCAAAGTTCGACTTCCCTTGGCTATGCTCTCGTGATCAAAGATTAACTATACGAAATATATTTTAAGATTTTCACTGCATCAAAATGTGGTGGACTTATGTTCTGCAACATTTCCTTTCTTCTATTTTTGCACTTGGAATTTATGCGTGTACTAAATACTAGAAATTGATTCTTGATAAAGTCCACTTATTGATCCAATGGTGTAGAGCCCCACTTGTTCTCTCCAATGATTGAGATGTTTTTTCAATTATTAAAGAATACTTTCCAATGATTGTGGCATACTTCGCAATACTCGAAAAGGTACTTTGTACTTGCAAATACATACTTTGTACTTGTAGGTATAGTACTATGTACTCTAAGGTACTTGAATGCTGTGTGTAAAAGAAGCTCCCTCACAAAGAAATTTGATGTATACCTTTTACTCATATTTCTCGACATGTGGAAGTAAGTGTTTGAGCCTCTCTTTGTGTGCCAAGTGGCATAGAGCCCATGGCACTTCCCCTTCTTCCATGTGGCATGTACTTTCCCTCTCCTCCTCCTTTCGCATGGATCCCTCTCTCTCTCTAGAGTATGTACTTCCCCTCCTTCCATGTGGCATGTACTTTCCCTCTCCTTCTCCTTTCGCATGGATCCCTCTCTCACGTGAAGGTGCACGCTTCTCCAAGTGCATATCCCATACAATCTCCAAAAACAATGATGTAAAACTACCTTCTCTCTCAAATCCGATTATAGTTCCCCACTCTCTTTTCCTGGCGTTCTGTGTAATTAGGATCTTATAGATGGATCTCTCCAATGTGTCATTGATGAAAGGGCAAGATAAGCCCATTGGTGACTTCAACAAGCTCATCTTATCCTCCTCTATGTAAGGATAATGTAGAACGATGTAGGCATCATCGACTATTCAATATCCATTGGAACTTGTACTATCCATTAGATACCAAAGCTGTGCAACTCTTTCACTTGGAAGGAGTGGCGCAAGGAGCCTTTGTGAGGAGCCTAGTAAGGAGTTGGCGCTCCTTTAGGTTGGTACCCACACCAACTTCACAAGGGAATCTCTTCGTGCCTTCGGCATTCTTGATTGTATTACCAAGTTCATGTAATCAATCAACTCTCTCCTTTCTGCGTATTCTTGCTCACAAAGAAATTTGATGTATACTCTTTACTCATATTTCTTGACATGTGTGTAAAAGAATCCCCCTCACAAAGAAATTTGATGTATACCCTTTACTCATCTTTCTCGACATGTGGAATTAAGTGTTTGAGCCTCTCTTTGTGTGCCAAGTGGCATAGGGCCCATGGCACCCCCCTTCTTCCATGTGGCATGTACTTTAGTCTTTCCTTCTCCTTCTACTTTCGCATGGATCCCTCTCTCTCTAGAGTATGTACTTCCCCTCCTTCCATGTGGCATGTACTTTCCCTCTCCTTCTCCAAGTGCATATCCCATACACTCTCCAAAAACAATGATGTAAAACTACCCCTCTCTCTCAAATGCGATCATAGTTCCCCACTCTCTATTCCTGACGTTCCGTGTAATTAGGATCTTATAGATGGATCTCTCTAATGTGTCATTGATGAAAGGACAAGGTAAGCCCATTGGTGACTTCAACAAGCTCATCTTATCCTCCTCTATGTAAGGATAATGTAGAACGATGTAGGCATCATCAACTATTCAATATCCATTGGAACTTGTACTATCCACTAGATACCAAAGCTATGCAACTCTTTCACTTGGATGGAGTGGTGCAAGGAGCCTTTGTGAGGAGCCTAGTAGGGAGTTGGTGCTCCTGTGGGTTGGTGCCCACACTAGCTTAACAAGGGAATCTCTTCGTGCCTTCGGCATTCTTGATTGTATTACCGAGTTCATGTAATCAATCAACTCTCTCCTTTCTGCGTATTCTTCCTCACTCTTTGAGTCTACTTCTCACTATACTTCTCTATACTTTGGGTGAAACTACATTCGATTGTCGTACTAATTGATTCTTGCGAGCTCCTTGCTAGTGGTTATTGTGTCTGACCGTGTCTCATACTTGTGAAAAACTATTACACCACTGTAGATCAATTTCTTGATCTACTTGCTCAATGTGGTGTGTCCTCTTGAGTGCAATATGCACTGTGGGTTGCAATTAGAAGACTCAATAGGGAAAAATAGCTCATACAGTGACAGGCCATGATACGAGAGAAGGATGCCAAAAAAATGAGAATAGACAACTCACGATGATACTAGAGCAGGAAAAGATGCTCAGACTATAAGATGCTGAGACTATGAGTATACAGAACTCAAAAAAGATGATAGTACAAACTTGGGGCAATCAGAAAGAGACATAAGAAGTTTGATGGAGAGGTCTTCTTATATAGTTTTTTGGGGACTGGTAAGAACTGAAGGGTAGAAAAAGGGACAAAATTAGTTTCTTCTTCGGTAGGCTCACTGACAATGACAATTCTCGTACTCTTCTTCTTCTTCTTCTTCTTATATCCAATTTGATCATTTTTTGAATTTTAAAAGTATGGATCAACATGCGACAAGTACACTTTTTGATTGTTTGCAAGAAAGATGATTGCAGGAACTACATGGTTATGCAACAAAGAGATTGTTGCTACCATTTGTTTTTATGTTTTTGCAGGTTATGGAGTCCATCTATTAGTTTATGGCATGAATGCCATGGGCCTGTCAAACCCTATGTTGTTGGATGGCCTGTGTGTCATTGAGTTTATGGTTAAAATTTTTAGGGACTCCATTTCTTGGGGAAATGCTGTCGAAATTTTTTCTCCCTCATGGCGTTATATACGCACTTACCTTCGGGTAAGAATGTTATTGCATGGTAACATGCTTTTTCTGCAAACATCAGTAAGCTGTTAGCATGCATGTAAGCATGTATTTGATGGACTTAGGACCATCATAATAGTAGAGATAACGCAACTTCAATAGTAATAGGATCCCTACACATAATCCTTATGGATTTAGACCATAGGATTGCTAAGAGAAGGAGCTACACCTTCATCATTAGTAATGTGCACAAACAATCCTATAGGTTTTAGGAAGTTGCATATAGGCACGGGAGATACATATATGATAGTCTCCAAAGAAGTGAAGATTTACTTATCTTCACTAGAGTCTCACAGTATGATTAGGGGACTATAGGGTATTATTAGGAATACCCAAAGAGTGACTAGTTTCACTCATGCACATCACTTGACCAAGTAGTGAAGCATTTCTGCTACACTACTAAGGAAACCAATTAGAATCACACAGATTGGTTTCATGAGACAACATCGACGGATGCTTATGTGATTCGAGTGATGATTAGGAAGGCCACAGGCACGGCACTAGTTGCATGATTTAGAGCATAGATCCCTAAGTTTAGAATTGCTCGGATACCCAATACATATATGTATGTTCGGATTTACAAAGAGGTATTTAGACTTAGTCTTGGTACTTAGGAACAAGTTGGTTTGGAACAGAAAGGGATATCCATTGTGACACATTGACTAGAACCAAACTAACTAGTTCGAGGATATGGGACTTATTTGAGTCCAGCGACATGATTTTAGGATATGGGATTCATTAGAGTCCACCTATATATTCCATAGCATATATATGGAATATATATTCAGTTTAGTATAGGTATGACACCGTGAATTGGAAGTTGGTTCCACTGGTATGGTTCGGTGGAAACGACTTCCCTTTGAGCACTCTTCTTCTATGGCCAAGAAGAAAAGAACTCATCATTCATGGCGTTATGTCTCACTAGATCAGAGGAGAGCTTTTAGTAGACATCTCCTTAGGATTGGGAGTTATCCTTCATAGTTTAAGGAAGGTTTATTTTTCCACTAAAGAATGTGATAGGTGATTTTTATCAATATTGGTATCACATACTTATTTTGAGCTTTTCAGGAAGGATAATTCCATTAGTTGATGGGATCATATAGATCCATCCTCAGAGAATGGTGGGCATAGATAGCTCTTTAGTATGGATACACATGTGTTTATGGTATCATGTCATATCATTGCTCACCATTTTAGCAGAGGGCTTTGACCCTTATAAGGAATTTATTTTCTCGTTCTCCATCTTCATACGGATGTCTGTAATGAGGGATTATGTATTAGTCATGGAAGAGAGGAGCATATGAATTCATAAGTTTCTATTTTAAGGAAAAGAGAAAGAGGGAATTACCTTAGAGATCTGGAAGTTATCTCACCTAGCTTAGAGATTCCACTTTGGCACCCCAAAAATCATACCAAATCATTCAGGGACGTATGCTTTATCCTTTTAGGCATGTTACTTTATTTTATGGCATGTTCTGTATGTATATGCATGGATTGGAGTGCATATATCCAATTTGATCATTTTTTGAATTTTAAAAGTATGGATCAACATGCGAGAAGTACACTTTTTGATTGTTTGCAAGAAAGATGATTGCAGGAACTACATGGTTATGCAACAAAGAGATTGTTGCTACCATTTGTTTTTATGTTTTTGCAGGTTATGGAGTCCATCTATTAGTTTATGGCATGAATGCCATGGGCCTGTCAAACCCTATGTTGTTGGATGGCCTGTATGCCATTGAGTTTATGGTTAAAATTTTTAGGGACTCCATTTCTTGGGGAAATGCTGTCGAAATTTTTTCCCCCTCATGGCGTTATATACGCACTTACCTTCGGATAAGAATGTTATTGCATGGTAACATGCCTTTTCTGCAAACATCAGTAAGCTGTTAGCATGCATGTAAGCATGTATTTGATGGACTTAGGACCATCATAATAGTAGAGATAACGCAACTTCAATAGTAATAGGATCCCTACACATAATCCTTATGGATTTAGACCATAGGATTGCTAAGAGAAGGAGCTACACCTTCATCATTAGTAATGTGCACAAACAATCCTATAGGTTTTAGGAAGTTGCATATAGGCACAGGAGATACATATATGATAGTCTCCAAAGAAGTGAAGATTTACTTATCTTCACTAGAGTCTCACAGTATGATTAGGGGACTATAGGGTATTATTAGGAATACCCAAAGAGTGACTAGTTTCACTCATGCACATCACTTGACCAAGTAGTGAAGCATTTCTGCTACACTACTAAGGAAACCAATTAGAATCACACAGATGGGTTTCATTAGACAGCATCAACGGGTGCTTATGTGATTCGAGTGATGATTAGGAAGGCCACAGGCACGGCACTAGTTGCATGATTTAGAGCATAGATCCCTTAGTTTAGAATTGCTCGGATACCCAATACATATATGTATGTTCGGATTTACAAAGAGGTATTTAGACTTAGTCTTGGTACTTAGGAACAAGTTGGTTTGGAACAGAAAGGGATATCCATTGTGACACATTGACTAGAACCAAACTAACTAGTTCGAGGATATGGGACTCATTTGAGTCCAACGACATGATTTTAGGATATGGGATTCATTAGAGTCCACCTATATATTCCATAGCATATATATGGAATATATATTCAGTTTAGTATAGGTATGACACCGTGAATTGGAAGTTGGTTCCACTGGTATGGTTCGGTGGAAACGACTTCCCTTTGAGCACTCTTCTTCTATGGCCAGGAAGAAAAGAACTCATCATTCATAGCGTTATGTCTCACTAGATCAGAGGAGAGCTTTTAGTAGACATCTTCTTAAGATTGGGAGTTATCCTTCATAGTTTAAGGAAGGTTTATTTTTCCACTAAAGAATGTGATAGGTGATTTTTATCAATATTGGTATCACATACTTATTTTGAACTTTTCAGGAAGGATAATTCCATTAGTTGATGGGATCATATAGATCCATCCTCAAAGAATGGTGGGCATAGATAGCTCTTTAGTATGGATACACATGTGTTTATGGTATCATGTCATATCATTGCTCACCATTTTAGCAGAGGGCTTTGATCCTTATAAGGAA
This sequence comes from Ceratopteris richardii, assembly GCA_020310875.1. Taxonomy (NCBI): domain Eukaryota; kingdom Viridiplantae; phylum Streptophyta; class Polypodiopsida; order Polypodiales; family Pteridaceae; genus Ceratopteris; species Ceratopteris richardii. Next base: position 35,968,865 of record CM035416.1, read on the forward strand.
TTTATTTTCTCGTTCTCCATCTTCATACGGATGTCTGTAATGAGGGATTATGTATTAGTCATGGAAGAGAGGAGCATATGAATTCATAAGTTTCTATTTTAAGGAAAAGAGAAAGAGGGAATTACCTTAGAGATCTGGGAGTTATCTCACTCTAGCTTAGAGATTCCACTTTGGCGCATCTTCCTTGAAGGGAAAAAGGAAAAGAAAATATTATTTCTTCTTTGAAGAAGAATAGAGTATGTTTTCCTTTATAGAGAAGAGATGTTTGGAAAACATCTTTTAGTTTATTTTAGAAAGAATTCATTTACTCTATTGTTCATTGTAAATTTCCTTCACATGGGAGTTTGTTTCTCCACTATCTTAGAAGGAAAACATGGAGAACGTATATACATGTTCTGAGTTATGGATGAGTAGAGAAAATGGATTCAATAGAATCTCTTTCAAAGGGAAAGGGAAAGTGAAATAGATTCCACTACCATAGCTCTTTTCCTTAGAGGAGATTATAGAGAGAGACATAGAGAGAGTTACACTTTCTCATTTTGGTTGTCTTGATAGAAGTGGCACTCTTCTATCAAAGATAAGAGGAAGATTAGTTAATCATGATGGTTAGATTGAGTCTCACATTGAGACTCTAGAGAGAAGCAGTTATGATGTTCCAGTGATGGTCCTTGACTAGATGAGATGATCTAGTTATTGACATTAGTGAGACTGGGAGTTGAGTATGACTCTTCTCTTTTAGGGTTTCTAGGAGATAGGAATGTATCTAACCTATTGGGGTATCAAACTCTTAGTTGATGCTTCATCATGAGGATGATCTGTGAGCATCAGTTAGGAGAATGGGTACTTAGGGATTATCTGAATCTCAAAGGGAATGCTTTTGCATTCATATGGCAAACTACGGGGAAGAGAATATTTTAGAGTTTGCACAAGTGCCAATAGATGTTCTTCCAATAGAACTTAGTCCAAAGGTAATGGATGAAAAACCATAGACTTCTTGGTTGGTGAAATGTAGGGATTGCATTTTACTACCATGAGCTAGATGATGGATTTGCATAGTTCACAAGGTAGTTAGGATAAACTATTACATATGAGTACACTCAAGGTTAGGAAGACCTAGAGTGGTATGAGAGCAATCTATCATTTAGTCTTAGATGGCTTTGAAGTCACTTGTTATGGGGTTTTCTTCTATATTTTAGAGGATTATATGGTTTATTATCTCCATTATGATATGGTCAAGCCTATAAGCTTGGCACTTTTACACTTGCTTTACATTCTTTTGCTCCAAGGAGGATACATCATATGGACTGAGGTCATTCTGATGATATTATATTTTATGGGAGTGATAGTTTGGAGGTTGAGTGTACATGGGAGATAGTAGGCACCACTCAGATGGTTTCCCACCTTTGAGATGACCTCACATGAGGCTTCTTAAGGGGAAGCATATGGGGAAACAACACACATTGGTAGAAGATGAGTAAAAAAGACTCTCATAAGATAGTTTATGGGACGAGAGCTCGGATGTGGCTGGGAGGTTCGATAAGGAAATCTCTCTGTGTGTTGGCGATTCCGCGAAGATAAGTCTGCAATCGAATGGAGCAAAAGAGTGGTTGATGTTATAGAGTTGAAGCAAATGGTGTTACCTACTTATGTTTCTTAAGAGCGTGTGATTCAGGGGGACTGCAGAAGGAAGGTAATCCAATCCACAATTGAATTCTACAAAGTTCTTTTTCCGGTGACATCATGGTAAGAAATTCCATAATTTGTATGTATGTGAAGTGTGGCTGTCTGAAGTATGCCCTGAGAGTCTTTGATGAAATGCCAAAACAAATATTGTCACCTGGAACGCAATGATCTATGCATATGGGCAATATGGATTCAGGCATAAGGCATTTAAACTGTTTGAGCTAATGCAACGACATGGAGTAAACCCCAGCCAAATTAGTTTTGCTTCAGTGCTGACCTTCCGCCCAATCTGGCCATCCAGGATTCCGTGGGAGTGATGTTGGTGCTAACTATGTTGTTGAAGCCTCGAGTGTATTCAGTACCACTGAGAAGGCCTCAGCTCACCTGAAGGGTGGTGCAAAAAAAAATAAAATAAAAAATACTAATAATAATAATAAAAAAAAGAAAGAAAAAAGGTTATTATTTCTGCTCCTTCAGCTGAGGCTCCCATGTTGTTATGGGTGTAAATAAAGGTGCGTGTAAACCAGAGATGCAGATTGTGTCCAATGCGAGGTGCACAACAAATTGTCTTGTGCCACTTACCAAGCTACTGCACTAAGAGATTAGAGTCATTGAGGCCTTATGGCCATAGTTCACACTACCACCGCAAATCAGAAAACTGTGGATGGTCCTTCCAGCAAGGACTAGAGGAGTGGCAGAGGTGCAGAACAGAACATTACTCCAAGTTCTACAGATGCTGAAATACATATTTAGTGCAATTCAAGAAGCAACGATACCATACGTAAGCTGGAGAGAGGGATTTCTGGCTTGCCTCAGTCCCAAGCCAAATATGTGCTTACCATCCGATAGGGAATGCCACTTTTTCAATACAGTTACTTTACCAAATGCTTATGTGTTTTTTTTGAGGCAGCATCCAATGGTGCAAGGAACATTGATCCTTGTGTGTTGGAAATTACTAAAGTACAGAAGCTTGTCTCCAGATGCCCTGCACAGGTTCGCCAGGTGAAGCAACTGTTCGAGATGTTTTCGGTGTAAGAAAGAGAATTCTTTTGTGATAGAGGCAGGATCTCCTTGAAAAGCATATTGTAAGAGCTTCTCAGTAGGTCTGTTATAACAAGCGACAAACACCACAGCATTTCAACAAATGAATCAACTCAAACAAATGGAGGAAAGCTGCTACCTTATATCAGAGAGCATTGTGTGACTCCACAGCTGGGGCCATTGGTGCATGTTTAAGGAAGCGTGCAGATCTTGCTCTGGTTAGAATGCAAGCAGATAATACATTACCACTTGCTCAACACTGAAATTATGAGAATGTATTTCATGCTCATTGTAGAGTAACTGCGGATGAAGGTGTACTGCTCTGTGCAAACAGGCTGACCCTACAGTTAAGCGAGCTATTGCAACGAACATGAGCATGTTGACATCATATGTTGACAGAATGTGATGCGTATTTTGTCATCCTTTGCCAATGCAAAGTATTGCATTGCCTCTACAGCTTGCTCTTGAGCGTCGCATGTCCTGATGTGACATGACTGATGAGAACCTCCAAAACACCCTCATAACAAAATGATCCTCTTATCTGTTCATTCATGGCCAGCTACCGAAGGGTTCCTACTATGCATACAAAAGCATAAGGAGTTCCATGCTCCCATAACTTTACCAGGAGTGGGATTCCACCCCAAATTTCCACTGCATGGGCATCCTCTAACATCAATGTCAGTCAGCTCTATAAGTAGACGTGCGATTTTCTCTTTGTCGAAAATAATTCCTGATTCCAGTATCCTGAATAGAGGGAGGTTGGCATTATCAACAAGTGACCTCTTGAGCTGATTACCCTCTTCAAAGGATGCAAAAATCTACAACATGGGAGGTCTAAGATTTTTCCCCATTGATAAGTGCATCTGTACGATCGTGAAGGTTATGATGATGTACTTTTGAAGGCTATGGACAGACTTGGAAGAAATAATTAACCAATCCAGTGTTTAGACACATCAAATGCAAGTGGTGGAAGTAGGCTTCTGATGCAAGAAAAAACAATTTACAGAGAAGTTTTCACTCCAAGGGAATCAGATTTCAATATGGCACTATGAACCAGGATTCTCTCCCACTCTCTACAATAGGACGTTCGTGTTCCTCCTGAATTCCCTTCATATTATATTTATTTAACTCTTTTTGGTTCTTCTAGTGGTGATCGAACTCCTCCATCTTGAGGTTAGCTCACTCTCTTCAACATTCTTCTCTTCCAATCTCTTTATAACCAGGTGGTCACGTTCTTCTCTTTAGGTGGTTTAGCTCATCTTCTCTCCATATGGTCAAGTCTTGGTCAGCTTTCTTCTCTCTGCATGGTCATGTTTCTCTCTCTAGGAGGCCACTCCTTCGCTCTGCAGCCCCACTCTCTGTAGACTAGGTGCTCGAGTTCTTCTCTCTACAGATCGAATTCAATCTCTCCACTCGTGGTCAAGTCTTTCACTCCAGGTTGTCCACTTCAATCTCCCCTTCTTTCTTCTCGTTCTTCCAATTTCCCTGCAACCAAGGGATATGTTTTTTGTTCTTCTCTCCAAGTGGTTGAGCTCTTCTTCTTTCCAACAAACTCTCCATCCTCTTCCATGTTCTCATGCTCTTCGAGACAGAGAGCCCTTTAGTGGTGGGCACTTGCAGATCCCACTTGTGTCTCCAATGATTGAGATGTACCTCCAATGATAAAAGATTACTTTCCAATGATTGTGGCATGCTTCAGAGCACTCGAAAGGCTATTTTGCACTTGCAAGTACATACTTTGTACTTACAAGCATAGTACTATGTACTCTAAGGTACTTGGATGATGTAAAAGAATCCCCCTCACAAAAACTTTTCATGTACACCCTTTGCTCATCTCCCCCGACATGTAAAACTAAGAGTTCCAGCCTCTCCTTGTGTGCCACACGGCATAGGACCCATGGTACTTCCACTCCTACCATGTGGCATGTACTTTCCTTCGTCTTCTCCTTCCACATGGATCCCTCTCTCTCTAGAGTATCTCCCACCGTGCAGGTGCACTCTTTCCCAAGGAAATATCCCAGACAATCCCAAAAAGCACTCATGTAGAATTACCTCTCTCTCTCTCTATCTTTTTGACTACCGCACTAAGTTTTAGAGTAGTTGCTTAGTCTACACAGATTTAGTATCAAACTTTGTATTAGATTCACCAGATCTGTAAGTTTTTGGTGTCATGACTCATAAGTAATTTTGGCCTTTTGAAGACGTAAATATATCATTTCATTTCATTTCTCTCTCTCTCTCTCTCTCTCTCTCTCTCTCTCTCTCTCTCTCTCTCTATGTGTGTGTGTGTGTGTGTGTGCAACTCTTGCACTTGGAAGGAGTGGTGCAAGGAGCCTCTTTGAGGAGCATGGTAAAGAGTTGGTGCTACTATGGGTCGGTGCGCACACTAACTTCACAAGGGAATCTCTTGGTGCCCTCCCCATTTTCGGTTGTACTGCATGTAATCAATCAGCTCTCTCCTTTCTATGTGTACTTCCTCAGACTCTAACTGTACTTCTCGCTCTACCTCTCGATACTTTGAGTGAAGCTACATTTGATTGTCATACTACTTGATTGTTGAGGGTGCCTCGTTAGTGGCTATTGTTTCTTGTACTCAAAAACAATCCTCATTGCCCCTCAAGATTGATCCACAACCATCTACAACTGGTTTATTTGGTAACCAATAACTATACTTCACTAAGAACCTAATGGGGACATTTGACATAACTCTTACATAATCAATACAATTCTTATACACACATACATATTTACCATGATGATTCTATCTCTACACACCTTCCAACAATAATTTTTCATAATGAAAAGGAACTACGAAGGAAGAGAATTTCAGCCACGGTGAGGATGTCGACACCCTCTTTTATGGATATACAGGATGGACATTCCCATATGCATCATGTGGCACACATCTCAGGTGTTCATATGGCTGCCATGTGAGAAGAGCAAAGGAAAATCAAGATGGGGTTATTTCTGTGTGCTTCAGGGTCATAAATCATGACTTCCAAGCTTTGGACTTGTGCAGACAGAAGGCAGCAGTAAAGCTGTAGCTCAGATGATAATAAAAGGTTACGATGAAGTTAGACAGCATGAGCTTACTTAAGCTGATAATAAGTGAAATAATCAGATCGATCAGCAATCAACAAAATATATGCAGCTGACCACAAGAAAGTGTGCAACAGTCAAATGGGGATGACAAAAGATTTAAGGCAGAAACCTTATCTAGAATGACCAGCTCTGATATCAAATTTGAGGGTCAAATAGAAGGTTCAGATGTTATTAAGCTAACCTTTAAGAGCCATACAAGAGAGGTATATCGGCACAGTTGAAGCAATAAAAGGAATCTTTAAAAGTAAGAATTTTGGATTATGATTGATATAGAAAAATTATGAAATGAGGTTATTTAAAGGCTATAACTTCTCTGCCTACTTACAGTATTTAGGCTTCTTCTCCTGTAATTTTGTAATGGACTTTCATTTTCTTTATTTTAAAAAATCCAAGTTCACTTCATCAATATATACAGGACATTTGCGCCCCCAAAAAAGTATATAGTGGCCTTTATCGGCTCAGAAAACATGGTTACTTAGCTGAATATTACCATTGGACTTTAGTCCCATTCAACCCCAAAAGCTCAACATTTGAGGTAAAATGAGCATATATTCATCAAAAGCCTATTTCGTGTCTCCGTTAGTTTCAAGATGGGATTAAATATAGTTCAGGTTTACGAGCAGGAGATTCTTCATCAGTGTATGATTTTGAATGGAAGCTTTTGGAGTCGTTGCAACCATTTAGTAGGAGGTGTCATCCATGTTCTTAGGGACCTTGTAGAGTTCATTATATTCTTGAGGCACTAAATTGCATTTGTGCCCTTAAGTTACTTTTAAAGGAGCTCAAAGATTTTGAAATGGAGTATCCAAAGGTCATCAAAACATAGTTAAGAGTGTGCTCATCATTCATGGCATAGTCCACCACTGTAAAACTTCGGACCAACAGTCTTGCCCGCTGAGCAGAAGCATACCAGAAACTTAGAGATGGTTGATCAATAAACCGAAATCAAGCAGAGAATATCGAGCATAGAGATGTGAACATATAGAAAGAATGATAATACAATGCAGGTTAATAAAAAAAAACTTTTAAGAAAGATTAAAAGTAGGTTCTTTGTGAGTAAATGATTTACAACTCTTACTGAAATATTTATACAATTGAGAATGGTATGTTAAAATGATCTACGGTTGATTATATTGCATAACAAAAGCCAATCGGTTACAAATAATTTAATGGGTCTTAAGACTAGTGTAGGCCAAAGAAACTACACTGGTTAGTGAAATGGAACAAAGATTCTTAGGTCATTCAGATTCTACACAATACAGAATGCTGTGTTCTATGATAACAGGTTGATTACATGACATCAGAAAACAGTTGATTGGTCTCCAATAATTATCTGAAAAAAATTTAAACCATTGAAAATAGAGAGAAGATTGCAGTGTATGAAGGTCACATCACCTGGTGCTCATGGCGAACTCGCAGAAATACTCCACTAATTGCAGCAACAACAATGTTAACAAGAAAGTATGCTACAACAATAACCAGTGTGATGAAATAGGCAACTGCATAAGAACACAGACATCAGCTTCTTCTTGTTCACTGAAAAGTGTGGAAACATCATAATTTCAAGCAAAGATAATTGCAATTCATCACTGCCATGTACTCGATGGAGGTTTCTACTAATAGTTCAAACATATGCTTTTTCCACATATGAAAAAGTATAAAAATCAAGAAATGTGAATGAATTCTTTAGCAAGTGTTCAAAATCATCAGGATTATGTGCACATTGGTTAATTCTTCACTATCTTCCTTAATTTAATGCACTCCTCTTCTTTCATAAAAACAAAGACTTGCAAAAAATCTATGATGTAAAGGAACAGATATCACTTAAACAGAATTAAAGAAAACATCAAATATTTGGCACAATGTACTAGCATGTATACCTTGTACACTTGCACTACATGAAGTCTCCCTTGTATAAGAGCCTTTACAACCTTGTTTCTTGTTATAAAGTAAGGTTATGACATGGGCATCCAGCTGATCCACACTAAAACATATGAGGGACATACCGACGGTCACTCCCGATGTTGGTATAAACGTTGGAAAAGTCCACTTAAAGATACCAATGGTCAGGGGAACATCGGTATGATCGTATAAAACGGATCGTCGGATGTCTCGCGACAGCCCGTATGTGCGTCGGTATATCCATCGGTATAAGCGTCGGTAATTTACTGGAAAATATTGACGCTCGTACCAACGCTTATACCGACGGATATGCCGAGGCCGTGTTTTAAACATACCGGGAACCCGAGAGCAAAACTGAACATTTTGCGCGTGTTTGAGTACTGGTTATCTCCTGTCGAACTTGCTCGTGCGAACCGAATTGTGACCTTCATTGTCTTGTACACACACACAAATCTCTCTCTCTACGCACACACTCTCTCTGTGTTTAGATCTCACATCTTGGTAAATGGTGCGCGTACTCTTAGCCTTTGTCTTTCTCTATGCTTTTAAGTCTTATAATTTCTCTTCTCTTTGATTTTGCAGAAGCTCTTTGACGTCGATTCTTTGGAATTCGACGATAGACGACATACATTACGCTTTGACGACAACGATCCAAAAGAGGGACATACTTGTAAGTGATTGTTTTATTCTCTATTGATAGAGAGAGAAAGAGAGAGAGAAAGAGAGAGAGAGATGAGAGAGAGATAAAGAGAGAAAGAGAGAGAGAAAGAGAGAGAGAAAGAGAGAGAGAAAAGAGAGAGACAGAGAGAGAAATGAAATGATATATTTACGTTTTCAGAAGGCCAAAATGACCTATGAGACCAAAAGTTACAAAACTGGTGAATCTGATACAAAATCTGAGTACCAAAGGAAGTGGTTTTGAAAATGAAAGATGTAAAATAGCTAGGAAAAGGTTAACACCAAGACTAATACAACAAAGGACTGATACATAGGAGGGATGTGCTGACATACAAGGCTGGAGATCTATCCCTATCTCCACTGTGGGCGTCTGAAAAGTACCGCTCGAATCCTCCGCTGTAGTCTCCGTCGATACTGTGAAGCACCTCTCACTCTCGGTCGTTTAGATCTCCCTAGCTCCACTGCTCGGTCTATGAGAGTGCCAGTAGTGGCTGTATGAGTGTGGATAGAGCTCTGTACTAGATGCTCTACTGACTGCTCCTCTAGCTGCCCAGTGTCTAGTGTAAAGAAATCCGTAATCTTTCTCTGGGACTGTCTCCCTCCAGCTCTCCTCAGTAGAGTGTCTCTATGTCTGTGTACCTCAATACTCCCAAGTTGATGAGCTACATCTTTCATTTTGGTTACATAGTCACCGAAGATAGTACTTCCCAAGTCTCTTGGGAAGTCTTACAGTTCTTAATATGAGGTAACAAAAAATCAGATATTGAGTTGAGTATGTAAGACCTTGCAAGAGCATCCTTTGCACACTATGTAGCTAGTCTCTCTTGCTCCTCTCTTGTAGGTTGGTTTTTGCTTCTAAAGGTTGGCATTTCTTCATCTGCAGATATATATCCATAAAAGCTTCTTCGTTGGAGGTAAGCCTTCATCTTTAGGGACCAAGCAGGATAATTACCCTTGTCCAATTTTTCAATGATTAATGGAAATCCATATCCCATTCTACCTTGATGTTGCTCTGACACGTGGAGGAGATGGTGGAAACCTTTCATAGATGAGATGGTGCTGTGAATTCCTACTTCACACCATCCAAAACTGAGTTGAGGAGTGCAAAGTAGACCTCTTGAGCTTTCCGCGAAGCACAAATAATTACCCAAGTACTTTGGAAGATAATTCTCAAATCATTGGATCAAAATAGATAAGTTCGCGTTTCACTATGAACCAAAAACTTGCTATTTTGGTCACTACACCTGCTCAGAGACATGAACAGTTCTCTTTCTCTGCTAATAATTGAACAAAATCCTTTTGAGCATATCTAATTAACTTGGGTAGCTAACTTTTGCAAGTTATTTCACTTGACATGATTAACTATGCTCAGAGAATGATGCTTGGCAAATCAGAGATGCATCCCGACTTTCGAGAGATAACAGTACGCAAACCAGAGGGCAATGTTTTGCACATAACTCGAGAATGGATAAGTCAATTGAAATGAAACTTTGTAACAAGAAAATCGACAGTCTAATAAATCTATATCAACTTAAATCACTACAAATGATCAAGTAGATGCTGAGAAATGGATCAGTGAAGTTCACTGTCCTCAGTGATACATGACAGAGTAGAAGATATGAGATATGAGAAAACTATATGTATTAGTGCACATAAATTACATTGACATTGGCAATGAATGATCGCACAATGTGAGGGCAATAGAAGAGCTATAATGTGAGCTCAATATGCCACACAAATTCCTCTGAAGTCTCTGCTATTCCTAGCTGCATTCCATGCGACTAGGTAGTCCTCTTTTATAGCCTTTTGTTGGAGCCAAGATTCAAATTTGAATTCAAATCTTTACCTAAAAAGTATTCCAAGGTTTTAGGACTTTATTTTCCATAAGTCCTCACCAAATAATTCTTGGAAAGATTCTCCTAAGAACTCGTGATTGAAGTGATTCCACTTATGCACTTTTACAAGGAGTAAACATCAATCTTTTACAAGAGGTCATTCATGTGTTAGTACATGAATGAACATATGAACTTTAGGATAAGTGGCCAAGCATTTAGCTTGGAGTAATTGCATGAACAACTACAAAGTTATCCTTAGACCAAGCTACTCTGGCTGGGACTTACATGTGTGTAGGAGGCGTTTGCGACCAATCGACTAAAGAAGCACAAATGCTAGACAACTACAAGCCTAAGTGCATAAGCATGTAGTCCACTTCATGAAGTCTCTCGTGTCTAAAGACCTACTTTGCATGAAGAGGACATTCACTTATATAGCTTTGGGGATATTAGACATTTTGAGAATGAATGGCTAGATATTTTTCTTCTTTAGTCATCATGCTCAAAGAACGTGTGGTGGTCAAGGTGTCATGGCCCAAGCAGTTGCCTCTTGCTAGTCCTCTGAAGTGCTAGATGAGTTAGGGGGGGGCACCAAATTCTAAGGTGTTGGGAGAGGATGATTGGATACACTCAGAGATTGAGTAGGTGCTGCTAAACCTGCTTCACACCAGCCCTCTTTAACTCCAGGAATGCTTAGTACACTTGATTAGCTTCCAAATGATACCAAGAAAGCATATATGTACTTTGCAAATGATATGTGTAATGATCAAATCAAAACAGATAACTTTGCACTTCATAAATCCAAGAAAACTTGCTATTTTGGTATTGACACCTGTTCAGTCTTTCACTCAGTATGACCAGCACACTTACAGTTCATCAAATTCCTTCTCGACATATTAAATTAGCTTAACAAGCTACCAATTGCAAGTGGAATGAGAAGAAATGACAAACCATACTCTGAGAAATCTCTTTAGCAAAATTAGAGTCACCCCCGACTTTTTAGGAGATGTGCAGATAAATACCAGAGACTGCTTCGAAGACGATTTCTCGAAAATGGCTGAACCAAACTTCTTCAAACTTTGTAGTCTTGTAAAATGCTTTGATCTGGTTCCAACAAGCTTTGAATCACTTGATTTGGTTGAGTAGACACTGAGATATGCCTATTTGAAGTTGACAGACTTGGAGATGATAACTCAGAAAAAACAGAGATAGTAAATGTAAATCTTTCTATTAGTTCACATGAATGTACAATCTCATTGGCTTGATAGATGTAGCCTAATGAGTTGGAGATGTGTAGGCTACAATGTAGCACTCACACACTCAATGATTGATACAGAAAAATGCCTCGGGATGAGTGAAGTACTACCGCGACTTTTTCCTTGTAGTTTTTATAGGAATTGAGTGATGATTTGAGTTTGAATTCAAATCAATCTCTCAGAATCTTTCACCTAAAAGTTGATTGAGATATTCTCTCAAATCAATCAACAACCTTTTCCACGACTTTCAATCATTTAGGTGTGATTACATAATATGCCAAGTCACTAAGACTTTTACAAGGGATAAAATGGTAAGAAATCATAGGTATGAGTTCCTATGATCTTTGCTTCATGTAGATTCTTCAAAGTAGATGTCCAAGCCAAATGTGAAGGCTTGACTTGCACCAACAGTTCCCCCTCAAGCCAAACATTTTGGCTCAAGTCTTCAGCTTCATTCTTCAATCACATCCTCCAATCCAGTCATGGATTTGAATCTGCATAATTTGTTTCCATCCAAAGCTTTAGTGAGTAAATCTACACATTGCATGTTAGTAGACACATAAGTCAACTGAATGTCTTTGCTTAGCAATTTTTCTCTCACATAGTGGTAATGAACCTCTATGTGTTTTGTCCTAGCATGATATATTGGATTAGCTGCAAGGTGAAGTGAACTTGTGTTGTCTCCAAAGATAATTGGGGGCCTTGTGTATAGGCCTAACTCTGTATACAGAAGCTTCAACCAGATAGCTTCTTGAGTGGCATTGGCTAGCCCTCTATACTCTGCTTCAGTGGATGACAATGCCACTGTTGGTTGTTTCTTGGCTGACCAAGAAATAGCTTTATCACCTGCAAAACATATGTATCCTGATCTGCTCCTGTCATCCTTGCATCCTGCCCAATCTGCATCTGAATATACTTTAATGTCAATATCTGATGTATAAGGAAAGTATAAACCATGGTTCTGAGTTCCCTTTAGATACTTCAAGATCTTCTTTGCTGCCTCTAGGTGAGGTACCCTTGGTTTGTGCATGAGTTGGCTTAGCACACTCACACCATATGCTATGTCAATTCTAGTCAAGGTAGCATAATTCAAACTACCTACTATACTTTGATATCCTGTAATGTCTTGGACTTCATCCCCTTCATGAGCACTTAGCTTTAGGTTGACCTCCATTGGAGTGCTTGAGACTTTAGCTTCCTGCAAATTAAACTTCTTCAACATGTCTTGAATATACTTCTTCTGAGTGATGAAGATACCTGAATTTGTATAAATCAATTCAAGACCTAAGAAGTATTTTAATAATCCAAGATCATTGATCTTGAATTCCTTCATCATCTGACCTTTGATGTGTCTAATCCCACTGACATCATTACCTGTAATGATGATGTCATCAACATAAGCACAGAGATAGATTACCTCTGAATTGTTCCTTTTAATAAACAATGATGTATCTGCCTTGCTCATTATAAACCCTTGGTCTTGGAGATAGGTTGTCAACTTGTAATTCCATGCTCTAGGTGCCTGCTTCGAACCATACAGAGCCTTCTTCAATTTACAAACATAGTTTACCTTCTTGGGATCTTCATAGCCAGGTGGTTGTGACATGTAGACTTCTTCATATATCCATCCATTCAAGAAAGCATTCTTGACATCTAATTGGTACATGTTCCAATTCTTGGATGGAGCTACACTCACCAAAATTCTGATTGTTTGCATCTTAGCCACATGAGAAAATGTCTCCTCATAATCAATGCCTTGGGTTTGTGCAAAACCCTTGGCTACCAACCTAGCTTTGTACCTGTTGATTGTACCATCAGAGTTCCTCTTTAGTTTGTAGATCCATTTGGATCCTATCACCTTCATAGAATCCTTCTTGGGTACCAAGTCTCATGTGTCACTCTCCTTGAGAGCCTCTATTTCTTCATCCATAGCTTCTTTCCATTCTGTTTTTGTGATTGCCTCCTCATATGAACCTGGTTCTTCATTCAACAAATCCTTTGCAAGATATACAGAATGCTTAGTTACAAGAGAAGTGTCATACCCATATCTGATAGGCTTCTTACTTTCTCTCTGAGATCTCCTCATTGCTTGAGTTGAGGATTCTGGTATATCCTCTAGCTTCTTCATTTTCATCTTTCCTTTGGACTTCCATGCCTTGAATTCTTCAAGGTTAATTGTGTCATCATCATCTAAACTTGAGTCTTCTTTCTGGATTGGTTCCTCCTTGGTGAGCTTTGGGAAGTCTTCTTCCATGTCATAAGGTAGACTAACCTTCCTGCATTCATTTTCATACCATGAGTCATTCTCATCAAAGATGACATCTCTTCTTACCTTGAAACCTTTGTTTGAGGGGTTGTAGAATCTGTACCCTTTCTGGTTCAAGTCATAACCAATGAAGATACATTTTTCAGCTTTAGGGTCTAGCTTTCCCCTTACCTGTGAGGGAATATGCACATATGCAATACAGCCAAAGATTTTGCAGTGATCCAATGATGGTCTCTTACCATGCCAAGCTTCATATGGTGTCATTCCATCAAGTGTCTTTGATGGCAACCTGTTAATGAGATAGGTGGCAGTAGATACACTCTCTGCCCAAAGATAATTTGGCAACTTCTTTTCATTAAGCATAGACCTAGCTGTTTCTACAATGAGTCTATTCCTTCTTTCAACTACCCCATTTTGTTCAGGTGAGTACCTTGTGGTTATCTCCCTCTTGATGCCTCTTTCCTGCAAGAAATCTTCAAACTCATTTGAGAAGTATTCACCTCCTCCATCTCACCTTAGCCTCTTCAAGTTTCTTCCCGTTTGGTTTTCAACAAGTGCAAGATATCTCTTGAAACAATTAAATACTTCATCCTTATGCTTCATAAAGTATAACACAGTCCATCTGCTATAATCATCAATGAAGGACACATAGTACCTTGATCCTGAAATGGATGGTTCCTTGCTAGGACCCCAAACATCTGTATGCACCAATTCTAGGTAGTCTTCATGCATAAAACCTTTCCTTGAATAGGGTAATCTGTATGACTTACCAAATTGACAAGCTCCACACTTGTAAATCATGTGTTGCTTTGGTACATTAGGTATCCCAAGCACACATTGATCCCTGCACATTTGCTTTAAGGTCCTTTCACCTATGTGACCTAACCTCTTGTGCCATATTTCTAATTCTGAAAGTGTTTGATCCTTGTAATTGTATAAGCAATGTTCTTTGTGTCCTCTAGCTCAAAAGTAAACAATCTACCTGATTTTTCTCCCTTGGCTATCCTTCTGAATCCATGTCTTGGGTCCTCCACATATGCTCCATGTTGATTGAACCTAACCTGTAAACCTTTTTCCACAATCTGACCTACACTCATAAGTTCTTGGTGATTGTTGGGACATAAAGTACTCTGCTTAATAAGTTCTGATTACCATCACTAGTCTTTACATTACCAATCTTTACAACAGAATGTTTAGTATCATCACCTGTCTGTACCTGATGTTTTCCCTTGGGTGCTTCCAAGTCAGAAAGTAGTGCCACATTACCAGCTACATGGTTAGAGCACCCTGAATCAATATAAAATAAATGATCATCATTTGTTCCTGCCTTGGAGGTCATATTCATGATCAATAGGGAGTCATCTTGCTCCTCTGTGTAGTTATTGTAGTCCCTTCTATTTCTGAATCCACCTTGGTAGTTATTATTGTGGTTGTGGTTGTAATTGTTGTTGTACTTATTGTTGTATCCATTGTAACCTTGGTGTTGGTTGAACCTGCCTCTACCTTGAGAGTATCCACCTCTTTGATGGCCTCTTCCTCTCTGATTTTTATAGTTCCTGTAGCACTCATCTGTAGTATGGCTAGACAGACCACATATATTGCATGGTGATGAGTTGTAGGCTCTCCCCCTACCTGGCTTACCTCCTCTGCCTCTTCCTCTTGAAGATCTACCTCTCCCTTCATAGTTTGCTTGGGAGATAGAGCCTTCTTCATCAACCTTCTTACTTTTACCTTTATCTTTAACCTTCTTATCAGTGTATAAAGCAGAGGGGTTGTTACCTTTTGATTGCTCTCCATTCCTTGTAAGCTTTGCTTCATGTGTGAAGAGTTGATCAATCAAAGTGTATGTCCATGTATAGGTCCATTGCTGTGGTAAAGCTCTCCCATTTGTCATCAGCTTTTAGTCCATTGATTACCTGCCTTACTATTTGTTCCTCTTCAATCTCCTCTCCAATACTTGCAAGCTGGTCTGCAATGTCTTTGACCCTAGTGACAAAGTCTGAAACTGATTGCTTTGATTGCTTCCTAAGAGTAGTGAATTCAATCCATAGTTGATTCTTTCTGGCCCTTGTACTTGATGAAAAATATGTTGACAAGGTTTCCCAAGTTTCTTGGGAAGTCTTGCAATTCCTTATGTGAGGTAAAAGGAAATCAGATATAGAGTTAAGAAGGTAAGACCTTGCCAATGCATCTTTTGCACACCATGTGTTGAGCTTCTCTTGTTCATCCTTGGTGGGTAGTCCTCTTGCTTTGAATGAGGGCAATTCCTAATCTCCTTAGATGAATCCAAATAAGCTTCTTCCTTGTAGATAGGTCTTCATTCTCAGAGACCAAGCTTGGTAATTGTTCCTGTCCAATTTGTCAATGAATGAAGGAAAACCATCTCCCATGTTACCTTATTTGCTCTGATACCAATGTTGGGAGAGGATGATTGGATACACTCAGAGATTGAGTAGGTGCTGCTAAACTTGCTTCACACAAGCCCTCTTTGACTCCAGGAATGCTTAGTACACTTGATTAGCTTCCAAATGATACCAAGAAAGCATATATGTACTTTGCAAATGATATGTGTAATGATCAAATCAAAACAGATAACTTTGCACTTCATAAATCCAAGAAAACTTGCTATTTTGGTATTGACACCTGTTCAGTCTTTCACTCAGTATGACCAACACACTTACAGTTGATCAAATTCCTTCTCGACATATTAAATTAGCTTAACAAGCTACCAATTGCAAGTGGAATGAGAAGAAATGACAAACCATACTCTGAGAAATCTCTTTAGCACAATTAGAGTCACCCCCGACTTTTTAGGAGATGTGCAGATAAATACCAGAGACTGCTTGAAGACGATTTCTCGAAAATGGCTGAACCAAACTTCTTCAAACTTTGTAGTCTTGTAGAATGCTTTGAGCTGGTTCCAACAAGCTTTGAATCACTTGATTTGGTTGAGTAGACACTGAGATATGCCTATTTGAAGTTGACAGACTTGGAGATGATAACTCAGAAAAAACAGAGATAGTAAATGTAAATCTTTCTATTAGTTCACATGAATGTACAATCTCATTGGCTTGATAGATGTAGCCTAATGAGTTGGAGATGTGTAGGCTACAGTGTAGCACTCACACACTCAATGATTGATACAGAAAAATGCCTCGAGATGAGTGAAGTACTACCGCGACTTTTTCCTTGTAGTTTTTATAGGAATTGAGTGATGATTTGAGTTTGAATTCAAATCAATCTCTCAGAATCTTTCACCTAAAAGTTGATTGAGATATTCTCTCAAATCAATCAACAACCTTTTCCACGACTTTCAATCAATTAGGTGTGATTACATAATATGCCAAGTCACTAAGACTTTTACAAGGGATAAAATGGTAAGAAATCATAGGCATGAGTTCCTATGATCTTTGCTTCATGTAGATTCTTCAAAGTAGATGTCCAAGCCAAATGTGAAGGCTTGACTTGCACCAACATAAGGTACATACTCACCTAAGGATATATCCCCCTAAAACCAACTCGCCCAAGGTGGCATATGGTTGCCAAGCTTCAAGAGAAGTTGCCTAAGGAGGTCTCCAAAGGGTGGGCTTGGTCACCTAGTTTAAAGAGATATCACCCAAGGAGATCACCCAAGGGTCATGTAACTCGTTGAGGGTGGCTTGTAACTCACAAAAGGTGGATATAACACACCTTGGTTGTTGCAAACTCACTCAAGAGGCACCAAGGGCACCCAAGTTATTGCCAACTTTCACAAGAGGCATCAAATTCGCCCTCGAGGCACCAAACTTGCCCAACTTGTTGGCAACTTTTCCAAGAGGCACCAAACATGCCCAAGCTTCTCCAAGTTGCCAAGAAGCCACCAAACTCACATATGATGTTGCCAACTCTCCGAAGAGGCACTAGTGTCGCCAGGGTTTTTGCCAACTCGCCAAGGAGGCACCAAAATCACCTCGAATGTTATCAACTCGTCTAGAAGGCACTAAACTCACCCAAGTTGTTGCCAACTCATGCAGGAGGGAGTAGACTTGCCCAAGTTGTTGCCAACTCACTCAAGAGGCACCAAACTGGCCCACTTTGTTTGCAACTCACCTTGGAGGCACCAAACTCTCCGAGGATGTAAGTGATCAAGGGGGTAAGGTCAAATATGTCTCTAGAGATTGCTTGCCACTATTTGCTTCCCTTCTCATAGAGGATTACACATACATATGGAGAGGAATCACTATCATAGAAGAGTGGGTAAAGGAAAGTAACCAATGAGGGGAGTGAGAGACAATGTATTCAACCCACTAGAGGAGAGAGTCATTGCTTGAAGGAGAGGAGAGGAGAAATACAACTGTGGAGCCCAAGTTATTTACTCTCTCTCTCTCTCTCCAATGATTGGAGTATACAATAATTTTAGTGCACTTGGTTATATTTGAAAGAACACTTGGTACTTTGTATTTTAAGGTAGAATACTATGAACTCTAACATACTAGTACTTGGATGAAGAATGTAAAAGGAGCCCCCTCACAAAGATTTTTAATGTATACCCTTGATATATTTACTCCCTTTTCCATCCTGACATGTCAAGGCAAGCATACTTCCTCTCCGTCTTCCATGTTGCAGCTTGTAGAGAAGGCACCAAACTCACCTAGGATGTTGCCAACTCTCCCAAGAGGCAACAAACTCGCCCAAGTTGTTGCCAACACACGCAAGTTGTTGCCAACTCGCCAAAGATGCACCAAAATCACCTAGAAGTTAGCAACTCGTCTAGAAGGCACCAAAATCACCAAATTTGTTGCCAACTCATGCAAGAGAGATGAAACTCTCCCATGATGTAAGTGATCAAGGGGATAAGGTCAAATATGTCTCTAGAGATTGTTTGCCACTATTTGCTCGACATCTTGGATAGGATTACACATACATATAAAGAGGAATCACTATCATGGATAAGTGGGTAAAGGAAAGTAACCAATGAGGGGAGTGAGAGACAATGTATTCAACCCATTGGAGGAGAGCGTCATTGCTTGAGGGATGGGAGAGGAGAAATACAAGTATAGAGCCCCCCTTACTCACTTTCTCTCTCTCCAATGATTTTAGTGTACTTGGTTGTACTTGAAAGGGTACATGGTACGTTGTACTTTAAGGTACAAAACTATGTACTCTAAGGTACTAGTACTTGGATGAAGAATTTAAAAGGAGACCCCTTACAAAGTTTTCTAATGTATACCCTTGATATATTACTCCCTCCCCCTCACCCATCCCCCACCCTCGACATGTCAAGGCAAGCATACTTCCTCTCCCTCTTCCATGTGGCATAGATTCCATAATACTTCCTCTATTGCCATGTGACATGCACTTTTCTCTCTCTCCTATATCTCTGTCTAGGTGGATCCATCTATCTTTAGAGTATCTCTTTTCCATGCACCCTCTCTCTCGCTAAAGTATCTCCTCCTCGTGAAAGTGAAGTCTTTCCCAAAGTCATATCCCATGCAATCTCCAAGCACTCATGCAAGTTACTCTTTGACCCTCTCTCATGGATTCGTACAACTTCTCCACTTTCTTGTTCCCTTTCATTCTCAATGTGCCATCATGGAAGGACAAGGTGCGACCATACAGATCAAGACTAAGGATCCTTTAAAGGGGGTTCTTTGCAAGGAGACAGACGGGGACACACTATCGGGACTGACTAGTGCTATATACACATACATACTTAGCTTACACACTTTCACTCTTCTTGTCTCCATCTCCATCCTGAGCAAGGACTCAAGTGAGGCGACTAACCAGTGTAGTGGTGGTCAGGCTACCCAAGGGTTGATGTCTAGGAAGGTGTAGCAGACACATGTCTGGGAAGGATCTCACCTTGTGCCTCTCGCTAGTTTCAAATTATTTTTGTACTTTTATCCTCTTACCATCGTACTACCTTGATTGGTTGTGAGGGCTAGTCTTATCTTCAACTTCTCTCCTTTGTACTTGTTCTTTCCTTATATTGCATTTTCCGTCCTTGTTTGGGTTATTATATTTGTGCTATGTTATGTTTGTAAGGAAGGTTCTATGACACATTACATTTCTAGAAAAGGTTCTCTTTGCATACTCAAATAGATTATCTGTATTTGATTTCGTACATGTGCTCGAGTAGTTTGTTTGAAGGGAATCTAGTGTGTATTTGTGAGTAAATTTGTCATACTTTTCAGCTTTCGCAAATAGATTGTTTGTTTGTTGTGGACTTGTGCACTCGAGAAAATTGTCGGAAGGGAAATCTAGTGTGCTTCCAGGATCGGCACCATCCCCAGTCTCCCTACCGGTCAAGTGGTAGTGTCTAATTACACGTACAATTTTTGGCACACCCGGTGGGATTACTTTGGTGTTGACCTTGGAAGACCTCACTAAGTTGGCGCAACATTCAAGAAGTTGAAGGAGGAATGGTTGTTTCATGATGAGACCCCACTCTCATCAAAGCTCTCTTAGTCTTGTGGATTCAAATTCCCCACAAACACTACCATCAGAGAAGGAAAATCCATTATTCACCTCCTGAGGATGATGACTCACGTTCCTCATCACCGGAACCATCCGTGCCCCAAGAGGATCTAGCTTTTCTATTGTCACAGATCAACATCAACCTTCATGGATGATCACTTATGGAGATTCCTAGATTTATGCAAAAGTAGAATCCTAGAGGGACGAAAAGATGCATTTTGTCTCCATTTCGTGCAACCCTAGATGGACTCGCTAACAAATGGTTCAGTAGTTTGAGGATAAACACTTCCTCACATGGGATGCCTGTTGGTGTAAATTACAAGCCTACACATTTGGCTCAAAGGATGCATTGAAGTCCATACACACGAAGAAGCATAGGAACATATGTTAGTGGTTAATTACCACTTTACCACATTGTAAAAGTCAAATTGACTTGGAATCTCTTGTAATCACCTACCAAAAGGATTCGTGGAAAAATTAGTTGTTTGATTGAAAGAATATCTCCAAGCATTTAGGAGCTTGATCATAGGGAGCCAAAAGTTTGAATTTGAATTCAAATTTTTAGTCATCTCTTATAAAAATAGACACGAAAAGTCGCGGGCAAGTGAGAGCATTCCCGATATAGCATTACTGATTTTTGAGTGTGTGTGAGGCCTACACTCTAGCCCACACCTCTCTACACCATTTGGCAATGATATTCATGCCAATGGAGTTGTATACATTTGTGCATTAATACATACATTCACATTGTCCATCTCTGAGTTCTCTGTTTGTCTACTCAAAAGTCTGTCAACTTGTCAAGGGCATATCTCGGTCAATTCTTCACCAAATTCAGTGATTCAAAGCTTGTTGGATTCAGCTTGAAGTAATCTACATGCTATCAAAATTTGAAGACATTCTATTCAGCCATTTTGGAGAAATCTGCATCGAGGTGATCTCTGGTCATTTTCTGCTACAGTCCTAAAAAGTCGGGGGTATAACTTAACTTGCTAAATTGATTTCTCTTAGCATAGTTTATCATTTTACATCATTCCACTTGGAATAGGTAGCTTACAAAGTTAATTAGATACCCCTAAAAGGAATTTTTCCAATTCCTACTGTGCTGGTCATACTGTGCTGGTCATACTGAGCAAAATACTCAGCAGGTGTCAAGACAAAAATAGAACGTTTTCTTGAGTTTGTGACCTCCAAAATTATCTGTTTTGATTCAATCATTGCACACATCATTTCCAAAGAACATAGGACATTTTATGGTGTCATTGGAAAGCTAAGGAGGTCTAGTTATCAACTCTGAAGCAAAACAGGGCTGGTACAAAGCAGGTTTAGCAGTACCTACTCAGTCTCTTGGAGCATCCATCCATCTTTCCCAACAGTGGTATCAGAGCAAATTAAGGTAAAATGGGAGATGGTTTTCCTTCATTTATTGACAAATTGGACAGGAACAATTACCAAGCATGGTCTCTAAGGATGAAGACCTACTTACAAGGAAGGAGTCTCTATGGATACATCTCAGGAGATGAGGAATTGCCCTCATTCAAAACAAGAGGATTACCAACCAAGGAAGAACATGAAAAGCTCAACACATGGTGTGCTAAGGATGCATTGGCAAAGTCTTATCTACTCAACTCTATATCTGATTTTCTTTTGCCACATATTAGAAATTGTAATACATCCCAAGAGACTTTGGAAAACTTGTCATCATATTTTTCCTCCAACACAAGGGCTAGGAAAAATGAGTTGTGGATTGAATTCACAACATTAAGGAAGCAACCTAAGCAAGCTCTTTCAGAATTTGTGACCAAGATTAAAGATATAGCAGATGAGTTAGCAAGCATAGGAGAAGAGATTGAAGAAGAACAGATTGTAAGGCAAGTGATCAATGGGATCAAGACTGATGACAAATGGGAAAGCTTCACCACAACTATGGATCTTTATATGGACATGCACACTCCAGATCTTACAACTCTCATGGGACAATTATTTACTCATGAAGCAAAGCTCAACTAAAATGGAGACACATCCAAAGGTAATAACTCTTCTGCCCTATACACTGATAAGAAGTCTAAAGATAAAGGTAAAAGCAAGAAGGTGGAAGATGAAGGCTCTACTTCTCAAGCAAACTATGCAGGGAGAGGTAGATCTTCAAGAGGAAGGGGCAGAGGAGGTAAGCAAGGTAGGGGCAGATCTTATAACTCCTCACCATGCAACATTTGTGGTCTATCAAATCATACTACAGATGAGTGTTTCAGGAATTACAAGAATCACAGAGGAAGAGGATATCAAAGAGGTGGCTACTCACAGTCAAGAGGTAGATTCAACCATCACCAAGGCTACAACAATAACTACAACAATAATTACAATGGCAACTACCAAGGAGGATTCAAATCTAGGAAGGATTACAAAAACTACAGAGAGGAGCAGGATGACTCTCTCCTAATCATGAACATGACTTCAAAGTCAGGTACAAATGATGACCACCTATTCTACATTGACTCAGGATGTTCAAATCATGTGGCTCGCAATGTAGCATTACTCTCTGATCTTGAGGAACCAAACGGTAAGCATCAAGTCCAAAAGAGGTGATGACACAAAGCATTCTGTAGTAAAAGTTGGAAATATTAAGACTTGTGATGGAAATCAGAATTTTTTGAGCAGGGTACTCTATGTACCAACCATTACGAGAAATTTGATGAGTGTTGGTCAGATTGTGGAGAAAGATTTGCAGGTCAGATTCAATCAATATGGAGCATATCTGGAGGATCGAAGACATGGGTTCAAGAGGATTGCTAAAGGAGAAAAATCAGGTAGACTTTTTACTTTTGAGTTTGAAGATACAAAGAATATTTCACTATACAGTTATAAAGATCAAACTCTTTCAGAACTTGAGATTTGGCACAAAAGGTTAGGGCACATAGGAGAAAGAACCTTGAAACAAATGTGCAGGGATCAATGTGTGCTTGGGATAACTAATGTATCCAAGCAACATATGATTTACAAGTGTAGTGCTTGTCAGTTTGGTAAGTCTCACAGGTTACCCTTCTCCAAGAAAGGATACATGCATGAAGACTATCTAGAGCTTGTACACACAGATGTATGGGGACAAAGCAAAGACCCCTCAATCTCAGGATCAAGGTACTATGTGTCTTTCATTGATGATTATAGCAGATGGACTGTATTGTACTTCATGAAGCACAAGGATGAGGTATTTAATTGCTTTAAAAAATATCTTGCATTAGTTGAAAACCAGACAGGAAGAAATTTGAAGAGGCTAAGGTCAGATGGAGGAGGTGAGTACTTCTCCAATGAATTTGAAGACTTCTTGCAGGACAGAGGCATCAAAAGAGAGATAACCACAAGGTATTCTCCTGAACAGAATGGGGTAGCTGAAAGAAGAAATAGGTAAATTGTTCAGACAGCTAGATCTATGCTTAATGAGAAAAAGTTACCTAACTATCTATGGGTAGAAAGTGTTTCTACTGCCACTTACCTCATAAACAGGTTACCATCTAAGTCTCTTGATGACATGACACCCTATGAAGCATGGCATGGTAAGAGACCTTCACTTGACAATTGCAAAATATTTGGATGTTTAGCATATGTACACATTCCTTCTCAGATAAGAGATAAGCTATACCCAAAGGCTGAAAAATGCATCTTTATTGGGTATGATTTAAATAAAAAAGGTTACAGGTTTTATAATCCCATCAATAAGGGATTCATGGTAAGCAGAGATGTTGTCTTTGATGAAAATGATTCTTGGTATGGGAATGAATGCATGAAGGTAAAATTACCCTATGATTTGGAAGAGGAATTTCCAAGTCTTACAAAGGAAGAACCTACTCAGAACGAAGCCTCAAGTTCAGATGATGAAGATACTATCCATCTTGAAGAATTCAAAGCATGGAAGTCCAAAGGCAAAATGAAGATGAAGAAGCTTGAAGACATACCTGAAGCTTCAGCTCAACCATTTAAAAGATCACAAAGAGAAAGTTACAAACCTATCAGATATGGGTATGATACATCTCTTGTTACTAAACATTCTGTTTATCTTGCCAAAGATTTGTCAAATGAAGATCCAAGATGATATGAAGAAGCAATAACCAAATCAGAATGGAAAGAAGCTATGGATGAGGAGATTGATGCCCTCAAGGAAAGTGACACATGGGAGTTAGTACCTAAGAAGGACTCAATGAAGGTAATAGGATCCAGATTGATCTATAAGCTTAAAAGAAATTCTGATGGCACAATCAATAGGTACAAGCCAGATTGGTAGCCAAGGGCTTTGCACAAACCCAAAGCATTGACTATGAGGAGACATTCTCACTTGTGGCCAAGATGCCAATAATCAGAGTGTTGGTAAGTGTGGCTGCATCAAAAAATTGGAATATATACCAATTGGATGTCAAGAATGCCTTCTTGAATGGATGGATTTCAGAGGAGGTATATATGTCACAACCTCCTGGCTATGAGGACCTTAAGAAGGTAACATATGTTTGCAAATTGAAAAAGGCTTTATATGGATTGAAGCAGGCACCTCATGGAATTACAAGTTAACTACATACCTCCAAAACCAAGGTTTTGTCATCAGCAAGGCAGATACTTCTTTGTTCATTAAGAGAAGTAATTTAGAGGTAATATATCTTTGTGTTTATGTTGATGACATCATCATTACAGGTAATGATGTCAATGGAATCAGATATATCAAAAGTCAAAAGATGAAGAGGTTCAAGATCAATGATCTTGGTCTATTGAAGTACTTTTTGGGACTTGAATTAGTCTACACTAATTCAGGGATATATATTGCTCAGAAAAAGTATATACAGGACATGTTGAAGAAGTTTCATTTGCAGGATGCCAAAGTAGCAAGCACTCCAATGGAAGTAAACCTAAAACTAAGTGCCCATGAAGATGATGAAGTCAATGACATTACAGGTTATCAAAGTATGGTGGGTAGTTTCAACTATGCTACCTTAACAAGGATAGATATTGCATATGGAGTTAGTGTGCTAAGCCAATTTATGCACGAGCCAAGGATACCTCACTTAGAGGCTGCCAAGAGAATCTTGAAGTATCTCAAGGGTACACAAAACCATGGTTTGTATTTCACTTACACTTCAGATATTGATATCAAAATTTATTCAGATGCAGATTGGGCAGGATGCAAGGATAATAGGAGAAGCACTTCTAGATATATTTCCTTTGCAGGTGACAAACCAATTTCATGGTCTTCAAAGAAGCAACCCACTGTTGCTTTGTCTTCCACAGAGGCAGAGTATAGAGGACTAGCTAATGCCACACAAGAAGCAATTTGGATTAAGCTTTTGTAAACAAAATTGGGTTTGTTTACTAGGTCTCCAATAATCTTTGGAGATAATACAAGTTCTCTTCACCTTGCAGCTAATCCTATTTATCATGCTAGGACCAAACACATAGAGGTCCATTACCATTATGTGAGAGAGAAATTGATAAGCAAGGACATTCAACTTACCTATGTATCAACCAACATGCAATGTGCAGATTTGCTGACTAAAGCTTTGGATGGAACCAAACTTTGCAGGTTCAAATCCATGATTGGATTGAAGGATATACTTGAAGATTGAAGATGAAGACTTAAGCCAAAATGTTTGGCTTGAGGGGGAGCTGTTGGTGTAAATTACAAGCCTACACATTTGGCTCAAAGGATGCATTGAAGTCCATACACACATGAAGAAGCATAGGAACATATGCTAGTGGTTAATTACCACTTTACCACATTGTAAAAGTCAAATTGACTTGGAAACTCTTGTAATCACCTACCAAAAGGATTCGTGGAAAAATTAGTTGTTTGATTGAAAGAATATCTCCAAGCATTTAGGAGCTTCATCATAGGGAGCCAAAAGTTTGAATTTGAATTCAAATTTTTAGTCATCTCTTATAAAAAAGGACATGAAAAGTTGCGGGCAAGTGAGAGAGTTCCCGAGCATAGCATTACTGATTTTTGAGTGTGTGTGAGGCCTACACTCTAGCCCACACCTCTCTACACCATTTGGCAATGATATTCATGCCAATGGAGTTGTATACATTTGTGCATTAATACATACATTCACATTGTCCATCTCTGAGTTCTCTGTTTGTCTACTCAAAAGCCTGTCAACTTGTCAAGGGCATATCTCGGTCAATTCTTCACCAAATTCAGTGATTTAAAGCTTGTTGGATTCAGCTTGAAGTAATATACATGCTATCAAAAGTGGAAGACATTCTATTCAGCCATTTTGGAGAAATCTGCATCGAGGTGATCTCTGGTCATTTTCTGCTACAGTCCTAAAAAGTCGGGGGTATAGCTTAACTTGCTAAATTGATTTCTCTTAGCATAGTTTATCATTTTACATCATTCCACTTGGAATATGTAGCTTACAAAGTTAATTAGATACCCCTAAAAGGAATTTTTCCAATTCCTACTGTGCTGCTCATACTGAGCAAAATACTCAACAGGTGTCAAGACAAAAATAGAAGGTTTTCTTTAGTTTGTGACCTCCAAAATTATATGTTTTGATTCAATCATTGCACACATCATTTCCAAAGAACATAGGACATTTTATGGTGTCATTGGAAAGCTAAGGAGGTCTAGTTATCAACTCTGAAGTAAAAGAGGGCTGGTACAAAGCAGGCTTAGCAGTACCTACTCAGTCTCTTGGAGCATCCATCCATCTTTCCCAAGAGTGGTATCAGAGCAAATTAAGGTAAAATGGGAGATGGTTTTCCTACATTTATTGACAGATTGGACAGGAACAATTACCAAGCATGGTCTCTAAGGATGAAGACCTACTTACAAGGAAGGAGTCTCTATGGATACATCTCAGGAGATGAGGAATTGCCCTCATTCAAAACAAGAGGATTACCAGCCAAGGAAGAACATGAAAAGCTCAACACATGGTGTGCTAAGGATGCATTGGCAAGGTCTTATCTACACAACTCTATATCTGATTTTCTTTTGCCACATATTAGAAATTGTAAGACATCCCAAGAGACTTTGGAAACCTTGTCATCATATTTTTCCTCCAACACAAGGGCTAGGAAAAATCAGTTGTGGATTGAATTCACAACATTAAGGAAGCAACCTAAGCAAGCTGTTTCAGAATTTGTGACCAAGATTAAAGATATAGCATATCAGTTAGCAAGCATAGGAGAAGAGATTGAAGAAGAACAGATTGTAAGGCAAGTGATCAATGGGATCAAGGCTGATGACAAATGGGAAAGCTTCACCATAGCTATGGATCTTTACATGGACATGCACACTCCAAATCTTACAACTCTCATGGGACAATTATTTACTTATGAAGCAAAGCTCAACTAAAATGGAGACACATCCAAAGGTAATAACTCTTCTGCCCTATACATTGATAAAAAGTCTAAAGATAAAGGTAAAAGCAAGAAGGTGGAAGATGAAGGCTCTACTTCTCAAGCCAACTATGCAGGGAGAGGTAGATCTTCAAGAGGAAGGGGCAGAGGAGATAAGCAAGGTAGGGGGAGATCTTATAACTCCTCACCATGCAACATTTGTGGTCTATCAAATCATACTACAGATGAGTGTTTCAGGAATTACAAGAGTCACAGAGGAAGAGGATATCAAAGAGGTGGCTACTCACAGTCAAGAAGTAGATTCAACCATCACCAAGGCTACAACAATAACTACAACAATAATTACAATGGCAACTACCAAGGAGGATTCAAATCTAGGAAGGATTACAAAAACTACACAGAGGACGAGGATGACTCTCTCCTAATCATGAACATGACTTCAAAGTCAGGTACAAATGATGACCACCTATTCTACATTGACTCACGATGTTCAAATCATGTGGCTCGCAATGTAGCATTACTCTCTGATCTTAAGGAACCAAAAGGTAAGCATCAAGTCCAAACAGGTGATGACACAAAGCATTCTGTAGTAAAAGTTGGAAATGTTAAGACTTGTGATGGAAATCAGAATTTGTTGAGCAGGGTACTCTATGTACCAACCATTACCAAAAATTTGATGAGTGTTGGTCAGATTGTGGAGAAAGGTTTGGAGGTCAGATTCAATCAATATGGAGCATATGTGGAGGATCCAAGACATGGGTTCAAGAGGATTGCTAAAGGAGAAAAATCAGGTAGACTTTTTACTTTTGAGTTAGAAGATACAAAGAATATTGCACTATACAGTTATAAAGATAAGACTCTTTCAGAACTTGAGATTTGGCACAAAAGGTTAGGACACATAGGAGAAAGAACCTTGAAAAAAATATGCAGGGATCAATGTGTGCTTTGGATACCTAATGTATCCAAGCAACATATGATTTACAAGTGTAGTGCTTGTCAATTTGGTAAGTCTCACAGGTTACCCTTCTCCAAGAAAGGATACATGCATGAAGACTATCTAGAGCTAGTACACACAGATGTATGGGGACCAATAAAAGACCCCTCATGAAGCACAAGGATGAGGTATTTAATTGCTTTAAAAAATATCTTGCATTAGTTGAAAACCAGACAGGAAGAAATTTGAAGAGGCTAAGGTCAGATGGAGGAGGTGAGTACTTCTCCAATGAATTTGAAGACTTCTTGCAGGACAGAGGCATCAAAAGAGAGATAACCACAAGGTATTCTCCTGAACAGAATGGGGTAGCTGAAAGAAGAAATAGGTTAATTGTTCAGACAGCTAGATCTATGCTTAATGAGAAAAAGTTACCTAACTATCTATGGGCAGAAAGTGTTTCTACTGCCACTTACCTCATAAACAGGTTACCATCTAAGTCTCTTGATGACATGACACCCTATGAAGCATGGCATGGTAAGAGACCTTCACTTGACAATTGCAAAATATTTGGATGTGTAGCATATGTACACATTCCTTCTCAGATAAGAGGTAAGCTATACCCAAAGGCTGAAAAATGCATCTTTATTGGGTATGATTTAAATAAAAAAGGTTACAGGTTTTATAATCCCATCAATAAGGGATTCATGGTAAGCAGAGATGTTGTCTTTGATGAAAATGATTCTTGGTATGAGAATGAATGTAGGAAGGTAAAATTACCCTATGATTTGGAAGAGGAATTTCCAAGTCTTACAAAGGAAGAACCTACTCAGAACGAAGCCTCAAGTTCAGATGATGAAGATACTATCAATCTTGAAGAATTCAAAGCATGGAAGTCCAAAGGCAAAATGAAGATGAAGAAGCTTGAAGACATACCTGAAGCTTCAGCTCAACCATTTAGAAGATCACAAAGAGAAAGCAAGAAACCTATCAGATATGGATATGATACATCTCTTGTTACTAAACATTCTGTTTATCTTGCCAAAGATTTGTCAAATGAAGAACCAGGATCATATGAAGAAGCAATAACCAAATCAAAATGGAAAGAAGCTATGGATGAGGAGATTGATGCCCCAAGGAAAGTGACACTTGGGAGTTAGTACCTAAGAAGGACTCAATGAAGGTAATAGGATCCAAATTGATCTATAAGCTTAAAAGAAATTCTGATGGCAAAATCAATAGGTACAAAGCCAGATTGGTAGCCAAGGGCTTTGCACAAACCCAAGGCATTGACTATGAGGAGACATTCTCACTTGTGGCCAAGATGCCAACAATCAGAGTGTTGGTAAGTGTGGCTGCATCACAAAATTGGAATATGTACCAATTGGATGTCAAGAATGCCTTCTTGAATGGATGGATTTCAGAGGAGGTATATATGTCACAACCTCCTGGCTATGAGGACCCTAAGAAGGTAACATATGTTTGCAAATTGAAAAAGGCTTTTTATGGATTGAAGCAGGCACCTAGGGCATGGAATTACAGGTTAACTACATACCTCCAAGACCAAGGTTTTGTCATGAGCAAGGCAGATACTTCTCTGTTATCTGTTCATTAAGAGAAGTAATTCAGAGGTAATATATCTTTGTGTTTATGTTGATGACATCATCATTACAGGTAATGATGTCAATGGAATCAGATATATCAAAAGTCAAATGATGAAGGAGTTCAAGATCAATGATCTTGGTCTATTGAAGTATTTTTTGGGACTTGAATTAGTCTACACTAATTCAGGGATATATATTACTCAGAAAAAGTATATACAGGACATGTTGAAGAAGTTTCATTTGCAGGATGCCAAAGTAGCAAGCACTCCAATGGAAGTAAACCTAAAACTAAGTGCCCATGAAGGTCATGAAGTCAATGACATTACAGGTTATCAAAGTATGGTGGGTAGTTTCAACTATGCTACCTTAACAAGGATAGATATTGCATATGGAGTTAGTGTGCTAAGCCAATTTATGCACAAGCCAAGGATACCTCACTTAGAGGCTTCCAAGAGAATCCTGAAGTATCTCAAGAGTACACAGAACCATGGTTTGTATTTCACTTACACTTCAGATATTGATATCAAAATTTATTTAGATGTAGATTGGGCAAGATGCAAGGATGATAGGAGAAGCACTTCTGGATATATTTCCTTTGTAGGTGACAAACCAATTTCATGGTCTTTAAAGAAGCAACCCACTGTTGCTTTGTCTTCCACAGAGGCAGAGTATAGAGGACTGGCTAATGCCACACAAGAAGCAATTTGGATTAAGCTTTTGTATACAGAATTGGGTTTGTTTACTAGGTCTCCAATAATCTTTGGAGATAATACAAGTTCTCTTCACCTTGCAGCTAATCCTATTTATCATGCTAGGACCAAACACATAGAGGTCCATTACCATTATGTGAGAGAGAAATTGATAAGCAAGGACATTCAACTTACCTATGTATCAACCAACATGCAATGTGCAGATTTGCTGACTAAAGCTTTGGATGGAACCAAACTTTGCAGGTTCAAATCCATGATTGGATTGCACGATATACTTGAAGATTGAAGATGAAGACTTAAGCCAAAATGTTTGGCTTGAGGGGGAGCTGTTGGTGTAAATTACAAGCCTACACATTTGGCTCAAAGGATGCATTGAAGTCCATACACACATGAAGAAGCATAGGAACATATGCTAGTGGTTAATTACCACTTTACCACATTGTAAAAGTCAAATTGACTTGGAATCTCTTGTAATCACCTACCAAAAGGATTCGTGGAAAAATTAGTTGTTTGATTGAAAGAATATCTCCAAGCATTTAAGAGCTTGATCATAGGGAGCCAAAAGTTTGAATTTGAATTCAAATTTTTAGTCATCTCTTATAAAAATGGACATGAAAAGTCGCGGGCAAGTGAGAGCATTCCCGAGCATAGCATTACTGATTTTTGAGTGTGTGTGAGGCCTACACTCTAGCCCACATCTCTCTACACCATTTGGCAATGATATTCATGCCAATGGAGTTGTATACATTTGTGCATTAATACATACATTCACATTGTCCATCTCTGAGTTCTCTGTTTGTCTACTCAAAAGTCTGTCAACTTGTCAAGGGAATAACTCGGTCAATTCTTCACCAAATTCAGTGATTCAAAGCTTGTTGGATTCAGTTTGAAGTAATCTACATGCTGTCAAAATTTGAAGACATTTTATTCAGCCATTTTGGAGAAATCTGCATCGAGGTGATCTCTGGTCATTTTCTGCTACAGTCGTAAAAAGTGGGGGTATAGCTTAACTTGCTAAATTGATTTCTCTTAGCATAGTTTATCATTTTACATCATTCCACTTGGAATAGGTAGCTTACAAAGGTAATTAGATACCTCTAAAAGGAATTTTTCCAATTCTTACTGTGCTGGTCATACTCAGCAGGTCTCAAGACAAAAATAGAAGGTTTTCTTGAGTTTGTGACCTCCAAAATTATCTGTTTTGATTCAATCATTGCACACATCATTTCCAAAGAACATAGGACATTTTATGGTGTCATTGGAAAGCTAAGGAGGTCTAGTTATCAACTCTGAAGCAAAAGAGGGCTGGTACAAAGCAGGCTTAGCAGTACCTACTCAGTCTCTTAGAGCATCCATCCATCTTTTCCAACAATGCCTCAAAGGGGGAGTTCTCTGCACCCTTCATACTAGGGAACTCCATAAAACACATCTTGGACGAGTTGGAAAATCTATGGCTGAACCTTTGTGAGTCCTTTCCCAGATTATTGACACATAGAAGGGCACTAGTAGCCAAGCTTCCTGAGGCCCGAGGTGATTTTTTAGTAAAAAAGTGGATGGAGAAAGCGTTGCTGATCACCATGAGGCATATGTTGAGGAACCTGTTATCACCAAGTGCTTCCTTGGATGAGTTTCTAGCATCCTCCACACGCATTGAGCATGCTAGGGTCCACTTTGGGGAATCCTTTCCCTCATTTGGAGTATGGGATGATCCGGTAGCACAACTTCGGAAGGAGCTTGAAGGACTCATATTACAATAAAAAGGTGTCATTGCTGAAGAAGACACGATATCAAAACTACGATAGGATATAGAAGAGCTTCCAAACAAAGAGGTGAGAGCCACTCTCTGGTGCACTATATGTAATAAACAAGGACACACACATATGGAATACCCCATCAAGGTAACCTTCTATTTCTATGGGAAACTCGGGAATGAGGCCAAGGAGTGCTACTATTTCAAAGGATTTCTAGCGGCACAACCTACAACATATTGGGGGTAGGCTGCTCCTATTTTGCAACCTTCTATTCTTGGGCAAGCCTCGTGTGCTTTACTTTTCTTCCTTGTGGATAGGAAAGGGGTCCAATATAACAGGTGGGATGCACAATCTACCAAAGAGACCTATCATGTATTTTCAATGTGGCGATTACGGTCACTTCCAAAGTAAGTGCCCTTTTTCATTGAATGCACCACCTTCTACTAACTATCCGGATAATTGCGATCATTATACGAAAGAATATTCAAAGAAGGTATCATCAAGCCGAAGAAAGAACTCATTTCGTATTTCTATAGAGCCTACTACCTCTGAATGTACCTCTATACCCTCTCCATCCACTATATATGGTACAACTAGAAGAACTACCTCAAGGGGTATGAACAAGGACCCAATGGGCACAAGAGAAGGGGTCGTCCGTGGCATTTAAGAACGGGGAGCATGTTTACACGAGAAGAGGCAATAAGGGAAGAGAACCTGAAAGCCCCAAGGATAATATAAATGCAAGCAATGGCAATGGCATGGCCGTGGCAGCAAGATAGATGATGCCTATTCAGCTGCCCAGCAAGAACTTAATCATGATACAACTAAGCCACCAATGGTTCTCCCTGAACCTCTCCTTTGGATGGAAAGAGTTCTAAAAAACATCTATAGACAAGTAAGTCTCTATGACATTGTATGTCTCAATGCTCAATTTAGAGGAGACATGCTAAAGACAGTAGATTCCTTAAGCTTCCCAACCTTCGTTAGTGGTGGGAAAGGTACTTGCTTTAGGGCACAAGCTCGACTCACATACTATCGTAGTGCTCATCTGGTTGTGAGTATCTTGGGGCAAATGTTTTGGTTATTTATCATGGATGGAGGGTCTGGGATTAATCTAATGCAAGAGGGTACCATGTTGCAACTAGGAATTCAACCCTCCAAGGAAGCATAATTTATAGTCACAATGGCATATCATAGTAAGGTTAGGGGAGTGGGAGTGGTGGAGAAGATAGCATTGGATGTGCAAGGGTCCATTTTCACATTATATTTTATGGTAATTTGGCTCCCACGTACACCGGAGAGCTTTCCCTTGCTCATTGGATGACCTTGGCCTCATCATGCCAAAGTTATCCACGACTGGGGATGAGACTCAATGTGGGTACAAGAAGAAAGTCATGAAGAAGGTGCACATGGAAAACTGACCAGACCATACGACACCAAGAGAACCTAATTCTATAACGGTAGAAGGAGAAGCAGAACAAGACTTCCCATGACTAAGTGGCATGGATCATCTGGCTTAGCTACTGGAATGGATGGGGGTGGACTCTCCACTTTGCTACACTATCTCTTGTATTGCGAACAAATCCGAAGAGGACATAGAAGTTATTGGGCTGGGAGAACCCATAACGGAGCAGAGAAGAGGTACCCGCTACATAAAGAGAATAATGAAGAATGGAGGGAAGTGTTCAAAGAAGATCCCTCAGATAGGTTATCTTTGAAATAGATACCCTACGGTTGGATGCAAGAAAGATGTGCACTACTGAAGTTGAGGGGACACGAGCATACCTCTAGAAGAGGAACTTAGACAAAAGGCATTGAACTTTGTAAAGGATAATATTATTATCGATGAGAAGGAATTCAACTTTGAAGAGGATGAGGATTTGGTCAATGATGCTGACACACGTGCCCAACCATGAGTTCTTGGAGAATGGCTCCTCCAAGATCCATTACTCTTTGAGAAAGCAAATAAGGACTTTCTCAAACATCCTTGCAAAGACAAGCAAAGTCTTAAGCACAAACCTCCTCTTGAAATACAAGGTAAAGGAGGAGGGTGTCCACTTTCACCCTCAACACGAATAAGGAGAGAGTTTGCTTAGTGATTAGCAAATTCTGAATTTTGTACAATTGTTTTTGGTGGTTTTGTAGTAGTCTCTATGTTAATCCATGACTTCTTCATTTTGCAGACCAAGAAGTCAAAAAGCGTTGCGAGCTTCACATTTTGTTGTAATAATGGTCCATGACTTCATTATGTCTTCCCAGTAATATGGACTTGATGAATAGTTGACTACTTGGTTCGTTTCATCTCATTCCTCGGTGTAACTTCTCCAACCTGTCCACCCTTGTGCATCTCTCCCTTCGAGTATCGAATGAATCTCTGAGTCCACTACAGATGGACTTTCTTTTACATCTATGTTCTCACAAATTTGTCTACTACGAGGGCGGACTTGTAAAACAAATAGCCACTCTGGTTCTTTTGAATCTAATATAAAAAAACTTGTTCACAATGTTCGGGAAGTACAAATGTATCTCTTTCATTCGTCCATAATTTTGTGGAGTCAACTTGAAGCAAACCGCTTTTATCCCGCCTCACTGTTGCGTTTCTTCCAGAGGTGACTACTTTGAACCATTTCACATCTAAAACAAAGTAATCAAACTTCCTAAAAGATAGTTTCAAGATATTTTGAATCACTCCACAATAATCTAGCTGGCCCTCTTGAGCATTATCATCTCTTGCACTCGCTCTACTTTTTTGCAAAAAGTTCACCACCACTCCACTATACCTATTTTTATCGATTCGTGCGATCCGAAAGTGTCGTCCATGAGACCATAGTGCACCGTATTTAGTATACTCCCAATCACATCCCTTTGCGAGTTCTTCTTCTTCTTCAGAGATATCTTCACCCGCTTCCTTTGCTTGTGAAATCGCAGTATCTAGCCATCTGCTCGTTGGAAAAGGTGGAAGAGGTTGAAGACTTTCTGAAAGAGGCAAAAATCGAGTGGAACGATTCCTTCGAAACTCAGCTCTTTCCTTTGCGTTAGTCTCCTTGGCAAGCTCATACTTTTCTAACCACTTCTCCATAGACTCAGAGTTAACTATGCAAAACTTCATTGCTTTCTCTATGAAAGCTACATCCATTTTTCTTTGCAACCCTTTACTTTGTGGTTCATCCTATGAGACGAACATCTTCATCATCGCTTCATAAGCGAGACATTTTTGGATCTGACATACGTAGAAACTCAGTTATGAATACAAGAGACTCTTGTACGAGCCATCCCTCTGCCATGCTACCCTCTGGACGTGCTCTCTGTCGAACAAACCCTTTTAATGTCTTCATAAAGCGCTCTAAGAAGAACATCCATCGACTATGGACAATTCCTGCGATTGCAACTTCATCTACCATATGAACCACTAAATGAAGCTGAATAGTGAGAATACTTGTGAGAAAGTATTTCTCTACCATACAAACAACCTCGATAGCATTGAGTTCCGCACTCTCTATACTATCTCTATTGATATCTTTAGAAGAGATCCACCGTATTAAATAACTAATTTTATAAATGGTTCTTCGTACATCCTCCGAATGACAATCTTTTAAGGCTACAGGGATCACAAATTGTAAAAACTTATGCCAATCATGAGACTTGAGCCCTCCAAGATCGTCGTTTCGTGTGAAAGCAGTCTTTAGACACCTCATGCATCTAGAAGGTGTCCGAAACTCTGAAATTGTTTTCTTCACTGGTTGCTCTTCCATCTTGCAAAGCACCCAAAGAGCTCTTGGTAACGATACTATTCCGTTCGGCTTAGTAATTGCCCACAACTCTCGCATATGACCTCGCTGTTCTAAGTCCTCCCTTTGTGCTTTGCGTTCTTTCTTTCCGATCAGAGTCTTCCAAAGAATCTCTTCCACATTCTTAGAAATATGCATCGGGTCTACCAAATGATTGATCAATAATTCACTCCAATAAAGGAGTTCATGAAAAATGGACAACTGTTTCATGTCAGCGACCGGAGTTTCTGAATCCCATAGTTGTTTCCAATCGATAGCTTTTATTTGGCATTGCGCTTGTCGACCAATTTGTCCTTCACGTAAAACATGTCCATCTAGCAAATATCTATGGTGTCCTTCATAGACAGTTTTACGCAGTGCTTTGGAATCATAGTCACTAGGGGACGGTGACATGTCCCGGGGACAGTGACGTCCCAGGGTCGGGGACGTGACCTGTACCGTCCCGGGGACGCCAATCCCAGACGGCACTCAAAATATGCTGATTTTAAGGTTAATTTGAAATGGAAACCATTCATAAAGGTTTTGTTAGCTTATAAGAGCACAAATAAACAAGAAAATAGTAAAAAGAGGCCTTTAAAAGTGAAATATATGAAAACCTGTGATGTGTTGCTGTCGCACTGCAGATATACACTGAACACTAACTTATGTTATCTAATTTGATCATTGATTAAGCTATCACTTATATGAGAGACAACATGAAACAAGTTACAAACCATATGACCTCATTGCTCAAGGCTCATACACCATAGACAATATTTAAATTTTAAGGGCCAAAGCAATGAAACACATCCATATTACAATGATCGCGTCAAAAAAGATTACATTGATTTAGGATGATTAATAAATAATCATCATATCATATATCAAAAAGAGTACATCTCATGAATAAAACCAAAAAGATACAACCATGGCCCATATGGCATACGGCATAGATGAATCATGATAGATCTAAGATAACTCAAGACTAAAGTGTCAAGGAGAATCCAAGTGGGGAGTCTGTGCTACATCAGTAGAGGTGGTAGCCCATGGTGCAATCTGAATCTCCACTTGCTCAAAGTATTCTGAATCATGTGCCTCTTCTTCATGTTCTTCACCTTGCACCTTGTCCTCCATCTCCCATTGTGTAAAAAGATATGAAGCCATGCTTTGGGTCTTGCGAAGCATCCTTAAATTTGCACTCACTAAGACAAGATCACTGGCACGTTACACACCAAGTCTGTTCCTCTTCTTAGAGGCGACATGTCCATAAACACTCCATAGTTGCTCAAGGCAACTCGTAGTGCAAGCTTGGCTAAGTATCCGTATAGCCAATTGTTGCAACTCTGGACCATCAAATCCAAAATCTTCCCACCATAGAGCAGCGCCGACACGAAACCTATCTTCTTGTGCATCTGCACATGAAAATGAAGCATCTTTCATAGTTCTATATTTGGATAGTTGATCTCTAATAAGCCTCCTCGATGCATTATTTGGGACAAGTCTCTCCAATATCGTCCTCCATCCACTTGCTACCTCCGGATCAGCATATTGTTTCTTATCTTGGAATTCAAGGTCCACCATGAATGCTTCTGCATGGAGTGGGGAGTAATAGGCATTCCATCGTCGAACACATATTGATGAAATTTCTTCATACTTCTCATCCTCTTGCATTAGCTTCTTAAGTGACTCTATGGTTCGATCCATAGCTTCATATACTTTGCCAATGCATGGGTCCATAGAATCCACCACTCTTAGCAAGTGGACAAGTGGTCGCACGATATCCACTATGCGGCTAATATTCTCCCACCATGATGCATTATCTGCTAGTTTTCTGAATTCCTTTCCTGCTGTTGTGGAAGCCTCTGGCATTGCTGCAAATTCATCACTCAATAGTAGGCCTCTTAAAACACCACTACACTTCACAACACGGTGTAACATGATGAAGTTATATGCAAATCGTGTTTCAGCATATTTCAGCAAAACAAGAGTAGATCTTTTGCTGAACTCATTTTTCACACGTGTATGATTGTTGATGAAGCTCACTAATGCATTTGCCTCATTGATTGAAGGCAAAATCCAATCCAAAGTGCCAATGTCTTTGAGAATATTATTTAGGCAATGAGCCATGCAAAAACAAACACTGATATGAGGATACATACTTTCAATGATTTGGGCATCTGATCTATTTGCGGCTTCTCCATCTGCTACAATGGCTACAACATTTGCTGGACCCACAATTTCTATGGCACTTGCCCACTCAGAAGCAAGCACATCGGCCTGCGTCAGATGCATCGTGGGATGATATGAAGTACATCT
Source organism: Ceratopteris richardii (assembly GCA_020310875.1). Taxonomy (NCBI): domain Eukaryota; kingdom Viridiplantae; phylum Streptophyta; class Polypodiopsida; order Polypodiales; family Pteridaceae; genus Ceratopteris; species Ceratopteris richardii. The sequence continues at coordinate 36,007,498 of CM035416.1, forward strand.
CACCTCGGGAGTAAGCGACAACTCCATGGATAGATCGTCGTTGTGTGTCACTCCATCCATCCACGAGCAAGGACACTCCGTTTCTTTCCCATGATTTTCGGATGTTCTCACATGCGGCTTCCACAAGTTTCTTCTCCTTGTCTAATAGAGTCGTACGCAAACTCTCTGAAGTGGGAGGGACATATTGTGGTCCATATTCCCCTACTTTTTTCATCATCTCCTTGAAGTACGGTGATCTATGAACAAAAAGAGAATTTACATTATATAAATTGCAAACAATTAGGAAAATTGAAAATTCAGTTATGCCATATGAATTATGATTACTTACCGGGCTGCATTGAAAGGAATGTGGTCATGATAGAAAAACCTCGCCACCTCCATGTCAACCTCTTCCTTCAATTTGGGATTCCATTTATCATCAAGGGTTTGTTGACGATGAATACGACCGACTCCATATGGTGTGGAGCTTACAGATGGCATATCTTTTGGTGTGGAAAGAGGATGAGGTCGAGCCGTCGTTGCCAATGAAGATGCCTCCTTGGAAAGAGAGGTAGAAGTTCTCACAAATGATGCCGGATTGACCGGAGCTTGTGAAGCACGACGGGCATGCACATGGGAATCACTCACAGCAAGCTTGTTGAGAAGTTCTTGCTTTTCTCTCCGAAGTGATGGCATTACAAAACTTTACTTCATTGCCACTCTCATGAAGAAGATGGGCACGCACCTTGTTCGCTCCTCCGGTCCTTTTGTATCCACATAGTTTGCATGTCCATGGTCTTGAACCCCCTCCTTCTCCGGCGGACATGGGAGAATCCTCCTCTTTCCACCATGTCCATTTTGCAACTGCCTTCCTTCTCTTGTATGTGCTTGATGAAGAGGCCATAATGGCTTCTCCTGCGCTCCAAATGAAAGAGAGGAGGAAGATTTAGAACTCCAAAGGGTAAGTTCTTGAGCCTTGAGGAGAGGACTCAAGAGAGGGGCTGCTGAAATCACTCTCCTAGAGAGGCCCAAAGGTTAAGAGGATGGAGAGGATGCACACCAAGGTAGCTCAAGAGAAAGCTGAAAGCAAGTTGTATGTTTTGAGGGCAGCAAGGAGCCCTTTTTATGCTTGCATTGAGGCCCCATAAGAAGCTTCTAGAGAGAGAAGCTTGGCGCTACATTTCGAAAATCCAAAAATTGAAAATTTTCGGCAAAAAAAAAGTTCTCTCCAAAAATTGCGTCCCAGTTCGGCGTCATAACAGCAAAATGACCCGGGACGGCATCCCGGGGGCGGATCCTTGTGATGACGGTTTTTTTGGGATGCCAACCGTCCCGGCTGAGCGTCCCTACATTTATGAAGGAGGGTATGGCATCCCGGCGTCCCGGCGTCCCGGCCCCGGGGACGCGTCCCCCTGTGACTATGTTTGGAATAGCGTGCTTCGAGTCGTGGTCCGCATAACGGACAAGCATGGTAACCCGAAATCGATAAACTCTGGCCACTTATTATCTATGTGCTTCCAAGCATTAGAGTCAGCAAGCGCTCGCATTACACCATCTGTAGACCTTCTCTTTGCATGCCATGACATTAACTCAACTATAGATTTGCATCTAAACATGTTCTTAATTCGTGGAATAATAGGAAAGTGACAAAGAACCTTTGCGGGGATTGCTTCGCCTACAAGGTCTTCTCTAAATCTATTTGCTCCACACTTTGGACATACGTGGAGATGCTCATACTCGTTCCGAAAGAGGATGCAATCATTCGAACAAGCATGAATCTTAGTGTAATCCATTCCAATGGACTGTAAATTTTTTTTTGCATCTCCACGTGTTGGAGGCATGTCATTGCCCTCTCGCAAAAATTGATCTTTAAGAAGCCTACAATAAGCAATTAGAACGATATTAGTAAGTAAAGTTATTTTGATACAACAATAAAAGTTTATTTCAAATCCACTTACCAGAACAATTCAGTGACACTACTATCTGACCATCCATAAATGGATTGCAGATTGAGCATCGCGAGTGACGCACGTAGTACAGATATCTTTGCTCCGTTGTAAAGTGATAAACGAGCTAGTCTTCGCATGTTTTCATATTCTTCATCGACTTCTGATCGTGGAAATTCTGTTGTGTCCATGAAATTATTGACATCTTCTCCATAATCATGATCTTTGTCCATCTCATAAAATGCTTCGAGCATTTCTTCCATATGCTCATTCCGTGTAATGCTATTAGTACTTGCTTGTACGTCTAACTCCTTTTTTGTTCTCTTTTGTCCACGAGAGGTTACCAGTGCAATGTCGTTTGGGTTCATCTGCTCACCTCGGGGACCATGCGAATGATAGCGTAGGTTTTTTAGTCGACTTTTATCAAAGGATCCATACTCTCTAACATGTGCAGTACAAATCCGTCCTTTCCGATAAATTTGATACTTGCACTGAGTGCAAGGACATGCCATTCTCTCCTCCGGATCCAAACTAGCCATCTGATACAATATGGACATTTTGGAACATTTGATTTTTTTATTAAACCTAAAAATCATACTCTTAAAGACTTAAACCTCAAATACTAAAGCCTAAATACTTAAACACCTAAAAAAACCTAAAACTCTAATCCTAAAATCCTAATACTGAAGACCTATATATGTGTATATGTGTTATATGTATTATATATATGTCTATTGCTTATATAATTAAAATCCTATTTTTATATATTTAATTATATATAATTAATTTATTTTTTTAAAGCACTACCTCTTTTCATATTTATTTATTTATATGATTATCCTATTTTATATATTTATTTATTTATATATTCAGATTTTTTTCTTAATTAATCCTATTTTTATATATTTAATTATATATATTTAGTTTACTTATTTAAAACACTAGTTCTTTTTATATTTATTTTTACTTATATAATTATCCTATTTTATATATATATATTTATTTATATATTCTTTTCTTAATTTTTTTAATATTTTCTCTTTATATAAATTTAATTGAATTATATGTATGCCTAAATCCTAAACCCCTAATCTTAAAGATCTTGACCTAAAATATGTATATTTCTGTATGCATGTGTATATACATGTATATATGTATTATATGTGTATGTGTATGTGTGTATATATGTTATGTAGGTGTTAAAACCCTAAAACCCTAATCAAAAAGACCTAGACCTAAAACATGTATATATATATATATATATATATATATATATATATATATATATATATATATATATATATATATATATATATATATATATATATATATATATATATATATATATGTATGTGTATATATATGTGTATATAGATATGTGTATAAGTATATGTGTGTATGTATATGTGTATATATATATTTACTCTGATTAAAATTCTTAAAATTAAACCTATTTTTATATATCTAATTATATATATTTAATTAATTTATTTAAAACACTAGTTCTTTGCTTATTTATCTATATAATTTCCTATTCTATATATATATTTATTTATATATTCAGATTTTTTTGCTTAATTTTTTTCTATATTTTCTCTTTATATAAATTTAATGGAATTATATGTATGCCTAAACCCTAAAACCCTAATCTTAAAGATCTAGACCTAAAATATGTATATTTCTGTATGCATGTGTATATACATGTATATATGTATTATATGTGTATGTGTATGTGTGTATATATGTTATGCAGGTGTTAAAATCCTAAAACCCTAATCAGAAAGACCTAAACCTAAAACATATATATATATATGTGTATGCATGTGTATATATATGTGTATGTGTATATATAGGTGTATATAGATATGTGTATAAGTATATGTGTGTATGTGTATGTGTATATATATTTACTCTCATTAAAATCCTTAAAATTAAACCTATTTTTATATATTTAATTATATATATTTAATTAATTTATTTAACACACTAGTTCTTTTCATATTTATTTATCTATATAATTATCCTATTTTATATATATATTTATTTATATATTCAGATTTTTTTCTATATTTTCTCTTTATATAAATTTAATTGAATTATATGTATGCCTAAACCCTAAAACCCTAATCTTAAAGATCTAGACCTAAAATATGTATATTTCTGTATGCATGTGTATATACATGTATATATGTATTATATGTGTATGTGTCCTTCCCCGTAAGTCCATTTTTTTCCTAAAAATGTTGTTGGAAAGTCCTAATGATTTAGAGAGAGAAGCATAGTAGAATAAATACTCGCACTAAAACCCATGTATCCAAAGTACATGGTCATATCTCCATGGTGTTTCCTAGTATCCTTCCCCTTAAGAAGGCAAAAAAAAAAAGTGGGAAACCATCTTGGAAGGGTGTTAATCCGCTCCCATGTAGCACTATCTTATGAAATATCTTTCCACTTTACTTGGCACTCCATATATAGGTGACTCCTCATCCATTTCTCTTAAGTGTGTAGTATCCCCTCAGGCTTATGTGGAATAGATTGAACGAAAATAGGATCTACTACCTCACTATCTAGAATGAGGTCGCCAGATTCATCAATTCTTCTTTTAAGCCAACTCAAATGAAACATTGTATAGATATGGCTACTCTCTAGAAGCTGGAGCTAGTAAGTCATATTTCATATTCTCCTTAGTATTGGGAATGGTCCATAATACCTAAAAGATAGTTTTGGACAAGGCCCATCTTCATGGTTTCAAACCTAGAGCGGGAAAACTAAAATAGACTTGCTCTCCCAAATCAAAGTTGATTTCTCTCCTTTGAGGGTTGGCATAGGCTTTATCCCTGTACTAAGCTCTCTCAATGTTGTCCTTAACAAGCCTAAGCATATCGTTTTTCTCTTTTAACAAGTCCTTTATAGCTTGGACTTTCCCATGTTGCAATCCTACAACATAAGAAACTCTTGGAAAAAAATCGTACATAAGCATAAATGGACTATGTCCAATGGAAGATTGCTTGACACTATTAACAAACTCTATTATAGGTAAGGGCTCTTCTCAATTAATTTGCCTTTCATTTAAAAAGCTTGTAGCACATCTTATAGGATTCAGTTAATATTCTGTGTTTGCCATATCCATCTGTAGATGCTCCACCATGTTCATGCTAAGTTTAGTGTCCAAACTTTTGAAGACCTCAAATTGGGATAGGAAGTTTACTAGCCACTTTTGAAGACTACTCTTCAAAAGTGGCTAGTAAAATTCCTATCCCAATTTGAATCAATATATAAAGAAAGACCATAAAATTGGTATATTTTCTCAAGAAATAACCTAGCCAATTAAGGTGTGTTCATTGTTCTATGTGTCAGAATAACCGAGCAATCTTGGTTAACCTATCCACAATTACCCAGGTTCAGTACTGCCCTCTTTGTGTCTAAGCAAATCCTACTATGAATTCCATGGAGATACTATCCTACATTCAATTGGGAATATTCAACGGGTGGAAAAGGCCTCCTATCCTCAATATCTTAGCTTTATTGACTTGGCATTGTGCACTTAAGTTCTTATGAAGTCCAAACCAATAAAACAACCTCTTAACAAGATCATAAATCTTGTTATCTCTTGGGCATCTAACACTAGGTGTGTCATGACACTCTTGCAATATATGATGTATCATCTTTAAATTTCTACGGACATACACCTCACCTTTATACAATAGATATCCATCATGGACACTATAGTTCTTCCACTTGAATCCTTTTTGAGTACCTATCAATACTCCATCCTTATAGACAAACCATGTATCATCATTCCCTTTCTCTATGGCTTCCCGAATCTCATAATATGAAGGATCAAGCCTACAGTTCCCTTTGATGGACTCAAGTAGCTCACTAGTGATCTGAGTAAAACTCATTCCAATGAGCATGGGCATGCGGCTAAGTGAATCAACAACCACATTAAACTTTGTCTTCCTATCCCTATGCTCATGGTCAAACTCTTGAAGGTTCTATGCCCATAGTGCCTTAACTTTTCTAAGGTGCTTTTACAAGAGATCCACTTAATGCTCTCTTGATGAAACACTATCATAACCTTGCCACCTTATGATTAATACACCACTTCTTCAAAGCATGGAAAATTGCATACAAATCTTTCTCATAGAGGGAGTAATTTTTTTAAGTTGCTTCTAGCTTTTTTCTCTCAAAACCCTCCAAAAATCCACTAATCAAGATCCTGAACTAGAACTACTTTTATAAAGATGATGAAGTTTTTTCCTCTCAACTTACTTGCTCAAGTTCACTTAAGAATTAAGCCTCTCTCTCACAAGCTCTGATATTAAATGAAAGATCCCAACTAGTTACCTACCACTCTCCTCCCAACCTTAAATAGACCTTGTCCTTATCCACATCTAGAGATTTCCTTAAGGTCTAAACACCCCTCATATGGCCACTTTGAGGAGGCTAGATAACCTCGAAGACTCGTGCTAGAGCCTTGGCTCCCCCAAGCTTTGCTCCTTGACTTGTCTAGGTCCTCAACTAATTTAGTAGACCACGGTGGTCTAAATAAATCTAACAAGTTGAATTGGTATGAGTGGGATAGGATCACGCAAAGAGGTACACCAATATCCATCTACATATCCTACTACAAAGAGATCATTCTAAAATTTAGAGGGCTTGATTATTTTCAAAAACCTAGGGGGTTTTTGAGAGGCTTAGACAAAGACATCAAGAGGGAATTAGTAGAAGAAACACACCTAAAACATTTGAGGAGGCTATTAAGTATGCACAAATATATGATGACCATAACCATCCTCAATAAGTCCTATGGAGATAGATCAACCCGTCAAACCTCTTAGCTCTACCAAGTTCAAGAAAAAGAAGGGCCTAAATTGCCCATTGAGCAATATGAAAAGGAAAAAAGGGAAAATAGATGATTTAGGTGCTTATCTCCTAATTATGCACAATGGAATTATCCCCTTCATAAGGAGGAAGAGAAGAAAGGACTAGAGATTAGTACGGCCCTTGACAAGGGCAAAAACTTTTGATACATGGCAGCTCTAGCTACAAGGAGGTGGAGGTGCTGCATGAAGATATAGGACACACCTGATGCTTGAACCAATCATTGTGATCACCAACTTTGGACCACATGATATTGCTCAACAACCCATTGCACATAACATGTTGTATCTATGATGTAGGATGAGTATAGAGGATATGGGACTATGGTGTCCAATTTGGAGGTCCATATACAAGGATGCATAGATCATTGGACTTTTGCATTATCAACATGGAGAGGACAAACCTTGTGTCAGGTATAGGGTGGCTTTGGGGATTGGGAGACATACTTAAATGTAGTTACCAAAATAACACTCTTGAGTTTATGAAGAATAAAAGTAGATTTTATATTTAGAGAGAGAAAGAGTTGTAGTTAGTGCACCTCTCATCTCATCTTTAGAGTTATATATTTTGGTTCAATTTTAGCATGTACAAAATATGTTTTTATTGTATAGTCATGATCTAGAGCATTGTATAGACATTTCATCGGATGTATATTTTTGTGATAATAATTTAAATAAAGACATGACTTTCCATTATTCGTTTTTGCAAGAGTATGTGCTTAAGTGTTTTAATGATTTAATGTTTTAATGTAAAGATTTTTATCCCACTTACCTTCCTAGAGGGCTACAACTAGAGAGAGAGAGGGGATATTGACCATGCCATAGATGTAGTTATTAACACTAATCCTATTTAAAACCCACCTTATTGTGAGGAGGTAATGGTGGATTGGAGAGATGAGAGAGTCTTTGCAAAAACCTACTCTAGACCAGCCTAAATATTGCATGAAAGTCTAATAGCTCTCTTTGCTATCAAATGATGCATAAATATGACCATACTACTTTGGAGCATTGATTGCAAAATTTTGAGGCAAGAAAAACTAATTTTAGATTTTGCTCTTGAGTAGGAAACCTCCTATTTATGGAAGAAGGCTCTCTGGAATCAATCCTCATAGCTTGCTATGAATTGAACAAAATCCTTTTGCTTAGCTTCAAATGGGAAGGTAAATGAGATAACACAAGTTATTCCACGAATTTAGAGTGACCATAGAGTGAGTATGATCCCAAATTTCCAGGAAGAAGACAATGCATGTACACAATCATAGAGCTAGATTCATATCTCTACACACAAACTCCAATGACTAGAATATTTCATAAAAATACTCACTAGGTGTTACCTTTTTTATCCAAGAATTAGATAAGTTAATGAGACCATATCTTCACTTCAATGACTCTGTGAAGTTAACACACTTGATCTACACACAACAACGATCAAAATAGTTGGAGATGATGATAAAAAATTCAAGTATAATACATGGAGGTGTTGGAGGACTCTAAGAAAAATGATGAGTACAATGATCACCCCAGATGTGAATGAAAACTAAAATACACGTTTTTCCTTGATTTGAGAAGATGATTGTTGATTGATTCCACCTAAAGAATCCTCTCACTTTTAGTTGTATATTTGAATCTGAATTCGAAAATGAGTCATGGATTTTGTCTCCCTTTACATATACTTTAACTCTTGAATGTTTATCTCAAGAGGACTTTTACAACAAATATAAATGTAGAAACCTTTATCCTTATGAATAAACTAAGAATATGTATATTCATACTCTTGACCATCATAGTCGAATGTAATCCTAAGTTATGGCACTTAGGCTTGCCATATGCACCAACACTTATATGCTTAGTGTCCACCAATGCTCCTCATTAAAAAGAAAGAAAACTCTATGAGGTTATGTATAATTTAAAAAGCACTAAACAATGTAATAGTTAAATATAGGTTTCCAATGTCTAGGTTGGAAGACCTATTTGACCAATTACATCAAGCTAGGTATTTTACCGAGCTTGACCTTAGGTCGCGATATCATCAAAGCAGGATTAGAATATAGGATATCCCTAAAATTGGCTTTTAAGATGATATGGCCATTATGAGTTTTTGGTGATCCCCTTTGGTCTTAGCAATGCTCTAGCCACTTTCAGGAAGCTCATGAATAGTGCTTTATAGCCATATCCAAGGCAATTTATCATAGAATTTGAATGATATTTTGATTTATAGTAGATTAGAAGAGGAACTTTTGGAACACTTGAGGAACATATTTTAGTATATGTGTGTATATATGTTATGCAGGTGTTAAAACCCTAAAACCCTAATCAGAAAGACCTAGACCTAAAACATGTATATATGTGTATGCATGTGTATATATATGTGTATGTGTATGTGTATATACATGTGTATATATATGTGTATATAGATATGTGTATAAGTATATGTGTGTATGTGTATGTGTATCTATATTTACTCTGATTAAAATCCTTAAAATTAAACCTATTTTTATATATTTAATTATATATATTTAATTTATTTATTTAAAACACTAGTTCTTTTCATATTTATTTTTATCTATATAATTATCCTATTTTATATATATATTTATTTATATATTCAGATTTTTTTCTTAATTTTTTTCTATATTTTCTCTTTATATAAATTTAATTGAATTATATGTATGCCTAAACCCTAAAACCCTAATCTTAAAGATCTAGACCTAAAATATGTATATTTTTGTATGCATGTGTATATACTTGTATATATGTATTATATGTGTATGTGTGTATATATGTTATGCAGGTGTTAAAACTCTAAAACCCTAATCAGAAAGACCTAGACCTAAAACATGTATATATGTGTATGCATGTGTATATATAATTATATATAGATATATGTATAAGTATATGTGTGTATGCGTATGTGTATATATATTTACTCTGATTAAAATCCTTAAAATTAAACCTATTTTTATATATTTAATTATGTATATTTAATTTATTTATTTAAAACACTATTTCTTTTCATATTTATTTATCTATATAATTATCCTATTTTATATATATATTTATTTATATGTTCAGATTTTTTTTTCTTTTTTTTATATTTTCTCTTAATATAAATGTAATTGAATTATATGTATGCTTAAACCCTAAAACCCCAATGTTAAAGATGTAGACCTAAAATATGTCTATTTCTGTATGCATGTGTATATACATGTATACATGTATTATATGTGTATGTGTATGTATGTGTTAGCTCAGAAAATGGTTGGTTTTAATGCACTAATGTGGTTCTATTTGGCAGGAAAATGCGTTTGATTTCAGGTACTTGAAGAGTGATTCGATGATTAATGGGAATTATTTGGGGACTTTCCAAAGAAAGCATGGACCAAAACATGGGTAGAACCGAAAGTACTATGGAACCCAAGTCTCGGGTTGAGAGAGAATGGCTTGCCATAAGTCTCGAAGGCACATGTTCAATTCCATTTTTTGTGCATACACGTGTGTGAGAGAGATAGTTTTATCTTATCTCTATCTCCACCTTGATGTGTGGACGGCGTTCGTTTTTGACGAGGGGAGTAGCACTTCTGCTGGGGGTTTTTTTTTTCGTTTTTTCTCTTTGTCCATCCGTGTGCAGGTGTGAAGGGGAGCGCCAATAAGAAGATAAGGGAGTCGACATACCAAGGGGGAGGGATTCTCTTGGAGGTCGCGATGGTGTAGGCTTTGTTCTAAAAGAGATAGAACTTCAGGCTGGGAGAAGAAGATAAAGCTTTTCCGTTCGACACCATGGAACTCCTCTGCCTGCAAGACGTAGAACTTAAGACGAGGAGAAGAAGTGGGAGGACGGAGCTCCAATAGGGAGAAAAGGAGGCCTGGTATCTTCGCGTGAGGAGGCAGATAGAACAACAGAGGAGAAGGAGGGAAAAAGACGAGGGAATTCAGAGTGATAAGGACAACGAGGCTGCGTCATCTTTATATTCTGAAGAACCTGAGTGCTAAGGAGGCAGATAGGGGAACATGAGGCAATTCTGAAGAATCGATTAATTCCAAAGTGAAGAAAGGGATGATATAGCGAAGGCCAATGGATGCGCATATACCTACTCTCAGAGAGAAAAGAGGAGCACCTACTGTAAGATTTGCTCTCATATGGATGAACTGTTTTAATGGCAGAAGTTTCGATGGAAAAGTTACACAAGATTAAGCTGGGAAGAGATCGTCTATCTTCGGGGGCTAATATTGTAACCCGGCAAGAAGAGACAGAGAAAGGACAAGGCGTAGAACAAATTGAGGAGAAGAAATTGTTTCTGAAAGGCATGCATGCTGAGTATACCAGGTGTGGAGGTCATATCAATACACGCATGCAGATGTTTTTATCCGATTAGGTGTTACTGAAGTGTTGTATGTTGTACCTCTGTAAGATTGCAATATGATATTATGCTAATCTGATATCATTTATGAACCTGGAGGGAAACTCAATGCTATGGTACCAAGCTGATGTCTATGCAGAGATGTCTATGCAGAGAAAGGAAGAAAATGTTGATTGCCTGCGTTGCTAACTGATGGAGAAAATACTTTTCCAAGTTCTCTTCGAATATGACTGCTTGTGATTCCGGTGAGTTTGTATAATGGTATTAGTTCTCTTTCTCTCCTTCCCCCCGTCCTCCTTTTTTTTTTTTTTTGCACCCCTTCTCTGGCTCCATGATGTTGATGCCATTCTCCAAGACGCTTTCCTTTCTACAGGCTTGCATATATGATAGATCTAGATTATGATTGAATTTCACCTCGTGTTTGAACATAAGATGGAGTTCTCTTTTGGGACTTTTGTTCTCTTAAGTTTTCCGAATCACGCGGAGGGTGGAGAATACCTGTATGCTGTATTTGCTCAATACTTTTTAATGTTTAAATGGATTTATTGACCGTGCTTTACGTAGCAGATAGCAAGAGACTGCCTTCAGTATACTTGCCATTTTCCATTTTGCTTGTTGATCTTTTACTTATCGTTTGGATTCTTGGCATGGGAAACTGTTGAATACAAGTTTAAGAGACTCCATCATCCTTCATTCTCCGATCCTCATTAATAAGTATAAAGATTCTGTTTGTTGCCATGTCTTCATGCCTTTCGTATGGCTCTTAGATTGGCGCTTGTGGCCTTTCTTATGGGTTACATTGTAAGATCCTTTTGTTTTAACATCTTACCCAATGTCACTACTTAATAGCTCTTTTCCTATTTTATTTCTAGTTACATTACTGCATCACGGATAAAGTCCCTACAGATGATATTTGGTCACTAAGCGAAGCTCCATGGGAGATACGCTTAGCTTTCAGGCTTCTTCAAGAAAGCATCAATTATGTATGAAAATGGATGCAGATCCAAATCTGATGGCTCGATGTGGTATCCCTACCTGAAACTTCTTTCATCCATCATGTTACCTCTGTTTTTCTCAGAATCTGTGAGTTGATGGCAACAAACCTTTAGTGGTTCTTTGTTGTGGCTTTCACTTCATCCTATCAATGACATCAAACGTAAAAAGGGAGGGTTAATTCTAACAACAAAATATCGTTGTTTCTGTTGCATTCAGGAGCTAATCATTTTGGTGCGTTTGCCGGGAATCATATGAACTAGTGCATAGCCATAAGAAGAATCCATTGCGAGATAATTGTGGGCTCTAGGTAATCCAAGTAGACCAATTCCGAGGGGTTTGAACAAAATAAGGTCTCGTGTAATCATCTTTTCTTGGGCATTAGAAGCTTACATTTTGGTGCGTTTGCCGGGAATTGGCTTAGCACATCTCATAGAGAGTGCTACGAGTTCGCTTGGTGCCCCAATCGTGTGGCACAGCCAAGTCGATCCCAAATCTGCTTTGATCTTCATTAGAGAAATGGCCCAACAAAGACAAGCCTCTAGTTTTGAGAAAGCGAACATGAGGCAACCGAATTTTGGACAAAATAGGAGATGGATAGATTCTCGTCCGACCATGAGACATCATGTGAACCGAGGGTGGCGATTTGGCCCGATATCAAATTATGTGAGATGCTGGTGTTGCGAGCAGATTGGGCATATAGCCAAATATTGCCCTCGTGTATGCTCCCCGTTGGATTTTGTTCCCACATGTGAGGACTGCGGGAAAAAGAGACTATGCGAGCACGTGTGTGGCTCAAAAGAGGTGATTGACCTAAAGGTCGCAACGAATGAACCAGATAGGTGCTTATCCTCCTTGTATGTGGAAGTTGACAAAGGTGGAGTCACTTCATCGACGGAAACTGCGAGAGCGAGTGGAAGCAAGGACACTCGATCTCATGATCGAGACTTGATAGAACTTGTGAAGAGCTTGGAATGTCAAGTCAATTGGTTGCATGTGGAGCGAGATAACGAGAGGATCAAAATAGCGAAATTAGAGGAAAATCAAGAGAAAATGGCCGAGGTCCTAGGAACTTGGGAAAAGCGAGTACGAATGTTGAAAAATGAAAACAAGGAGTGGAAAAGAGTAAACAAAAGCTGGAGGCAGAATCTTGTGAACCCCGAGAGTGAAAACGTGGTCTGGGACTTGAGATCCGGCTTGATGGTAGCCGACTGTTTTGGAGTTGCGATCGAAGAAAAGCTCTCAAGAGACGAGGATGACCTAATGAGGAGAGTCGAAGGAATGCAGCAGGAAATCGAGAAGGTACAAAGCATAATCTGTCGATACAGTGATCAAGCGGGTAAGGCATGTGACGAGTTCCACCTCGAGTTAGAAAGAATGAAAAGTGCCCAAGCGGAGAGTGATGAGAAAATGAGACGTGTAGAGAAAGAGAATGCAAGACTGAGTAGCAAGCTCGGTAGGTGGATGAATCAGAAAGACGATGAGACCCGAGAACGAGTAGAGAATCCGAAAGTAGGTAGAATAGAGGAAGAGCTAAAAGTGATGTTGGACAAGTTAGAGGCGATAGGAGTGGAGTTAGAAAAGGCGAAGGAGTTGTCGAAAAAAGTGGATGATCTGGAAGTAGAAAATATGAGTAGAATCTGGGAGGAGAGGTCGATTCGAGAAGAGGTTGAAAAGTTGTCTGGCCAAGTCGAGAGGAGCGAGGAAGTTCCTTTGGAAATAGAAAGAAAGATGAGCCATTTAGAAGAGGAGAAGAAGAAAATATGGGTTCGGTTCCATCAAGTGGATGATGAGATTTTTCGACTCCAAGGCAGTGATGAGCGAAAAGAAGAAGGGATAAGGGATTTAGCTTTGAAGCTCGAGGCATTAAGGGGTGTAGTAATGAATGGTGGCCTTCCAGACCGTATCGCCTGGCTAGAGGACAATATCAGCAAGCTGTCGAATCATGTAGAAGCTCTGCGAGGCAGAGGATGGAGATGAGAAAGAAAATAGATTAGGCGATGGATGTCGATAAGGATGGCTTGAGTCTGATTAGGGTTTGCTTTACAGATTGCGAGTCTGAGATGTGAGGACGGGTGGACCAAGTGTGTTGTACACTTAGGAACTAAAGTGACACTTTTTGAGGTTTCAGGTCAACAAGGTGATTAGTATGTGCGGGTTTTGCGAGGACGGGTTGACCATGGCATTAGTGGCTGGATTTTGGCTTGAGTGGCAGCAGAGAGGAGATATGTCTCATCGGGATGTCCACAGGGAATCTATATGTGTGTGTTGTGATCGGGATGGTTGGGAAAAAGTCCTTTCTTTTGTCTCCTAATTCTCGAGATGCGGGAATGAAAAAATATGAGAAAAAATATATGTTTGTGTATGTGTGAGTGTGGCTACGCGCCTATGTGGGCCGATAGGTGGGTGGACCCACTTTGACCGGGTGGTCAAGGCCACGAACCGACGTCGGTTTCGCATAGGGCTAGCTGTCTGTGTGTCGCGCGCTGCGTTGGGTTGGTAGATGGGTGGAACAAACTCGATCGGGTGGTCGAGTCCACGAGTCGCATCCAGCTTCGGCGTAGGCCGGCAAGTGTGAGTAAATATATGAAAAAAAAATGATGAAAAAAAGAGAAAAAATGTGGAAAAAATGAATGAGAAGAATTCCTCGCTCGAGGGGGGACATAAGAGAGGCGAGAGAGCATGATGCTCGGATGGGAATATATGTGTTTGTGTTGTGGGGATTTGGGTTATGTGTGGGCTCCCGATGAAACATGTCAAATTGAAGCTTAAGCTCGGCTAGGGTTTTGGTTGCGATGTGTCTATGAAAAGCTTGGACTTGAGGGATCCAATCGTGCTAGTTGCATTGTTTGTATGCAAACCTTCCGGAAGTGTTCAGTTTGGCTCTTAGGTGGTGCAATGACTTGTGAAGTTCGGAATCGCGTCGACGATGAGTGATCTTGTTAGAGTGAGCTCGTGTTAGGCTTGAGTGGTCTTTGTCGTGTGTCCATCAATTTAGGAGTGGTAATGGCGACCAAGCATAGGATCTGATTGATGAACAAAATAGCACAGAGTAGATGAAAAGGTAAGTGGGGATAGAAAAACCTAGGTGGGAAGGAAATGGGAAATTGGCAAAAGAACTCGGTTAGAAATGAGACAAAGGGATCAGCAAAACGATCGGGAAACCGGGAAAAGTATCGAAACGGAACTCGGAAATGGTTTTTGATGGTGTGTGTAAAAAGTGTGTTGAGCATGCATGTGGAATAAAGATGTGTGACGTGTTGAATGAGTAGTCGAGAAGAGTGACGAGAGCGAATGTGGACATGTCTTCTGCTTGTATGCATATGGGTTGTGACGAGCTTGCATGTATGACGACGATGTGTGATGTGATTTCCGATGTGTGTTTGCTCTTTCCATTTTGGTTGTAGATGTTATTGGGATTTGATGAAAAAAGATTCTAATGTTTGATGAAGTTTGTAGATAGGTGGACATGTCGGTGAAGATACATCAAGATGGACAAAGATGGTAAGTGGAATGATTGGATTTTGGTACTAACCGATGATTGTATGAGGGTGATCGCAGGTGCTATATTGGAAGAAGAGAATAGGCATACAAGGTAAAGATTTGTATTTGATTGAGTGATGATCACATGTTGGAACTGGAGTGCAGGTAGCATATCGCTCGTCGAGGACGACTTCGCAATTAAGAAGAGGGGAGTATGTTAGCTCAGAAAATGGTTGGTTTTAATGCACTAATGTGGTTCTATTTGGCAGGAAAATGCGTTTGATTTCAGGTACTTGAAGAGTGATTCGATGATTAATGGGAATTATTTGGGGACTTTCCAAAGAAAGCATGGACCAAAACATGGGTAGAACCGAAAGTACTATGGAACCCAAGTCTCGGGTTGAGAGAGAATGGCTTGCCATAAGTCTCGAAGGCACATGTTCAATTCCATTTTTTGTGCATACACGTGTGTGAGAGAGATAGTTTTATCTTATCTCTATCTCCACCTTGATGTGTGGACGGCGTTCGTTTTTGACGAGGGGAGTAGCACTTCTGCTGGTTTTTTTTTTTCTTTTTTTCTCTTTGTCCATCCGTGTGCAGGTGTGAAGGGGAGCGCCAATAAGAAGATAAGGGAGTCGACATACCAAGGGGGATGGATTCTCTTGGAGGTCGCGATGGTGTAGGCTTTGTTCTAAAAGAGATAGAACTTCAGGCTGGGAGAAGAAGATAAAGCTTTTCCGTTCGACACCAGGGAACTCCTCTGCCTGCAAGACGTAGAACTTAAGACGAGGAGAAGAAGTGGGAGGACGGAGCTCCAATAGGGAGAAAAGGAGGCCTGGTATCTTCGCGTGAGGAGGCAGATAGAACAACAGAGGAGAAGGAGGGAAAAAGACGAGGGAATTCAGAGTGATAAGGACAACGAGGCTGCGTCATCTTTATATTCTGAAGAACCTGAGAGCTAAGGAGGCAGATAGGGGAACGTGAGGCAATTCTGAAGAATCGATTAATTCCAAAGTGAAGAAAGGGATGATATAGCGAAGGCCAATGGATGCGCATATACCTACTCTCAGAGAGAAAAGAGGAGCACCTACTGTAAGATTTGCTCTCATATGGATGAACTGTTTTAATGGCAGAAGTTTCGATGGAAAAGTTACACAAGATTAAGCTGGGAAGAGATCGTCTATCTTCGGGGGCTAATATTGTAACCCGGCAAGAAGAGACAGAGAAAGGACAAGGCGTAGAACAAATTGAGGAGAAGAAATTGTTTCTGAAAGGCATGCATGCTGAGTATACCAGGTGTGGAGGTCATATCAATACACGCATGCAGATGTTTTTATCCGATTAGGTGTTACTGAAGTGTTGTATGTTGTACCTCTGTAAGATTGCAATATGATATTATGCTAATCTGATATCATTTATGAACCTGGAGGGAAACTCAATGCTGTGGTACCAAGCTGATGTCTATGCAGAGATGTCTATGCAGAGAAAGGAAGAAAATGTTGATTGCTTGCGTTGCTAACTGATGGAGAAAATACTTTTCCAAGTCCTCTTCGAATATGACTGCTTGTGATTCCGGTGAGTTTGTATAATGGTATTAGTTCTCTTTCTCTCCTTCCCCCCGTCCTCCTTTTTTTTTTTTTTTGCACCCCTTCTCTGGCTCCATGATGTTGATGCCATTCTCCAAGACCCTTTCCTTTCTACAGGCTTGCATATATGATAGATCTAGATTATGATTGAATTTCACCTCGTGTTTGAACATAAGATGGAGTTCTCTTTTGGGATTTTTGTTCTCTTAAGTTTTCCGAATCACGCGGAGGGTGGAGAATACCTGTATGCTGTATTTGCTCAATACTTTTTAATGTTTAAATGGATTTATTGACCGTGCTTTACGTAGCAGATAGCAAGAGACTGCCTTCAGTATACTTGCCATTTTCCATTTTGCTTGTTGATCTTTTACTTATCGTTTGGATTCTTGGCATGGGAAACTGTTGAATACAAGTTTAAGAGACTCCATCATCCTTCATTCTCCGATCCTCATTAATAAGTATAAAGATTCTGTTTGTTGCCATGTCTTCATGCCTTTCGTATGGCTCTTAGATTGGCGCTTGTGGCCTTTCTTATGGGTTACATTGTAAGATCCTTTTGTTTTAACATCTTACCCAATGTCACTACTTAATAGCTCTTTTCCTATTTTATTTCTAGCTACATTACTGCATCACGGATAAAGTCCCTACAGTTGATATTTGGTCACTAAGCGAAGCTCCATGGGAGATACGCTTAGCTTTGAGGCTTCTTCAAGAAAGCATCAATTATGTATGAAAATGGATGCAGATCCAAATCTGATGGCTCAATGTGGTATCCCTACCTGAAGCTTCTTTCATCCATCAGGTTACCTCTGTTTTTCTCAGAATCTGTGAGTTGATGGCAACAAACCTTTAGTGGTTCTTTGTTGTGGCTTTCACTTCATCCTATCAATGACATCAAACGTAAAAAGGGAGGGTTAATTCTAACAACAAAATATCGTTGTTTCTGTTGCATTCAGGAGCTAATCATTTTGGTGCGTTTGCCGGGAATCATATGAACTAGTGCATAGCCATAAGAAGAATCCATTGCGAGATAATTTTGGGCTCTAGGTAATCCAAGTAGACCAATTCCGAGGGGTTTGAACAAAATAAGGTCTCGTGTAATCATCTTTTCCTTGGGCATTAGAAGCTTACAGTATGCATATATGTTATGCATGGGTAAAAACTCTAAAACCCTAATCGGAAAGACCTACACCTAAAACATGTGTGTATGTGTATGCATGTGTATATATATGTGTATGTGTATATATATGTGTATATATATATATATGTGTATATATATATGTGTATAAGTATATGTGTATGTATGTGTAAATAGCCTAAAAACCCTAATCCTATTTTTATATATTTGATGTAAAAAAAAACTTTAAAATCGTAATTTTATATATTTAATTAAAACACTAGCTTATATGTGTGTATATGTGTGCATGTGTGTATGTATGTGTGTGTGTGAATGTATGCATGTGTGTATATGTGTATGTGTGTCTATGTATGCATGTGTGAATATAGGTGTATGTGTGTGTATGTATGCATGTGTGTGTATGCATTCATGTGTGTGTGTACATGCATGTGTGTATGTATGTGTGTGTGTGTGCGTCTGTGTGTATGCATGCATGTGTGTATATGTGTGTGTATGTATGCATGCATGTGTATATGTGTGTATGTATGCATGTGTGTACATATGTGTGTGTATGTTTGCATGTGTGTACATGTGTGTGTATATGTATGCATGTGTTATGTGTATGTGTATGTATGTATGCATGCATGTGTGTATATGTGTGTATGTATGTGTGTGTGTATGCATGCGTGTATATATGTGTGTATGTGTATGTGTGTGTATGCATGCATGTGTGTATATGTGTGTGTATGTATGCATGCATGTGTGTATATGTGTGTATGTATGCATGTGTGTACATGTATGTGTGTATGTATGCATGTGTGTATATGTGTGTGTATGTATGCATGCATGTGTGTATATGTGTGTATGTATGCAATCGTGTACATATGTGTGTGTATGTATGCATGTGTGTACATGTGTGTGTGTATGTATGCATGCATGTGTGTATGTATGTGTGTGTGCATGCATGTGTGTATATATGTGTGTATGTGTATGTGTGTGTATGCATGCATGTGTGTATATGTGTGTGTATGTATGCATGCATGTGTGTATATGTGTGTATGTATGCATGTGTGTACATGTATGTGTATGTATGCATGTGTAGATGTGTAGATGTGTGTGTATGTATGCTCTATCTTCCTCTCTTTCATCTCTCTTTATCTCTCACTCTCTCTCTCTCTCTTTATCTCTCTATCTCTCTTTCTCTCTCATCTCTCTCTCTCTCTCTCTCTTTCTCTCTCTCTCTCTCTCTCTCTCATCTCTCTCATCTCTCTCATCTCTCTCCTAGCTATATGGATACATACCTTTCCCATGCCTTGCGTTGTGCCATTGGCCAGTTGCGCACATCCTCACATCAGCTTGAGATTGAGACTCGTAGATTCAGAGGGGTACCAGCAGATAGCAGGATATGCCGTCTATGTCACCTAGAGCCAGAGACAGAGCTACATTACATATGTCATTGCACGGTATACTATGAGATAGGGGGCCGTTTTCATTGTCTATTCAGAGAGGGTTTTGGGCCTCTATCTAGAGTCATGAGTTTTGAGGATCAGAGATGTCTTGGACTATATCTACAAGGCATGGAGCATATGTGGAGGATCCTCAAGAAGGCTTCAAGAGGATTGAAGAAGGTGAGAAATCTGGTAGACTTTTTACCTTTGAAGTTGAAGATACAAGAAATATTGTGCTCTTCAATTATAAGGAGCAAACCCTATCTGAATTGGAGATATGGCATAAGGGACTAGGACATATAGGTGAAAGGACATTGAAGCAAATATGCAAGGATCAGAGTGTGCTTGGCATCCCAAATGTGTCCAAGAAACACATGATTTACAAATGTGGAGCGTGCCAATTTGGCAAGTCACATAGGCAACCATTCAACAAAAGAGGATACATGTATGAAGACTATTTGGAGCTTGTACACACAGATGCATGGGATTCTAGCAGAGAGCCATCAATTTCAGGGTCAAGGTAGTATGTTTCATTCATAGATGACTATAGTAGATGGACAATACTTTATTTTATGAAGCATAAAGATGAAGTCTTCACTTGTTTCAAGAAGTATTTGGTATTGGCTGAGAATCAAACAGGTAAAAGTATGAAGAGGCTCATATCTAATGGTGGTGGTGAGTATTTCTCACATGAGTTTGACTCCTTAGAGGACAGAAGCATAAAGAGAGAGATTACAACAAGGTACACTCGTGAACGGAATGGATTAGCAGAGAGAAGAAATAGATTAATAGTAGAGGATTAATAGTAGAGGCTGCAAGATCAATGTTGAATGAGAAAAAACTTCCTAATTATCTATGGGCAGAGGCTGTTTCCACATCCACCTACCTAATCAATAGGCTTCCATCCAAGTCTCTAGATGGGATGACACTTTATGAGGCATGGAATGGAAGGAGACCTTCTTTAGATCATTGTAAAATCTTTGGGTGCATTACTTATGCACACATACCCTTATAGATTAGAGGAAAGCTTGATCCAAAAGCGAAAAGATGCATATTCATTGGCTATGATCAAAATCAAAAAGGATATATGTTATATAATCCCACTAACAAAGGATTTACAAGTAGTAGGGATGTAGGATTTGATAAAAATAACTCCTATTTTGAGGATGATTGCAGGAAAATAAAGTTACCCTATGATTTGGAGAATGATTTTCCAAATCTGACTCGAGAAGAACCACATCCATCAGAGGATGTCAACTCAGAAGATGAAGAACAAATTGATTTCAAAGTTTGGAAGTCCAAGGGCAAAGCAAAGTTCAAAAAATTGGAAGACATTCCAGAGTCATCTAATCAAGCACTTAGAAGATCTCAAAGGGAAAGCAAGAAATCTATAAGGTATGTGTTGAAGCTCAAGGTCAAGGGCAAAGCATGGAAGCACATCAAAGAAGTGGACATAGAAGAAGAGAGAGCAAGTAGGGAGCTCCAAGAAGTGTATGTCAAATTTTCAGAAGAATCCCCTACAAAAATAGTGATTTTCATCACTAGAAACCATTGTAAATACCATTATCTATTTTTAGTAACTCCATTTTGTTCAAGCCGAGGAGTCCTCGAGCTTGAGGAGTATTAGAAGTACCATCGTACCAATTTTCATAATTTTTAGACTTCGTTTGAGCCCTCAAATAAGCCCTGGAACCTAATTTTTAACTAGGCCGGACACTAGGTCTGGACAGGGCCAAAACTAGTCAAAAAACTATAAAAAGAGCTAGAGAGCTCATTTTTGGGGTTAGCTTGTTAGAGAATAGAACTTTTGTAAGAGAACTCTTTTGCAATCTAAGCTTTCCATTGTTCCTCTCTTTGATCTTACTTTGTGCGCGTGTGTGTGTATGTGTGTGCATGTTTGTGTGCTTTCACTCACGCACTTGTGCCTTCACTTGCTCGTGGTCTTCATACCGGTCCTCACGTCTCCGCGGATTGACAAGTAAAGGAGGTGGTGCTTACGCTTGAGCTACACCAAATTTTGGCGCCGTTGCCGGGGAGAGAGCTTCGAGGACGAGCGTTGTGATGGTAAGATCGTAGATTTGCGACGTTGGAAGGTAAAAAAAACTGTCATTTCAGTTCATTTTCTGTTTTTTCCTCTTCATCTTCATCATCATCATCATCTCCACCTTCTTCCATCTTCTTCTTCATAGAAAATTCTTGTTTTTTAGTGCATTTTCACCATCTTCATACCATTTTTCATGCATTATTGTGTGGGAAGGAGTTAGGAGGTGCAAGGGAGAGAAAGCGCTGTATTTTTTTCATGATTTTCTGCTCATACGGAGCTCGCCATAGCCGGCGCTCAGAAATTTGAATTTCCCGCCAAAAAAACGCGATTCTGTGATGAAAATCGCGATTCTGTGAAAATTCAAAATTTTTTGAAAAATCACGATTTTCAGTTTTCCCGCCTAAAAGTTGGTTGAAAAAAATCGCGATTCTGTGTTTTTCTCAAAAAAACACGATTCTCTGCTCAAAATCGCGATTCTCTGAAAAACACGATTCTCTGCTCAAAATCGCGATTCTCACCAATCACGATTTTCAGCAAAAACACGATTTTGTGAAAAAGGCGATTCTGTGAAAACACGATTTTTTGCTCAAAATCGCGATTTTCAAAAACACGATTTTGTGCTCAACATCGCGATTTTCAGGTGAAAAATACGATTTTCAAAAAACACGATTCTCTGCTCAAAATCGCGATTCTCACCAATCACGATTTTCAGCAAAAAAAAAAAAACACGATTTTGAGAAAACACGAATTTTTGCTCAAAATCGCGATTTTCATGTCAAAAACACGATTCTGAGAAAACACGATTTTCAGTCAAAAACACGATTTTGTGAATCACGATTCTCTGAGTCAAAATCGCGATTCTCTGAAACACGATTTTGTGATCAACATCGCGATTTTCAGAAACACGATTTTGTGATCAACATCGCGATTTTCAGAAACACGATTTTGTGATCAACATCGCGATTCTCTGAAACACGATTTTGTGATCAACATCGCGATTCTCTGAAACACGATTTTGTGATCAAAATCGCGATTTTCAAATCACGATTTTCTGCTCAAAATCGCGATTTTCAAAAACACGATTTTGTGATCAACATCGCGATTCTCTGAAATACGATTTTGTGATCAACATCGCGATTTTCAAAAACACGATTTTGTGATCAACATCGCGATTCTCTGAAACACGATTTTGTGATCAAAATCGCGATTTTCAAATCACGATTTTCTGCTCAAAATCGCGATTTTCAAAAACACGATTTTGTGATCAACATCGCGATTCTCTGAAACACGATTTTGTGATCAACATCGCGATTTTCAAAAACACGATTTTGTGATCAACATCGCGATTCTCTGAAACACGATTTTGTGATCAACATCGCGATTTTCAAATCACGATTTTCTGCTCAAAATCGCGATTTTCAAATCACGATTTTCTGCTCAAAATCGCGATTTTCAAAAACACGATTTTGTGCTCAACATCGCGATTTTTTTGATTGCACAGCATCGCGATTTTCAGAAAGATCACAAAATCGCGATTTTCTCCAAAGGTCTTGTTTGCCTGTTTTGACCCCCAGGAGCCTGATTTGACATAACTTTCTCATCCAAAGTCCATTTTTTGAGCTCTTTAGCTTGTTGGAAAGCTCGTTTCAAATCCTACACGATCTCAACTGTTTTTTTCAAGAATAATGCGTTGATTTTGAGATAGGATAATTTGAAGTTGACCCTCAGGTGGGACCAGGGAACCAAGGGGGCTCAAAAGAATTGTGAACCATACCAAGGGGAAAATTTGGACTATTGACTAAAGCTTATGAACCTGAGATCTGGTAGACACTTAGGCAAGGATAAACAAAGCATTAGATCTTCTGAGGCTAGTGTCAACCATACATCCAAGTCTTGGGCACAACAACTAAGTGGTCATCTTTTACTCAGATCAGACACAAGTGATTCAGAAATGTCTTTTAGTATGGGAAAACCTGCAGGTGGCTCAGGGACTTCCCATCTACAAACACCGGAAGGTCCCTATAAGACACAGTTGGAATATATTCGGACCAACCAATTAGGTGCTCGCATCTATGAGGATGGTCTGAGGCGATCAGTGGTCCAACTCAAAAATCCAGATCAATCCCTTGGACTTGAACACCCGGTGGTCAAGTTCGAAGAGGGTTCATACATTGATAAGGAAGGAACCATGTATGTGGTTACCAACCAACCAGATAGGACCGATGAGTTTGGAAATATCATTCATGAGAATGAGATAGGAGACCTAGAACAAGGAAACGTAGGACAAGGACCCCAGACTCCTAGAGGTAAGTCAGTTTTGACCCGAGTGATCACTCCGGACTGGATCCCTCAAGACAACAAAAGCATAGAACTATTTTTGAATAGAGAAACAGAGGAAGCCTTTTGGAGGTTCAAGCCAGATCAACCTAGCCAATTGGGCATAGTGATCATCTATGAATTCAAAGATCCTGAGATACCAGGTAAAGTTGTCTACCTGGATAACACATCAGAGAAAATTTTCTTGGTAACAGAACATGATAGACGTGCATATACTTGGAAGAATGAAATGATTTTCCCCCCATCAAGATCCAATGTTTCCCATGGCCTCCAAGGGGTAGGATCATCCCAGGCTCATGAAGCCCAGAGAGAAAGAACTAGAGAGAGACCTGAGGTAAGTTTTGCACACACCGTGGGCAGGAATAGGTCAGGATTTGAAAATGAAAGACCTGAAAGAGAGAGACATCAAGCACATAGGCAACAAAGAGATGAACAGGATTTTCCATTGCCTAAACCCCGGGAGTACCCAAGAACCCTTAAACCCAGTCACGTGATCAAGGCAATGAAGAACTATTTCGATGGGACAGGGGATCCTTATGATCATGTGGCCGAGTACAAACAAGTGCTGAGAGCCGAACAAATTGAGGACTGGTTCACCCAGTACGAGGCATTTGGTTTGACCCTTAAAGGCACGGCCTTAGCTTGGTTTCAACCATTGAGTAGAAGCAGCTATCGCGATATAGGTCAACTGCTAGACGAATTCATTGTAGAATTTTCCAAGAGTGGTATCAGGCATAACACATCGTCCCTGATCCATAGTTTCAAGCAGACACCCCAAGAAACAGTGCGACTAGCAGGTAGAAGGTTCAGACAGTACCTAGAAAGATGCCCTGCTCCAGAGCTACCCACACCAGCCAAACAAGTGGCTTTGTTTTTAGATGGCTTATTGAGCACAAAGTTAAGATCCTATGTATACTTGAAAGATCCTAGATCCATTGAAGAGTGTGTGCGGACGTGCATAGACATAGAAGATAACTTGGGTGAGGAGTTAGGATTGTCCAAACTCTACAAAGATTCGGATAGTTCTACTAGTCATACTTCAAAGACCTCCACAGAAATAGAAGAGATAGCTGAGCAAGTTGCCAAGAAGCTGGGAGTCCAAAATAAACAAACACAGAGAGTCACTTCATTGAATCGGTGCTATACTTGCGGAGGTGACCACATGGCTAACGTATGCCCAATGCAAAACCAAAACATTAGAGAAAGGAATGCTCCATATTGCACTATTGAGAGAAAATACACAAACCACACGGCTCAAGATTGTCCCTACAATAGGCAGGCTGTTAGACAAAATTATCAGCAACCTTACCCACAAGGTAGGTATCAGAATCAATACCAACAGCCATATTACAGACCTCAACAGCAATATCAGGTACCATATAGGCCACAACCTGTCTTGGTAAACCAACCACCAGCTCCAGCCAACGTGATTCCAGTCAAGTATGCTGTGGGAGAGGAAAATCCAAATAGAGCTTTGGTGCCACTAACCCCATTGATACCAGATAATGACTCTCATGCTCATAGTTCAGACTACTCCCATGAAGGTAGTCCACATGCTTATTACACAGAGTCACCTGAACATAGTGAGATTTACTCGTATCAATATGAGGCACCGCCTATGGAGCAAAATTGGGAGCCAGAATACCCCAATGTCATGTACACAAATCCTAACCCTAGGCCCCAGTTGAGACAAATGAGACCACAAGCCCCTAGAGGATCTTGTTTCAGATGTCATGGTGACCATTTCATTCGTGACTGTCCCCACCCACCATCTCCGAGTCAAGGACAGGCTATCACAATACAGGCTTTTTGTCCTGATTGTGGCAAAGACCATCTCCCCAGAGATTGTCCAAGAAACCCCTCTAGTGCACCCAAGATTACACCCATTAATGTGGTAGGCTTAGTGGCAGATCCAAGTTCAAATAGTAGCAATGTGGCTCCTATACAAGCTGTCACTAGAGCACAAGCCTTAAAACAGGATAAACCAGTAGAACAATCAGAGTCGAGTGAATCGGGAGAGCCTAGTAAGAGGAAAACAAGAACATGGAAGGATACCAGAGAAAAGGCCAATCGCAAGTGGAATAAAAAGCTGTCGGAACTAGAAGAAAGCTTAAAAGAAGCGAAAACAAAAATAGAAGACATTGCATCTCAAAGCCCCTCGCATGCCGAAACTCCATCCACTCCACCTCATCCCACCCCACCACCCACTGTAAATAGACCGCAACCAGGGTCTGTTCTTGCAGATCCAACCCCAGAAGGCTTGGACATGATGTTCAAGGCCTACCAGGCTCGACTTCAAGAAGGGCCTACAGCGGCAAACCTAGACAAGAGTTACCCTAGAGCAGATTTAGAGATTGAACGGATGAAAATGTGCATGAAAATGGTAGAACAAGCTCAAGCCATACTTGAGACTAGTCAAAAGTTCAATCAGACAAACTCTATCAAATTGGATTTGCATTTCCAGGGCTTACTAGAACGATTAGAGCAGTTGGTAAACAAACCACAAGTTTCTCTACCTCCACAGGCTCAACCAGTTATTGAAAGAGGAAGCTCACCACCAAGGGGAGCTTATGTTCCTAATTCCACGGATGCTGGAATACCTCCTTCTATTCAACAGTACTCTCAAGAGTTCTTGCGGGAAATACAAGAAGAGAAATGGGCCAAGGAGAAGGGTAATTCCCCTCCTATTCCTGAGATTGATGATCTTCATGATCAATTTCCCCAAGACATCCCATCTATTTACGAAGATGAAGCAGAACAACAAGAGGACGAAAGGTTAGATTTTGAATCTAATACCTTAGAAGAACTGCCTCAATTTCCAGGCCCATGGGAATCTGAATCTCTCCAGATTAGAGCTCCCACAATACTGGTAAGAAATGAAGACTCAGTGGTTCCAAGGAACACTGATGTCGTGAAGAACACTAAGGTTCAGTGTCATCTCACTGTAGAAGAGCTGCTCAAAGCACAACCTGAACTCTGGAATCATGTGAAGGATCAGGTTCCAGAACTTGATTCCAACATGCCAAAAGCAGGCTCCAAGCAAAGGGTACCAGAGATACCTCTAGACAAAATAGGGGACATGTGTGAGGGTGAAGAAGGTAATACTTATCTTCCCATCACCTACCAAGGTTACACAACCAAAGCAATCATAGATTCAGGTGCTGGTGTTGCTATTGCGACCACCTCCTTGTGGAAGCAATGGGGCAAGCCCACATTAAGACCAACTAGAATGAAGCTTCAAATGGCTGATGGTCATTTTGAAAGACCTCTAGGATTGCTAGAAGGGATCACTCTAACCACTTGTGGTGTAGAATTTGAGCACACATTTGCTATATGTGACTTTGAGAAAAATAATGTCTTTGAGATGATCCTAGGAAGACCCTTCCTACGACAATTGCAAATAGTACAGGATTGGGGAACTAACTCCTTGTACTTACAGCACTTAGGGGTCACCACTAAGGTCAATTTGAAGGATTACACCTTCAGAGATGTACCACCCCTACAGTGGAATTCTATCCACAAAGCGAAAGAAGATTCCATCTCTGTGCATTCTGAAAGTTCACCTGATCCATCATGGCTGCATGAAGATACTCATTTGTGGATGTGCAAAGTCGCAAAGGAAGAGGAAAAACGTTTAAAGGCAAGGGAAGAAGGAACTTCACTAGGAGATAGACCAGTTAGAGACCCAGCCTACACACCGATGATCTTTCCAGATGAGGAGTTTGAGCCTCATGGCTGGCCAGAAATCTTAGCCACCATGGACATTGCTGTCAATGAGGAACAATGGACACCTCATTGTGATGAGGAGGGTTATGATATCTCAGTGTTCATGTGTCAACCCCTGCTAGAAGAATGTGATCCTAGTGATGTCACAGAAGAAGAAGAGAATGACGATGATTTGGAGTCTATTGTGATGGATAGTTGCTTTAACTCAGAGCAGCACTATCTAGAAGATATAGGAGTGTTCACCCAGAAAGAAGAAGAACCTCTCACAAGTATTAAAACAGTAAACTCAAAGGATGGAAGTGAGAGTAGTCAAAAGAAAAAGAAAAGAAAAGCAGTGAAACAAGAAAAGGAGGAATCATTGTTTGAAGTACCAGAAAACTTCAAGAAATATGAAGTTGACGACCGCAAAATTTTGGTACGAATGCCTAAGAGAGAGGCCATCATAGGAGAATCATATGATAATAAAGAAAAGACCAAGAAGATTGTAGTGACCATTGAAGAGAACGAAGAGAGATGCACATATATAGGAGATGACCTAAGTGCAAGAGAAGAAATGGAGCTCATAGCTCTATTAAGGGAATATAGGGATGTGTTTGCATGGCACTATAGAGACTTGAAAGGGGTAGATCCAAGAATTTGCTCTCATACTATCCCCATGACTGCTGATGCTAAGCCCACCAAACAGAAGCCCTACACATATAATGATACCTATGCAGCCAAAATCAAAGAAGAAATTGATAGGTTGATTGAGGCTGGATTCATCTATGAGATTGAGCATACCGAATGGGTGTCCCCCATTGTTGTGGTACCCAAGAAGAACGGGAAGTTGCGAGTGTGTATTAACCTTAAAAAAGTTAATGCCGCTACGATTAGAGATAGTTATCCACTTCCAATCACAGAACACCTATTGGAGCGTGTTGCAGGCAAGGAAGTTTATAGCTTCCTTGATGGATTTTCGGGTTACAATCAAGTAGCCATTGCCCCAGAAGATCAACACAAAACAGCTTTTGCTACAGAGTGGGGAATCTTTGCATTTCGGGTGATGCCATTTGGGCTCACCAATGCACCTGCAACATTCCAAAGGCTCATGTGTCATGTCTTCAAAGAGTTCTTGCGAAAGAGCTTAGAAGTGTATGTGGATGATTTATGTGCTCATTCTCAAGAAAGAAGGGTTCACATCCCTGAACTCAGACAAATCTTCAACAAGTGTAGAGAATATCGAGTGTGTCTGAACCCAGAAAAGTGTGTGTTCATGGTGCGTCAAGGTAAAATCCTCGGTCATATTGTTTCTAAGAATGGAATCTCAACGGATGAAGATAAGGTACGAGCCATAGCGGAGCTGCCAAGGCCAAGGAATGTTAAAGAGGTACAAGCCTTTATGGGCCATTGTGGATATTACCGTAGGTTTATCCACATGTACGCGATCATAGCTAGACCCCTTTATGCCTTGTTGTCTAATTTTGAGTGGAACGACGAATGCGGGAATTCGTTCAATGAACTGAAGAAACGTTTGTGCACAGCACCAATATTGACCACTCCTGATTGGAATAAGCCATTCCATGTCCATGTGGATGCATCCAATCATGCCATAGGATGTGTGCTAGCACAACCCACAAGTGAAGGGAATTTAGATTTGCCCATAGCATATGCTAGTAGACAACTAAACCCAGCCGAAAGAAATTATACCACAACCGAGCGAGAAGGGTTAGGCATGGTATATGCTGTAAAGAAGTTTAGACACTATTTATTGGCCAACAAGTTCAAGTTTTTCACTGATCATCAAGCTTTGTTATATTTGGTCAATAAACCTTGCAATACTGGACGCTTAGTAAGATGGTTCCTCTTACTAATGGAGTATGACTTTGAAGTTGTTGTCAGGAAAGGTAGAACCCACCTTCGGGCAGATCACCTTTCTCGCATTACTTCAGGAGAGTCACCACAAGGAGTGTCTGATGAACTACCTGATGCTTATCTGTTCAATTTGGAAGTTGTTCCTAAATGGGCAAATAAGTTGGTACCAGTCCTAACCTTCGGCCCCGCAAATAAGAATGTGAAAACATCACACGAAGAAATTGTAAAATCACAAAAATATCACATATTGGCAGGAAGCATGTACAAACAAGATACTGAGGGTGTATTAGCTTGTTGTGTCGAGGATGATGAACATAGTAGTTGGTTGCAGCAAGCTCATGAGGGATTGCTAGGAAATCACTATTCTAAACAACGAACATTGCAGAATTTGAAACGTTTAGGAGTATATTGGCCTAGCATGGACAAAGAAATACATGAGTGGATCAAGAATTGTCCAATGTGCAGAGAGAGACCACCAGTGGAGCATGCGACCCTTTATCAAGTATCATTAATTCCAGATTGGAGTGCTCCATTGGTAGAGTTTATGAGATCGGGAAGATTACCCAAAGAGGCCAGTCTAGCAAGAAGACGAAATATGGAGCAAGAGGCTCAAGGCTATGCCTTAGTAGGAGAGAACCTATACCGAAGAGGTAAAGATGGTTACTTAAGACTGTGCGTTCATGAATCAGACTATTTAAGGGTCTTAGAGACTGCACACAGTGGTGTTGCAGGTGGACATTTTGGTCCTGACCGAGTGATTAAGACCATTCTGTTCTCAGGATTTTGGTGGCCCACTCTTCATATGGATGCACATACCTATGTGAAGAAATGTGACACATGCCAACGTGCACAATATCCAGTGAGAAAAGACGAGATGCCCTTGAGGCCAATGATGGGAGGACGTGCATTTTCGAAGTGGGGCATAGACTTCATAGGTCCTATTAACCCCCCAGCTAGAAACTCCCATGCAGAATACATCATTGTAGCCACAGATTACCTTACAAAGTGGGTAGAAGTCAAAGCCACAACAAAGAATGATGCTCAGACTACGGCTAAGTTCTTATTCGAGAATGTGTTCACGAGATATGGACTACCAATAGAGTTGGTGAGCGATAGAGGCACACACTTCTTGAATGAAGTCATTGAAAATCTTCTCCAAGAATTCTTGGTGATACATAAGAAATCCGCCCCCTATCATCCACAAGCCAACGGACAAGCCGAGAGTACCAATAAGATCCTCTGTAACGTATTGACAAAATTGGTAAATAATAAACGCTCTGATTGGGACAAACAACTTCATCATGCTGTTTGGGCTTATCGAGTTGCCTACAAAACGGTACTCAACGCCACCCCATTTCAGATGGTCTTCGGACAGAACGCTGTGCTACCATTAGATTTCTTAATCCCTGCCTTAAAAGTAGCACAAGAGTATGAGTGGAATGGGCATGAATTGTCCTCTAGGATCTTTGATCTCGAACGCTTGGGTGAAACGAGGCTACGAGCGGCAGCAGGCATCTACGCTGCAAAGAAGAGGCAAAAGGCATACTTTGATGCACACATCAAGGATAAGGGATTGAAAGAGGGAGATCTAGTGTTGGTATACACACTAAAACAACATGCCCGTAAGTTGGAAAAAAGAGGTTATGGACCCATGATCATTAATAGAATTTCCACTAGTGGTGCAGTTCAGTTGGCCACTCTAGAAGGAGATATCTTGCCAAACTATATTAGTGGCTGTAGAGTCAAGCTATATCAAGAACCTCTTACTGAGGATATGCTAATGAGACTCAACACTGCGAAGAAGCGAAAAGAAGAAGAGTTAAGAGTGAGAGAAGAAGCACAGGAAGAGGCCAGAGAGCGTATTAGGCAAAATAAATTAAGGCGATTAGGCCTAGATGTCAACTCAAAAGCCCCAAAATATCACATGGATATGTGTCAAAAGTCAGGCATTGCGACTTCTCAGGTCATTGACCGAAGACCCTTTGTGACCATAGAGATAGGACAAGGGAAGGGTGCAAGGACGGTGAAAGCATTGATTGACTCAGGTGCAGCAAGTAGTGCAGTTAAACTTTCCTACTGCCAAGACTTGGGGTTGAACATCAATCCCATAGAAGCTTATCTCATAGGATTGGGAGGTGTGGAAACCCCTTGTTTGGGCGAGGTGGAACTTCCCATCTACCTTCAAGATGTTCCAATGAAAGTCAAAGCGCTAGTATGTCAAGATGAGAACCTTACAGAACCACTTGTCTTGGGTCAAGATTGGATCTATGACCATGCAGTTAACTTAAACCTAAGAAGTCAAATTCTTCAAGTTTGGGTACATGAACAATGCATTACATTAGAATTAGAGCACTGCATGCTCCTAGATCATGGCACCACACACTCTCTTAGTTCTTCCAAGACTAATCATATGAAAGAAGATGTTGTATGTGTCAAAAGCTCTATGATGCAGAAGGAGTCAGTCGTGGAAGACCAGGTTCGAAGGCGGGTGGATCTTTCTTCTTCTCCAAAGACTCAAGTAGCCACAGTAGGGAGCCCACCACACAAGCAAACACCACCGTTCACGACAACTGCTACATCAAATAGAAAGACACCATTCGGTAAAAAAGCGGTTCCGGGCATGAAGCAGATCTGGGTACGCAAAGGAGAGCAACCACCAGCCTTACCCCCACAAATCCCATCCATGCACACTAACCAAGCCAGAAGACGAAGGAAGCAGCTCAGACAAGCTCCGTCACGAGATATCCAACAAGTTTGGGTGCCTAAGAAGTTAGCTGCAGCTCAACAAGGGCAATTACAGATGTGGGTACCTAAGAAGATCCTACACCCACAACAACCTTTGTTCTCCCACATGCAAAAGGTTTCAACGAAGAGGCCAAAAAGAGAAAAGGGTAAGAACCACGTACAGAGACCAAAGGAAGATCAAATCAGCTCTTCAACATTAGTAGGAAGACATGCAAAAAGGATATGGGTTTGGAAGCCAAAAGTGCAAGTAGCCTCCACCGAACCAAAGCATCAACCACACTGGATACCACAGTTCAGAAAGCATCCAAAGAGAAAGACGCCTGAAGTGACCTCTACAGTGCCAAATGATGTTCTAAAATGGACTCCAATAAGGAGGATTACATCAGTTCGAGACTCAATGGATACCTCCACTAAGGCCGGCATCAACCTCCACAAATAACATCGAAAGCCTCGAACGAGCAACAACCATGTGCTCCTTGCACAACCCTGTCTTTTGCACCATTTAGGTCATGCATTTCCAAAGTATGCATTAATATAGGGCCACATTACACGGCCGTGCATAGACACACTTGAGAATCCCATGCACAAGAGCACAGTGACATATGTCGAACATTTCTATTGATACTAACTTTTGTGTTCTTGTTTTGTGATATCCTGTTCCAAAAAAAAAAAAAAAAAAAAAAAAAAAAAAAAAAAAAGAGAGAGAAGTGGGAGAGAGCTTGTTCCCAGTGTGTCTCGGCCAGCAGTGAGATTATTGCTGCCTTATCTGGTAGAGGACAAGCATTTGGCATGAACATGGCATCTACAGCTATGATTTTCTCTTACCATGGTAGGAATGAAGAGCTTGAAGGTCCGCAACTTGCGTGATGCTTAACTACTTCATGTACCAGAGCATCCAAGGAGATATCTGCAAAAGGTAGTTCTAGAGGAGAAGACTCCTGCATATGGTGAGCTAAAGAGTATATGTGAAACACAGCTTGGTGTAGTTATCCGATGTTGCTTGCCAAGGAATATAAAGCAATTCAATTCTCAGTATTTCCTGAACCAGTATGGAACAGTAGCACTCGTGAATGGTCTATGTCAATCAGCATGGTAATCTCTTAGAAACCGGCACGTGTCCAATATTCCTCTGAGTGTCAATATAGGGAAGTGAACGTGCATGAGCCCAAGCTCAGAAATGCACATTGTTAGTGACAAATGTTGCGTTGAAAAGAGGAGAGGGGATCCACCACTCAAAAGATCTCATCAGTGGACAATCAACATGGACATTCGTCAACAAGGTTCCAACCCAAAGGCCGAGTGTACCACACGAAGAGGCAAACATCCATCAACCTTCGCCATGGTAAGTATCTTTACTCTGGAAACACCACAACCATGATAGTTTAGGAAACCTCTTCGTCAGCATACCTTTGAGCACTTAGCTCAAGACCCGCAATTTTTGCACCATACTCCTTCCAATGCATTTTCCAAGTAAGCATGTGTAGGGCTACATTACAAGGCCGTGCACAAGGCACATACTTTTTTCAACCCATGCACGAACACACTTACCCATCACTCAATATGGGTTATGAGTACTTGGCTTGACTACTATGAAGATCAACTTTGGAAGATCTAGAAAACATCAACGGAGACTCACAACGACACAGTCATGCTGGAATACAAGGCAGAAGCACATCCACCAAGAGACTACAACCTGCAAAGACTCACAGTGATAGATGAAGAACGTCGGACGACTTGTGTTCATACAGAAGGGACACTCCCTCTCAAGGCACTACTTGGAACAATCACTACAACAAGGGTCTGTCAGGGACGCCCTGACAACAGACTCGAGAGGGGGGGGAGTGTTGAAGCTCAAGGTCAAGGGCAAAGCATGGAAGCACATCAAAGAAGTGGACATAGAAGAAGAGAGAGCAAGTAGGGAGCTCCAAGAAGTGTATGTCAAATTTTCAGAAGAATCCCCTACAAAAATAGTGATTTTCATCACTAGAAACCATTGTAAATACCATTATCTATTTTTAGTAACTCCATTTTGTTCAAGCCGAGGAGTCCTCGAGCTTGAGGAGTATTAGAAGTACCATCGTACCAATTTTCATAATTTTTAGACTTCGTTTGAGCCCTCAAATAAGCCCTGGAACCTAATTTTTAACTAGGCCGGACACTAGGTCTGGACAGGGCCAAAACTAGTCAAAAAACTATAAAAAGAGCTAGAGAGCTCATTTTTGGGGTTAGCTTGTTAGAGAATAGAACTTTTGTAAGAGAACTCTTTTGCAATCTAAGCTTTCCATTGTTCCTCTCTTTGATCTTACTTTGTGCGCGTGTGTGTGTATGTGTGTGCATGTTTGTGTGCTTTCACTCACGCACTTGTGCCTTCACTTGCTCGTGGTCTTCATACCGGTCCTCACGTCTCCGCGGATTGACAAGTAAAGGAGGTGGTGCTTACGCTTGAGCTACAGTATGGCTATGACACATCACTAGTCACCAAGGATTCTATATACATGGCTAAAGATTCTATGCCAGAGGAACCT
The DNA here is from genome assembly GCA_020310875.1 of Ceratopteris richardii. Taxonomy (NCBI): domain Eukaryota; kingdom Viridiplantae; phylum Streptophyta; class Polypodiopsida; order Polypodiales; family Pteridaceae; genus Ceratopteris; species Ceratopteris richardii. Next base: position 36,042,519 of record CM035416.1, read on the forward strand.
TCTTCATTTGACGAAGCCAACAAGAAAGAAGAATGTGGAGAAGTTATGCAAGAGGAAATTGAAGCACTTCAAGAGAATAGCACTTGGGATTTGGTTCCCAAAAAACCATTCATGAAGGTAATAAGATCCAAGTGGATTTATAAAGTGAAAAAGAATTCAGATGGCACAATAAGCAGGTATAAAGCAAAGGTAGTAGCAAAGGGGTTTGCTCAAACCCATGGAGTGGATTATAAGAAGACCTTCTTGTTGGGAGAGATGGTTGGATGCACTCAGAAAATTGAGTTGGTACTGCTAATCCTGCTTTGCACCATCCCTCTTTGATCCTTTTCTCCGATTCTACTCCTTGATGACGCGACGAAGACTACTCCTTGATGACGCGACGAAGACTGAGCCTTGCGGAAACCGCCACGCCAAGAAGAACTAAGTTAGAGTGATTCAGAAATTCTCTGTAATCAATCAATAGCTTAGCAAAGTTTAGCGCTCAACATATAAGACTGTGCTCTAACTTTACTGGAAAAAATTCACCGAAATTTCACCGGACCGCCACTGGACTGACACCGTAATTGTACCGGAATGAACTTCAATTCTGTTTATAATTACTTCAAGTGAACATACATGAAGTAAGGAAGTGACGCGTGAACTTTCTTAACTTACTGAACTCTTTCTGAAGTTTAAGGAAAAACTCCTCTACTTCATACAGCCTCTTTCCGGTCAGACTTTGTACTGTGTGTAGATATCTTTTTCACCGGAAAGATTGATCAACTAAAAGTAGAGATGTCTAGCTATAGAGTGAGCTATCTCTCATACAAAGCTTCGCATTACTATGCGAGATCTACTTCGTTCTTCTACCGGAAATTACTCGTTTACTCTAAGAACTGTAACAGTGAGCACTTCGACCACAATTTCTTCAAATTGGCTGAACCAAGTTGCTTCAAACTTTGTATGCTTGTGGTATGCTTTGAGCTGAATCTATCAAGCTTTGAATCACTTGATTTGGTTCAGTAGGCACTGAGATATGTCTCTTTGAAGTTGACAGTAGGTGAAGTGGTACACTCAGAGAATAACAGAGATGATGAATGTAAATATTTGTATTAGATCATGTAAATGTACATTCCCATTGGCATGATAAACATAGCTCAATGGTACTCAGAGGTGTAGGCTATAGAGTAGACCTCACATACTCAATGATTGATACAGTAACGCCTCGGGATGAGTGAAGAACAACTGCAACTTTTGATTTGTAGTTTTTATAGGAGTTGAGTGAGAGCTTGAATTAGAATTCAAATCAATCTCCTAAAATTTTTCACCTAAAAAAGTTGATTGAGATATTCTCTCAATCAATCAACAACCTTTTCCGCGACTTTCAATCAATTAGGCGTGATTGCATAATGCGCCAAGTCATATAGACTTTTACAATGAGTAAAAAGGTAATAACTCATAAGCTAGTGTTCCTATGCTCCTTGCTTCATGTAGAGTCTTCAAAGTAGATGTCCAAGCCAAATGTGAAGGCTTGACTTGTACCAACACTTCTCACCTTTAGCCAAGATGCCAATTATCAGAGTTTTAGTAAGTATTGTTGCTTCAAAGAATCGGAACTTGTACCAATTAGATGTTAAAAATGCATTCCTCAATGGATGGATCTCTGAAGATGTCTATATGGCTAAACCACCAAGATATGAAGACAAAGACAAACCAGATTATGTATGTAAACTAAGAATCAGATTATGGTTTAAAGCAAGCTCTAGAGCTTGGAACCATAGGCTGATCACATACTTGCAAGACTAAAGTTTTATTGTAAGCAAGGAAGATTCTTCATTGTTCATTAAGAAGAATAATTCAAAGGTTATTTATCTATGTGTTTACGTGGATGACATTATCATTACAGGAAATGATGCCAATGTCATCAAGAAGATCAAAGCCCATATCAAGGAGGAGTTCAAGATCAATTATCTTGGACTACTTACATATTTTCTTGGCTTCGAGATTGCCTACTCAAATTCTGGTATTTTCATTACTCAGGGAAAATATGTCCATGATATACTAGTTAAGTTCAAAATGGAGAATGCAAGAATTGAACCGCAAACTTAGTACTCATGAAGGAGAGATGCTTGAAGACATTACAGGTTACCAAAGTCTTGTTAAGAATCTCAATTATGCAACCCTAACAAGAGTGGATATATGCTATGGGGTGAGTACATTGAGTTAATTCATACATACACCAAGAAAACCTCACATGGAAGCCGCCAAAAGGACCTTGAAGTACTTGAAGGGTACTATAAATGAAGGACTATTTTATCCATTTACATCTGTGACTTCGATATCAAGGTATACTCTGCAGATTGGGCTGGCTCAAAAGATGATACGAGGAGCACCTCTGGCTACTTATCCTTTGCAGGATCTAAGTTGATTTCATGGTCATCAAAGAAACAACCAATTGTGGCATTGTCATCAACTCAAGCTCAATATAGAGGGCTTGCAAATGCAACACAAGAGGCAATGTGCTCTACTCAGACTTGGGGCTACATACATACACTCCAATGATCCTTGGAGATAATACTAGCTCACTACATTTGGCTTCTAATCTTGTATATCATGCAAGGACTACGCACATTGAAGTGAATTATCATTATGTGAGAGAGAAGCCACTTACCAAGGACATACAATTGTTCTATGTATCAACAAACTTGCAAGGTGCAGATATGCTACACCAAATCTTTGGATGGAACTAAATTGAATAGGTTCAAGATGATGATTGGATTGCAGAACATTAAAGAGAATTGAAGCCAAGCATATTAGGCTTGAGAGGGAGCTGTTGGTGCAATTAATCCAAGCCTAAATGCTTGATCACTTATCCTAAAGTTCATATATTCATTCATGTACTAGCACGTGAATTACCTCTTGTAAAAGATTGATTTTTACTCCTTGTAAAAGTGCATAAGTGGAATCACTCAATCACGAGTTCTTAGGAGAATCTCTCCACGAATTATTTGGTGAGGACTTTTGGAAAATAAAGCCCTAAAACCTTGGAACACTTTTTAGGTAAAGATTTGAATTCAAATTTGAATCTTGGCTCCAACAAACGGCTATAAAAGAGGACTACCTAGTCGCGTGGAATGCAGTTAGGAATAGCAGAGACTTCAGAGGAATTTGTGTGGCATATTGAGCTCACATTATAGCTCTACTATTGCCCTCAGATTGTGCAATCATTCATTGCCAATGTCAATGTACTTTATGTGCATTACTACATATAGTTTTCTCATATCTCATATCTTCTACTCTGTCATGTATCACTTAGAACACTGAACTTCACTGATCCATTTCTACAAAGTTTCATTTCAATTGATTCAGCAATTCTCGAGTCATGTGCAAAACATTGCCCTCTGGTCTGCAAACTGTCATCTCCCGAAAATGTCGTGATGCATCTCTGATTTGCTAAGCATTATTCTCTGAGCATAGTTAATCATTTCAAGTGAAATAACTTGCAAACGTTAGCTACCCAAGTTAATTAGATATGCCCAAAAGGATTTTGTTCAATTGTTAGTAGAGAAAGAGAATTGTTCATTTCTCTAACCAGGTGTAGTGACCAAAATGGGAACTTTTTGGTTCATAGTGAAACCTCAACTTATCTATTTTGATCCAATGATTTGAGGATCATCTTTTAAAGTACTTGGGTGATTATTTGTGCTTCTTGGAAAGCTCAAGAGGTCTACTTTGCACTCTTCAACTCAGTTTTGGCTAGTGTGAAGAAGGAATTTGCATCACCATCTCATCTCTGGAAGGTGTCCACCATCTCCTCCAACAGTAGTTGGTGTTAGCAAAGAGGTTTGTATACATTTATTTGGCTAAGGAATATATGTGCTTCCTTGATCTTAGTGGCTATTGTGTGTTCCTTCCAAGTGTCTCTTTTATTTATGCTCTTTCCACTCTTGATTGTGCATCCTTCTTGAGGTCTACTTGTGGTGACCTATTCTACTTTAAGTGAAGTAATGAGACCATATTGTGAGCTTTCGTGAGTGATTCTTTTCAAGAGTCAAGGCATGCTCCAAGAAGTGCAAAGGGCACTCCCTCCAATCCGCAGACTAATCCACTACCTACACAGAGAGAGACTTGGTCTATTAGATTTCATTATTCATATGCATGCTAGTTGGTACTCATGGATAGAAATCATGACTAGTGCAAGATCTTCCAATTTATCATTGATCAAGGAACAATTCAATTCAACAAAGAGAGACTTGGTCTATTAGATTTCATTATTCATATGCATGCTAGTTGGTACTCATGGATAGAAATCATGACTAGTGCAAGATCTTCCAATTTATCATTGATCAAGGAACAAAGATGTAAGAGCAGCATGCTAGTTGGTACTCATGGATAGAAATCATGACTAGTGCAAGATCTTCCAATTTATCATTGATTCTCGAACAAAGATGTAAGAGCAGCAAAAAAAGGCATAATGATTGGAGAAAAGCAGGATGTAGGAAAGGGTCAATTTTTGATACTCATCAATTTTATAATCCCCTGCATCCTGATATGAATTTCAGTACATTTTGAGATAACAGGGGGGTGAATAAAACAAGGAGTTGGTAGGCTGAACAACAGGATATGTCTGAAAGTTATGATCTTCAAATACGATCTTCTTATCAACAACAATTTTGGGCTTTCAGTGTAATGTGGAGGAATGATTGTCTTTTGGGATGGCAGGTATATTAAAGGTTAGTGGGAGGAACAGTTTCTGCTTCTTGTAAAATGACTGCGGAAAGTGAATGAATGCCTGATTAGTTTTCATATTTGTAATCATCATAACATGAGGCAGTTCTGGTTATAGGCCAACTCACATTTGGTACAGGATTGCATTGTTCATTGAAAAGAACAAGATGTTTTCACAAGCTCCAACAATGAAGTATTATTCACCTTGCTTCTGCTGAATGAAGTAACATCAACAGTCAAATTCTTCAATCTATTTAATTGCTTTTTTAGATGCTATAATAAAGCCTCTTAATCCATCCATTGGAATGATATACTCATGCACATACTAGGATAAGAAAAATGGTATGTTTCACCCCCAGAAAAGGTGTTTTTTTGTCGAGCAGGGTTGGTATAGTGGTAATGATTTGGAATGTGAACAATTACATTGTGGGTTCCAGCGCTGTGAGAAACAGCCCAAAGTGGCCAACATGTGGACATCAATGCATGGATTCATAAGTAAAAGTGAGAGGGATGGATCTCCTGTGGGCAGGCACCTACACTCATGAATCTTAATTTAGCAGAGGCAGCTCCTGCTGTTGTGGCACTGGATTATTAGATCAAGAGCACATGTCTCAGATTGGCATTTCAATCCCCACAAAATATAGTTGTGCATTTCTCTTTTCATTCATAAATTACAAACAGCTCCAATATTTTTGACTGGAGGTGGGAATCCAACGTAAGATATGGAGAAAGTTTTTTTCTTTTTTAAAATAAAAGACCTCCGTTGTACATCCAGGTCAGTTTGGACTTATTAAAGCCAGACTTATCAGCAAGAATATTCTTACTGTCATGCTTGTTGATGAGGACATAAACTCAAGAGAACAACCTATAAGGGGCCCCAATAACGAATAGTACTGATATAGTTTTCATGGACATTCCAAAGAGTTCTAGAGGCTATCTTCAATTGCTTGATAATCGAATGAATTGTGAATACTGTCACCTTTGCATTGGGACAACCCAAGGCACATAACGGCCAATTATTTAGGCATATGGGCTATCTTCTCGGGACAAAAGTACCCATCAAATAAAAAATCTCCTGGGGCTTAGACATTTCTTGCCAAAATGAGAAAATGGAAGCCTTAGGAGTGCCGTCCTTACTTTAGTATGCATCTTCCAAAGTGTTTTGATGGCTTATATAACTAATGGAGAGAGAACTTATTTCTAGTGGAGACTGCTTATGAACAAGACAGGAGTTTCATCTGAGCTCACTGACCTAGCAATGAATCTACAAGTTGTGATCTCTGTGTTCAGGTTCGCTGCAATCTCAGGAGATCTCAGAATGGAGATAAGAACAAAGAAAATATCCAAACTGAGCTCGTCAACCCTCTCTAATTGACGAGCTAATTTAATGGGTTGCTTCAATCCAAGACGACCTTGGGGTGAAGATAAGTAAAAAGAAGATAGAAAATGTGACATATGTTTTCAGCAATCTTGCCAAGCTGATATTTCAATCAGTTCCACGGACACCAGGGAAGATAATACCTTGGTATTTGGCCCCCGTCAAGGGTTTTGGAACATGCTTGGCAATTTCTGTTCCATGGCTTCCTATGGCTTTTTCAATAACTTCAACCCACCTTAACTCCTAGATTTTATGTTCTAAGCTAGGGGATGTACTGGTCATCGATAACAGAGGTATCAGAGCATAAATTTCCTCCCTCTTTCAGTGAAGGTTTTTTGGGTGATGAGTAACTTAAGGCATGCATGCATGCAGATGGAAGCAGAGAATCAAAGCTTATGGAATCAGGTAGCTCAAGTTTAGGGTACTGTTGCTCTGTAAAATATCTAGCGAGGTCTACCCTTCTCCAAGAAAAATCAAAATGAAATTTTAAGTCCACATTACTGTTTCATGTCTCTAATTAGTACATGATAGATGGCACAATCATCTTGTTAAAGTTGAATATCTAGATTGCAGATGTAAATAATCAAGGAAGAAAGTGTGCACGATAGGATGTAATGAGTTTCCAGATTTAGTGATACTCCAGCAGCCTCATTTTCAAATTACCTTTGTGCATAAAATGCTGAGTATCATATCAACTTCTCTACTATGAAAGAGAACAATAAAAATAGTGGTAAGAAAGAAATAAAATATATCATACTTCATGAAGATGTTTGCACAAACGAATCAAGCAGGCCATTAAGTTGATCTTTAAGGTGTCTCTGCACGGACTACATAAATTTGTGTCTTTTGCAGTCTAAAACCATTAGTTGCATGTCATGATGCATTAATAGGTACCCATACAAAGGATTACCTGCATATTTAAACTCCACATCCCCCATCACATACATAACAAAGCTCCACCCTTCAAGAGAAACAACCTGCACTCGTAAAAAAGTTTCATGTTTTTAAGCATTGCTAGTGCAGTTTGTTCTTAGTTGTAATCTATAAACAATTCTCTTCAAACTATGTTTTGGAAAAAGAGAAAACATTTGAGATGAAGACAGGCAAAAAGAAATGTTTTTGTCAGTATTCTTAACATTAGTATATGTAATATGAACTTATAGACTAGATAGACTTGAGAAGCCTTACACTTCTCACTAGAACAGCTTGATTCCCTGTTTCATTGCAGTCTTTGAAACGGGGGTTGAGGAAAATGAAGTTAAGAAAATTATTTTCATAGTAGCCAATTTCTCATAGCTGATGCCATGCTTAGGTACTTGCAAAAATCTGGCAAGGGTGAATTTTGAATGCCAACTCTGCCCAAACCAGCTGCATGCTCGTACTGTTTTACACTAATTCAGACATGAAAGATTCAACAATACCACAAAGGTTTATTATATAAAGGATTCCCTAACGTTCAAAGAATCAAGATCGTAAACTATCAAGTAAGTCAGAGTATCTATCAAGTAAGTCATACAAGCTTTCAGAAGCTTGTTTTTAAGCACCTGGGAGAAGAGATATCTGCCCTTAAAGACTAGTACATTCCCAAATCCCTAGATGTTCCAGCAAACCCAGCATTTAAGTTGAACTAAAATTCATACCAGCTGATCATCTGTATGCAGGGATGATTCTTGACAACCATCTACAAAAAAAAAAAGTTTCCACCCTCCTCTGAGAAATCAAAAGTTCCAAACAAATTGCTTCATATTTCCATTTAGGTTATTGCAATGAGGGCTATGAAAAGTGACACGGGCAGGGCTGCATTGTTTCACAAATTCACCTGCTTTCATGCAATCCAACATTACACTCTGTAAAAACATTTGATGGTGCAAAGGAGTTCCAAAATGGTACAAAATGTTTGCTCAACAAGTCCACCAACTGTTGGATCTACCGATGTCCCTATAGGTGCTTCAGGTGGCACTGTTGGTGTAAATCACAAGCCTACACATTTGGCTTGGAAGTTATCATGAAGTTTCTACATAAATGAAGAACCATAGGAACATATGCTAGTGGTTAATTACCACTTTATCTCATTTGTAAAAGTCAAAATGACTTGGAATCTTATGTAATCACCTACTAAAGTGAGTCGTGGAAAAAGTAGCCTATTTGATTGAGAGAATATCTCCAAGCTTTTAGGACCTTGATCATAGGAAGCCAAAATTTGAATTTGAATTCAAATTTTTGCACATATCCTATAAAGATGTACTTGGAAAAGTCGCGGGTAGATCACTTCACTCCCAAGCTCCATTCTTCTGTAATTGAGTGTGTGTGAGGACTATACCATAGCCTACACCTCTCTACACCATTAGGCAATGCTATCCATGCCAATGGGATTGTACACTAGTGTTAACTAATAGATACATTTACATCATTCATCTCTGTGTTCTCTACTAGTCTACTCAAAAGTCTGTCAACTTGTTAAGGGCATATCTCGGTCAATACTACTCCAAATTCAGTGATTCAAAGCTTGTTGGATTCAGCTTGAAGTCTACTACATGCTGTCAAAAATTGAAGACATTCCATTCAGCAGATTCAGAGAAATCATCGTCGAGGTGCTCACTGGTCTATTTCTACTACAGTCCTAAAAAGTCGGTGGTATAGCTAATTTTGCTAAATTAATTTCTCTGAGTATAGTTTGTAATTTTACATCATTCCAGTTGCAAATGGTAGCTTAATAAGTTAATTGAATACCCCTAGAAGGAATTTTCTCAATTGCTACTATGCTGGTCACACTGAGCAAAACATCCAGCAGGTGTCTAGACCAAAATAGAAGGTTTTCTTGAGCTTGTGACTTCCAAAGTTATCTGTTTTGATTCAATCATCGCACATATCATTTCCAAAGGACATAGGCCATTTCTTGGTGTCATTGGAATGCTAAGGAAGTCTATTAATCATCAAGTCTGAAGCAAAAGAGGGCTGGTACAAAGCAGGTTTAGCAGTACCTACTCAGTTTCCTGGATCATCCATCCATCTTTCCCAACAGGCACTACCCCTTAGGTGCTCCTTATGTTGTGGTCCAGTTTCAGGTCCACTAGACGGTGGTCCAGATCTAGTGGAGGGTGGTCTCTATCCTTATTTTGCCTCTACCTTGGCTCCTGTCCTGTTCCTGGTTAATTGACCTTTTACAAAATTTCTTTTAAAACACCTCATCTGGAGGAGTCTTGACTATCATCTGCATTTCCAACATCTTCAATTTCTGCATTCTCCTCGTTGCCTTGTGTTGTGTAAATGCTCTTCTCTTCGCTTGTTACATCGACAGAGCAGTCAAGATTGGCCGGTGTGCTCTTTGTGCCTTCTTGACCATGCTTGAAGTTGTCTTCCCCTTGGATGTCCCCATCAGCTTCTCACATTTTAGGTACAAGCTCTTCTTCAAGGAAGGTGTCTGGTGTCTATCCATGGTGCGGAGGTAATGTGGAAGATGGTTGTGGTGTAGAAGATTCACCATTCAATGCAACCTGTAGGTGCACGAAGAAGAGGGAGAGCTGGAGGATACTTAGTCAAGGTAGACATGGAGAGGTTTTGGTGAAGATAGCCTAAGCATTCAGGTAGTATCCCTTGGGATTGCAACAGGGAACTCATTGACTAGCTTTGGTTGGTGACAAGTCCCACCTCCTTGCATACTGGTGTGTGCTTCTCAATTCCAAGCTATGCTCACTTTTTGTTGACGACTCCGGGGTCTGATAGGTGTAGGAGTGCCAGGACAATTTTAGCTAGGGGGTCTTAGCTGAGAGTGGAATATAATTGAGAAAAGAATGGAGTAGAGGCTCAGCAGAGAGTAGAATAGAGAGCGAGCAGATGTTGAAGTAGTCATAGCTGCATCTAGCATCAATAGATGAATTGAGTATGAGGGTGCAGCAATATTGCGAGTGAAGCCACAAAGGGTGGAATAGCGGATGAGCAAAGGGTGGACTAGAGGGTATGGGAAAGGATGATAATGATCAAGGATCGGGAATCGTCGTGCTGTCAAGGTAGTACGGTATGAGAAAGGATGTGGAAGAGGCAGAAGGCAAGAAGAGGAGGAGGATGAGAAGGTAGGCATAGGAGAAATGCAAGAGATATACATGTGTAGGAGGGCGATCAAGGTAATGGGGTCAGATGATGTTAGAGTTTGATAATGCTGGAGGAGGAAGGATGTTGTAGGTATTATTTGTAGGAGGTATGAGTGCCAATTGATGCACTAGATATAAAAGGTGGCACATAGGGTGGGTGCCAAACTAACCATAGTTCTACAGGGAAAGGCTTGAAAATATTACCCTAATTCCCATACTTTAGGTTTCTTTTCTCCAATCTACCAATGGTAGATGGTTTCTCTGAGAGATAATTGCCTTGCATGTGCATAAAGATGGTCAGTAAAGGAGGTTCACAGAGCCCCTATGTTGTACTTGCTTACAAAAGCTCTATAAGTGTACTTACTTGTCCCATTTTCGTACTTGCATGTACTGTTGTACCTTGTTCTTACATTTGGTACTTCATACTTGCAAGTGGTACTTGCTGTACTTCCATCATGTATGCACATAGGACCCCCTTTTTAGGAGCGAAAGACTGTCTTCTTTCTACGAATGTGTGAAGAATTAGATTAAACATGTATGTAAAGGAAAAGCCCTTCTTCAAAAACTTTTATCTACTACCTCTCCCTTCTCTCCCAACTCCTCCACTTAGGTGCCCTTCCTATCTTGCCAAGTGGCACTAGATCTACTTGTTCTTCCTCTTTTGCCAAATGGCACTGACATGTACTTTCCTCTCTTGCCCTCTCCTATTTCTCTTCACATGAAATCGCTGGCAAAGTTCCTTCTCCCTGCACTTGCTCATACCCTTTCTGTAGCACGTTTTCTGTAGCTTCCCACACCGAATGGCTACTTTAGAGATGGGCTCTCCTTGAAGGAATATAGTCCGTAACATGTCAGTGCGAGGAACATCCAACTAACCAAGATTTGAAATATACATGGCTGAGTAAAAATGAATCTCTAAAGTAAATAAGAGGGGTTCATAAGAAGGAAGACAGCTGAAAGAAGAAACAGTGTGATCAGCCAATACAAATCCCATACCAAGAAAATGGTACTAAGCTGGAGTTCCAATTCAGTCAGTGTCATTGAGGCTACCTGCTCAGTCACTTACACCTGCAGGGCTATCACTTACACCAACAGGGCTACACCTCAACTCTTCAACAGCACAAATGGTTCTCCCTCAACTTATCAAACCTTAGACTACTGACAATGAAGAGAAAACTAGAGCAACAAAACAGAGATGTAAAACTCCAAAAGTCCAGTAGACAACTTAAGCAAAAAGAAACGTTCAAAGAGATGTATACGGTGTAATAGCCTCACAGTGTACAAACACTATCTTGGGACTAAGGAACACTAAGAATATAAGAGGTAATGACCAAGACTTAGGTACACAAAATACTGCAACAACACAAGGTCTCCTTCTACACACTAACACACATACACAGATGACTCTTGACCCCAAAGGGAGTGACCAACTGGATACAGTTATAGCTCAACCCTCATATGGACTAGCCCAATCTCATGAACACAATGTAGAAGGCAAATCACCAGTCTAGGAGCATGTGTACTCTATGTCTACTCTCTTGTTCTAGAAAGGGTGTCAAGCCCCTACATATACAGAAGCTTGAGGGCCACATGAGTGGCTCTGCAAGTACATAGCAATCCATGGAGGAGAGAAAAGGGACCACTGGCAGCGGCATGCAAATCACAAAAGAGCTTGGTCCCAGGGCAGAAGGGTCCCCAACTCTGGAATCTGCACACTTGTATACTCAGGGAAAATGGTTATTGGCCTCCACCCTTTTATTTTTGTCTGTTCCTCTCTGACATCAACCCACTTTTGGTCTCTTTCCAATGGCATTGGCCCACCCTTAGCTGTCAGTTGACCAAAGGCTCGGCTTCATTCAACTTCTTCTATGCCAATCAATCTGCACCCATTCTTGAGTCGACCTGGGACCTCCCTAGTCAAGTAATGTTTCTCATCAGTCGACATATTTTCCAGTCAATATGCCAATCTACCTATTACTTTCCCAGTCAACTAATTTTTGTGTGCCCAGATATTTGTCGGTTTGACCAGATCCCAGTCTACCTAGGAACTTCCCAGCATCATCTGGTCATCCGAGATGCAAATACACACACACACACACAACCTCGAGTACCACCAACATTGAATTTTCATGAGTTTCCAGCGCTTATTACATTGAAGAGTGATATCTTCAGACCTAATAAATGCAGTATAGTAAGTATTAGCTTTTCCGGTTCACCATCTGGTGTGTTTCAGAAGGAGCCAATCACGTCAGGGATTCGAAGCATGAATAGAAAGTGGGATCTGATAACTTTGCAGAAAATGAAGTATTTGAATCCACTTTGATCTATAAGCTGGACCAATAGCATACGTTTTCCGAACGATTGGAAAGGGTAAGAGCTCCCACTTGGAGTCATAACATTTTGCTATAGAATCAATGCCCTTATTATTAAAATATCATCCTGCCGCGCCCAAGCAGTACGCAAACGGTGGATTGATAAGAAGGACCAGTACGGGGACAAGGATGCGAAAGAATTTCCCACATATCGCTGTCTTCCATTCCATTTCAATCACGCTGTAGTCTCTTTGAAGCTCTGAAGCATAAAATGTAATGTACGCGAGGAAGTAAGCAATGGAGCATGAGAGAAGAATTTATTCCAAGCATCCAACTTCCATTTTCCCTTATAATACACCACCGCATTTTCCAAAAACTTCCAAAAAATATCCGTCCAGAGAGGCTTACAAGAGGAAGTGATACGCATGATAAATGCTGCCCGCCTCTCCATTATATGGGAATGAAGATCCAATATACCAAGGCCACCTTTACACTTAGGTTGACATACATAGTCCCATGCAGAAGTCACCAATGCACGAGTATGTTTTTTCTTCCACAAGAAACTCTTTATTAAGCCATCAAAGGTACGAATATGACATTTCTTCCAATCTAAAAGTAATAAATAATACATAACATATGGCTGCAAAAAGGCTTGCACTATTCGTACCCTTGCATGTAACGGCTAGTGTGAAGAATGCCATAATTCCAGTTTGCCTTTGATTTTACAAAATGCGAGGTATTTCCTTTAGCATGAGGTGAATAATAAGGAATCTACCTTCAGGATCATCAAACGGTACCTGAAAGGGAAGATCTTTTCTAATAATGAAAAGGCGACCCGAATATTTATTATTGACACCATTATAACGCAATTGGAAATCCTTTGTATCCAAAAGCATCCCTGCATGATTATGTTTTTTATGCTCTTGAATGGCTACCAAATCTAACTGATGTCTAATAATCCATCGCCAGAGTCTTGTCCATTTTTCATATTGCCCCAGACCTTGAATATTCCATGATGCTAAGTTCATGAGATTAACGGAGTAGTATGGGAGGAATCTATGTGAGCCAATGCCGGGGCTAAATCTTGAAGTACAATATCCATATTTTCATAGTATTCTGCCATACAATCATCCGAATGAGGTGCAAAATTATCTTCATCAGTAGGCGAAACAGAATAGCTGGATTGAAATTTACTTTGCTTTCCCCGAAGTAAGGCTTTTTTGTAACTCACCGAGGTAAAACCATCTTTGTCAACGACTCTCTTACCTACTTCCTCACCACCTCCCCTAGAAACATCATTACTCGTGCC
>CM035416.1:36066312-36121312 GCA_020310875.1 Ceratopteris richardii
TTCTCAAGGCTCTTTCTTCCCTTCTTGAGAATATGGAAAATTCATCCTAAAAGATATGCAGAAAAGATGTTAGCCATTTACCAAGTTTAAGTTGCTTTGCATGACTGAATGATGGGGTGCATGCGTAGGAAAAATGTCATGCGTGTGTGGACATAAGTGCCCCATAGAGTGGCAAAAGTAGTCTTTTCTCCATCCACATGATGGATGAGGATTTAATTGTAACCGTGAAGCCCATCTAAGAAGCTATAAAAGATATATCCTGCTCCATCCTCCATGAATTGCTTTGTAAAACATTGGGGGAATCCGCCTTGAACAACTTCTTTATTTAAGGCACAAAAAATCTATGGAAATTATTATTCCCCGATGAGCTATCATGAGTGTTCTATGGCAACAATGATGCTTGCTGCATCTAGCTTAGTCAACTCCACCTTTATTGTCTCTACATACTTTAGGTTCAAGTAGCATGGTATGCTCCGTATTGGTGAAGCCCTTTATACCAAGGGAATCCTATCAAATCTTTATAGGACTGTGCAAAGGCACTTTTGTATGTGTGAAGGAGTGATCATTAGGAAAAAAGGTGAACCCTGCATGGGCCTTTTAGCTCAAGGAGTGATTAGGGATGGACCAATGAGAAGAGGGTGGTGGCCACAGTCTAGTCCCTTAAGTCCCTTAATCACATAGGCTAAGCATAGGCTTCCCTTGTTTTTGAATGGTCAAACATGGCAAAACCAGGTAGAACTAGTGGATTTCCTTTTGAGAATGGTTTTGGAAAGCTCGAATTTCATTTGGAGCCCTTGGATTGCTTTCGAGATCAAAGGCTTAGATCAAATAGCAAAAGTCAAGGCGGCTTTGATTCGTGACCCTTGGATTGGACTGAGAACAAGTGGCTTAGATCATTGCCATGATGAGAGAAGGCACCAAATGTCTTACAACCTTGGATCACGAGTTGAATCGGACAGTCCTGTTTGAATATTGATGGGAGACGGCGCCTCAACTCATGGCCTTTGGATCTGGCTTTGATCCTATGTCTGTTATGGCTCATATTCAAGAAAAAGGCGCCTTTTAATCAAAGCCATCCGATCGAAGGCTCCATCCAACGGTTCACGCCAAATTTCGGAATCCCATCAGCCCCATTTGCGCTATAACGTCCGATTTGTCTACATCTAATGGTCACAATTTTTGCAGAGAATGAGGAAAAGCCTCTCCCAAACTCCCACGATGCCTGACATACTCTCTCTCTACCTTTTCATGTGAATTAACGTGAGCCATTGATGCAAATGATCTAACGGCCATGGATGACGACACATAAGGATTCAAAATAGACATATCATTCAAAGAATATTTTATTGCACAATACCACTAGTGGTTTTTCTTGCCCTCTAAATCCCATGTATTAAGCTCTTTAATCCCTAAAAATTAGGAATCCTTACAAGGCCCATGCAAGGTTCACCTTTTTTCCTAATGGTTACCTTGGCAATAAGAATAGACAGTCCTCTAGCCAAGTGGCTAAGTGGACTATCTTCTTTTCCTCTTTGTCTCCTAGATTGACCTCTTATATTAATGCATGTGACTTGGTCTTGCTAGAGAAGTAGTCCAAGGTAGTAGTTAGCTTGAACTAAGTGATATGTTCCTTGATCAAGCCTCCTTGAATGTCTAATGGAAGGTCATCTCATTCTTCAGGGTCCAAAGTAATGTCTAGAGAAGCTTGCCCATGATCTACATATTTTGGACCTGTAACCATGAAACTAAACATTTTGGCCTAATCACCTGATTTTTCTTGACATAATAGTGTGTAGGAGTCTACTTGCATCATGTGCTCATTTTTGGGAAGTTAGAGATCTCATTTTTGGTTAGTAGGAGAGCTAGAGGTGTCTTCCTCCTCGAAGGTGTCTCCACCGAAATTCTCTCTTCAACTTATCCCAACAAAGGAGTATCCTCGATTGTAAGCATAGTACAAGAAGAGGTTTAAAAACGAGATTTAAATCGAGGTTTAAATCGTTTAAATCGTAGAGGTTTATAAAATGGAAAATAAAAATCGGGGTTTTTATTCACTGTGAGAGATTTTTATATTTTCAAACATAAAGCTATGTACCAATGCATATTTAACACCTTTTTGCTATACCTGACATGAATAACATATAAAATCACCTTTCATGCATTTTAAATAAAGGAGTCAACAATGAGCATACATCATACATGATATTGGTAACTGTATATATCACATGAAAGTGAACAGTGGAACAATGGACATAATCAACTACTCATCAGTCAATGACTCAAGTCAATGAGTCATGCTATACATAATACAATTGCAAGCATCCATGGTAGTGCCATGTGTAATATCAATGATCATATGACATATATGCCACTGTCCAAGATCCAACTCCAAGAGTAGGTGAATTCTAAAGGCTAAGAAGACTCTCCAATGTCAAATATAGACTCATCAGCTATGATATCATCATTTTTCTGAAGTCGTCTTTTTTTGCAAAAGAATCTCTAAAAAAATCGTAAAAAACGTTTTCACGATTTTTATAAAGATTTTTATTTAAAAATCGACGATTTTATTGTACTATGATTTTAAGGGTTGGCCAGCTAGTCCTACTAGAGCTTTCCGCATAGAAGGAGGTTCCTAACCATCTTGCTCAACATAACTAGTTCATCCAAAAGTACTTACTCATCTTGGCGCCCCTAAATAATGTGGGCAAGTAGGCAACTACCAAGTCATGTTTTGCTCTTTCCCTACAATCATATGGTATACTTGCTTCCATATTTAAGTTCCCTAAATCACACATCCTTACCACTATTGTCCCAGCAAGAGGCAATTGGATACGATCTATTCAAATTTATTCTAAGTTGCAGATGATGGGTAGAGTCTGTGGTCCAATTCTTCATCTAATTCATGTATCTCCACTATGGAGAATCCTTGGATTCCCATCATCAAGGTAAGAAAATTATCTTCTCCAAGTGGTAAAGAAGGAATTGCCTTAGTGTACATGTTGTATGGAGTCTCTTTTGTATGATCGCACCCTTCTTCCAAATGAATCTGCAACTCATCATTTGTTTTGCAACCCTTCTTCCAAGTGTTTGGAACTACTTCAAAAGTTCTGCAAATGCCTCATCACCTTTGTGAATCTAGATGAGAAGGTCATAAGGAACCCATTTCCCATCATATGGTGGTATATCGATAGAGAAACACAATATATGAACATCCATATATTGAAGTAGATTCTCCTAGGCATCTGCATTCATAATAGAGTAAAACATTATGAAATTCATAAACAAGAATCATAAACTAAGATATATATAAATGGAATCCAATTCTTACCTTATTCCCTTGTATTCAAAATTTGAATCATGAAGATCGTCCTATCCCATGATAAGAAAGTGCTCTCTCAAGTTAGCCAAGTTCCAATGTTGATTAACCAAAATCACCTCCGTATCATTGTTGGATAACTTTACATTAATTTCAAATGAAACTATAGATCCTTCAAAGAGCCATAGAGGGATCCACTCTCCAAGTTTACACGTCCATCGATCATAGTAAAATCTAATGTACAAAGAAGTAAGATGTTTTAAATAGAAAAACCATATACTTGTGTCACCAATTTTACAACGATATCTATCCCCTTTTTACAATCCTTCTACGTAACCCCAGTTTTGTCCTAGTAAACCTTCTACAATGTTCCTATGTAAAGATATGAACACAAAGCAATGGATTAGTTGATTCCAATGTAAACATATTGACCTATACACTCGTGTGAATTTCAAACAGTTATGTATGTCCATTACCATCTTACACTTGAAAGATGATATAGACCAAAAATTACGTTGTGGCCACTCTAAATTAAGAGGAGAATCATCTTTAATAATCTCTAACTTTCTATACATCTTGAAACATTAATGTCTCAATGTTTGCATGTAATACTTTCAAAGTGCCTATAAGACTATGGAGTGGTTTCTCTTCACTAAACTAGAAGAAAATATGATTGTAACAAGGAAAACATACTCAGATCACTAAGTAGGACATTTGATACCATGAAACATTGAAAATAGTATAGAAATGCTCACAATGGATTAGATATCTAGTTCTATTAGAGTTTTCCAACTGCATGGTTTACATTGTGAAGACATGTTGTACAATAGCAACCATCCCACCATGTGTTTGATGCTTAAAGTCTAAGAGCTTACCCTTCCAATGAAGATCCAAATTTTCCTAATCTGGAATACGACGAGGACCAAATCTACATGGTTGCATGTTCATCCATGCACCTTTGAAAAACTCCTGTGGTAGCCAACTTCTCTTTATTGTTTTGATGTTGTGGCATTTCGTTGTGTGAACTTCATCTTTTGGTTGCCTACAAGTTGTGGAGATTTCCATGGGAGTCCAAGTTCTTGTAGTTGTCGTAGAAGTTGGATGAGAAAGGTGGAGGAGAAATAGAGCTTTCGTCGTATGGTAGGAAGGGAATAGAGATGAAAAATATGACTTTCTGGGATTTGTATATGAAAATGAGAGTTTGAGGAGGGAAGAAAGATTTTTTTGAGTTATTTTGAAAAACCTCACTTTTATGAGCTCTAATCATGCACGGATTTTGATAGACGGTCAAAATAGCACTTTTGACCCTAAAAAATGATAGAAGGGTCATTTAATGGTATTATGCTTAGTTTTACAACTTTTAAAAAGTTTTGAATTTTTGTGCCAACTTGATTACAAGATTTCTTCTCTCTCTAGAAGAGAACCCTGAACCTTAGGGAATCTTGTCTCCTCTTCCCCCTTCAGCCTAGTAATTTATCGGGTATAGACTGTGGCCACCACCCTCTTCTCATCCTTAATCTAAAAGACCCATGCAAGGTTCATTTTTTTCCTAATGGATAGCTTTTGTCCCCTTGATTACAAGATTTTCTTCTCTCTCTAGAAGACGACCATAAACCTAAGGGAATCTTGTCCCCTCCCTAGCCTGATTACGAAATTTCTTCTCTTTCTAGAAGAAAATTATGAACCTAAGGGAATCTTGTCCCCTCTTCTCCCTTCAGCCTAGTAATTTATAGGGTATAGACTGCGGCTACCAACCTCTTCTCATTGGTCCATCACTAATCACTCCTTAATCTAAAAGACCCATGCAAGGTTCATTTTTTTTCCTAATGAATAGCTTTTGTTCTCTTGAGTGGTCCCATCATACATACCAAAATGACCACCTAATTCAAGTTCTTGTTCTTGAGTGTGATCTGTACACAATGCAAGATGCACTTGCTTCGAGTTGCAAATAACTCAGATAGGTCCCATCATGCATGCCAAAATGACCACCTAGTTCAATGTCGTTCTTGAGTGTGATGTGTACACAATGCAAGATGCACTTGCTTCGAGTTGCAAATTAAGTGTCTAGTTAACCAAAGGACCAGTATTTCACAACAATAATACGCAAAAATTATATACAACAGAGAATTTGTAAGAAGAAAGACAGAACTTAACACATTCAAGGGGGTATGAATTTACAGTAGTAGGATGGGTCTAAAAACGACCCAAAAGAAGCTACACTCAAACTAATAACCAGAGTCATCAAACGACTCGATGATGAGATTAATGGATTGAGACGGGCTTATGACCAGAGTAACCAAGGCTCATGCTGATACCAAAATCCTCCCAAAAGGCCTGAAGTTCCCATCACTGCTTGCCAATTACTCTTGCTTGTCAGGGGCAGAGCCAGTAAGCTATAGATTAGTGTCCAAGTCCCAATTGATTTCCCAATTATCTTGCCCAAATTAAAAACAAGCACAAACGTCCAACAAGTCATTGGCCTTGCTCATTCTTTGGTCTCATCAGTTTGAGGGTACAGGTCACTATACACTTTCGCAGAACAATCTAGCTGGAACCGTACCTTTTGGACAAAAGAAAAGGGATGAAAAAATCATAATTCCTGTGAATTCTTCATAAGAAGGTGATTATTGCTACCATTCAAGTGATATATCAAAGTCTTTAAGAGCTTAGTTCCTCTCTCCAAGGAAAGTATGATAACCAGCTGGTGAAAAAGAGAGGGGATTGCATTGCACTAAAAACCTTATAATATATACGAGAAATTCTTTTCCTGTATTATTACATGTAAATTTGAATATTGAAATAAGCACTCCTTAAAACACATTGTCTTGCTAAAAACACATATATGATGGTTATGATAAGTGAAAGAAAATTGAATTATCTTCAATTTTTGTAATCTCTCTCGAATATTTCAGACATTTATTTAAACAATGGCATATGAAATAAATCCTTTGCACACTACCCATTCGATTTACCTGGAATAGTGTGAGTAAGGAGAATGGAATCATGTCGAATGTTTGAATCCCATAGCCTGGATTTCCTCCGACTTTCTTCATGGGAAGCCAAACATTACAATCACGAAAATAAGTTATATGAGTGGCAAAAAAAAAAAAACAGAGCATAATCAATAGAAATGGATTTCTGTATTAGCTTTCAAAAGTAAAAACAAACAAAACCCTTCAAAATGCATAGGTATCATTTCAGAAATACAGAGAATTAAGTAGCAACCTATGAAATTAATTCTTTAACTCCTGAGTTTATTTATACACTACATAAAAGCTGCTTCGCTTTTTTAATGTTTAATTTCTCAGCCACCATTTACTAATGCCAAAGACTCTTACTTGTTATACTGAAATCTTTTTCAAATTTCATAGGCAGGGATTAATTTGGTTATGGAGGCAAATGCCAATATTTGAACCACAAAATGATGACATGTGATAAGACATTTTTGAAAAACCAAAATAACAAATGTACCTTGCAAGCTTGATTGCTTGGGCACACAAATCCTCTATCCGTAAAATGGGAGCAATAAATTACAGGATATGCGAACTGACCATCGCTTTTTCTCACACACCTGTCAAAAAACAATTTGAAAAGTGCTATATGCATTTGTATGCACAGATTTATCTCATCTTACTAAAATTATGAAACGCAAGGCACATAGATTAGAAAATAAATTCAAGCTGAATTGATATCCACGTGTGTGTGTGTGTGTGTGTGTGTGTGTGTGTGTGTGTGTGTGTGTGCACGCGTGTGCACCCGTGCACGTGTGTGTGTGTGTGTGTGCACGCGCACACACACACCAAGATTAAAAATAGAGTCTGCATTGGGACCCTTATGGAGTCTTGGAAGGCATCTTTAGTTGGAAACTTAAGGAATATAAGTTTTATCACTTAATTTTTATATAATAGCTGACTGAGGGGACTTCTCATAGCGTTCCATTGTTTGATGCATTATATAGTTGTTTTGGCTAAAAACTTTTATGGAGGAAAAGATTTATAGGATGGATGTGCTTTGTGAATTATTAACAGCGGCCAACTTTGCCACTCAATCCACATCGCAATTCAAACTGTTAAATTCCCATGGGCAGCATTTCATCTTGGGCATGATCAACATGAGGATCAATGCACCTAAAATATGTACTGTTGGATCAATCCTTCCAACCAAAAGCTATTCAAAAGGCATCACAGCCCATCAATCATCCTTGTGACTCCGTGCATAAGCTTTATTATTGACACTCAAAGTCTCCATAAGCTGTAAATGTATCCCATTGCAAAAATCCTCCAAAGTGTGCTACTAAAATAGTGGGCGCCTATATATCAAATTCATCACTGAACACTTATATATAGTTTTTGTTGGGAGAGGATGGTTGGATGCACTCAGAGATTGAGTAGGTGCTGCTAAACCTGCTTCACACCAGCCCTCTTTGACTCCAGGAATGCTTAGTACACTTGATTAGCTTTCAAATTATACCAAGAAAGCATATATGTACTTTGCAAATGATATGTGTAATGATCAAATCAAAACAGATAACTTTGTACTTCACAGATCCAAGAAAACTTGCTATTTTGGTATTGATACCTGCTCAGTCTTTCACTCAATATGATCAGCACACTAGCACACTTACAATTGATCAAATTCCTTCTCGACATATTAAATTAGCTTAACAAGCTACCATTTGCAAGTGGAATCATTCAAATTGATAAACTATGCACAGAGAAATAACTTTAGCAAGTTTATGGTCACTCCCGACTTTTTAGGAAATGTGCAGACAAATACCAGACCAGAGACTGCTTCGAAGACGAATTCTCGAAAATGGCTGAACCAAACTTCTTCAAACTTTGTAGTCTTGTAGAATGCTTTGAGCTGGTTCCAACAAGCTTTGAATCACTTGATTTGGTTGAGAAATCACCAAGATATGGCTTGTAGAAGTTGACAGACTTGGAGGTAGACAACTCAGAGAACACAGAAGTAATGAATGTAACTCTTTCTATTAATTCACATGAATGTACAATCTCATTGGCATTATAAGCATAGCCTAATGAGTTGGAGAGGTGAGGTCTAAGATGTAGTACACTCACACACTCAGATACAAAAGAAATGAACTCGGGAGATGACTCACACCCCGCGAGTTTTTTCTTTAGTTTTATATGTGTAGGAAGTAAGTTTGAATTTCAAATTCAAATCTAAGACTCCCTATAATCACTCATCTAAAAATGGGGAGATATTCTCTCCACTTATACATTCTAATTTCCACGAATCCAATCAAGTAGGTGTGATCATTTACATGCCAAGTCATTTAGACTTTTACAAGGGGTAAAGAAGTAGGAACTTATAAGCATAAGTTCACATGGTCCTTTCTTCAAGTGAATTAAGCTTCCAAGGTTTCAAAACCAAGTTTCCAAGGTTCCAAGCCAAGTGTGATGGCTTCAATTGCACCAAAAGCTCCCCCTCAAGCCAAACACTTTGGCTTAAGTCTTCATCTTCAATCTTCAACTACATCCTGCAATCCAATCATGGATTTGAATCTGCATAACTTGTTTCCATCCAAAGCTTTAGTGAGTAAATCTGCACATTGCATGTTAGTAGACACATAAGTCAATTGAATGTCTTTGCTAAGAATCTTTTCTCTCACATAGTGGTAATGAACCTCTATGTGTTTTGTCCTAGCATGATATATTGGATTAGCTGCAAGGTGAAGAGAACTTGTGTTGTCACCACAGATAATTGGTGGCCTTGTATATAGGCCTAACTCTGTATACAAAAGCTTTAACCAAATAGCTTCTTGAGTGGCATTGGCTAGCCCTCTATACTCTGCTTCAGTAGATGACAAAGCTACTGTAGGTTGTTTCTTGGCTGACCAAGAAATAGGTTTATCACCTGCAAAACATATGTATCCTGATGTGCTCCTCCTATCATCCTTGCATCCTGCCCAATCTGCATCTGAATATACTTTAATATCAATATCTGATGTATAAGGAAAGTACAAACCATGGTTCTGAGTTCCCTTTAGATACTTCAAGATCTTCTTTGCTGCCTCTAGGTGAGGTACCCTTGGTTTGTGCATGAATTGGCTTAGCACACTCACACCATATACTATGTCAATTCTAGTCAAGGTAGCATAATTCAAACTACCTACTATACTTTGATATCCTGTAATGTCTTGGACTTCATCCCCTTCATGAGCACTAAGCTTTAGGTTGACCTCCATTGGAGTGCTTGAGACTTTAGCTTCCTGCAAATTAAACTTCTTGACCATATCCTGTACATACTTCTTTTGAGTAATATAAATACCTGAATTAGTATACACTAATTCAAGACCTAAGAAGTATTTCAATAATCCAAGATCATTGATCTTGAACTCCCTCATCATCTGATTCTTTATGCTTCTGATTCCTTGGACATCATTACCTGTAATGATGATGTCATCAACATAAGCACACAAGTATATTACCTTTGTACTACTCCTCTTTATGAATAGAGAAGTGTCTGCTTTAAATCCTTGGTCTTGGAGATATGTTGTCAACCTGTAATTCCATGCTCTAGGTGCGTGCTTCAATCCATATAGAGCCTTCTTCAATTTACAAACATAATTTACCTTCTTGGGATCTTCATAGCCAGGTGGTTGTGACATGTAGACTTCTTCAGATATCCATCCATTCAAGAAAGCATTCTTGACATCCAATTGATACATGTTCCAATTCTTGGATGCAGCTACACTCACTAGTACTCTGATTGTTGGCATCTTAGCCAAAGGAGAAAATGTCTCCTCATAATCAATGCCTTGGGTTTGTGCAAAACCCTTGGCTACCAACCTAGCTTTGTACCTGTTGATTGTTCCATCAGAGTTCCTCTTTAACTTGTAGATCCATCTGGATCCTATCACCTTCATAGAGTCCTTCTTGGGTACTAAGTCCCATGTGTCACTTTCCTTGAGAGCCTCTATTTCTTCATCCATAGCTCCTTTCCATTCTGGTTTGGTGATTGCCTCTTCATATGTACCTGGTTCTTCATTGAACAAATCTTTTGCAAGATATACAGAATCCTTGGTTACAAGAGAAGTGTCATACCCATATTTGATAGGCTTCTGACTTTCTCTCTGAGATCTCCTCATTGCTTGAGTTGAGGATTCTGGTATATCCTCTAGCTTCTTCATTTTCATCTTCCCTTTGGACTTCCAAGCCTTAAATTCCTCAAGGTTAATTGTGTCATCATCATCTGAACTTGAGTCTTCTTTCTGGATTGGTTCCTCCTTGGTGAGCTTTGGGAAGTCTTCTTCTATGTCATAAGGTAGACTAACCTCATCTACTATAATCATCAATGAAGGACACATAATACCTTGATCCTGAAATAGAGGGTTCCTTGCTACGTCCCCAAACATCTGTGTGTACCAAGTCTAGGTAGTCTTCATGCATAAAACCTTTCCTTGAGTAGGGCAACCTGTGGGACTTACCAAACTGACAGGCACCACACTTGTAAATCATGTGTTGCTTGGACACATTAGGTATCCCAAGCACACATTGATCCTTGCACATTTGTTTTAAGGTCCTTTCACCTATATGACCTAACCTCTTGTGCCATATTTCTAATTCTGAAAGTGTTTGATCTTTGTAATTGTATAAAGCAATGTTCTTTGTGTCCTCTAGCTCAAAAGTAAACAATCTACCTGATTTTTCTCCCTTGGCTATCCTTCTGAATCCATGTCTTGGGTCCTCCACATATGCTCCATGTTGATTGAACCTGACCTGTAAACCTTTTTCCACAATTTGACCTACACTCATTAAGTTCTTGGTGATTGTTGGGACATAAAGTACTCTGCTCAATAAGTTCTGATTACCATCACTAGTCTTTACATTACCAATCTTTACAACAGAATGCTTAGTATCATCACCTATCACCTGTCTGTACCTGATGTTTGCCTTTGGGTTCTTCCAAATCAGAGAGTAGTGCCACATTACCAGCTACATGGTTAGAACACCCTGAATCAATATAAAATAAATGATCATCATTTGTACCTGCCTTGAAGGTCATATTCATGATCAATAGAGAGTCATCTTGCTCCTCTGTGTAGTTGTTGTAATCCCTTCTATTTCTGAATCCACCTTGGTAGTTACTATTGTGGTTTTGGTTGTAATTGCTGTTGTACTGATTGTTGTATCCATTGTAGCCTTGGTGTTGGTTGAACCTGCCTCTACCTTGAGAGTATCCACCTCTTTGATGGCCTCTTCCTCTCTGATTCTTATAGTTTCTGTAGCACTCATCTGTGGTATGGTTAGACAATCCACAAATGTTGCATGGTGATGAGTTGTAGGGTCTCCCCCTACCTTGCTTACCTCCTCTGCCTCTTCCTCTTGAAGATCTACCTCTCCCTGCATAGTTTGCTTGGGAGGTAGAGCCTTCTTCATCAACCTTCTTAGTTTTACCTTTATCTTTAACCTTCTTATCAGTGTATAAAGCAGAGGGGTTGTTATCTTTTGATTGCTGTCCATTCTTTGTAAGCTTTGCTTCATGTGTGAAGAGTTGACCAATCAGAGTTGTTAGATCGGGAGCATGTATGTCCATGTATAGGTCCATTGCTGTGGTAAAGCTCTCCCATTTGTCATCAGCTTTTAGTCCATTGATTACCTGCCTTACTATTTGTTCCTCTTCAATCTCTTCTCCAATACTTGCAAACTGGTCTGCAATGTCTTTGACCCTAGTGACAAAGTCTGAAACTGATTGCTTTGATTGCTTCTTAAGAGTTGTAAATTCAATCCATAGTTGATTCTTTCTGGCCCTTGTATTTGATGAGAAATATGTTGACAAGGTTTCCCAAGTTTCTTGGGAAGTCTTTCAATTCCTTATGTGAGGTAAAAGGAAATCAGATATAGAGTTAAGAAGATAAGACCTTGCCAATGCATCTTTTGCACACCATGTGTTGAGCCTCTCTTGTTCATCCTTGGTGGGTAGGCCTCTAGCTTTGAATGAGGGCAATTCCTCATCTCCTGATATGAATCCAAATAAGCTTCTTTCTTCTAGATAGGTCTTCATCCTTAGAGACCAAGCTTGGTAATTGTTCCTGTCCAATTTGTCAATGAATGAAGGAAAACCATCTCCCATGTTACCTTATTTGCTCTGATACCACTGTTGGGAGAGGATGGTTGGATGCACTCAGAGATTGAGTAGGTGTTGCTAAACCTGCTTCACACCAGCCCTCTTTGACTCCAGGAATGCTTAGTACACTTGATTAGCTTTCAAATGATACCAAGAAAGCATATATGTACTTTGCAAATGATATGTGTAATGATCAAATCAAAACAGATAACTTTGTACTTCACAGATCCAAGAAAACTTGCTATTTTGGTATTGATACCTGCTCAGTCTTTCACTCAATATGACCTGCACACTTACAATTGATCAAATTCCTTCTCGACATATTAAATTAGCTTAACAAGCTACCATTTGCAAGTGGAATCATTCAAATTGATAAACTATGCACAGAGAAATAACTTTAGCAAGTTTATGGTCACTCTCGACTTTTTAGGAAATGTGCAGACAAATACCAGAGACTGCTTCGAAGACGAATTATCGAAAATGGCTGAACCAAACTTCTTCAAACTTTGTAGTCTTGTAGAATGCTTTGAGCTGGTTCCAACAAGCTTTGAATCACTTGATTTGGTTGAGAAATCACCAAGATATGGCTTGTAGAAGTTGACAGACTTGGAGGTAGACAACTCAGAGAACACAGAAGTAATGAATGTAAATCTTTCTATTAATTCACATGAATGTACAATCTCATTGGCATTATAAGCATAGCCTAATGAGTTGGAGAGGTGAGGTCTAAGATGTAGTACACTCTCACACACTCAGATACAAAAGAAATGAACTCGGGAGATGACTCACACCCCGTGAGTTTTTTCTTTAGTTTTATATGTGTAGGAAGTAAGTTTGAATTTCAAATTCAAATCTAAGACTCCCTATAATCACTCATCTAAAAATGGGGAGATATTCTCTCCACTTATACATTCTAATTTCCACGAATCCAATCAAGTAGGTGTGATCATTTACATGCCAAGTCATTTAGACTTTCCCAAGGGGTAAAGAAGTAGGAACTTATAAGCATAAGTTCACATGGTCCTTTCTTCAAGTGAATTAAGCTTCCAAGGTTTTAAAACCAAGTTTCCAAGGTTCCAAGCCAAGTGTGATGGCTTGAATTGCACCAACAATTTTTAATCTTCCTTTTATTTAAACACTTTCTAATGCTTGAAATATGGACAAGTCTTAGCCTGAGATGGTTTCACTATAGGTTTGCAGTTAAAGAAGGTCGTCACTTGATCCTCTAAAAGAAATCAGTGATCCTATGTTGTATGTCCTGATTCCTTGCCTATGTAGGCTGTACCAGAGTCTCACATATGTGGTATGAAGTAATGAGGAACCATCCAAAACATTGATCCACTTTACTCATACAATACTGTAATGATCCCTCTATCTAGAACCATACCCTAAGCTCAGCATATGCATGGCATCATATAACAAAATGCTCCTCATTCTACATCTCTATTTGGAAAATCAGGCATCTGTGATCCTCCCTGGGTGTCATACTATCTTGACCTCTCTTGATCTCCAGCTATTGTGATGATATCTTTAGCTGCCCAATAGTCACTTGTATGTGATATGGCACATAAATCTGCATGTAATGAGGGGTCTCAATGAACACTAGCCTAAAATCTATAGAAAAAGATCATGATTATGGAGCCTTTTCGCTAGTAGTGTCTCCCAAGTAGGATACACATACTTTGTATATATCTGTGCCATAGCTCCTGTCGTACGATCCTATTTCTCTCCTGCAAAGAGAGTGAATAGGTGGGAGCATGTTTATCATACTGTTGGGGTGGTAGTCAGTCCATGTCAAATCCATAGTTGATCAGCCAATCTCTAGTATGAGCATACCAACATGAAGAATGTCCTGCTAGGAAAAGATCTCATGATGCCTGAAAGGCCTTGTATGCGATGTGGCTTCTATCCATATCTTGGAGCCTATGGAGCAAACATGTTGCAGGGAACAAAGCCTTGACTAGGATCGGGGACGTAAGGAGCTCTTCCCTAATGATGTCATGTGGTACTGATGGCTTGCTATGTATAAACCTAGAATCACGAGTACCTAAGGTCTCTCCACGAATTTTTATATGTGGTCTTCGAGTCCTGGCCCCAAAATGGATTATCCATACACTAGTGAGAGTGTGACTAGTGTATCAAATAACCAGCCCTTCATGCGACGATCCTTAAAGTGTGCCTAATGACACTGCTGTTGGTGCAATTAAGCCCGAGCCTACATACTTGATGAATACACATAAGCATGATGTATTAGCATATCACTTGAGAAGCTTCATATGTACAACCTCTTGTAACTTTGAGTCTAATTACTCATTGTAAAAGTAATGTAGACCCATGAAGAGTTAGGAAGTTTGGAATCTCGTATCATTTGGTAGTTAAAGTCAAGAGAGAATCAATCCTATACTTTAGGATTACTTTTAGGTGAGGATTTGAATTTGAATTCAAATGCTTGGCTCCAACACAAAGCTATAAAACTTGAGATGAAAATCCCACGTGTATCTCAAAGTTCTGAGATCATTTCCATGTACCTTCATTGAGAAGAGGAGCTACTTGCTAAACATAATTCTCTACATATAGCCTATCATTTTAGATGATTCCACTCATGATTGGTAGCTTGTTAAGCTAATTAAAGTTCCCTAAAAGGAATTTTACTAATTACTTTTGTACTCAGAGAATTGAGTAAAACACTGAGCAGGTGTCTCAACCAAAATAGCAAGTTTTGTGCATTGGATCATATGCCTACCTATCTGTTTTGATTCTATCATTTGAGCATCATCTTCCAAGCAACATACATGATCATTTATGCTCATCTGCTAGTTAAGGAGGCCCACAACACTCTCCAACCATCATTTATAGCAGGTGTGAAGCAGGTTTTAGCTGCTCCAACTCAACTCTTGTGATTATCCACTATCTCTTGCAACAATGGTATCAGAGAAAGCACAATCAAGATGGGAGATCGTTTCCCATCCTTCATTGACAAGTTGGACAAGAACAACTACTCAGCATGGTCCCTATGAATGCAAGCATACCTTCAAGGGAGAAGCTTATATGGATATATCTCAAGAGATGAAGATTGCAAGGTCATATTTACTAAAATCAATCTCTGATTTCTTGTTACCTCATGTTAGAAACTGTAAGACCTCCCAAGAGACTTGGGAAGTGCTTTCATCATACTTCTCCTCCAACACAAGAGTTAGGAAGAATCATTTGTGGATGGAATTCACAACTCTCAAGAAGCAATCAAAGCAAGGAGTGGCCGACTATGTAACCAAAATGAAGGATGTTGTAGACCAACTTGCAAGCATTGGAGAAGAGATAGAGGAAGAGCACATAGTGAGGCAGATCATCAATGGAATTAAAGCCGATGACAAATGGGAATTCTTCACCACTTCAATGGATCTCTACATGGATATGTAGATACCTGATCTCAACACCTTGATGGGACAACTCTTCACCCATGAAGCAAAGCTCAATAGAAATGGTGACAACTCAAAAGGTAACCAATCTTCTGCCCTCTATACAGATAAGAATAAAGCTAAGGATAAAGGTAAAAGTAAGAAACAAGATGATGAGGCTAGTACCTCTTAAACCAATTATGCAGGAAGAGGAAGAGGAAGAGGTGCTAGCGGTAGGGGCAAAGGAGGTAAGCAAGGTAGGGGGAGACCCTACAACAACTCACCATGCTACATATGTGGTCTCAACAACCACACTACTGAAGAATGCTACAAGAATACAAGGAACCAAAGGGGGAGAGGCTTCCATAGAGGAAGTTATGGACAAACTATAGGCAAGTACAACAATGGTAGAGGCAACTACAACCATAACTACAATCAAGGCTACAACAACAATAACTATCAAGGAGGCTTTAGAGGAAGAAGAGACTTCAATAAGATCAAGAGGATTATCTGCTCATTATGAACATGACATCCAAGCAAGATAAAGATGATGAGCATCTCTTTTACATTGACTCAGGTTGTTCAAATCATGTGGCAGGGAATGTAGCACTCTTATCTAATCAGTCAAGCATTCAGTCAAGCAAATTGGAAATGTTAAGATGTCAGATGGTAGTATGAACCTTTTGAGCAAAGTTCTCTATATGCCTACCATAATCAAAAATTTAATTAGTGTTGGACAAATAGTAGATAAAGGTCTACAGGTCAGGTTCACCAAGCATGGAGCATATGTGGAAGACCCTCAACAAGGATTCAAAAGGATAACCAAAGGTGAGAAGTTAGGTAGATTGTTTACTTTTGAAATTGAAGACACAAGGAACATAGCACTATTCAGTTATAGAGACCAAACCCTATCTGAGTTGGAAATATGGCACAAGAGGCTAGGGCACATAGGAGAGAGAACTTTAAAGCAAATTTGCAGGGATCAAAGTGTGCTTTGGAATCCTAATGTGACCAAGTAGCATATGATTTACAAATGTGGAGCTTGCCAATTTGGCAAAGCTCATAGGCAACCATTCAACAGGAAAGGATACATCCATGAAGATTATTTGGAGCTTGTACACACTGATGTATGGGGTCCTAGCAAAGATCCATCCATCTCAAGTTCAAGGTACTATGTCTCTTTTATTGATGATTACAGTAGGTGGATATTGCAGAGCAAAGAGGCACGAAAGGGGAGCCCCAAAATTTTCAAATCAATGGGCATATTTTTCTTCTTCAAAGTCTTAGGAAATTCCCTCAAGCCATGTAAATGCACTAGAGGAGTCCTCTAGATGCATAATCCCAAATCATTGTAATATATTTCTTGTAAAATAGTAGGAAAATAGAGATTAGCCAATAAAGTGCCAGTCTCTTGTGTGAAAAGACCATTTTTAGGGCACATGTATATAAGTCACTTTGTGGCTCTTTGTAAACACTTTTTGCCATTGTGAAGAAGGAGAGCTCCTGATTTTCGAATTTGCTTCTTTCTTGCAGAGTTTCATCTTCTCTTTGATCTTCTATGTGTGTGTAAGGCTTGGAAAGTATGTGTAAGACTATTGTCTACCCCTCCCCACTGTTTTTGAGCTACTGTAGTGTGTGTGTGAGCTAGTACGAGTTGTGGAGTGAGTGTGTGTGTTTCCCACCATTCACTGTTTTGGTCATAACTTGAAGAGCGTTGTTAGAATCGAGTGAAACTACCTCCAATAGATGCGTCTCGTCGAGAGCTTCGAAATGAACCTTCTATTGGCCATATTTGGAGTTCGGAGCTGTGAGATATCCTCGATTTAGTGAAGACTTCTGTAAGTGGTATCGCGGAAGACATTTTCAGTAGTTAAAGTGAGTTTGAGAGATAGAAGAGTCTTTTCTCATGCATGCAAGCTGAACCACTTTTTTTACCATCACGTATGTACATGTCCTCATACGCTTGGTTAGGTCGGTTCGTCGGATTGACAAATAAGCGTGTGTCAATTCCCCACTATACGCACTTGTGTGGAAAATGAGATTTAGTCTCTTTGGCACAAGTCCTTAAGACTTCTTTACTTAGGTACATACGTTTTTGGCACTGTTGTCGGAGAACACATTCGACCAAGGTGCGTTCATGATGGTTATAGTTCGGGAGTGACGAAATCGTACTTGTAGAAGTGAATTCGTTCAGTGGAAAGTAGTCAAACACTTCAGCACTTGTTACTTCACATCCCGGAGGTGTGTGTAATGAGCTTTTAGGTTCAGGGTTAGAAGAGAGGGAGAGAAGAAAGAGTTAGGATTAGGTTAGGAAGAGATTTGGAGGAGAAGTAAGTGGAAAAGTACCCAGAAAATCCCAAAAAAATTGTCAAGATAGTGTAGGATAAGCCTTAGTTATCAAAAAGTATAAAAACCAAAAAATTTTAGCTCATTTCTCATTTGCTCAGAAAGTGGTATCGTTTCCAAGCAGCGATCGGTATCGTCCGCGTACTGTCGTGCGCTCCAGGCCTTCAAAGCTAGCTAGTGACCTCAAGGCTTGAGCATAGCAACCTAGAGGTAAGCTACAATCAAACATTAATCTCAAAAATTCTGAAAATCTGCATTTCCACGTGATTGAAAGCGCTTTTGGTATCGCGGGGTGGGACAGAGCGTTTCTAGAAGTCCTTTAAGTGAGACAGTAGGCTAGGAGTGAAGAGGTGTGAGAGAAGAGAAAGGGGGTGAAAACATTTTTGAATTTGGATGTGTTTTGGCTTTAGTATCGCGATCGGTTGAGTTTTTGGTATCGCGATACCAAAAATTCCCTTGTATCGTGATACTCGCCGAAGTATCGTATCGTCAATTACCAGCCTTGTTATCGCAATACCACTTTTGATATCGTATCGCCTGGTTGGTATCGCGATCGCACTTTACCAAGTGGTATCGTATCGCGGTCCACTTTTGGTATTGTATCGCCTCACTTCCCTATATCGTATTGTGACCCTTTTTGGTATCGTATCGTCCAAAAAGTGGTATCGTATCGTTTGCCTACGTGGTATCGTATCATCAATGTTTTCTGGTATCGTATCGTGGACTCCCCAGATATCGTATCGTGAGCCTACCTGGTATCGTAGCGTGCAGTATCCAGTATCGTATCGTCCCCATCTTAGTATCATATCGCGCACGAAGTGGTATCGTATCGTGAATTAGTATGGTATCGTATCGTCCAGATTTGAGGTATCGTATCTCCAAAGATTCAAGTATCGTATCATGCTCAATAGCGGTATCGTATCGTCTGTCCGAGTGGTATCGTATCTCCTGTTGTCATAGTATCGTATCGCTTAGAGAAGTGGTATCGTATCGTCTGACGAGAAGTATCGCCTAGTGCAATATCGTCAAAGGTGGTATCGCCAAGAACATTTGAAGCATTTTCAAGGGTAAATTTGAGGCATTTGGAGAACGACTTAGGAAGAGTTTTAGAGGTCTAGAGAGCCCCAGGAGGGTGAATGAACTTGAGATCAGGAAGGGTTCTAAGTAGCCGCAGAAGTGTCATATCATCCGTTGGAAGTACCGTTCAGGTCAGTCACCGATCTATCTATTCGGATACCTCTAGTGACTCAGAGGGGGAGATAACCATGGCCTCAGAAGACATGCATAACCATGGCCTCAGAAGACAGGCAGGGTCCTTCTCCCGGGAGAAATTTCATGACCTCGATAGAAGGAGAATACCGCACCTCCTTGCAGTATGTTTCCACTAATGCCCAGGAGATCCCCATCTACCTGGACGGTTTAAACAGATCTATGGCTAGGATGGTGACTTCCCTAGATGCAACAATTGTGCCCAGACCTGCTGTCAAGTATGAAGGTGGAGCATACATGGCCAAGTTGGGTCACATCTACATAGTGACTGAATATCCTGATTTGATCAATGAGAGGGGAGAGTTAGTGGGACAAGAAAACTCAAGGAGACCAAACCCTGAGGAGTTAGTGACTACCCCTAGAGGCAAGTCAATAGTAATGCGAGTCTTGAGAGGGGACTTGATATCTCAAGACGACTACTTACTGGAAGTCTATTTGATCCATGGATCAGACTTGTTACTTCAAACTGAATCACCGACTCAAGGAAGAGAAGAAAGTACGATGACGTTTTATGAGCTAAAGGATCCGGAAGACGAGTCTAGAGTGACATACCTATACAAGAACCAGAGAAGGTTTTGGTAGATTCCATAGACAGGGCTCGACTCAAATACATGGGATTGCCTGTATTCCCTCGGAGAGAGCAGGCAACCACCTCTCAGAACCCCTTCGGAACACAACAAGAGGCAGAGCACACAATGTCGGGACAAACAAGCCAACGAAGCGTTCCGAACCGTACTCACGTACAATTCGTGACTCCCGGAGTGCAAACACACAATCAGACCCACCCTGGAGTAGGTAATCAATACCGACCACCAGTCAAGCCACGACCACCAATAGGAGTGCAGCCTGGAATACCCCCACTTAGACCAGCAATCCCCGCCTTCCCTGTAATGCCTAGACAGCAAGAGCCAATGAGAAGATTGAGACCGATCCAAGTGGCCAAATGTGTGAGGAATCACCATGATGGATTGGGAGAACCTTACGACCACATTGCTGAATTTAAACAAATTTTAAGAGCTTAACAAGTAGACGACTTCTTTGTGTAGTATGAATCCTTTGGGCTTACCCTCACAGGAACGGCTCTGACGTGGTTCCAACCTCTAGATCCCAATCAATTTGGAAACATGGAGCAATTCTTTCAAGAATTCATAGGGGAATTCACTAAGAGAGGGATTAAACACAATTCTGCGTCTTTAATCCATAGTTTTAAACAGAACCCTAATGAAACCGTGCAAACGGCTTCCCGAAGATTCAACCAGTACGTGGATAGATGTCCGGTAGCAGAAAGACCTACGCAACAAAAAATGATATCATTGTTTTTGGATGGACTAACGAATGGGACTCTAAAAACGCTAGTCTATGTGAAGAGGTTACAAACCCTGAGTGAATGCCTGCAGGAATGTATTGACTTAGAGGACAACCTAGCGGATGATCTGAAGAGTGCGCCAAACCCCACTAAATCAGAAGACTCTCGGAGTACGGTTACATCCAACTCCAGTAATGTGGAAGAACTAACTGAGCTAGTGGCAAAGAAATTAGGAGTCCAAGGACAGAGAAACTATCAACATCAACCCCTAAGAGTACCCATGTTGCGAAGGTGTAGTCTATGTGGAGGAGATCACCCCACGCACATGTGTGTACGAGGAGGAATAGGTGTACCGAAGACATATCCTTACAATAGACAGCCCCATCAAGGAACGGTCCTATATTGTCACATAGAACAAAAATACACCAATCACAGCACAGAAAATTATCTGTTCAATAGGCACACACGGCCTCTACAACCACCTCAGTATCGACCATATGGGTATCCACCTAAAGAGCCAGGTAGAGGTATGCCCAGTTACAATCCCTACCCAATACCACCAGGAGCACCGAGACCATACGAGCAAGCACAATATCCACAACCCCAACCAGTGTTAGGACCACAACTGTCGCAACCCCAACATGTGGTACCGGTTAAGTACGCTCAACCAGAGGAAAACCTAGAAAGAGCCATTGTACCAGCATCACCCATGACCAGCATGGAGTCGACAAACCCAGGTTACGAGCCATCTCAGGGAGAGTACTATCCCTATGACACTAACATGTCGGAGTATGAACAAACTTATGATCCACACTACTACGGCTACGAAGGATACGAATCTGGCTATGGGCCAGAAGTGGCAACATTAATGTACACCGCACCTAAAGCGCATCCACCCGTAAGACCACCCCTGAGACCACCTATGCCAAGAGGACCTTGTTATAGATGCGGAGGAGACCATTTTATCAGAGAATGCACTCGGCCTTACAATCCACCACCTCCTAAGACTTGGGAAGGATATTGCAGTGATGGTGGAAAGGAACATCTCTTCCGTGATTGCCCAAAAAACCCCAACAAGGCTCAAGACACTGCACCTATTAATGTCATCGAAGTGATAGAAGCACCGGAAAGTGATAAAGAGTACACCGTACCTTTAAAGGCCATTACACGAGCACAAACGAAGGAACGAGAAGGAAAACAACCGGATCTGGATCAAACAAACCATAGAACCTTAAACCCCAAAATTCAAATAGTGGAAGATTCAGAGGACCAACGTGAGAATACCCAAAACATGAAAGCACAAAAATGGAAGGAAAGAAGAGAGAAGCTCAAAGAAAAATGGATGAAAAACAAAAGTCAAGAAAATAAGAAACACACAAAAAGCACTAAGAAGCATAAAGAACCAGAGATTCGGGAAGAAGTTCCCATTCCATCACCCATCCGAGAATCAGAGAAACCAGGAACAATTCTAGCCGACCCAAAACCGGATGATTTGGACATGTGGTTGAAAGAGTGCCAAGCTAGAATTAAGACTCGACCGAATGTGGAGCAACACGAAAAGCTTTACCCTCAGGGAGACTTAGAAAAAGAGAGGCTTTCTATGTGCAAAAAACTCATAGAGGTAGCACAAGCAACCCTAGAATAGACCATCCCAGCCCTCCCCGAGACAAGGATAGCGGAGGATCAATACAAGGATTGTGTTAAAGCCAAGGACAGCGAACCTAAAGAAAAGAATGATAAATGTGAGCTAGTGAAAACCCAAGACGAACCTATGTCAACAATACTTGACTTAGAGGCTGACTGGCCAAAAGAATTATGGAATAGAATCCGAGAAGAACACTGGAAGAGGAATGGAGTGACTAGACCTCCCTTTGAGGAATTAGATGTGGAAGTTTATCAGCCAAGTCCCAACATGGAAGAAGTATATGAGGAAGTATCGAGACTAGACCCAAATAGAGAAGAAGCTGAGAGCATTTCCACCCTACCCAATTACATGGGAGAGTACGAAAAGGAATCCATGATATTCCGAGCACCCACAGTACGAGGAAAAGGAAAGGGCAAAGTCACCCAGGGACGGGGACGGGTCCCGGGAACGGTGGTGTCCCCGGGACGGGGATGGTGCCTCGAGTGTCCCGGGGACGCGTCCCCGGGGCGGCACTAAAATAATGCAGTTTTTCCCAAAATAATCATACGAAAGTCATGTAGAATGAATTTGCTAACATATTAGATGACTAATAACATGAAGACCATAGAAAAAAGATGTTTTTTAAGTATAAACAATATACACATGTACGCGTAACGAAGCTTGAAGGACATTGAAAGTGACAAGTGACAAGTCATATGTATTTCATCATGTCAAAAAAGGTGGATACATCATCATCATCATATCAAAAAGATGTTACATCATAATGACAAAAAGATGTTACATCATATGGTATACCATCGATCGACAAATGTCAAAAAGACTAGCCTGGAACATAAATGTAGAGACTACAACATAAGTATGACTATGGAAAATCCAAGTGGGGAGTCTCATTTTCTGCAACACAATCAGTGGTTTCTACTTCATGTTCTTCATTTGCGACTTGGTCTGACTCTTGCTCTACCTCCCATTCTCTGAAAGGATCTCCTTCATGCATTGAGTCCTGCGAAGCATCCTCAAATTGGCACTGACGAACACAAGATCACTAGCACGCTGCACACCAAGTCTATTCCTCTTTTTGGAGGATACATGTCCATACACACTCCATAGCTGCTCAAGGCAACTGGTAGTGCAAGCTTGACTAAGTATTCGAATGGCCAACTGTTGAAGATTTGGACCATCAAAACCAAAATCTTCCCACCATAGGGCAGCACCAACACGTAATCTATCCTCATGGGCATCTGCGCATGCATATGAAGCATCTTTCCCGGTCCTATATTTGGACAGCTGATCTCTGATAAGTCTTCTAGTTGCACTATCTAGTACAAGCCTCTCTAATATGATCCTCCATCCATTAGCCACCTCTGGATCTGAATATTGCTTTTTATCTTGAAATTCCGAATCCAACATGTATGCCGCTGCATGAAGTGGGGAGTAGTATGCATTCCATCTACTAACACAAATAGCTGAAATTTCTTCATACCTGTCATTATCCTTCACCAATGTTTTCAGTGATTCAATTGTGCGATCCATAGCTTCATACACTTTACCAATGCACGGCTCCATGGAATCCACAATTTTTAGCAAGTGCACAAGTGGATGCACATATCCACAATGTGAGAAATGCTCTCCCACCACATTGCATCATCATCTAACCTTCGAAAGTGCTTTCCTGTCAAAGTAGAAGCCTCTGGCATCCTTGCAAACTCATCACTCAATAAGAGCCCCCTCAAGACACCATTGCATTTCACTACACGGTGTAACATGGTGAAGTTGTATGCAAATCTGATGTCTGAATACTTGAGCAAAGCAAGAGTAGACCTCTTGCTAAACTCATTCTTCACACATGTGTGGTTGTTGATGAAGCTAACCAATCCATTTGCCTCATTGATTCCAGGCAAAATCCAATCCAAATTCCCAATTTGAGAATATTATTCAAACAATGAGCCATGCAAAAGCAAACAATAATGTGAGGGTACAAATTTTCAATAATTGCACCTGCAGCTCTATTTGAAGGCTCTCCATCCGCTACAATGCAAACAACATTTGATGGCCCCACAATCTCTATGGCACTTGCCCACTCTGTTGCAAGTATATCAACTGATTTCCCTGTCTCAGATGCATCATGTGAGGAGATGAAGTACATCTCTCCACGAGAATAAGCCACAACTCCATGGATAGAGCGTCGTTGAACATCACTCCATCCATCCACAAGCAATGATACTCCATTTCTTTCCCATGATTTCTTTATGCTCTCACATGCGGCCTCAACAAGCTTCTTCTCTTTCTCCAATAAAGTGGTGCGTAAGCTCTCCGAAGATGGAGGCACATAGTGTGCTCCATATTCACCTATCTTCTTTACCATGTCTTTGAAGTATGGTGATCTATGAAAAATGGTAAAACAAAGATTTATAAGTAATCAATTATGACATATGGAAGTGAATTTTGAACTTTGAAGTTTAACTATTTAAAACAAAACAATAGAATCAAGATAAGATTTTTACCGAGATGCATTGAAAGCTATGTGGTCATGGTAGAAAAAATGTGCCACTGCCGTGTCCACCTCCTCTTTCAATACGGGATTCCAATTTTCATGGAGTGTTTGTTGTTGGTGCAATTCAAGCCTTCACAATTTGGCTTGGATTACTTCATGAAGATATCATTTGAAGGACGGATCATAGGAACTTATGCTTATAAGTTCTTACCATTTTTACTCCTTGTAAAAGTCTAAGTGACTTGGAATCTTATGGATACACCTACTTGATAGATTCGTAGAAAAGTAGAACTTGTGATTGAGGGAATATCTCCTTACATTTAGATCCTAGATTGAAGGGAGCCAAGAATTCAAATTTGAATTCAAACTCTTGCTCACTTCATATATAAGTTGTATCTAGAAAAGTCGCGATATAGCAGTCCATTCTCCCGAGGCTAATTTCATCTATCTTTGAGTGTGTGAGCTTTACTCCATAGCCTACACATCTGAGTACCATTTGGCAATGTTTATCATGCCAATGGGAATATACATCAATGTGAATTAATACATATATCTTACATACATCATCTCTGTGTTCCCTGAGTACTCTCCTCCAAGTCTGTCAATTTCAAAGAGGCATATCTCAGTGCCTACTTCACCAAATCAAGTGATTCAAAGCTTGGTGGATCCAGCTGAAAGCATACTAAGGGCATACAAAGTTTGAAGCAATTTGGTTCAGCCAATTTCGAGAAATCGCCGTCGAAGTGCTCACTGGTATTTGTCTGCATACTTCCTAAAAAGTCGGGGGTGTTCATAATTTTGCTAAAGTGATTTCTCCCTTATAGTTCATCATCTTGAATGATTCCACTTGCAAATGGTAGCTTACTAAGCTAATAGAATACCTCTAGCAGGAATTTTGCCAATTGTAAGTGTACTGGTCATACTGAGTGAAAGACTGAGCAGATGTCAATACCAAAATAGCAAGTTTTCTTAGATTTGTGAAGTATCAAGTAGTCTGTTTTGATTTGATCACTACACACATCATTTGCAAAGTACATATATGATCTCTTGGTATCATTTGGAAGCTAAGGGTGTCTACTAATCATATCTGGAGACACTGAGGGCTGGTGCAAAGCAGGATTAGCAGCACTTACTCAATCTTCTGAAGGATCCATCCATCTTTCCCAACAGTGGTATCAGAGCAAACAAGGTAACATGGGAGATGGTTTTCCTTCATTCATTGACAAATTGGACAGGAACAATTATCAAGCTTGGTCTCTAAGGATGAAGACCTATCTACAAGGAAGAAGTCTGTTTGGATTCATCTCAGGAGATGAGGAATTGCCCTCATTCAAAGCAAGGGGTCTACCCACCAAGGAAGAACAAGAAAGGCTTAATACATGGTGTGCAAAAGATGCATTGACAAGGTCTTATCTTCTTAACTCTATATCTGATTTTCTTTTACCTCACATCAGGAATTGTAAGACTTCCCAAGAAACTTGGGAAACCTTGTCATCATATTTTTCATCTAATACAAGGGCCAGGAAGAATCAATTGTGGATTGAATTCACAACCCTTAGGAAGCAACCAAAGCAATCAGTCTCAGAATTTGTGACCAAGATCAAGGATGTGGCAGACCAATTAGCAAGCATAGGAGAGGAGATTGAAGAGGAACAAATAGTAAGGCAAGTAACCAATGGACTAAAGGCAGATGATAAGTGGGAAAGCTTCACCACTGCAATGGATCTCTATATGGACATGCATACCCCAGATCTCACAACTCTGATGGGCCAACTATTCACACATGAAGCAAAGTTCACAAAGGTTGGAGATACATCTAAAGGTAACACTCCTTCTGCCCTATATACTGATAAAAAGGTTAAAGACAAAGGTAAAGGTAAAAAGCAAGAGGATGAAGGTTCTACCTCCCAAACCAACTATGCAGGGAGAGGTAGATCTTCAAGAGGCAGGGGCAGAGGAGGTAGGCAAGGTAGGGGGAGACCCTACAATTCATCACCATGCAATATTTGTGGATTGTCTAACCACACCACAGATGAGTGCTACAGAAACTACAAAAATCAGAGAGGAAGAGGCTACTCAAGAGGTGGATACTCTCAAGGCAGAGGAAGGTTCAACCAACACCAAGGCTACAATGGCTACAACAATAATTACAACAACAACCATAATGGTAACTACCAAGGAGGATTCAGATATAGGAAAGACTACAACAACTACACAGAGGAGCAAGATGACTCCCTATTGATCATGAATATGACTTCCAAGTCAGGTATCAATGATGATCATCTGTTTTATATTGATTCAGGGTGTTCTAATCATGTAGCTGGCAATGTGGCACTACTCTCTGATCTTGAGGAACCCAAGGGCAAACATCAAGTACAGACAGGTGATGATACTAAGCATTCTGTAGTAAAGATTGAAAATGTAAAAACTTGTGATGGTAACCAGAACCTATTGAGCAGGGTACTTTATGTACCAACCATTACCAAAAACTTAATGAGTGTTGGTCAGATTGTGGAGAAAGGTTTGCAGGTTAGATTCACTCAACATGAAGCATATGTGGAGGACCCAAGGAATGGATTCAAAAGGATAGCCAAGGGAGATAAATCAGGTAGATTATCTATTTTTGAGCTAGAAGACACAAAAAACATTGCTTTATACAATTACAAGGATCAAACACTTTTCAGAATTAGAAATATGGCACAAGAGATTAGGTCACATAGGTGAAAGGACCTTAAAGCAAATGTGCAGGGATCAATGTGTGCTTGGGATACCTAATGTATCCAAGCAACACATGATTTACAAATGTGGTGCTTGTCAGTTTGGTAAGTCTCACAGATTTCCCTACTCAAGAAAAGGTTTTATGCATGAAGACTACCTAGACTTGGTACACACAGATGTTTGGGGACCTAGCAAGGATCCCTCCATTTCAGGATCAAGGTACTATGTGTCTTTCATTGATGATTATAGCAGATGGACTGTGTTATAATTTATGAAGCACAAGGATGAAGTGTTTAATTGTTTCAAAAGATATCTTGCACTAGTTGAAAATCAATTAGGAAGGAACTTGAAGAAGCTAAGGTCAGATGGAGGAGGAGAATACTTCTCCAATGAGTTTGAAGATTTCTTGCAGGAAAGAGGCATCAAAAGGGAGATAACCACAAGGTATTCACCTGAACAAAATGGGGTAGCTGAAAGAAGGAATAGGCTTATTGTTGAAACAGCTAGATCTATGCTTAATGAAAAGAAGTTTCCAAATTATCTTTGGGCACAGAGTGTATCTACTGCAACCTATCTCATAAACAGGTTGCCATCAAAGTCACTTGATGGAATGACACCTTATGAAGCTTGGCATGGTAAGAGACCATCATTGGATCACTGCAAAATTTTTGGTTGTGTAGCATATGTGCATATTCCCTCATAGGTAAGGGGAAAGCTAGACCCTAAAGCAGAAAAATGTATTTTCATTGGTTATGACTTGAATAAAAAAGGGTATAGATTCTACAACCCAACCAATAAAGGGTTCAAGGTAAGCAGAGATGTCATCTTTGATGAGAATGACTCATGGTATGAGAATGAATGCAGGAAGGTTAGTCTACCTTATGATTTGGAAGAGGAATTTCCAAAACTCTCAAAGGAAGAACCAATCCAGAAGGAAGACTCAAGTTCAGAAGATGATGACACAATCAATCTTGAAGAATTCAAGGCATGGAAGTCCAGAGGAAAGATGAAGATGAAGAAGCTTGAGGATATACCAGAATCTTCAAATCAAGCAATGAGGAGATCTCAGAGAGAAAGTAAGAAGCCTATCAGATATGGGTATGATACATCTCTTCTAACTAAGCATTCAATTTATCTTGCAAAGGACTTGTTAAGTGAAGAACCAGGTTCATATGAAGAGGCAATCACCAAACCAGAATGGAAAGGAGCTATGGATGAAGAAATAGAAGCTCTCAAGGAGAGTGACACATGGGACTTGGTACCCAAGAAGGACTCTATGAAGGTGATAGGATCGAGATGGATCTACAAACTAAAGAGGAACTCTGATGGTACAATCAATAGGTACAAAGCTAGGTTGGTAGCCAAGGGTTTTGCACAAACCCAAAGCATTGATTATGAGGAGACATTTTCTCCTGTGGCTAAGATGCCAACAATCAGAGTATTGGTGAGTGTAGCTGCATCCAAGAATTGGAACATGTACCAATTAGATGTCAAGAATGCTTTCCTGAATGGATGGATATCTCAAGAAGTCTACATGTCACAACCACCTGGCTATGAAGATCCCAAGAAGGTAAATTATGTTTGTAAATTGAAGAAGGCTCTATATGGATTGAAGCATGCACCTAGAGCATGGAACTACAGGTTGACAACATACCTTCAAGACCAAGGGTTTACTATGAGCAAGGCAGACACTTCATTATTTATCAAAAGGAGCAATTCAGAGGTAATCTATCTCTGTGTTTATGTTGATGACATCATCATTACAGGTAATGATGTCCAAGGAATCAGAAGCATCAAAAATCAGATGATGAAGGAGTTCAAGATCAATGATCTTGGATTATTGAAATACTTTCTACGACTTGAATTGGTTTATACTAATTCAGGTATATATATCACTCAGAAGAAGTATGTGCAGGACATGTTAAAGAAGTTTGGGTTGCAGGATGCAAAAGTCTCAAGTACTCCAATGGAGGTCAACCTAAAGCTAAGTGTTCATGAAGGGAATGAAGTCCAAGACATTACAGGATATCAAAGTATGGTAGGTAGTTTGAATTATGCTACCTTGACCAGAATTGACATAGCATATGGAGTTAGTGTGCTAAGTCAATTCATGCACAAACCAAGGGTACCTCACCTCGA
This sequence comes from Ceratopteris richardii, assembly GCA_020310875.1. NCBI lineage: Eukaryota > Viridiplantae > Streptophyta > Polypodiopsida > Polypodiales > Pteridaceae > Ceratopteris > Ceratopteris richardii. Next base: position 36,096,025 of record CM035416.1, read on the forward strand.
GGATGCAAAGAAGATCTTGAAGTATCTAAAGGGAACTCAGAACCATGGTTTGTACTTTCCTTATACATCAGATATTGATATTAAAGTATATTCAGATGCAGATTGGGCAAGATGCAAGGATGATAGGAGGAGCACATCAGGATACTTATCTTTTGGAGGTGATAAATCTATTTCTTGGTCAGCCAAGAAGCAACCAACAGTGGCATTGTCATCCACTGAAGCAGAGTATAGAGGGCTAGCCAATGCCACTCAAGAAGCTATTTGGTTAAAGCTTTTGTATACAGAGTTAGGCCTATACACTAAGCCCCCAATTATCTTTGGAGACAACACAAGCTCTCTTCACCTTGCAGCTAATCCAATATATCATGCTAGGACAAAACACATAGAGGTTCATTACCACTATGTCAGAGAGAAGTTACTAAGCAAGGACATTCAGTTGACCTATGTGTCTACTAATATGCAATGTGCAGATTTACTCACTAAAGCTTTGGATGGAAACAAATTATGCAGATTCAAAAACATGATTGGATTGCAGGATGTGATTGAAGAATGAAGATGAAGACTTAAGCCAAAATGTTTGGCTTGAGGAGGAGTTGTTGGTGCAATTCAAGCCTTCACAATTTGGCTTGGATTACTTCATGAAGATATCATTTGAAGGAAGGATCATAGGAACTTATGCTTATAAGTTCTTACCATTTTTACTCCTTGTAAAAGTCTAAGTGACTTGGAATCTTATGGATACACCTACTTGATAGATTCGTAGAAAAGTAGAACTTGTGATTGAGGTAATATCTCCTTACATTTAGATCCTAGATTGAAGGGAGCAAAGAATTCAAATTTGAATTCAAACTCTTGCTCACTTCATATATAAGTTGTATCTGGAAAAGTCGCGATATAGCAGTCCATTCTCCCGAGGCTAATTTCATCTATCTTTGAGTGTGTGAGCTTTACTCCATAGCCTACACATCTGAGTACCATTTGGCAATGTTTATCATGCCAATGGGAATGTACATCAATGTGAATTAATACATATATCTTACATACATCATCTCTGTGTTCCTTGAGTACTCTCCTCCAAGTCTGTCAACTTCAAAGAGGCATGTCTCAGTGCCTACTTCACCAAATCAAGTGATTCAAAGCTTGGTGGATCCAGCTCAAAGCATACTACAAGCATACAAAGTTTGAAGCAATTCGGTTCAGCCAATTTTGAGAAATCGCCGTCGAAGTGCTCAGTGGTATTTGTCTGCATACTTCCTAAAAAGTCGGGGGTGTTCATAATTTTGCTAAAGTGATTTCTCCCTGTATAGTTCATCATCTTGAATGATTCCACTTGCAAATGGTAGCTTACTAAGCTAATAGAATACCTCTAGCAGGAATTTTGCCAATTGTAAGTGTACTGGTCATACTGAGTGAAAGACTGAGCAGATGTCAATACCAAAATAGCAAGTTTTCTTAGATTTGTGAAGTATCAAGTAGTCTGTTTTGATTTGATCACTACACACATCATTTGCAAAGTACATATATGATCTCTTGGTATCATTTGGAAGCTAAGGGTGTCTACTAATCATATCTGGAGACACTGAGGGCTGGTGCAAAGCAGGATTAGCAGCACTTACTCAATCTTCTTAAGGATCCATCCATCTTTCCCAACATTTGTTGACGAGATTGACGTACATATGGCATTCCCGATGGTGTGGAAGAGGGAGTAGAAGGAGTAGGAGTAGGAGTAGGAGGAGTAGGAGCATGAATCGGCGCCGATGAAGATGATGCTCTTGAAGAGGATGTCATAGAAGACCTCACAAATGATGCCGGGCTGATGGGAGCTTGTGAGGCACGACGAGCATGAATTTGTGCATCACTAATAGCAAGCTTGTTGAGTTCTTCTTCTCTGAAGTGATTGCGGAACAAAATCTTACTTCATGTCCACGTTCATGAAGTAAGTGTGCACGCACCTTGTTTGCTCCACCCGTTCGTTTGTAGCCACATAGCTTACAAGCCCATGGTCTTGCACCTCCTCCTCTGGCGGAAACGGGAGACTCCACCTCTTCCCACCATTTGCTTGTAGCATGCCTCCTCTTGGTGTTTGATCCACTTGTTCGCGATGAAGAAGCCATAGAGCCTTAGAGGAGAAGGGTAACGATGACAAGGCTGAAGAGAGGGTTGAGAGGATAGAGTCTAGACTCTAGACTCTAGGGAAAAGGCTAAAGCCCTTGAATATGCTCAAGCATTCATGGCACATGCACATAGGCTGAACGCAAGGAAGTAAGTGAGCTTGAGACTTGTGAGCTTGTGAGCAAGTGAGCTCTATTTATGCTTCTAAGGGACTTTAGGAACCTTCTAGATGCCCCCCAAAAGAAGGCGCTAAAAAACCCTCCAAGAATCGGCGCCCAAATTCGAAGTTTGAACTCCAAAAAAAATCCCGCCCGTTCGGATCCGTCCCCGCCCGTCCCCGTCTTTGTCTGGTCACATACTGCCGTCCCCGGGACGAATGCTTGTTTCAGAGATGATACTGGGGACGGTAGACGTCCCCCTTTGGCGTCCCATGTCCAAGCCACTTGGGGACGGCGTCCCGGCGTCCCTAGGACCCGGGGACGCGTCCTCTTGTGACTTTGGGAAAGGGAAACTTAGATAAGAATTAACACAATCTAACAAAACTTAAAAAGACAAAAGTACAATGCCAACTGACTGTGGAAGAACTACTCCGGGTTAAACCGCAAATATGGAAACAATTAGCAAGTCAATTGGAACTAGGGAAGGAGAAGGACGAAAAGAAGGGAAAAGAAAACCCATCTAAGGTACAAATCCCAGTGGATAAGGTTGGAGAATTTAGCGAAGGAGACGAAGGTAACACATGTTTACCCGTCAATTACAATGGCTATATGACCAAAGCTATACTAGACACAGGAGAAGGAGTAGGAATTTCCACCAAGGAGATTTGGGAGAAATGGGGAAAGCCTGCCTTACGACCTACTCGCATGAAGCTTCAATTAGCAGATGGCCATGTTGAGAAACCATTAGGAATATTAGAAAAGATCAAATTGACCACTTGTGGAGTTGAATTTGAACATACTTTAGCCATCTGTCAATTCAGAAAAGCAAATAATTACGAGATGATATTAGGACGACCCTTTATGAGACAACTTAGGGTAGTGCAAGATTGGGGACGAGACTCTTTATACCTTCAACATCAAGGAAACACCACCAAAATAAACTTGCATATGTTTGCATATCGAGATGTACCCCCACTACAATGGAATCCTATAGACAAGGAGAAAGATGATCTATCTATTCATAGTGCTGGATCAAGCGATCAATCATGGATGCATGAGGATGCCCAATTATGGATGTGTAAAGAAGCCAAGAAAGAGGATAATACAAGGAAGCTTTGGCCAATAGGACATCCTAACTACCGACCTGTAGAGGACCCAATGTATATGCCTCAAATCTTTCTTGATGAAACATTTGAACTGCATGGATGGATGGAAATCTTAGCAACCTTGGATGTATGTGTGAATGAAGAAGTTCTGACAATGAATGAATGTGTGGACGGAGAAGGTTACGACGTAAATTTGTACATGGTGGTCCTTCAAGAAGTAGGAGGGAAAATATTGGAAAAGGAATGGAAAGAAGAATACGAGAGCATAGAGATGGAACCGGAATTTGACTCTGAAGAATGTTACCTAGAAGCTATTCGAACGGAAGACAAGTATGGAATGACCAAAGTGTTAGCAATAGAAGAAGCCCCCATAGTACCGAAGCAAGAGGAAAGTGTGAGTAAAATCGGACCAAATCTTGACCTTTTTGAGGTTCCGGAGCATTTTAAAAGGTACGAAGTAGAAGAGACAAAGATAGCCATTCAAATGCCTAAAAGAGAGGCTAGAGAAGGAGAAGCGTACGACAACAAAGAACAAACAAAAAAGATCATAGTAACAGTGGAAGATAGAGAAGAAAGATGTACATACATAGGTAAAGATGTGTCAACTGAGGAGGAAAAAGAATTAATACAATTGATCCGAGAATATCGAGATGTATTTGCGTGGACATATAAGGATCTCAAGGGTGTGGAACCCTCTATTTGCTCTCATAGAATACCAATGACGGTGGAGGCAAAACCATCTAAACAATGCCCTTATACATACAATGAGGTCTATGCAGCTAAAATAAAAGAAGAAATAGACAAGCTATTAGCGGCTGGATTTATTTATGAAATAGAACACACTGAATGGGTATCACCACTAGTGGTTGTGCCTAAGAAGAATGGAAAACTCAGAGTATGCATTAACATGAAAAAAGTAAATGCAGCTACTATACGTGATAGCTACCCATTGCCCATCACTGATCACCTATTAAAAAGAGTTGCAGGAAAAGAAGTCTATAGCTTCTTATACGGATTCTCTGGATACAACCAAGTAGCTATTGCTACTCAGGATCAACATAAGACCACATTCGTGACTGAATGGGGAGCCTATGCTTTCCGAGTGATGCCTTTTGGACTCACTAACGCGCCTGCTACTCTTCAACAATTGATGTGTCATGTTTTCAAAGAATTCCTGAAGACGAGTATGGAAGTATATGTGGATGACCTATGTACATACTCAAATCAAAGAAAAGACCACATTCTTGAATTGCGGAAGATATTTAATAAGTGCCGACAATATAGAGTCTGCTTGAACCCTGAAAAGTGTGTCTTCATGGTAAGACAAGGGAAGATCTTAAGACACATAGTGTCTAGGAACGGAATATCTACAGATGAAGATAAAATCAAGGTCATTTTAGAACTTCTTGTTGGGAAAGATGGATGGATCCTTCAGAAGATTGAGTAAGTGCTGCTAATCTTGCTTTGCACCAGCCCTCAGTGTCTCCAGATATGATTAGTAGACACCCTTAGCTTCCAAATGATACCAAGAGATCATATATGTACTTTGCAAATGATGTGTGTAGTGATCAAATCAAAATAGACTACTTGATACTTCACAAATCTAAGAAAACTTGCTATTTTGGTATTGACATCTGCTCAGTCTTTCACTCAGTATGACCAGTACACTTACAATTGGCAAAATTCCTGCTAGAGGTATTCTATTAGCTTAGTAAGCTACCATTTGCAAGTGGAATCATTCAAGATGATGAACTATACAGGGAGAAATCACTTTAGCAAAATTATGAACACCCCCGACTTTTTAGGAAGTATGCAGACAAATACCACTGAGCACTTCGACGGCAATTTCTCGAAATTGGCTGAACCAAATTGCTTCAAACTTTGTATGCTTGTAGTATGCTTTGAGCTCGATCCACCAAGCTTTGAATCACTTGATTTGGTGAAGTAGGCACTGAGATATGCCTCTTTGAAGTTGACAGACTTGGAGGAGAGTACTCAGGGAACACAAAGATGATGTATGTAAGATATATGTATTAATTCACATTGATGTACATTCCCAGTGGTATGATAAACATTGCCAAATGGTACTCAGATGTGTAGGCTATGGAGTAAAGCTCACACACTCAAAGATAGATGAAATTAGCCTCGGGAGAATGGACTCCTATATCGCGACTTTTCCAGATACAACTTATATATGAAGTGAGCAAGAGTTTGAATTCAAATTTGAATTCTTGGCTCCCTTCAATCTAGGATCTAAATGTAAGGAGATATTCCCTCAATCACAAGTTCTACTTTTCTACGAATCTATCAAGTAGGTGTATCCATAAGATTCCGAGTCACTTAGACTTTTACAAGGAGTAAAAATGGTAAGAACTTATAAGCATAAGTTCCTATGATCCTTCCTTCAAATGATATCTTCATGAAGTAATCCAAGCCAAATTGTGAAGGCTTGAATTGCACCAACAGCTCCCCCTCAAGCCAAACATTTTGGCTTGAGTCTTCATCTTCATTCTTCAATCACATCCTGCAATCCAATCATGTTTTTGAATCTGCATAATTTGTTTCCATCCAAAGCTTTAGTGAGTAAATCTGCACATTGCATATTAGTAGACACATAGGTCAACTGAATGTCCTTGCTTAGTAACTTCTCTCTCACATAGTGGTAATGAACCTCTATGTGTTTTGTCCTAGCATGATATATTGGATTAGCTGCAAGGTGAAGAGAGCTTGTGTTGTCTCCAAAGATAATTGGGGGCCTAGTGTATAGGCCTAAGTCTGTATACAAAAGCTTTAACCAAATAGCTTCTTGAGTGGCATTGGCTAGCCCTCTATACTCTGCTTCAGTGGATGACAATGCCACTGTTGGTTGCTTCTTGGCTGACCAAGAAATAGGTTTATCACCTGCAAAAGATAAGTATCCTGATGTGCTCCTCCTATCATCCTTGCATCCTGCCCAATCTGCATCTGAATATACTTTAATATCAATATCTGATGTATAAGGAAAGTACAAACCATGGTTTTGAGTTCCCTTTAGATACTTCAAGATCTTCTTTGCAGCCTCAAGGTGAGGTACCCTTGGTTTGTGCATGAATTGACTTAGCACACTAACTCCATATGCTATGTCAATTCTGGTCAAGGTAGCATAATTCAAACTACCTACCATACTTTGATATCTTGTAATGTCTTGGACTTCATCCCCTTCATGAACACTTAGCTTTAGGTTGACCTCCATTGGAGTACTTGAGACTTTTGCATCCTGCAACCCAAACTTCTTTAACATGTCCTGCACATACTTCTTCTGAGTGATATATATACCTGAATTAGTATAAACCAATTCAAGTCCTATAAAGTATTTCAATAATCCAAGATCATTGATCTTGAACTCCATCATCTGATTTTTGATGCTTCTGATTTCTTGGACATCATTACCTGTAATGATGATGTCATCAACATAAACACAGAGATATATTACCTCTGAATTGCTCCTTTTGATAAATAATGAAGTGTCTGCCTTGCTCATAGTAAACCCTTGGTCTTGAAGGTATGTTGTCAACCTGTAGTTCCATGCTCTAGGTGCCTGCTTCAATCCATATAGAGCCTTCTTCAATTTACAAACATAATTTACCTTCTTGGGATCTTCATAGCCAGGTGGTTGTGACATGTAGACTTCTTCAGATATCCATCCATTCAGGAAAGCATTCTTGACATCTAATTGGTACATGTTCCATTTCTTGGTGATGCAGCTACACTCACCAATACTCTGATTGTTGGCATCTTAGCCACAGGAGAAAATGTCTCCTCATAATCAATGCCTTGGGTTTGTGCAAAACCCTTTGCTACCAACCTAGCTTTGTACCTATTGATTGTACCATCAGAGTTCCTCTTTAGTTTGTAGATCTATCTGGATCCTATCACCTTCATAGAGTCCTTGGGTACCAAGTCCCATGTGTCACTCTCCTTGAGAGCTTCTATTTCTTCATCCATAGCTCCTTTCCATTCTGGTTTGGTGATTGCCTCTTCATATGAACCTGGTTCTTCACTTAACAAGTCCTTTGCAAGATAAATTGAATGCTTAGTTACAAGAGATGTATCATACCCATATCTGATAGGCTTCTTACTTTCTCTCTGAGATCTCTTCATTGCTTGATTTGAAGATTCTGGTATATCCTCAAGCTTCTTCATCTTCATCTTTCCTCTGGACTTCCATGCCTTGAATTCTTCAAGATTGATTGTGTCATCATCTTCTGAACTTGAGTCTTCCTTCTGGATTGGTTCTTCCTTTGAGAGTTTTGGAAATTCCTCTTCCAAATCATAAGGTAGACTAACCTTCCTGCATTCATTCTCATACCATGAGTCATTCTCATCAAAGATGACATCTCTGCTTACCTTGAACCCTTTATTGGTTGGGTTGTAGAATCTGTACCCTTTTTGATTCAAGTCATAACCAATGAAAATACATTTTTCTGCTTTAGGGTCTAGCTTTCCCCTTACCTATGAGGGAATATGCACATATGCTACACAACCGAAAATTTTGCAATGATCCAATGATGGTCTCTTACCATGCCAAGCTTCATAAGGTGTCATTCCATCAAGTGACTTTGATGGCAACCTATTTATTGTTGGTGTAATTTGCAAGCCCTCACACTTGGCTTGGATTTGTTCTTGAAGACTCAACATGTGAGAAGAACCATAGGAACTTATGCTTATAAGTTCTTACCATTTTACCTTTTTTGTAAAAGTCTAAATGACTTAGAATCTTATGGATACACCTACTTGATAGATTCGTGGAAAATTAGAACCTGTGATTCAGAGAATATCTCCCTACTTTTAGAGGAGTGATTGAAGGGAGCCAAGAATTCAAATTTGAATTCAAACTCTCACTCACTTAATATATAAGTTGTACTTGAAAAGTCGCGGTGTGTGTGTCACCATTCCCGAGGCTAATTTCATCTATCATTGAGTGTGTGAGCTCTACTCCATAGCCTACACCTTTGAGTACCATTTGGCAATGTTTATCATGTCAATGGGAATGTACATCAATGTGAATTAATACATATCTTTACATTCATCATCTCTGTTATTCTCTGAGTGTACTACTTCAAGTCTGTCAACTTCAAAGAGGCATATCTCAGTGCCTAGTGCACCAAATCAAGTGATTCAAACCTTGGTAGATCCAGCTCAAAGTATTCTACAAGCATACAAAGTTTGAAGCAATTTGGTTAAGCCAATCTTGAGAAATCGCGGTCAAAGTGCTCACTGGTATTTGTCTGTACATTTCCTAAAAAATCGGGAGTGTTCCTAACTTTGCTAAAGTGATTTCTCTGAGTATACTTTATCATTTTATCTCATTCCACTTGCAAATGGTAGCTTACTAAGCTAATAGAATACCTCTAGAAGGAATTTTGCCAACTGTAAGTGTATTGGTCATACTGAGCATAACTCTGAGCAGGTGTCAATACCAAAATAGCAAGTTTTCTTGGATTTGTGAAGTATCAAGTAGTCTGTTTTGATTTGATCACTACACACATCATTTGCAAAGTACATATATGATCTCATGGTATCATTTGGAAGCTAAGGGTGTCTACGAATCATATCTGGAGTCACTGAGGGCAGGGCTTGTGCAAAGCAGGATTAGAAGCACCTACTCAATCTTTTGGAGGATCCATCCATCTTTCCAAGAGTGGTATCAGAGCAAACAAGGTAACATGGGAGATGGTTTTCCTTCATTCATTGACAAATTGGACAAGAACAATTATCAAGCTTGGTCTCTGAGGATGAATACCTATCTACAAGGAAGAAGTCTATTTGGATTCATATCAGGAGATGAGGAATTGCCCTCATTCAAAGCAAGGGGTCTACCCACCAAGGAAGAACAAGAAAGGCTTAATACATGGTGTGCAAAAGATGCATTGGCAAGGTCTTATCTTCTTAACTCTATATCTGATTTTCTTTTACCTCACATCAGGAATTGTAAGACTTCCCAAGAAACTTGGGAAACCTTGTCATCATACTTTTCATCTAATACAAGGGCCAAAAAGAATCAATTGTGGATTGAATTCACAACCCTTAGGAAGCAACCAAAGCAATCAGTCTCAGAATTTGTGACCAAGATCAAGGATGTGGCAGACCAATTAGCAAGCATAGGAGAGGAGATTGAAGAGGAACAAATAGTAAGGCAAATAACCAATGGACTAAAGGCAGATGATAAGTGGGAAAGCTTCACCACTGCAATGGATCTCTACATGGATATGCATACCCCAGATCTCACAACTCTAATGGGCCAGCTATTCACACATGAAGCAAAGTTTACAAAGATTGGAGATACATCTAAAGGTAACACTCCTTCTACCCTATATACTGATAAAAAGATTAAAGACAAAGGTAAAGGTAAAAAGCAAGAAGATGAAGGTTCTACCTCCCAAGCCAACTATGCAGGGAGAGGTAGATCTTCAAGAGGCAGGGGAAGAGGAGGTAAGCAAGGTAGGGGGAGACCCTACAATTCATCACCATGCAACATTTGTGGATTATCTAACCATACCACATATGAGTGCTACAGAAACTATAAGAATCAGAGAGGAAGAAGCTATCAAAGAGGTGGATACTCTCAAGGCAGAGGAAGGTTCAACCAACACCAAGGCTACAATGGCTACAACAATAACTACAACAACAATTACAACCACAATGGTAACTACCAAGGAGGATTCAGAAATAGGAAAGACTACAACAACTACACAAAGGAGCAAGATGACTCCCTATTGATCATGAATATGACTTCCAAGTCAGGTATCAATGATGATCATCTGTTTTATATTGATTCAGGGTGTTCTAATCATGTAGCTAGCAATGTGGCACTACTCTCTGATCTTGAGGAACCCAAGGGCAAACATCAAGTACAGACAGGTGATGATACTAAGCATTCTGTAGTAAAGATTGGAAATGTAAAAACTTGTGATGGTAACCAGAACCTATTGAGCAGGGTACTTTATGTACGAACTATTACAAAAAACTTAATGAGTGTTGGTCAGATTGTGGAGAAAGGTTTGCAGGTCAGATTCACTCAACATGGAGCATATGTGGAGGACCCAAGACATGGATTCAAAAGGATAGCCAAGGGAGAAAAATCAGGTAGATTATTTACTTTTGAATTAGAAGACACAAAGAATATTGCTTTGTATAGCTACAAGGACCAGACACTTTCAGAACTTGAAATGTGGCACAAGAGACTAGGGCACATAGGTGAAAGGACCTTGAAGCAAATGAGCAGAGATCAATGTGTGCTTGGGATACCTAATGTATCCAAGCAACACATGATTTACAAGTGTGGTGCTTGTCAATTTGGTAAGTCTCACAGGTTACCTTATACAAGGAAAGGTTTTATGCATGAAGACTACCTAGACTTGGTGCACACAGATGTTTGGGGACCTAGCAAGGATCCCTCCATTTCAGGATCAAGGTACTATGTGTCTTTCATTGATGATTATAGCAGATGGACTGTGTTATACTTTATGAAGCACAACGATGAAGTGTTTAATTGTTTCAAAAGATATCTTGCACTAGTTGAAAATCAAACAGGAAGGAACTTGAAGAAGCTAAGGTCAGATGGAGGAGGTGAATACTTCTCAAATGAGTTTGAGGACTTCTTGGAGGAAAGAGGCATCAAAAGGGAGATAACAACAAGGTACTCACCTGAACAAAATGGGGTAGCTGAAAGAAGGAATAGACTTATAGTTGAAACAACCAGGTCTATGCTTAATGAAAAGAAGTTGCCAAATTATCTTTGGGCAGAGAGTGTATCTACTGCCACCTATCTCATAAACAGGTTGCCATCAAAGTCACTTGATGGAATGACACCTTATGAAGCTTGGCATGGTAAGAGACCATCATTGGATCATTGCAAAATTTTTGGTTGTGTAGCATATGTGCATATTCCCTCACAGGTAAGGGGAAAGCTAGACCCTAAAGCAGAAAAATGTATTTTCATTGGTTATGACTTGAATCAAAAAGGGTACAGATTCTACAACCCAACCAATAAAGGGTTCAAGCTAAGCAGAGATGTCATCTTTGATGAGAATGACTCATGGTATGAGAATGAATGCAGGAAGGTTAGTCTACCCTATGATTTGGAAGAGGAGTTTCCAAAACTCTCAAAGGAGGAACCAATCCAGAAGGAAGACTCAAGTTCAGAAGATGATGACACAATCAATCTTGAAGAATTCAAGGCATGGAAGTCCAAAGGCAAGTTAAAGATGAAGAAGCTTGAGGATATACCAGAATCTTCAACTCAAGCAATGAGGAGATCTCAGAGAGAAAGTAAGAAGCCTATCAGATATGGATATGATACATCTCTTGTTACTAAGCATTCAATTTATCTTGCAAAGGACTTGTTAAGTGAAGAACCAGGTTCATATGAAGAGGCAATCCTCAAACCAGAATGGAAAGGAGCTATGGATGAAGAAATAGAAGCTCTCAAGGAGAGTGACACATGGGACTTGGTACCCAAGAAGGACTCTATGAAGGTGATAGGATCCAGATGGATCTACAAATTAAAGAGGAACTCTGATGGTACAATCAACAGGTACAAAGCTAGGTTGGTAGCCAAGGGTTTTGCACAAACCCTAGGCATTGATTATGAGGAGACATTTTCTCCTGTGGCTAAGATGCCAACAATCAGAGTATTGGTGAGTGTAGCTGCATCCAAGAATTGGAACATGTACCAATTAGATGTCAAGAATGCTTTCTTGAATGGATGGATATCTGAAGAAGTCTACATGTCACAACCACCTGGCTATGAGGATCCAAAGAAGGTAAATTATGTTTGTAAATTGAATAAGGCTCTATATGGGTTGATGCAGGCACCTAGGGCATGGAACTACAGGTTGACAACATACCTCCAAGACCAAGGGTTTACTATGAGCAAGGTAGACACTTCATTGTTTATCAAAAGAAGCAATTCACAGGTAATCTATCTCTGTGTTTATGTTGATGACATCATCATTACAGGTAATGATGTCCAAGGAATCAGAAGCATCAAGAATCAGATGATGGAGTTCAAGATCAATGATCTTGGATTATTGAAATACTTTCTAGGACTTGAATTGGTTTATACTAATTCAGGTATATATATCACTCAGAAGAAGTATGTGGAGGACATGTTAAAGAAATTTGGCTTGCAGGATGCTAAAGTCTCTAGTACTCCAATGGAGGTCAACCTAAAGCTAAGTGCTCATGAAGGGGATGAAGTCCAAGACATTACAAGATATCAAAGTATGGTAGGTAGTTTGAATTATGCTACCTTGACCAGAATTGACATAGCATGTGGAGTTAGTGTGCTAAGTCAATTCATGCACAAACCAAGGGTACCTCACCTAGAGGCTGCAAAGAAGATCTTGAAGTGTCTAAAGGGAACTCAGAACCATGGTTTGTACTTTTCTTATACATCAGATATTGATATTAAAGTATATTCAGATGCAGATTGGGCAGGATGCAAGGATGATAGGAGAAGCACATCCGGATACTTATCTTTTGCAGGTGATAAACCTATTTCTTGGTCAGCCAAGAAACAACCAACAGTGGCATTGTCATCCACTGAAGCAGAGTATAGAGGGCTAGCCAATGCCACTCAAGAAGCTATTTGGTTAAAGCTTTTGTATACAGAGTTAGGCCTATACACTATGCCTCCAATTATTTTTGGAGACAACACAAGTTCTCTTCACCTTGGAGCTAATCCAATATATCATGCTAGAACAAAACACATAGAGGTTCATTACCACTATGTGAGAGAGAAGTTGCTAAGCACAGACATTCACTTGACTTATGTGTCTACTAATATGCAATGTGCAGATTTACTCACTAAAGCTTTGGATGGAAAGAAATTATGCAGATTCAAATCCATGTTTGGATTGCAGGATGTGATTGAAGATTGAAGATAAAGACTTAAGCCAAAGTGTTTGGCTTGAGGGGGAGCTGTTGGTGTAATTTGCAAGCCCTCACACTTGGCTTGGATTTGTTCTTGAAGACTCAACATGTGAGAAGAACCATAGGAACTTATGCTTATAAGTTCTTACCATTTTACCTGTTTTGTAAAAGTCTAAATGACTTAGAATCTTATGGATACACCTACTTGATAGATTCGTGGAAAATTAGAACCTGTGATTGAGAGAATATCTCCCTACTTTTAGAGGAGTGATTGAAGGGAGCCAAGAATTCAAATTTAAGGATTATGTACTCATGGGAAGACACTTGTTTAAGAGAGGGAAAGACAATCAATTACGGCTATGTGTACATGAAGGAGAATATTTACCCATATTAGAGATGGCACATGCAGGTGCTGCAGGAGGTCATTTTTCCACGGAGAGAACTATAAAAATGATCCTCTTTGCGGGCTTGTGGTGGCAAACTCTACATATGGATGCGGAAACCTATGTACGAAGTTGTGAGACATGCCAAAGGGCTAAATACCCGATTCGGAGAGATGACATGCCATTGAGACCTATGGTCTTCGCTAGAGCATTTTCCAAATGGGGTATAGATTTCATAGGACCCATTAATCCACCAGCCAAAGGGCCTCATGCCGAATATATCATAGTAGCCACACATTATTTGACAAAATGGGTAGAGGCAAAGGCTACTAGAAGAAACGATGCTCAAACCACTGCTAAGTTTCTTTTTGAGCATATATTCACTCGTTTTGGATTACCAATTGAGATTGTGAGTGACCGAGGAACGCACTTCATTAATGAAGTAATAGAGTCTTTAATGAATGAGTTCTTAGTGATCCATAAAAAATCAGCCCCATACCACCCCAAAGCCAATGGTCAAGCGGAAAGTTCCAATAAGGTGTTATGCACAATATTGACAAAGATCGTCAATAATGGGAGGTCTGACTGGGACAAACAATTGCATCATGCAATTTGGGCCTTCCGAGTCACTTACAAGACTTCCATTGGAACTACCCCATTCAATCTAGTATACGGACAGAACGCAATCCTCCCAATTGATTTTTTAGTACCCACTTTGAGATTAGCCCAGCAGTATGAATGGATAGGACATGAATTATCCAAGCAACTAGACCAAATTGAGAAGCTACATGAGACTAGAATACAAGCGGTAGCAGGCATTTATGCGGCTAAGCGAATACAAAAGGCATATTATGATCCAGACATAAAAGACAAGGGACTAAAAGAAGGAGACTGGGTCCTGGTCTACACCTTGAAGCAACATGCCAAGAAATTACAAAAATGTGGATATGGACCTCTAATCATCAATAGGATTTCCACGAGTGGAGCAATTAATCTAGCTACTCTAGATGGAGATGTTCTTCCTAACTACATAAGTGGATGCCGAGTCAAACGATATATGGAGCCATTGACGAATGAAATGCTAGCACGCCTCGTAGGTGGCAAAATAGGAAGAAAGAGGAAGAACGGATTAGAGAGGAGGCACGGCGAGAAGCCTTGGAGCGTATTAAGAAACGGAAGGAGTGGTTAAAGCAAAGAGATGAACGGTATCTCCAAGGAGAAGAGCCTATTCCCATGGCTAATTACAAGGTTCATAAGTCTGACACGACTAATGTCAACATGTCCCAGCCTTATTTAAACCTAGGAATTGGAACAATGGAGTACCGGCTGATAGATGCCTTGATAGACTCAGGAGAAGGACTCAGTTGCATACGAAATATGGTCACCCGAGATCTTCAAACGGTTATGACACCCATGAAAGCACATATGATAGGGGTTGGAGGTCAAGCCATAACATGCATTGGAGAAGCCATAGTATCCCTCCACCTAGGAAATTCAACTATGGAACAACGAGTTCTAGTGTGCAGAGATGAAGACTTAGTAGAAAACTTGATACTAGGACAAGACTGGATCATTGAGAATGAGGTAAGAATCCACCTAACGCAAGGATACATTTCAGCCAAGATAGGGAACAAGGAAATCTTTAGTCTATTAGGGGAGAAACACCCACAGAGACCGGAAGTCATCGAAAGTGCGGAACAACTCAAAGAAGAGAACGTAGCAAATGATTCAAGGACCAATCACTCAGAAGCAGGTCTGAAAGGAGAAGAAATTTCAACCCCTAATATATCCAAGGGAGAAGTGGATTCATTATACTCGATTGATGAACAGAAAGAAACCAAGGAGATTAATACTCTTAGAGTTTCTCACACAAAAGAATGATCACCAACTTCGAAAACCACCATCAACTACTCGCATTCAAGAAACGTCAACTTCAAATGGGTGCGCAAGGATCAAGTGAAGGAATCAGAGATCTCAACACCAGCTCATAAGGAGGAAAAGGTGGGCAAGAATTCTTCTTCACCGAAATCCGAACCAAAACGACTCTTGCAAGTATGGCTTCCTAGGCCTTTGATTGAAGCTCAAAAAGCACGGCAACAAATGTGGATTCCAAAGAAGGTAAGACAAGCGGCCATTAAAGAGATAGACAAGCACGAGGAAACATTATATCAACACAACAGTACCATAAGGACTAACGAGCTTCATCACAGATACCTCAAGAGAAGAAACCCCACACCTCCAATAACCACAAAGAGAAGAGATACACATGGAGCACGGCACAATGAGACAAAAACAAGGTTGAATACCTCTACTACGAAATGGATCTAGAAACCCAAGCAACAGCAAGGAATGAAACACCAGAACCACGGAGATTTCTGCTGCACTCACGAAGCTTCCAAGGCACCTAAAGTATGCATGATAGGGCCACAATACAAGGCAAGGCATTCGACACACGATGTACTTAAGAGAATTAGTGGTGCACATTCTCCAATGGGGAATAGGTCATAGCTTCTACTTCCTATGAATGGACCTACTATGTAAATAAATAAATGCTTCGGCTATACTAATCCTTGTTTTCTTTCAGAAAAGAAAATGAAAAATATGCGGTAAGAGATCTTACTTATGCAAGCAAGGAGAACGGAGTGACGAAACGAACGACATGTCACTACAATACACAGCACTAATGCTATATCCTCTATTGAAGCTAATGCTCTGTTCATTACAAGTGCAGATGGCCTCCGAAGATTCTGAAGCAACCATTCAGGAGGAAGTGATGGAATTTCCTCTACAAAGCGTGAATAAAGCAAAGGGACACTTGTTTAGAGAGGATCAACCGGCTGGGGATTATCTGTTCCTAGTGACCATCAAGATCATGGACACGGATCATGAGTTCCCGGTTATGTCCCTAGATTTTAAAGTGGTACATGAGCTTCCATCTACCATTGACATCATGAAGAAAGCGGGCATCCACAAATATTTTGAATTGCCAATCTACAAACCCGACTTTCAAAGGTGCTCACCTTGAATACGTTACAGCCAGTGCTACACGATCCATTGGTGCCAGAGGCAAGAGGCAAGAGTCATGGATGCAGTAGGTGAATGGATCATAATCCAATTTACACATGATTTAATCAAAGAAGCTTTTGGATGGGAGAAGGATGGCAATACGGTATTAAAAGAGGAAAGTCGAGAAGCAAAGACCAGGACATTTACTCACATTAATCGCACTGATATTGAAGAAGAAGTAAGACTCATTCATCAACACTTTTGTTTCCCTAACATGCATAGATACACTGCCCCTCTGAAAATCATAGTACAGATGCTGTCTCACGCTATTTAACAAATTGGGAATCAAATTAATATAACTCCTTATATTCAAGAGAGGCTATTCGAAGCAAAGAAGCAGTGGAACCACAAGAAGTTCCTGAACGGCAGTGTAGCTCTGACCATATTGATATATCATGCCTTGGGCATTAGAGAGCACTTGCAAGAAATGCCATCATCGGAAGCCATGGCCAAATATGCAAAGGTCGCTATAGTCCCGAGAAAGAAAAAAGGTGTCAAAATCATTGAGGAGGCAAAAACTAGCTCCCAACCTAAAATGAGAGGTACAAAACGACTAAGAGAGGTGATGAAAGAAGAAGCTGAAGCCCCAACCACAAAAAAGGCATATGTGCTCCCGAAAGAAAGAATTGAAGAGCACCGACCAATTACCGAAGAGGAATTAACAAGAGCCCTAGAAGACACACATCAATACACTGAGGGTCAAGTCAATCTACCAGTGCAAGGGCACCATTACCAGCAAGCCCACCAAGATATGGAAGTGAAAAAGAAGCTAACCAAGGTACATCGATACAGGGAAATAGGGTTGGATAATTCAAGCTCATCTTGAGATGCAGAAGAGGAACCCGACACATCCTTACTAAATACCGACATTCGAAGTGAGTCCAAAGATGATGGAAAATGGGAGGAATTAAATGAAGTGAACTACAATGTAGAAGAAGAGGACATGAAGGTAAATCAAACCCCCATCACCCAAAATCAAGACACGGCAGGCAAAGAGGTATCCCAAGAGAGAGTACATGTCATCAAAATAAATGAAACATCTAACATTCAAATCCAAGAGACTACGCTTGCAGGAGAGGGTTCATTCAAGAATCCCAAAGAGGAACCAAAAGACACTACGGTGGAAGAGTCCGAACCCTTCACACCAATAAGGGTTGTGGCAGAACCCTCCCATATGGATGTTACATTTCAGGGAGTGCCACGAAGATTATCAATCTAGAAGAAGAAAGCAAAGAACCGGAAGTGCAGCTTCAAATCAGACAACCACATAATGAAACTATACATGTGGAGCATGGAAAGGATGTCCTAACAGGCCTAGCATTCCAAAAACATGGTTGAATATCGATGTCGCTCAGCTCAAGCCAGTGGTTCAACATATGATCAAGACTGCTATGGATACGCAACAATTAATGCTTGAAGCTGATGCTGACCACGACAAAGCGATGCAGGAAAAGCATAAACTTCATGAAATGGATAAGAATCTCTCTGCCCAATTGATTCAAGTTCAAAAGAACATAACAGATAAAGAGAGTGAAGTCCAAGAAGCCAAGCAGCAATGTAAAACCCTAGAGACACAAAATGAGAAATTGAAAGAACAACTGCAAGAGTTATAGAAGAAATATGATGCTAGCGAGGCCGAGAAGACACGAATGAATGCAAGAAGCAAGATATTGGAATCACAAATTAAAATATACATGGACGAGGCAAAGAACTTAAGGAACAGAAACAAGGAGCTGATGACAGCTCTTCTAAGTAATCAACCTATAGAAGTTAAGGAAGTTCCAGAAAAGGACACAAAGACATTGGAGGAAAAGTTAGCAAGGTATGAAGATCAGCTCAAGCAGGAGCAAGCCATCATTGCAGAATGGGAGAAGAGGTATATGGATGATACCGCGGCTCTAAGGACAAAATGGAAAAAGGCCGAAAATAGATATATGGAGCAATGTAAAGAAGACACTGATCAACTCGCTGTCGTTGCAGAAGAAATCCAAAAAAATAAGGAAACGATTTTGAAGGCCAACGAAGAGATTAAGCAAAAAGAGGATATGATAAAGCAACTACAAGATCAGCTCGCACAGAAGACTACAGAGGGGACACCAGTAATTCCACACTCCATAGCGGCTACTGAGGAGATTGAGGTAGGTCCTCTCTCTCCCCCCTTATATCATTCACCGATAAGGGAGGAAACGGAGATCCACTCTGAACGTACTCATCAGGATATTGTAGAACTAAGCGGGCATGAGAAGGCACTACTGGTGTCCCAGCTTACTGCAGAATTTGAAGATCAAATAATAAAGATCATGAAGGAAGCTCAGATTGAAAGCAAAAATTTAGAACAGATATTGAAACCATTTAATATACCATACGGACTCCTTAAAGAGAAGACGCGGCAATACATAAAGTCCACGACAAATAAAGAGCCTGACAACAACCTCCAGTTCAGCAATAACACATTCAACTATACTCAAGAGGAATTTGAAAGAGCTGACCCTGTATGGAGGAGAAAAATTCTAGAAAAAAATCCTACACTGCGGGTACAATGGGAATCATCACCTTATGCCCTTCAGGTAAACCCATCTTTTTGTCCAGTACTACGCAGACGCTCCTGATCGCATTTTTGGGAAGGACAGCGCGAGGGTAGCATAAATAATCAATGGCTCAGTTATCCACTCTTACCAAGTCCACCGCATAATTATCTACCAATGGAAGAATACATGGTGAAAACCATGGAAATTTGGATTGCTCGATACGCCACTGTTCCGGATTTGGCCGTCAAAATGACTAATAAGATTCTCAGCATGCTACTTACGGTTATCAAGGTCTTCCAACATGCCAAATATACTTTTTTGAACTTCATCGGCATTACACATGGATCAGAAGCACTTGTTTTTTATCTTTCAACCATCCAAAGCCGATTAACAATTATGGCATTCTATTCACGGCTTATGTTCTTGCCAAGCACATATATGCAGACTTTTGAAGAAGCATTTTTCACCGGCTTCTTTGAAATTGATTCAGAAATTTTTGTGAAAATGACTTCCAATCTTAATGCAATACTCGTGGCCTATGAAACAAGCTTCTTTGCGGATCACCGACAGGCACGAGAAGATGGAGTGAAATCAAGCCAATGAAAAGAACTCATGATATGTCACGCCAATCAGCTTAATCAACGAGAGCAGGCAGCAATACAAACGTACTCACGTCGCCACAAAAAACCTGTCGGGGACGACAGAGTTCACAAGGAGGGACGTGTGAAAGGGGAATCAAGCAAAAAGAGAAGAAGAAAAAAATCAAAGAATAAAGTTGCTCAATGAGGAATGAAAATCATCAAGACAAAGAACAACTCTCTGCCCAAAGCCCCGCAGGGGCACGCATCAGACAACAATGCCAAAGGCCAAGGTCCTGAGGAGTGGAATTAAAGAAAGATAACAACCAGGACATTTGATGGGAGGTTGCACACAGCTTCCTCATCCACTAGGAGCTGGCGGTGAAGCGAAACAAGTCGAGGAGAGAGACAAAACACATAGGACGCTTCATCGGATAAGATAACCAATTGTCTGAAGGTCCTAGGTATCTCCTCGTCCACTGGATGCGTGTGGTGGAAGAAGGCAAACAGGCTCAGCGCAACACGATAAGGGAAAGCACGTAGGAGGTAAGGACGGACCAAGGCCAAGAAGTTTCCATGAAGAAGTGCAAGAAGATATTTGGAAGGTAATAATCCTTCCACTCATGGCGTGCGTGACTGCCCGACTTAATACAGAAACCCAGATTTGTGATGTACGGAATACCAAGGGGCAAACAGAAGCAAAGGACATACCTCGGATAAAGTAACAAATTCTCTGACTGTCCTTATCGCTTCTTTGACCAATGGGTGCGTGTATTCAAAAGTCTTAGACGAGCTATAAACGAGAAGCAAAAGCATGTCAAGGGACGACAGAGACAAAGAGGGGGAGAGTGTTGCAGAGCAAAGAGGCACGAAAGGGGAGCTCCAAAATTTTCAAATTAATGGGCATATTTTTCTTCTTCAAAGTCTTAGGAAATTCCCTCAAGCCATGTAAATGCACTAGAGGAGTCCTCTAGATGCATAATCCCAAATCATTGTAATATATTTCTTGTAAAATAGTAGGAAAATAGAGATTAGCCAATAAAGTGCTCGTCTCTTGTGTGAAAGGACCATTTTTAGGGCACATGTATATAAGTCACTTTGTGGCTCTTTGTAAACACTTTTTGCCATTGTGAATAAGGAGAGCTCCTGATTTTCGAATTTGCTTCTTTTTTGCAGAGTTTCATCTTCTCTTTGATCTTTTATGTGTGTGTAAGGCTTGGAAAGTGTGTGTAAGATTGTTGTCTACCCTTCCCCACTGTTTTTCCCCACTGTTTTTGAGCTACTGTAGTGTGTGTGTGAGTTAGTACGAGTTGTGGAGTGAGTGTGTGTGTTTCCTGCCATTCACTGTTTTGGTCATAACTTGAAGAGCGGTTGTCAGAATCGAGTGGAACTAACAGCAATAGATGCATTTCGTCGAGAGCTTCGAAATTAACCCACTATTGCCATATTCAGAGTTCAGAGCTGGGAGATATCCTTGATTTAGTGAAGACTTCTGTAAGTGGTATCGTGGAAGACATTTTCAGTAGTTAAAGTGAGTTTGAGAGATAGAAGAATCTTTCTCATGCATGCAAGTTGAACCACTTTTCTTACCATCACGTGTGTACATGTCCTCATACGCTTGGTTAGGTCGGTTCGTCGGATTGACAAATAAGCGTGTGTCAATTCCCCACTATACGCACTTGTGTGGCAAATGAGATTTAGTCTCTTTGGCACAAGTCCCTAAGACTTCTTGACGTAGGTACACAGTGGACAATTCTCTATTTTATGAAGCATAAGGATGAGGTGTTTACATGTTTCAAGAAATATTTGGCAATAGTGGAAAACCAAATAGGAAGGAGCTTGAAGAGAATCAGGTCTAATGGAGGTGATGAATATTTTTCACATGAGTTTGATCTATTTCTAGAGGAAAGAGGCATAAAGAGGGAAGTAACAACAAGGTATACTCATGAGTTGAATGGAGTGGCAGAGAGAAGGAACAGGTTAATTGTTGAGGAAGCTAGATCTATGTTAGATGAGAAAAAAGAACCTAATTCTTTATGGGCAGAGGCTGATTCTATAGCTACCTATTTGGTTAACAGGCTTCCATCCAAGTCATTGGATGGTATGACACCATATGAAGCTTGGAATGGCAAGAGACCCTCATTGGATCATTGCAAGATATTTGGGTGCATTGCATATGCACACATGCCATCACAAATCAGAGGGAAACTTGACCCTAAGGTTGAGAAGTGCATATTCATTGGGTATGATCAGAATCAAAAGGGATATAGACTTTATAATCCCACTAGCAAGGCATTCATAGTTAGTAGGGATGTAGTCTTTGATGAGAATAGTTCTTGGTTTGAAGATGACTGGAGGAAAGTCAAATTACCATATGATTTGGAAAATGATTTTCCAACCCTTACTCAAAAAGGCCAACACCAAGCAGAGGACATCAACTCAAAAGATGAGGAGCATAAGCTTGGAGGTCAAGAGGCAAGTTCAAATACAAGCAACTCGAGGATCTACCTGAGTCTTCCAATCAAGCTTTAAGGAGATCACAAAGAGAAAGTAAGAAGCCCATAAGGTATGGATATGATACATCCTTAGTCACAAAGCACTCGGTATACATCACTAAAGATTCAATGGCAAAGGATCCTTCTTCATTTGAAGAGGCTAAGAAGAAGAAAGAGTGGATAAAAGCCATGCAGGAGGAAGTGGAAGCATTGCAAGAAAACCACACTTGGGATCCAGTTCCCAAGAAACCAGATATGAAGGTAATTAATTCAAGGTGGATATATAAAGTTAAAAAGGACTCTGATGGTTCTATAAACAGGTACAAGGAAAGAGTAGTGGAAAAGGGATTTGCCCAAACACATGGAGTAGATTATGAAGAAACATTTTCACATGTGGCAAAGATGCCAACAATCAGGGTATTGGTAAGTCTGGCTGCATCAAAAAATTGAAATTTATATCAGTTAGATGTCAAGAATGCATTTTAAATGGTTGGACATCAGAGGAAGTGTATATGGCACAACCACCAAGTTTTGATGATGAAGAAAAAGCAGGATATGTATGCAAGCTTAGAAAGCACTCTATGGTCTCAAGCAAGCTCATAGAGCTTGGAACCATAGAATTGTTACCTGTTTGCAAGATCAAGGCTTTATAGCAAGCAAGGCAAATTCTTCTTTGTTTGTGAAGAAGAATAAACCAGAGATCATCTACTTGTGTGTCTATGTAGATGATATCATTTTTACAAGTAATGATTCCGATGGTATCAAGCAAGCCAAGGTTCAATTGATGAAGGAATTCAAAATCAGTGATCTAGGGTTGTTAACCTATTTCCTTGGCTTAGAACTTGTGTATACAAATTCAGGTATATTTATCACACAAAGGAAGAAAATAAATGATATGTTGGTAAAGTTTAAGATGGAGAACACTAAAGTTGCAGTTATTCCTATGGAGATCAATCATAAGTTAAGTTCACATGAAGGTGAACCACTTGATGATATTAAAGGGTATCAACAACTTGTGGGTAGTCTTAATTATGCTACTTTGACAAGAGTGGATATTGCATATGCTGTGAGCACATTGAGTCAATTCATGAATGTACCAAGGAAGCCACACATGGAAGCTGCAAAGAGGGTGCTTAAGTACCTAAAGGGTACAATGAATGAGGGATTATTCTATCCCTTCATTTCTGACATAGATATGAAGTTATATTATGATGCAGATTGGGATGGCAAGGATGATAGGACGAGCACTTCAGGGTACCTATCTTTTGCAGGTTCAAAACTCACATCATGGTCATCCACGAAGCAACCAACTATGGCCTTATCTTCCATAGAGCAAAGTATAGAGGCTTGGTAATGCAACTCAGGAAGCTAGGTGGCTTAAGCAACTGTATGCAGATTTGGAGATACCTTCCTACACTTCAACTATATTTGGAGATAATACCATCTCACTTCATTTGGCTGCTAATCTTGTGTACCATGCCAGAACTAAGCAAATTGAAGTGCATTATCATTATGTTAGAGAGAAATTGCTAAGCAAGGACATTCAATTAGCATATGTATCAACTCATTTGCAATGTGCAGATTTACTCACCAAAGCATTGGATGGAACAAAGATGAACAGTTTCAAATTGATGATTGGGCTGCAAGAGATCAAGGAGCAATGAAGATCAAGCATACTAGGCTTGAGGGGGAGCTCTTGGCTCTCTCTCTCTCTCTCTCTCTCCCATTGACTAGGGATTCGCGGACTATGAGAGAGCAAAACAGGAGGTGCACATTGGAGTCTTGAACTGCAATGGATCTTTGTGGACACATCCAGGGAGCCTCAACGAGGTGATGGAGGGCAAGGATGTGATCTTCTTGACAGAGACACGTGAGAGCCCGAGCAGGAGCCTACCGAGGATTGAGGGCTATAGGTGGGAGTCCGTTCACAGCCGACAAATGCGGCAGCCTACTACATGAGGATGAGGAGGAGTAGCCATGCTCTATAGACAACCTCTATAGCAAAGGGACAGGTGGTAGCCAAAGACCCAGAGGCACGTTTCATGTGGATACGCCTCCAACTAGGAGAGGAGAGAGAAGCATACTTCGCCGTATGCTATATTGCACCCATCAGTTCGTTCTTCACACATACTCCCGAGCATCCCTATGAGGGAGAGGAACCAGACACTCCATCGCCATATGACTGCCTCCGTGACACCATTATGGAGTACACCAGGATGGGTGAAGTCTTCCTTGTAGGAGACTTCAATGCCCGCACTCAGAGCCCGGTAGCCTATCAAACAACCTTGTTAGCACCATTGGCGTGAAACAAGGTTGCCCTCTCTCACCCACTCTCTTCAGTCTCTACATCGATAAGATCATGGAATATATACAGCGAGGAGGGAGGAGACCTCGGAGGTACACCAGTACGCATCCTATTATATATTGATGACATTATCTTGCTTTTAAAGTCACAGGAGGGGCTTCAGTCACGTTTACAGGCGCTCCATACCTGCTAGACGGACAGAGGACTCACAGTGAACCTTGGCAAGACCAAGGTCATGATCTTCCACACCTCTAGGAGAGTACGCTGTCGAGCCTCTTTCACTGCAGCTCGAGGACAGATAAAGGTAGTGGACTCCAATGTCTACTTAGGTGTCACCATCTCGGACAGCACAGGTGCGTTCTGCATGGCACAGGCAGTGAGAGACAGATTGAGGCGAGGCTATGCGACCATTGCTGGATTGGACAGACTCTGCTTTCAGGCACATTTCTAGGAGCCCCGGACTTAGGGGTGGCTCTTTGATACTCTAGTGACACCCACACTGATGTATGTAGCGGCAGTATGGGAACTAGGCATTACGACAATGATGTGGACGCGGATTGAGAGGCCCGAGGTCACCATGATCTCATGCTTGCTCCACAGCAAGCCTTTGGCTCCACATGACATTGCACGGGCTGAGCTTGG
>CM035416.1:36128812-36191312 GCA_020310875.1 Ceratopteris richardii
TTCACCTGTTTTGTCAATATTTATGTTTCATGCCTGTTTAACCTTCTGCCTAATTTGCACAGACAATTTGATTATTGTTTCGTTCCTCATTTCTGTTCAGTTTTAGATTCTTAATTTGTCAACTGCTCTGATTGGAACCCCTACCATGTGCTCCTCAGAGGTTTTATCCTTGTTTCGCTTAACTTTTAGTTTTTGCTTTTCCTTTTCTCCATAACTTTATTTCATAGTTTTGGTTGCTATATAGTTTTGGCATGATTTCTTGGAGCCTTAATTTATTGTATAAATACACATTGTAAAACCTATATAAACCTCTGGTTATAAAATTGTTATTGGAAAAGGCTTCTTCCAATATTCATCTTGTGTTGTCTTCTCAAGATGTAAGCAATTCAAATGCTTCGTCATTTTCCGCTCGAACCTATGAAGGTCATTGGGGAGATGCTTATAATAATCTCACAACAGGTGAGAATCATTTATCTCAAGACAAGCAACAAATTGTACCAACTATGAAAGACACTTTGCAAGAAGCTTTGAATGGAAGTCTACATGTCATTCTTGAAGTTTGACGTTAATCAACCAGAGAAAAATTGCCACTAAAGTTTCTGTTTTCACGACCATGATGTGGTTCTTTACATCTTGGGGAACCTGCATTCTGTAATTGATATTGCTCATCACCTTGAATCATGTTTTCAACATCATGCTTTGGATCAAACAGACTATTCTGGACAAGGATTGTATGAAGGGGTTATCAATATACATATGTTGCTTTTGCACTATCTTGTAAGACTCTTTGGGGGTACAACCTATTCTTCTCTTGGAGAAACCCATCAGGGCAATGTTTCAGATGAAGTATAATATGTTCTGTCTTGTTCTACCCCGAATTGGCACCGTACATGTGTTCTATGGGATGCTAATAATACGTTTTCATCCTCTATAACTATATGTTTGGTGGAAATGAGGAATGCACTATTTCATTTTAAATGGGAAAGTAGAATAGGTGCCTTCTTTTCTTACAATAAATTAGCCCACATTTCTTGCAGTTTTGTTATACTTCATGAGGAGAAATGCTAATGATTCTTGCATATCTTGGAAGTTTTTTATAAGTGCCACATGAATAAATCTTTGATAAGCCCCATCTACCTCCCGCTTCATCATTCTCTGAGAAGGTACAAAATGAATCTTTATACAAGTTTTGACTTCATCTTTGATGTACCTACTCCTCTCGATAAGGAATTTTTACACAAACCATATATAATAAAAAAAGGGGAAGGGAATTGCAAGGTTTTCTTCTTCATACATGAGGATGGCTCAACGAAATATATTATGCTTTAGTTGCATCTCATATGGATGGTCCCTATCTGGTAGAGGGTCCAACTTGTATGGATGAAGACTCTCCCTCAACTTAAGGTAATCCAACATGAAGCTGGACACTTCGAATGTCCACAGAATACACCCCTCAATAAATTGAAGATGCTTTGAATGTGGTTAATATAGAATGGTGTTGAAATTATTGTTTACAAGTATAAGATGCATCATAAAAATGGTTCTTAACAAACTAGAAAGGACTATTATCGATTCTTTCTCCTACTCAAGATGTTTGCATATCATTAGACATTCATTGAAACTCGTTTTTATCTTTGATTTACCTTTTAAAAAGGCTACTTGTCTGTGTTTATATGGAATGGACAAAGTCCTCCTTGTCAATATATGTGGGAAAAATGCATTTATGGTCCTCTATTGCACATGCTTGTAACAAGGCTCACAATACAAACACAGTTGGCTTATGGGAGCTATTTATATGGTTAAGCACCCAAAGACTCGGCTATTGCTGCATCTTGTATGCACCAATCAGAATGTGTGGAATGAAAGAATGTGTTGAGGTAGTGGGGTTTTCAGATATTTGGCATCCCAAATATCCCCCTTCACATAGTTATACATATCTATAGCAATCAGATCATCATGGTTGAGCTAGATTGGATTGGATTCACTACTGTGATGCATTATATCAAGAATGGTGGGATGAACTTCTATTCCATACTTTCATAAGAGTAGTATCGCACTTTACATCCTACAAAATTATATTTGGATAATATGCTTCTGAAGACGATCGCAATGTTTGCATTTTGAACCAATTGAGATATTGGATACTATAATACATTTGGGAATCACAAAATCCTCCAACTTTTGAGCATTGAGATATATTCCCAGAAGTTGTACCTCTCAATCTTCTGAGAGAAAGAGTAATTGGGGCAGCACAATGTCCACAAACCAATAAATAAAGACAAAACATCTACTGATATGCACAATTCTTCAGACTGTTTTCTGTAGTCTGTTTCCCTTTGGTGGGCATGTATATTATCTATATGAAATAAATATCATGTTATTCAAAAAATGTATGTATGTATGTACTGTTATACATGTATTTATGCATGCATGTATGTATATGTATATCATATATGTATGTATGTATTTATGTATGTATGTATGTATGTATATGTATGTATGTATGTATGTATGTATGTATGTATGTAAGTATGTATGTCTGTATGTATGTATGTATGTATGTATGTATGTCTGTATGTATGTATGTATGCATGCATGCATGCATGTATGTATGTATGTACGTACGTATGTATATACATATGTATGTATGTATGTACGTATGTATGTAAGTATGTAAGTAAGTATGTATGTATGTATGTATGTATGTATGTATGTATGTATGTATGTATGTATGTATGTATGTATGTATGTACATATGTATGTATGCATGTATGTATGTATGTATGAAGATGCAAAGGAGGACTTGTACTCCTATATTACAAGATTTGATGTTCCCACCAACACGTTTGGAGGGATAGGCACAAAGATTGTAGAGGAGTAATTATTTTCCCCATTGATTTGTTGCATGTTTGTATCAGTGTCCATCCAAATTTAACATTGATCTTGAATAATGAATAAGAGTGAATTCCGAGTATAGCATATTACATTCTTTCTCCATCTTTGACACTCCTAAATTTGATTACATGCCTTCATGACTTCTACATATATGATTCAAACAAATATATGGACAACGTCCAAGGTGTACATGTACATGCTACCAACCAAAAAATGTATGATCAAACAAACCAAAGTTTATACATACAAGGCTAACCCATTTATGGACAACGTACCAAAATTTCCACATCTTTAAACACCACCAAAAGTCTTCAATTCTGTGGGCATCAACCGAATTCTAGATATACAATCATAATCAGTTTACAAACACACACCAAAGCATATATATCTATGGAAAAGATCCAATTTTTTCATATAAACCAAGATAATAAGACCCAGCCAAGGTATACACATAAGGGACCAATCAATATGTGAAAATCAACAAAGTCTTTTACATCTATGTACACCAAAAGACATCTTCATATGTGTGGACACCAACCAAGATAACCACGTACAGTCTATATCAAGAATGGTGGGATGGACTTCTATTCCATACTTTCATAAGAGTAGTATCGCAATTTACATCCTACAAAATTATATTTGGATAATATGCTTCTGAAGACGATTGCAATGCTTGCATTTTGAACCAATTGAGATATTGGATATTATAATACATTTGGGAATCACAAAATCCTCCAGCTTTTGAGCATTGAGATATATTCCCAGAGGTTGTACCTCTCAATCTTCTGAGAGAAAGAGTAATTGGGGCAGCACAATGTCCACAAACCAATAAATAAAAACAAAACATCTACTGATATGCACAATTCTTCAGACTGTTTTCTGTAGTCTGTTTCCCTTTGGTGGGCATGTATATTATCTATATGAAATAAATATCATGTTATTCAAAAAATGTATGTATGTATGTACTGTTATACATGTATTTATGCATGCATGTATGTATATGTATATGTATGTATGTATGTATGTATGTATGTATGTATGTATGTATGTATGTATGTATGTATGTATGTATGTATGTATGTATGTATGTATGTATGCATGCATGCATGTACGTATGTATATACATATGTATGTATGTATGTATGTATGTATGTATGTATGTATGTATGTATGTATGTATGTATGTATGTATGTATGTATGTATGTATGTATGTATGTATGTAAGTATGTATGTATGTATGTATGTATGTATGTATGTATGTATGTATGTATGTATGTATGTGTGTATGTATGTATGTATGTACGTATGTACGTATGCATGTATGTATGTATGTATGAAGATGCAAAGGAGGACTTGTACTCCTATATTACAAGATTTGATGTTCCCACCAACACGTTTGGAGGGATAGGCACAAAGATTGTGGAGGAGTAATTATTTTCCCCATTGATTTGTTGCATGTTTGTATCAGTGTCCATCCAAATTTAACATTGATCTTGAATTATGAATAAGAGTGAATTCTGAGCATAGCATATTACATTCTTTCTCCATCTTTGACACTCCTAAATTTGATTACATGCCTTCATGACTTCTACATATATGATTCAAACAAATATATGGACAACGTCCAAGGTGTACATGTACATGCTACCAACCAAAAAATGTATGATCAAACAAACCAAAGTTTATACATACAAGGCTAACCCATCTATGGACAACGTACCAAAATTTCCACATCTTTAAACACCACCAAAAGTCTTCAATTCTGTGGGCATCAACCGAATTCTAGATATACAATCATAATCAGTTTACAAACACACCAAAGCATATATATCTATGGAAAAGATCCAATTTTTTCATACAAACCAAGATAATAAGACCCAGCCAAGGTATACACATAAGGGACCAATCAATATGTGAAAATCAACAAAGTCTTTCACATCTATGTACACCAAAAGACATCTACATATGTGTGGACACCAACCAAGATAACCACCTACAGTCTACAGATATGAATATCAGATCAAAATAATGGTGAATCTGAAACTTTTAGCTTCATGTCGAATAGCACAAACTAGTTCCTAACAAAGAACACGGGCAACACAAAAAATCAAAAGATAACATAGCTTCTACATTATATTTATCAAAAACAATATTTTGGTAGTTGCTATATGCATAAACACACATAGTCCCATGTGCAGATCCACACATACTTAAGATAATACTCAAAAGTCTTTGATAAATTCTTCCACATTATAAAAATGATAAGCATCACTTGAAAAAGAATCATAATTTCCATCATAGATTCGAAATTTTTTCAAATGCATTTGATATATGTATGTCAATATTTTCATTCTCCTTACAATCATCATTGCCTACCACATGTTCTTTGACAAGTTTAGGCATGACCACATGACACAAAGCATGTATTTACAAGTTTCATTCTTATAAGAGCATTTAACTATTATTTTGCATCATAATTTTTAATAGTGCCTCTACACCTATGTTCTTCTCATGAACATTTGTTTGCCGATTCTGCACGAAAGTAAGCACTAAGCTCAAAGGTTACTAGTTCAAAGTGGAAATCTTCGTACTTTGAATGGAAATGTGCATTCATTTACCATGAGGGTTGTCCATTAATAATTATTTTGCCATCCTTCAAAAGTTGCAATCAATGGAAATGAGCTAGAAAAGATAAGTTTTGAGTCTATGTTGTTTAATTTTCCAAGTGTTCAACCTTCTTAAGAGCTCCCCAAAAACTTGCATTACACTCCACAAATCTAACATTAGCTGTCCATTTCCTAAGCATAAGCCAATTTGTCCAAACGTTTGAATCAAGTTATTTTATTCAGTTATGCTAAAAGTTGAGTTTTAAAAGATATCATTTTTCTCTTCATGTAATAATCCATATAAGTTGCAAAATGTAACGTTTATATTTTCCTCAAAAGATACACGGGGCCAGCTATCAAATCAAATTTTCCATCCAAGCATCAAGTATGTGATCAAGAAAAATTAAGCAAGTTGGTGTAAGAGCAAGACACTTGAATGTCCTAGGAGAGTCAATTGTCCTATTACAGAACAGGTGTTAAAGCACATTTTGTGGCAAACAAATGTTTTAATCGTCTGCTAGTTGTGCTTGTCCTCAATTACTCAGCCATTGTTCATATCTTAGATTTCTTTGTGCACATGCCACATGCATGCTTGAAGGTGCACTTTCGTTTGAAAGTTATTTTGGTTCCCTTTCTCCTCTTGGATGGCAATCTCACAAAGGTTGGAAATGCCTTGCCATTGGAATCTCCTTTATTATGCATAACTCCTTTGGCCCTCTCTCTTGACTCTAATGTTTGTTACTTCCCTAATAAAGGGTTGTTTTTTCATGGATGAAAATAGATAGCACTAACATTCCCTATGATAAAACACAGATTCAATGGGGGCCCTGCTCACAGGTAATCATGGAAGTGATTTGAATGTGATTTGGTTTTTTGAGCAGTTGTAGTCATATTTGCAACCTGCATCAGGAACCTTCTTTCCTAATGTCAGGTTCCATGTAAGTAACATATAGCTGATGCGACTTTTGCAGAGTCGGGTTCTTGGTTATTTTTCAAGTTTCGGGTCAATTTACTGATTATAATTTTCTTGCACCTGCACATGCCATTCAGAATGGGGACCAGGCATAGTCGGGACCAGCTCTGCTCCATTCTCCAGCCTGTTGTGTTTGAGGCTTTCCACTTTACAGAGTCGGAAGTCCACAACCATTTCTACAGTACTAGCTATAACAGTCAATTTTCAAGCCTAAAGGTACATAGTAGTGTACTACAGTCTACAGTAGTATATTACTACACCGTACCAACCTGCTGCAGCTTGAAATATGTGCATTGTAAACAATGAACAGTAACACAGATAAATCATAATCTATGGCACATATCATATATGCTTGTTGAAGCCTGAAATTTATGAATCATGTGGACCGTGGATGCATGATGGATGATGCAAGTTGCAAGGCCCATGAATTCAGGAATCAGAGGTTGGAAATTGATTATTAGAATGATGAATCCACTATTCAACGTTATTAGTTGGTCTTAAATTTAATAATGACATCATGTATTCTCGCATAAGATTGATCCCCAGATCCTCCATCTACTATTACTCCTGCCAAGGAGGTTCCCTTAATTTTTAGGACTCTTGTAGTCTATAAGAGGTGCCATTCTAGATAACTCAAATCTGTAAGTTGAGGGCATGGGCATAGGTGGAGATATGAGAGTGGTGGAGCCTTGCCCGCCACTTAATTGTTGGTGCAAATGTCCAACCCTTCACATTTGGCTAGGCATGGAAGAGAATATGTGCAACTACTTGATGAAGCATGTGAACCATTGCTTGTAACCATTTGATCATTCACCATTGTAAAAGGTTTTAACCTTGAGAGAATCTTGTAAAGGCTTGAATTTCGTGGAGCTAGGAAAGACATTAGCTACGAGTTTTCAAGAGAGAATAACTCCTCAATCATAGGAGTCACTTTTAGATGGAGCCAAGTTTGAATTTCAAATTCAAACTTGAGAGAACAACTATATAAATGACTCTGAAAAAACTCGTGAGTGTGTCCCCTCATTAAGAGCTTCTCCTTTGATCACTTGTAGAGGTTGAGTAGCCTACACCATAGCTTACTCATTCCATATCATTGAGCACCATTTCAATGCCAATGATCTTGTATAATCATGTGCTATAATAGATATACTTCATTGATCATCTCTATTTATTTCTCTGCTATGACTACTCAGAACAGTGAACTTTGTCTGGTCATATCTCAGTGATCCCTCAACCATTTTGCATAATCTATAGCTTGTTGAAACCTGCTTGAATCTACTTTATGGCATCAAAGTCTCAAGGTGTTTGGTTCAGACATTTAGGAGAAATTTCCATCGAAATGCTCACTGGTCATCTACTCTTTAGTCCCTAAAAAGTCGGGTGTAAGCCTTGGATTGCGAAAATCATTTCTCAGAGCATAGTTTATATTCTTTGATGATTCCACTTGTAATCATTACCTATCTAAGTTAATTTGATTCCACCAAAAGGAATTTGATCAATTGTTACTGTACTGTGAGCACTATGCAGAAGAACCAGCAAGTGTATAGATCAAAATAGCAAGTTTTGTGAGACTAGCTATTTGTGAAATAGTTTGTTTTGGTTCAATTGTTTCAAGCATCTACTCCAAAGTACATAGGTACTTTCTTGGTGTCATTTGCAAGCTAAAAGGGCCTACTATCAAACTTTGAAGTGTTTTAGGGCAGGTATAAAGCAGATTTTAGCAGTACCACCTCACTTCCTTGAGGTATCCATCCATCTCTTCCAAGAGTGGTATCAGAGCAAGTTAAGGTAAAATGGGAGATGGTTTCCCTTATTTTATTGATAAGTTAGACAAGAATAATTATCCAGCGTGGTCCTTGAGGATGGAGACCTATCTACAAGGAAGGATTCTCTATGGATACATATCAGGGGATACATGTCAGGAGATGAGGAGATGCCCATATTCAAAAGCAAAAGAGAGGAGCTAGAAAGACTCTAACTCATGGTGAGCCAAAGATGTTTTAGCAAGGTCATATCTACTTAACTCTATTTCTGACTTCCTTCTTCCTCATAATAGGAATTGTAAAACTTCCCAAGAGACTTGGGATACATTATCTTCATATTTTTCTTCCAATACAAGAGCTAGAAAAAATCAATTGTGGATTGAGTTTACTACTCAAAGGAAGCAACCCACGCAGAATGTTTCAGAGTATGTGACCAAGGTAAAAGATGTGGCTGATCAATTGGCAAGCATAAGAGAGGATATTGAAGAGGAGCAAATAGTGAGACAAATAATCAATGGCATCAAGGCAGATGATAAGTGGGAAGCTTTCACAACTGCTATGGACCTTTACATGGACATGCAAATCCCTGATCTTACCACTCTCATGGGACAACTCTTTACCCATGAAGCAAAGCTCAACAAAAATGGAGAACCATCAAGAGGTAACAATTCTTCTGCCCTCTATACAGATAAAGGAGAATCCAAAGATAAAGGAAAGAGCAAGAAAGTGGAAGATGAAGGCACTACTTCTGAAGCTAACTATGCAGGGAGAGGTAGAAACTCAAGAGGAAGGGGCAGAGGAGGTAAGCAAGGTAGGGGGAGACCTTTCAACTCTTCCCCATGCAATATATGTGGACGGTCTAATCACACAACAGATGAATGCTATAAGAACTTAAAGAACCAGAGAGGAAGAGAATTTCAAAGAGGTGGCTACTCACAATCAAGAGGAAGATTCAACCATAATCAAGGATACAACCATGGCTACAACAACAATTACAACAACAATTATCAAGGAGGATACAAATCAAGAAAAGACTTCAATAATTATACAGAGGACCAAGAGGATTCTCTTCTCATTATGAACATGACTTCAAAACAAGGTATGAATGATGAGCACCTCTTCTATATTGACTCAGGTTGTTCAAACCATGTAGCAGGCAATGTAGCTCTCCTTTCTAATCTTAAGGAGCCCAAGGGAAAGCACCAAGTGCAGACAGGTGATGACACCAAGCATTCAGTTGTCAAGGTAGGAAATCCTGTGATGGGAATAGGAATCTGTTGAGCAGAGTTCTTTATGTACCTACTATCATAAAAGATTTGATGAGTGTTGGATAGATAGTGGAAAAGGGTTTGCCGGTTAGGTTCAATAAATATGGAGCTTTTGTGGAGGACCCCCACCAAGGATTCAGAAGGATTGCAAAGGGAGAGAAAACAGGTAGATTATTTACATTTGAACTTGAGGTGACACAACATGTTCATCTTCGGAAGGATTCTTACCTTGTTGAGTTCCAAAGTGAACTCGTGCGGCCATAATCCGTGTCGCTGCGGTTTCGAACTCTCTTAAGGCGACAACTGGCTACAAAAGCTCTCTCAATTTGTGTTGGGTGGCCATAAGGTAGGATCTTTTTCTGTTACAAATTATATATTTTATCTTTAATATGATAAACATCATGTTAATGACTAAAATGCATTAAAGTCAAGGTTAAAAACGTCATTTATAGCTATTTTTTACTTTAATCAAAATGACACATAAATCATGATCAATAATGATAACTTATCATCCAGATCCTCGTCTCATGAACATCACCGTCATCATAATCATCATCAAGAGAATCACATGTTATCATCTCATAAGTAGATGAGGGATGAGTGTGAGGATCACTGACAAGATTCCCCTCATCATCAAAACGAGGGGAAAGTGGCACTGATGATAATATCCTCCTCCCCTTCCTCCTCATATATGTAGTAGCCGATGCTCCACTAGTGCTAGCTCCATCCCCATGTGAAGTGGTCGGTGCACGCCGAATAATGAATCCATTCCCATGACCATGGACTCCTTTGATAAAAGCTCAACATCATATAACCGGGGGCTTTTGTTGGATGTAATAAGCCCACAAACCCATGGATAGGTTGATGCATCCATGTCCATCTTCTCATTGTTATCTAATTATGAAAAAACAAAGAGAGTTAAGTATTAAAAATAAGAATGAGATAAAAATTAAAATAATCATATTATATAGATACCTCATTGCATCATGATTTATGGCATATGCATGCATGCATCATTGCGTGGACATTACAATTTGCACATAAATACCAAATACAGATACATTTATGATGTGTGATATAATTGATAAATCATAAATCATAATCTATCAAAGTAACTTACCTCAAATACTTCATCTCTTTGGTCCTCGGTGACAAGAGTGCATTTCCTTATCTTTTGCATAACTCATCTCATGATATGGATGAGCAGACCTAGAGTGGCATCCTCACAATGGGTCATGTATAGAACTTTGTAGATAGGTGTACTTAAAATAACCTTTACACTATCTCAAAAGCTCTCATCCAAACATAGCTTTTGTATGCTTTTTGACTCCTCCAATGATCTCTCATCCCACTCTCTCCAAAAGGTAGATACCACCGTTTGTCTTAGAGGCACTTTGACTTCAAGCAACCTCGAAACAACAATCCACATGTATTCAAAGCATGTGATGGCGGGCTTCTTTATTTCAAGTTTGCTATGCTCTCTAAACATAGCTAACACTTTCACTTTTTGTGCGAAAAATGTAACTATGCTCGAGGCTTGTAATGTGCAAGCTTTTATCCATGATAAGTTTCCAATATCCTCTATGAGGAAATCAATGTAACATGCCCATCAGGTGGGACGTATAGTTTGTATACTTACACTCGGGTATTCTTTATCATTCTTTATTTTTCTCCCATAGCCACTTTGGCCATATTGGCCTTTAGTGGGAGAATTTTACCGTTAGTGTACATGTGAAAAGTCAAATGGCCACCGGACGCTTTTGTATATGTTCTTTAAAAAAAGACAGTGGCATGGTCAGCCAGAGATTGTAAGTTGGACCCGCATTCGTAACACCCAAGGAATCAGTGTTCGCGCTTGTTGTGCACCGCGGTTTTCTGCGCATTTTGAAGGCCAGTGCAGAGTACTGTGTGCGGCGTCTAGAGCTCAGTTTTCTACTGCGAGGGTATCATCGAGGAGCTGCTGAGGAGAGTTGACCGTGGTGCATTGCTACCAAAATACTTCAAGTGTGAATGAGATTGTTTTAGCTAGGGGATATTCGGGAGGTCGAGGCCTCGTAAAGAAGCTATTTTCCAAAGCTATTGTATCTGATTGATTCAAATCTGTAATACCTGAAATTCTCTTTCTCTAGATCATATCTTGTCTACTCTTCCGCATTGGATTTTCTCTTATCTTGTGCAAGTTCTATTTTCTCTCCTCCACTATTCTTGAGTGATCAAGAGCTTGTGATTGGGGATAGCTTGTGATTGAGGAAGCCCTACAGCACATTGTAGTGGATAACATGCCAACCTCGCTCAACAACACTTATCAATAGATTAAGGAGGCCAGCACCCAAATTTATTTGTGGTCAATTTAGTGCATCTCTTCCCCATGAAGGTACCATTCATCATTATGTCAGTCTCTTACTCATCACCCATTGTAACAAATAGGACCCATTATCTTAGACAACATGCTGACCCTCATACTATTTTCCAGCACATACTTACAGTCGGTAGTCTCGTTCAGATGCCTGGTAGCTTATAGTTCTATCCTTTTACACAACCATAATTTTGTACTTCTTGGAAGTTCTGCTTTCTAGTTGTAGCTATTCTTCTTTTCTTGTCTTTCCCAGACTGTATCAGATCCACTTGCTGTATCTTTTTCATTGCAAAGGTCGTGTTGTAACTTTGAAAGATGTTAACATATAATTTTGATTTATGAGTATATAATTGTTTTTCAATGGTACTTTGCACCTCTGCTTGCATACGTGAACCTAGTTTATACAATAATAGATTGGATTCTCGTTATGCGAACTTGAATCAGAAAGCAGGTGAAACATGGAGTGTAAGTTAAAAAGCGGCAGAAAGTTCATAATTGATGCACACCTTGGAATGAAAGTATTTCACAAAAAGATGTAATAAAGAAGTTTGGAATTTGACATTTCTGAGAAGTGGTTATTTTTGCATGAGAAGTCTTAGACTCATGTGTAGAAATTCTGTTTGATATTGAGGAGAACTTACCAGCACCTGACCAAAGAATTCAATATCACGCAATGTGAGCATTGCCCGGAACATCCGAAATACCAAAAATCGAAGGAAGTACATATTCTTAGAAAAGCGTACAGCTATAAGTTGAGCCCTAAAAACATATTGATCTTGTCAATTAGAAAATAACCAAATTTTTGTTTGTATGTGAGCTTTAATGTTCTTGTTTTCTTCTTCTTCTTCTTCTTCTTTTTACCATGAGTCCAGCACAGATAAAAAATCCAGTCTGTTATATGTATTCCTCAAATATGTATTTGGACCTTTGTATAGCCCTAAGCATGCTATCCGTGCAAAGCATTCCACACTGTAAAAGACATCAAAAAGAAAATCTGAATGTATTAATAATAAATCAATTAATTAAACTAGAAAAAACAAACAAATAAAAAAAGAAAAACAACACTTTCTAGTGTTTCATAGACTACAGGACAGAGAACGAAATCAATTCAGCATACATCAGGTGTCTATCTGAAAAAATTAGACATATTTTAATCACAGTGATGGTAAAGGCATTAGTTACTTTTAAAAGCATTGTATTGAATGCGCCATATATTATGAGAAATGGAAGCAGTACCCATTACTGAGCATAGAGTATTGAACAGAAAGAAGAAAATGGATCCAATATACATCAGCTGTTTGTATGAGCAAAATAAGACTTATTGGAATCACCATAATTGTACAAGTTCTCACTACTTCCAGGAAATGGGACAATATCGATTGAGTGCCCCATATATTAAAAGAAATGGAAGTAATAACAGTTGCTAAGCACAAAGCCTAATATTTTCTGGTCTACTATTAAACCATGAAAGGGAGGATCTAAAAGCATGCTGGATTTAAAGAACAGCTTTTATATGAAAAAAATGCTGATATCTCACAGGTACAGCAAATACTATAGAAGATGAACATGAACTCTGATAAGCTTTATCTACAAGGAAACGCATGTATGTCTGTATCTATGTATCTATGCATGTATGTATGTATGTAACATGATGCACTAGCTGGCCCACCTTTGAATGCTCATCTTTCCTTTCACCTCTTCCCTCATGTGCCTCCTTGGAAGGTCCCTCACATTCATTCTTGAAATGTGCATCCTCTTCATCCTCTCACATAGAGTCTCTTGCTCCTCTTCTTCAAAGAATGGAGTCCATTGATCCTCTCTTGTCAAGTTTCCTCATTCTATAAGCAAGCTCATTTGTGTTGTCACTCCAATGAGAATCAGTGCTCCTTGCCACACATGGAGTTTTAGCTCTCTCACAGTGATTCCCGACCTCTCTCTCTTTCTCTCTCTCTCTCTCTCTCTCTCTCTCTCTCTCTCTCTCTCTCTCTCTCTCTCTCTCTCTCTCTCTCTCTCTCTCTCTCTCTCTGGTTTCATAGGCCTGTTTTTAGGGTTTCGTCTTCATCCCATCTCCTTTTTAGGGTTTCGCAGGTCTGTTTTGGGGTTTCGCCATCATCTCCTGTATTTTTAGGGTTTCGCCATCATCCCTTCTGTTTTTTAGCGTTTCAAAGCACTGTTTTTAGGGTTTTTAGGGTTCACACTATTTTTTAGGGTTTTGCCACTCTGTTTTTACGGTTTTTCAGGTCTGATTTCCACATCACCCACAAAGACAGTCAGATGAAACCCTACTGTTCGAACTTATCTTGAAAAACTCAAACCCTAACTGGCCGAAACCTTAACCTGCCCCAGCATCTCTCTCTCTCTCTCTCTCTCTCTCTCTCTCTCTCTCTCTCTCTCTCTCTCTCTCTCTCTCTCTCTCTCTCTCTCTCTCTCTCTCTCTCTCTCTCTCTCTCTCTCTCTCAAAACCGATCGGGACTGCAAAACCCTAAAGTCAATCTTGAGTCCCGCATTGATTTGTCGGTGGACATGGCAAAACTCGAGAACGACTTGGAGGAGATGATAATTAAAGCCATAAGAGAAGCAAAAAAAAGAGGCAGATAAGGCTCTTAATCAAGAGATGAGAAAAGCAACCGAAAGAATAAAAACTCTTGAGGATCAAATCAAACAACTCAAAGAAGAAAGGGATGAATGGACAGCTAAAATACACTGTCTTCAAGAAGAAATCGTCCACATGAAGATCTCCAAAGAAGAGGGAGAAATTAACAAAATAGGTAATCTGAAAGAAGAAATAAAGAACGAACAGAGGACAAACATCCAAGAGCAGGTCAGATCAGAGGTGGAATCAACCCAAAACAATTGGGTTGAAATCGTATGCAAAAGCATTAAAATGGAAGTAAAATAAGAGGCAATAAGAGATGAATATGTGAGGGTACAAGACACACTTGAAGAGCAGAGACTCAAACAGGTCAGTAAACTACATGTAAGGATCACAGTCCTCTCTAGAGGAACATATGCTGAGGCTGCTGCATCACAGCTAGGATATAGCAATATGCCATTCACCCGTGTGTGGAGAGCTCAAAAAGATCACACAAAACCTCGAGCTCTTATATTACACATGAGGTAAACAAAGGATAGAATCGCTTTTTTCTAAAATCGATCCATACTAAGAAGACTTCCAGGTGAATCTTTATTCATGGACAAAGACCTCACAAAAATGCAAATAGGGCGCAGAAGGGCATGTATGCCTCAGATTTTACATGCAAAGAGAAAAGGAAAGAAGGCTTTTTACCATGACAGTAAAGTCTTTATAGAGGGACGTCCTATCAAATAGGGATATGCTGCCTATGGGGCAACACCACACCGGGAGTCATCACTTAGGGGAGCAATGTGGAACTGCAACGAAGCACTTTGGGCATGGCCAGACCGACTCGAGGAGATCCTAGATGGGCATGACTTTGCTTGCATCACAGAGACTCATGAGTGTTAGGAGTGATAGTTGGATGCACTCAAGAGATTGAGTTGGTGCTGCTATACCTGCTTCACACCAGCCCTCCTTTGATTCCAGATATGCTTAGTACACACCTTGAGCTTCCAAATGATACCAAGAAAGCATATATGTACTTTGCAAATGATATGTGTAATGACCAAATCAAAACAGATAACTTGGTTCCTTCACAAATCCAAAAACTTGCTATTTTTTTAATGATACCTGCTCAGTGTTATGTTCAGTGTGACCAGCACACTTGCAATTCAAACAATTCCTTTTGGGGGAATTAAAGTACCTTAATAAGCTACCATTTGCAAGTGGAATGAGATAAAATGATGGACTATACTCAGAGAAGGATGTTTAGCAAAAATATATGTACCCCCGACTTTTTAGGAACTCTGCAGACACATACCAGTGTGCACTTCGATCGAGATTTCTCCGAGATGGCTGATCCTTTGGCCTTGAGATTTTGTAGGTG
Organism: Ceratopteris richardii; assembly: GCA_020310875.1. Lineage (NCBI taxonomy): Eukaryota > Viridiplantae > Streptophyta > Polypodiopsida > Polypodiales > Pteridaceae > Ceratopteris > Ceratopteris richardii. Next base: position 36,144,637 of record CM035416.1, read on the forward strand.
TGTAGTATGCTTGGAGCTGGTTCCAATGTGCTTTGAATCACTTGATTTGGTTCAGTAGATCCTGAGATTTGCTCCTTTGAAGTTGACAGACTTGGAGAAGATGACTTAGAGAAAACCAGAGATAATGAATGTAAGTATTTGTATTATATCATATGAATATACATTCCCATTGGCATGATCAACATAGCACAATGGTACTCAGAGGTGTAGGCTATGGTGTAGACCTTACACACTCAATGGATAGTACAGAACAGCCTCGGGATAAGAAGCACCACCCGCGACTTTTCCAATGTAGCTTTTATAGGAGTTTTGAGATCATTTGAATTTGAAATTCAAATCTAGGCTCCCTAGAATCTCTCCTCTAAAAGTAGGGAGATATTCTCTCCAATTACACCATCCAAATTCTACGACTCTAATCAATTAGGTGTGTATTCACAATGCCAAGTCATTTGGACTTTTACAAGAGAGTAAAATGGTAAGAAACTTTAAGCATAAGTTCCTATGGGTCTTGCTTCTCATAGAGATATCCTTCAAGGGGTCCAAGCCAAAGGTGAAGGCTTGATTTGCACCAACAGCTCCCCCTCAAGCCAAACACTTTGGCTTAAGTCTTCATATTCTTCATCTTTAGTCTTCAATCACATCCTACAATCCAATCATGGATTTGAATCTGCATAGCTTGTTTCCATCCAATGCCTTTGTAAGTAAATCTGCACATTGCATATTAGTAGACACATAAGTCAATTGTATCTCTTTGCTTAGCAACTTCTCCCTTACATAGTGGTAATGAACCTCTATGTGTTTGGTTCTAGCATGATATATTGGATTAGCTGCAAGGTGAAGAGAGCTAGTGTTATCTCCAAATATGATTGGTGGCCTTGTATATAGGTCTAACTCTGTATATAGAAGCTTCAACCAGATAGCTTCTTGAGTGGCATTGGCAAGCCCTCTATACTCTTCTTCAGTGGATGACAATGCCACTGTAGGTTGTTTCTTGGCTGACCAAGAAATAGGCTTGTCTCCTACAAAACAAATGTAGCCTGATGTGCTCCTCCTATCATCCTTGCATCCTGCCCAATCTGCATCTGAATAAACTTTAATGTCAATATCTGATGTATATGGAAAGGACAAACCATGACTTTGAGTTCCCTTCAAGTACTTCAAGATCTTCTTTGCTGCCTCTAGGTGAGGTACCCTTGGTTTGTGCATAAATTGACTAAGCACACTAACTCCATATGCTATGTCAATTCTTGTCAAGGTGGCATAGTTCAAACTGCCTACCATACTTTGATATCCTGTGATGTCCTGGACTTCATCCCCTTCATGAGCACTTAGCTTTAGGTTGACCTCCATTGGAGTAGTAGATACTTTAGCATCCTGCAAGCCAAACTTCTTGACCATATCCTGTACATACTTCTTTTGAGTGATATATATTCCTGAGTTGGTGTAGACTAACTCAAGACCTAAGAAGTATTTTAATAATCCAAGATCATTGATCTTGAACTCCTTCATCATCTGTCCTTTGATGTGTCTAATCCCATTGACATCATTGCCTATAATGATGATGTCATCAACATAAACACACAAGTAGATTACCTCTGTACTACTTCTCTTTATGAATAGAGAAGTATCAGCTTTGCTCATCACAAATCCTTGGTCTAGGAGGTAGGTTGTCAACCTGTAATTCCATGCTCTAGGTGCCTGCTTCAAACCATATAGAGCCTTCTTCAATTTACAAACATAATTTACCTTCTTGGGGTCTTCATAGCCAGGTGGTTGTGACATGTAGACTTCTTCAGATATCCATCCATTCAAGAAAGCATTCTTGACATCTAATTGGTACATGTTCCAATTTTTGGATGAAGCTACACTCACCAATATTCTGATAGTTGGCATCTTAGCCACAGGAGAAAATGTCTCCTCATAATCAATGCCTTGGGTTTGTGCAAAACCCTTGGCTACCAACCTAGCTTTGTATCTGTTTATTGTTCCATCTGAATTCCTCTTTAGCTTGTAGATCCATCTGGATCCTATCACCTTCATAGAGTCTTTCTTGGGTACCAAGTCCAAAGTATCACTCTCCTTGAGAGCTTCCATTTCTTCATCCATAGCTTCTTTCCATTCTGGTTTGGTAATTGCTTCTTCATAGGTACCTGGTTCTTCATTCAACAAGTCCTTTGCAAGATATACAGAATGTTTAGTTACAAGTGATGTGTCATACCCAAATCTGATAGGCTTCTTCTTTTCTCTCTGAGATCTCCTCATTGCTTGAGTTGAGGATTCTGGTGTATCCTCTAGCTTCTTCATCTTCATCTTTCCTTTGGATTTCCATGCCTTGAATTCCTCAATGTTTATTGTATCATCATCATCTGAGCTTGATTCATCTTTCTGGATTGGTTCCTCCTTGGTGAGCTTTGGGAAATCTTCTTCCATATCATAGGGTAGACTAACCTTCCTGCATTCATTCTCATACCATGAGTCATTCTCATCAAAGATGACATCTCTGCTTACCTTGAAGCCTTTGTTTGTTGGGTTGTAGAATCTGTATCCCTTTTGGTTCAAATCATAACCAATGAAGATACATTTTTCAGCTTTAGGATCTAGCTTTCCCCTTACCTGTGAGGGAATATGCACATATGCTACACAACCAAAGATTTTGCAATGATCCAGAGAGGGTCTCTTACCATGCCAAGCTTCATATGGTGTCATGCCATCAAGTGATTTGGATGGCAACCTGTTAATAAGGTAGGTGGCAGTGGATACACTCTCTTCCCAAAGATAATTTGGCAACTTCTTTTCATTAAGCATAGACCTAGCTGTTTCTACTATGAGTCTATTCCTTCTTTCAGCTACCCCATTTTGTTCAGGTGAGTACCTTGTAGTAATCTCCCTTTTGATGCCTCTTTCCTGCAAGAAATCTTCAAACTCATTGGAGAAGTACTCTCCTCCACCATCTGACCTTAGCCTCTTCAAGCTTCTTCCTGTTTGGTTTTCAACAAGTGCAAGATATCTCTTGAAACAATTAAACACTTCATCTTTATGTTTCATAAAGTATAAAATGGTCCATCTGCTATAGTCATCAATGAAGGACACATAATACCTTGAACCTGAAATAGAAGGATCCTTGCTAGGTCCCCAAACATCTGTGTGTACCAGGTCTAGGTAGTCTTCATGCATGAAACCTTTCCTTGAGTAGGGCAACCTGTAAGACTTACCAAATTGACATGATCCACACTTGTAAATCATGTGTTGCTTGGACACATTAGGTATCCCAAGCAAACATTGATCCCTCCACATTTGCTTTAGGGTTCTTTCACCTATGTGACCTAATCTCTTGTGCCATATTTCTAACTTTGAAAGTGTTTGATCCTTGTAATTATACAAAGCAATGTTCTTGGTGTCTTCTAGCTCAAATGTAAATAATCTACCTGATTTCTCCCCTTTGGCTATCCTTCTGAATCCATGCTTTGGGTCCTCCACATATGCTCCATGTTGTGTGAATCTGACCTGCAAACCTTTCTCCACAATCTGACCAACACTCATTAGATTCTTGGTGATGGTTGGTACATAGAGTACCCTGCTCAATAGGTTCTGGTTACCATCACATGTCTTCACATTTCCAATCTTAACAACAGAATGTTTAGTGTCATCACCTGTTTGTACCTGATGTTTGCCCTTGGGTTCTTCCAAATCAGAAAGTAGTGCCACATTGCCAGCTACATGGTTAGAACATCCTGAGTCAATATAAAATAAATGATCATCATTTGTACCTGCCTTGGAGGTCATATTCATGATCAATAGGGAGTCATCTTGCTCCTCTGTGTAGTTGTTGTAGTCTCTTCTATTTCTGAATCCACCTTGGTAATTACCATTGTGGTTGTTGTTGTAATTGTTATTGTATTGATTGTTGTATCCATTGTAGCCTTGGTGTTGGTTGAACCTGCCTCTTCCTTGAGAGTATCCACCTCTTGAGTAGCCTCTTCCTCTCTGATTCTTATAGTTCTTGTAGCATTCATATGTGGTATGATTGGACAATCCACAAATGTTGCATGGTGATGAGTTGTAGGGTCTCCCCCTACCTGACTTACCTCCTCTGCCTCTTCCTCTAGATGATCTACCTCTCCCTGCATAATTAGCTTGAGAGGTAGAGCGTTCTTCATCCTGTTTCTTCCCTTTACCTTTATCCTTAACTTTCTTATCAGTATAGAGAGCAGAGGGGTTGTTACCTTTTGATTGATCTCCTCCCTTTGTAAACTTTGCTTCATGTGTGAATAGTTGGCCCATAAGTGTTGTGAGATCTGGGGTATGCATCCTTTGAGCCAAATGTGTAGGCTTGTAATTTACACCAACACTCCACACATGGGACCCATGCCCCAAAATCATTGGTATGGTACAGATTGTTGAGAGCTAAGGAAGCATCTACGGATTTTAGAGCACAGTGGGGATATTACACACAGGCAGGCATAGCGATGCATGCAGAGCCTTACCTGCTACAGGCAGCAAGAATGGGAGGAGAGACAGCATTGGGATATCTATCACTTGCTCATGAAGAGAGAAGACACCCATTCGAGACCTAAGCACTTGGCATATTAGGAACTATAAGACATCTCAAGAGACATGGAATGCTTTGGAAGCATTCTCCTCTTCAAGCACCAACATTTAAGATGGATGGAGTTTACAACATTTAAGATGCCAAGCAAAGTGTGACTGACTTTGTCACCAAGATGAAGGACATTGCACATCAACTTGGGAGCATTAGAAAGATAATTGATGAAGAGCAAATTGTGAGGCAAGTCATCAATGGGCTCAAAGCTGATGACAAATGGGAAGCCTTCACCTCAGCCATGGATCTCTACATGGATATGCAAGTGCTTTACTTCAACACACTCATGGGGCAACTTTTCACACATGAAGCAAAGATCATGAAGAATGGTGAGAACCTAAACGGTAATCAATCCTCTATCCTCTATAGAGATAAAAATAAAGGCAAAGGCAACAAAGGGAAAGCTAAGAAATCTTATGACGAAGGAAGGACCTCTCGAGTCAATTTTGCAGGTAGAGGTAGAGGTTCAAGAGGAAGAGGTAGAGGAGGTAGACAAGGTAGAGGGAGAGCTCAAAACTCATCACCCTGTGCTATAAGTGGTCTAACAAATCACATCATAGAGAATTGTTTCAAGAATCCAAGGATTCAAAGAGGAAGAGGATATAACCAAGGAGACTATGGAAGTTCAAGAGGTAGATTCAAACAACTCTTATGGATGTAACAACAACTCATACAACAAAAATTATCAAGGAGGATACAAAGGAAGGAGAGACTACAACAACTACAAAGATGATCAAGCTCAAGAGGATTCACTTCTACTCATGAACATGAAAATGAAGGATGGTAAGTCTGAAAAAGCATGTGTTTTACATAGACTTTGGATGCTAAAATCATGTGGCAAGAAATGTGGCTCTAATATGAGACTTGGAAGATCCAAAGAAAAAACATGAAGTCCAAATAAGAGATGACACAAGACATTGAGTTGAAAAGATAGGTAATGTGAATACATCCAATGGTAACATGAACTTACTAAGCAAAGTTCTTTATGTGCCTACCATCACAAAGAACCTTATAGTATAGGTCAGATTGTTGAGAAAGGTTTACATGTGAGATTTACCAAGCATGGAGCATATGTTCAGGACCCATATCAAAGATTCAAGAAGATAGCAAAGGGAGAGAAGAAAGGTAGGTTGTTCACTTTTGAACTCCAAGATACCCAGAATATTGCCTTCTTCAACTATGGCACTCAAACCCTATCAGAATGAGAGGTTTGGCATAAGAGGCTAGCTCATATTGGAGAAAGATCCCTCAATCAAATCTGTGGAGATGAGAGTGTACTTTGACTACCCAACATATCAAAGCAACAAATAATATACAAGTGTAGTGCATCTCAATCCCGTTAGTCACATAGGCAACCATTCACGAAGAAAGGCTATATACATGGAGACCTATTGAAGCTTGTCCACACAAATGTTGGGCGACAAAGCAAAGATGTTCATGAAATAACTTGCTTTAGTTAGCTTAACACCTCAATTGAAGGTGTGCAAAAGCTCTTTGGACAATTGCAACTAGGTTGTGAGCACTGAACAAAATACTGAGAGCTTCTCTTCCCAAAATAGAAAGTCTCTTAGGATTTTGAACTCACAATTCATATGTTTTGATACAAAATTTTGGGATTGATGCTCCAAAGTACTTAAGTGGTCTAAGTGCATATTGTGGAAGCTCAAGGAGTGTATTAAGTGTATCTAAAGTTACAAAGGCTGGTGTTGTGCAGGATTTTGCCAACACAATCTCATCTCTGCAACTCATCCATCACCTCCTCACAATACTCCTCACATTGATAACAGATTTATGCCTTGATCTTGTAGGCATTTTTGAATTCCAACAAGAAGCTCCATTAATTCGTGATGGATCTGTGTTGAATGTATGTGAAGGAGCCTTAGGCTATATGAGTAGAGAGGGTTGGGATACTCCTCCCGATGGACTTACCCATTGAGCCACTTGTGTATAGGTAGGGACCCCCTTTATCAGGTAATAATTTATGGCCTCATGGAAAACTTTACTCCAAAATAAACAGATTACACGTTGCAAAATTTATTGGAGTTATGATCTTTATTATCACATATAATGCACCACATGAACTTGTTTACCTCATTCTCTGTTTTAATCTCCTATAACTATATCCACATTTGAGATAACAAGTCCTCCATAGCCGCTTTCTTTGAATGGGTGGACTTCCAGGATTTGAGCGTTTCTTTCTTCAGCTGAGCCATATGATCAACTCTTCGTCTACCTCACTGAATTGTGATCTTGCCTCCTCGATTCGAGTGGTTGCTTCAATGAATTCATCCAATGTGACGACAAAATGGAGTGTCTCCTTTAGCTTGTGTTGTGTTCTATGGAATATAGAGGCACAGTGGAGAAGGTGAAGAACCGAGGGGGAAGGTGAAGAACCAAGCGATAGGATAATTGATGACTCTCAAAAGGATTAAGGAGACTATCAGTGGCTTGGAAGTGGAAGACAAAATGCACTGATGGTGATTAATGAGTGGTGATTGAGAAGGTCAAAGGCAGGCAGCTCGGCATCTCAAGCGATGGAGAAAGCTCAGAGGAAAACACGATAACCAAAGGTTCGGGCATCAAGTTGGGAAGAAGAAGGAAGCTTTTGGATTTGGACTTATGCCCTAGAAGCACAAGTAGTTAAGGCTCTGAGTGGACCCCATGCTGGATACCAATGCATCACCAAGAATCGAAGGAGGTCGAGGACTTGCCAGGTGGTGGTCCTCCGAAAGGCTAACGTGAGAGGTGATCGATCGACGACCGGGCATGAAGGCAATCAGTGGGCTTCAAAATAATACAATATTTTCTAGTTACTTCACTTCCATTCTATACGTCAGTTCAGTTACTAGTTACTGCTAGTACAAGTTCGGTTGTAATCCTGTCGCCAATAAAATCTGCATATACAACGACTTGTGACGAGTCCGTTTTGGTCTGTCTTGTCTCGCATTGAACATGTTACCTCCATGGTATGATGAAACAATATCGGCATTTTACAATTGCAGACCGAGCTATACAATTTTTGGCATGCCCGATGGGACTAGGGATTGGTAGCTTTTTCATCTAAGGGGCCCAGATGGTAGCTTTTTCATCTAAGGGGCCCAGACTCTGTATGCACCGATCTCGTTCACAGGCTACATTGCTCAGTCTGGAGCATAGCATTACCATTTGGGAAAGGTGTAGAAGGAAACAACGATTCATGAAATAACCGGAGATGGCTCAGTGTGATCTAGCATCACTTCTCTCACCCATTAACATTAAGTTTCCCATCTTCAAAGGAGCTTCAATCGAAGACCCTGATGACTATATCAGGCGTTTTCTTGCACTATGTAAAAGTAGAGGATTGAGAGGAGGAGCCGGTGCCTTCATGGCTCTATTCCTAGCAACATTAGATGCGCTAACTCGTAAGTGGTTCAACGAGTTCGAAGACAATCATTTTACGACATGGAAGGAGATGAAGACTGAGTTTTCTTATGCGTTCTGACCATGAAACTCTACCGAGCAAGTGTTAGATGAGCTCGAGAATCTAAATCTAAGGAAAAAGAGTCCTTCCCAGAGCTAATGACAAGAACAAAGGCATTAGTTGCAAAGCTAACAACGGCTCTCGGAAATTTTTTGATCAAGAAAACGCTAGAAAGGCACCTCCAATGAGCACAAAGCATAAAGTCCCTGACCTATTGGTGCCGAGTGCTTCAATAGAAGATTTTGTCGCCATGGCCACTAGGATCGTGCAGGCCAAAGTTCATTTTAATGACTCTACATCTCACTCTGAGTGGTTGACTGATTTCCAAGGACATCAACAATTCGTAAACGCTAAAGAGGATACAAGGATAAGAAAGGAAATCGACGCGAGGGAGCGAGAGACAAAAGCAAGTCTCCGATTAACTATTTGCCATCAGCGAGGGTCCCCACAAACCGAATGGCCGAATAAGGTAATTTGACAATTTTGTGGCAAGTGGGGGCATGAAGCACCCAATTGTTATTATCTGAAAGGGATGTTTGAACCAAAAGCACCTGCATACTAGGGGCAACCAGCTAGACCAGTGCCACCCATGGTTCCAATAACGAAGCCAATGGAAGTAATACCAGGACCAGTTCTCTGTAATATCCCCGCTATTCCTATTTTTTATTCTTCTCTTGCTAACGTTGGTGTGCAGAACAATATGAATGATCAGGCCTCAGCATACAGGAATAGGCCTCGATGGCCCATAGTGTGTTTCCAATGCAGAGAATATGGCCACGTGCAAGCTCGCTGCCTCTTACCAAAAAATGCACCTCCTTGCTCCAACTGTCCAGAATCGAGAGATCACTACAGGAGAGACTTCCCGAAGCACGCTACTGCAGACCAATATCTGGTAAATAATGCTTTTCATATTTCAATAGAGCTTCTTCCAATCCAAAATATACCGCTACGATCCCCAACGGTTAATGTAGTGCAATTGAGAGACATCTTCCCACTCAGAATACGGACCAGAGCTCATAAGGCAACAGAAGAAAAGGATGAGGTGGTGGAAAAAAAGGATGCTAGAATGCATAGCACAAACAGAATAACTAGCCCGGAAACAACAACGCAAAAAAAGGATGACATGGGGGAATCTAAAAAGAATCAGGGGCCGGCCAAGGTGAAGCAGGTGATGATTAAGAAGAAAGCACCTCCTACCAAGTCGGACGAAGAGCCGACAAGGAACGTTGGAAAGGGGATGCACAAACCAGACATTCTGATGTCGAGTCAGATCACAGAATCAAAATCTGCATATATGATGACCCATGACGAGTCCGCTCTAGTCTACCTGGTCTCACAATGAACACGTTATCTCCTTGGTTTGACGAAAGAGTATCGGCTTTGTACAATTGCAGACCGAGCTTTGCAGATACCTTGGGTGCCATGTTGGTCTTGATCTTTCATCTGAAGAGCAGATCTCTCCTCTCCTCCTATCTATCAAGAGGAGGTTCTTGCATTGGTACGCTTCCCCTTTGTCCTTGGCAGGGAGGGTTGTGGTGGCTAACCAAGTTCTCCTGGCTACGATGTGGTATGTCACCTCTTGTTGGATCTTTTCAAGTTCCTATATTAGCCAGATTCAATGGCTAATAAGGACTTTTTGTGGTCTGGTGGGATGGAAGCCTCAAAGCTAAGGTCACTTTGCAAGTCACCACCCTTGCCTTGGAGCATAGTGGCCTTGGGATCATTGACCCTTCCTGTCACAGCAGAGCCCTTCTTGGCAAGCTTGTTGTTCGTGGTCTGCTTCCTGGCCCTCAGCCTTGGAAGGATTTCCTTCATCAACAGTTGGGCCTCTTTGCTCCTTCCACTGGTGGGCCTTGGCAGCCTGAGATCAGATAGTGAAACGACAGCCTGAGTTCACTTAGATGAGGCGTATGGGCTTTTCGTGGTGGAGTGAGGATTATTTTGCTTGCAGTATCTTGAGATCTTGGAAGCCTCAAAGCTAAGGTCACTTTGCAAGTCATCACCCTTGCCCTGGAGCGCAGTGGCCTTGGGATCATTGACCCTTCCTGTCATAGCAGAGCCTTTCTTGGCAAGTTTGTTGTTCGTGGTCTGCTTCCTGGCCCTCAGCCTTGGAAGGATTTCCTTCATCAGCAGTTGGGCCTATTTGCTCCTTCCACTGGTGGGCCTTGGCAGCCTGAGATCAGATAGTGAAACGACATCCTGAGTTCACTAAGATGAGGCGTATGGGCTTTTCGTGGTGGAGTAAGGATTATTTTGCTTGCAGTATCTTGAGATCTTGGAAGCCTCAAAGCTAAGGTCACTTTGCAAGTCATCACCCTTGCCCTGGAGCGCAGTGGCCTTGGGATCATTGACCCTTCCTGTCACAGCAGAGCCCTTCTTGGCAAGTTTGTTGTTCGTGGTCTGCTTCCTGGCCCTCAGCCTTGGAAGGATTTCCTTCATCAGCAGTTGGGCCTCTTTGCTCCTTCCACTGGTGAGCCTTGGCAGCCTAAGATCAGATAGTGAAACGACAGCCTGAGTTCACTTAGATGAGGCGTATGGGCTTTTCGCGGCCGAGTGAGGATTATTTTGCTTGTAGTATCTTGAGATCTTGGGAGCAATTACGGCTTGCTCTTTGCTCAGCTTTCTTCCTCATGTGTTGAGGAGAAGTTCTGCCAGCCTATTACTTGGAATCCCCTCATTTACGCGGACAGGGGATTCATGATTGGGTCCTGCCCTCATGTTTCCTGGCGGAGTTTGGCAGGGGTCCTGGGTGCAATGTGGCCGACTGGATCAGCTTTAGGAGTCTCTCTGAGGCACGGCAGCAGGATAGATGCAATGAGGATGCACGATGCACCTCAGATGATTAGGGACGTTGAGGCTGCTATTCCGAGGAACTGCGGGACTCAGACTGGACTTTCGCACCGGGCAGCTTGGCTAGGTGTACATGTTCTAAGTGGATTATGAACCTGGCTTGTCTAGCACAGTGTTAATATTTGTTGCTTACAAGAGCATAGATTGCACAATAAGGTTCATATTGGTTAATCTACTTTGGATCTCTAGATAGCTTATGTAGGCATGAGTTCATCATCGTGTCCTAGTTGTATTACAATTACTCAGCACAATTTGCAGCCATCTCCTTTATGGAATGAACACCATTGGGAAGGTTGTTTACATGGCCAGCTGCATGTTTTGGTAAACTCTATGGATGTAATTATTGCATTGGTCCCTCTCAGTTGTGGCAAACTTTGGAGTCTTATCATTTGCAAGTCCCACATGATCATGTATATGACTTGTGGGGGATTTCAACATGGTAGATCGTTGTGAAAATCTACCTCAGGAGCATCACATGTGATTCTGTTGAATGAGAGGTCTGGAAAGATTGAATCTTGATAGGTGGTTTTGTTTACCTATAAACATCCATCCACCCCTGGATATACTTTTCATTTGCATTCTCACTATCGTGCTTGGTCACGAGTTCATTGGATAGAGTGATAATCTGCTTACTTCACTTCAATGAGATATCCTCATTGTAGATGACCCCCATGAATTAGCTCACACACCTCTCCTCTTACTTATTTCTTGCCGGCCAACATCTACACGAAAACCTTTGCCAGTTAATAATGATATCACTTAGATGCACTTCTTCAAAGATGCAATGCTGGATGTGATTGCACAAATTTGAATATTGGACCATCCTCCCAATATGCATTGGGAGTATTTTGTCCATAAAATGAAGGAGACAACTCGTGATTGTGGCAAGCTTTTTGCTACATTACGCATGATTGTGGCTGCTAAAGAGTATCTTCTATTATTAGACAAAATCATGGAATCCTGACATTTGATTTATTCATGACACGAGTTCTACATTTGCTTATATATCGTTTACTTGAATCGCTTTTATAAAATATAGGAAGGAAATGTTAGAGTGCATTAAGAATACACACATATAAACTGCTCCTCCAAACAATTCTTTCAACATATCTTGAAGCAACCCAAGCTGGCTCCTCTGGTTATATCTCATGAATAAGAATGGGTGACAAAAAATTCAGACTTTATTATGGATTTGCTAAAAATGCTAAGGATCACACACAAGAGGCATTCAATTATTTGCTCTCTTATGCGCAGCACACTGCCTTTTCAAGGCAGCGCTTGGATGGACATTTAGATACTCAAGAGCTGTACTTCACTATTAAAAACTTGGGTGATAATAAAACTCCTGGCCCAGTCAGGTTATCCAAAGAATCCATTCTATATTTCTGACCAGCTTAAAAATTTGTTTACAAAAGTGGCCAACATAATCTGGTTACTAAAAATGCTAATTATCACACAAAAGGAGGCATTAAATTATTTGTTCTCTTATGTGCAGCACACTGCCTTTTCAATGCATCGCTTGGATAGACATTTTGATACTAAAGAGCTGTACTTCACTCTGAAAATTTTGGGTGATAATAAATCTCCTACCCCCGTCAGGTTATCCAAAGAGTTTATTCTATATTACTGACTATTTAAAAAAATTGGTTAGAAAAGTGGCCAATATAATGTGGTAACTGGTTTGACAGCTACATGCCTTGTTCTATCAAGAAGGGGATTGCTATGCTGATTCTGAAAGTAAGTGAGCTTGCTATGCTCTCAGACTGGATCCCAATTACTTTCCTTGGTATTATTTATAAAATTATTCCATACGTGCCTTAATCTTCCTTGACTCACTTAGCTTAGTATTGTTTCCTACATGGACCATCCATCTATGATAAGATTTTCACTATTGTGCTCGCCTTTGAATTTGTTTGGTTGGAAGATTCAAATATGTTTATGATGTGAATTGATTAGATAAAGCTTCCAACATCATCTCCTGAGAATTTATATGCAATGTTACGATGTATTTTGGGTCCGATCAGAAGGTGTTGCAGGTTATTTACTTCCTCTATCAGAATGCTTACCTCAAGTTCTGTTAATGGAGACCTTATTGATCCCATTCAACTTCACTATGGTATAACACAAGGTTGCCCCATAAGTCCTCTACTTTTCACTTCCATCACCCACCCTCTGTATTGCTTGTTTGATGCCCATATTGTGGGGGGGAAGGGGGGGGGGGGTACTTAGTTTGCCATTGGATGATTGTATTTTTGTTTGCGCAGGCATTGCAAAGATGTCCCTGTGCTATTTGTTGACGTGAAGTAGCATCCACTTCTATTACTGCTTGCACTACAATTCTGGATCTTTTTGCAGAGGCTTCAAGCTTGCACATGAAAATAAATAATTCTACACTGATTGATATGGGTGCTTCTGATTTTGAGTTGCTGTTACGGAATGGTGTTCGTATTTGGAAAGGCCAAATCAGGCACCTTGGCTACCCTCTTAGTGTGAATATTACAAAACCATAACAAACATGGAACCAAGATTGTATGTATGCATGTATGTATGTATGCATGCATGTGCATCAATACACCCACGTACCGGTATGTAGGTACATACGTACATGTACAGATATGTATGTATAGATATATAGATAGACGGATAGATGGATGCACACAAAAAGGAAAAAACAAGAGATACAAACAGACACAAAATATATTTATATACCTACTTGTATGGAAAAATGCACACAACAAACCATACTGCATTGTTATGGTCAGTTCTCAAACTTAACACTTGGGTATGCACTGAACCGAACTCACTGTTCACAATGAGAGCCCCTCGCACCAAATGCAGTTCTATTTTAAACCCTGTACACCTTTGGACATAGGCATTTCTCATATCCACAGATTTTCTGCATTCTATGATGGAATTATACATTCTATGATGAAATTATACATTTCTTCATGTAAAGAATGTATTTTCTTCTCAAATGAGATAATTCCAATATAGGGAGAAATCCTAGTTAATCATGTGATGAGTGTCGCTCAGAAGCTTAGCACAACCCCTTCTCCAGCTCTAAACGATAAAGATTGTCACTTTCTTAAAGAAACACAAAGGAAAAGTATAACGCAAATTCAAGATAATATCACAGCCCATAACTATCTTTCATTTCTCCATTGTACCTGAATATGGACGTGAGAACTGCATCAATAATATTCAGCTGGTCCATTGTTATATGTGGATTCTTCCATGACCCTCTCAGAGAGGCCTTCAGTATCATGATTAGGACATGAAAATTTATCAAAACAAAAATGGCATATTCGGTTTTTCTTGTTGACTGTTAAGAGAAAATTATAAAGCGTTGCAGGAAATTCGAAACACAACAGAATATTAGCTTTATATTATGATCCAAAAAACTGCCTTTACATACAATGACTAATGTCCTTGTTGATCATACTTCAAAGTTCAAATACAATATTGTAGCTCAGAAAACTAAGAAGACTGCACATCACTCAGATAACCACTTTCATGGATACTTGTTATACACCAATTGGAAGAGAAAGATTCTCCATGGATTGTATCGATCCCATATTCCAAGAGCCAGTCCTTCTAACTCACCACCAATGCCAATTGAGCTCCGTAAAGATTGATCGCGTACTGCCTATGTTTGTAAATTCATAAATACAATACTTTTGATGATTGTCTAGTAGGAATTTTTAGAATGCATAAAAGCCAATGATAAAATATACTTCAAAGAATGATTAGGTACCCACCAATTAGCAGCATAGCACATTGCATATTATGTGTTTACAGACCTTTAATAACAAATCAAAACTACCTTATTAATCTATATGAGGACATCTGTACGCATGCATGCATAAAAAAATGATGGAGCACGCATTCATACGTGTATACTTTTGAGGAATTGCCCAATCTGCTGCTTGATCAATCGGTGTCCTTATTTTCTGGTCGTGCAACCTTCTTCTACAGTCTATTGCCAAAAGGTTGCTAATCAGATATCAATAAGCTGGTCTGCATATGAATTTGACACTTCCAAACAAAATCTAGGGAGTTGTACTGCGACTCAATGTTGAGAACTGGGTTGAGGAAGGGGCAGAGCACAATAAATCATGGATACAATGAGTCCAATCTCAGACCTATTTTCCAACTTCATTGGCTGTTTTGATCAGAATTCCAGTCTGGAAATCCTCGACCAAAAGCAGCCCTACATCATGATGGTCATCAAACTCATGCACACTAGCCTTCACTTGAAAGTACATCTTGTCTTTGGTTTGGGTTGCAGTAAAGAAACGTGAAAATCGTGTTTAGATGTTATAATGTTGATGTTGATTACTAAAAGGTAATATCATTGTTAAGACGATTCGATGTTCCAAGGATACCAGAGTCTTCTTGACAGAAATATAAGCCAATTTCCATCTTTCACAGGCACGCGAAGCTGACTCCGACTTGTGCAACGCCATCGCAAACTTGGCTGGCTGTGGCTTGACTTCAGAAAGTGGTGCTTGTTCGATAGCAAGCAGTTCAGGAGCATGAACATCATGTGGATGTATGGGCGGCAGCTCATCTTCCCACTGAGGATGTCTCTGTGTGAAATCAGGCTCATATTCTGGGTCAATTTCTTTTCTGTCAAAGGGGAAAACAAAAAATGCACTCACAACAAAGGTCAAAGTCATTTTTAAGTGTACGCATGCACGTACAGACACTTGTACATGCATGTAGATGCACCTTATAAACCGTGCATTTTCTACTCGTATGTTGAGATGTCGTTCTTTTCATGAGCGTACATGAGATGCGTGGTATGAAATAAACACAGGGTGCGAGAATTCGATACTGTCTATGCATGTAGGCAAATGATCACATATGCAAGCGAATAAAGGTGATATCAGATACGTCAGTGTCCACTGTGTGTTCTTAGTACTCCAATATATGCATACATGCGTGGAATGATTGACATGTAATCCTTCAGCAGGTAAAAGCACGAATAAGCATAGACTCAATGTATATGTTTCCATCTTTCTGTACATGTAAAGTTACACCCAAGCCGTTTTACAATCCGTCCAAATGAGTATAAGAAGGTACGGTTGACTACGTTACGAGAAGAGACATACCGGGGCTCTGTGAGTTTCGTCACCACATTGATAGCAGCGCCAACCATCTTCTGAATTGACATTCGACGACTCTGACGACGTACAGAAGGTGGACCATCCGCATTGTCGGATCCTAGTCCTCCAGAAGGCTCCATCATAAAACTCTCTCTCTCTCTCTCTCTCTCTCTCTCTCTCTCTCTCTCTGATTATCTCATTTGTCTTCGTTGCCTATAACTGGTCTGCGTGTTTGTCCTTCGTCTTCATCTACATTCACAGTCCGTCACCCTCCTGCATCGCCGGTATTCACAGGACAACTATCAGTTCTTTCACTATCGCCATCAATCTCCAAGTGGTAGGCCCTGGCATTCGTTTTCGATTCTCAGTTCTTTTTCATTGGATTAAAAAACATAAATGTCATGCCAATAGAAACGTGCCCTTACTTCTTTAAAAGCTTGTTTTGAGAGAGTACCTATATGGCACAAGGTATGTTGTTGCCCAAAAATTCCTCCTTTCTTCAACCCCCCATGCATGCACATTTGTAACTTGAGCTGGATCTCTAAATAAAAAGTAAGGCTGGCTACAATTGACCCATAAGCATTGAGCACCCCATAAAATTCTTTATTAAAAAAGGGCCCCTTTGGCCACTGCAAGAAGAAATGGTGGCAGCAAAAGAAAAGAAGAACAATCATGGGCTTATTTATCTAAATCTCTCAGGTTGGAGAGCAATGTGAATGAAATGTAGCTAGCATGTGGTAGAAGCCATCTACCACACGCCACCACACTTAAAAAAACGATGTTTTTTTTTTCCAAACTCTCATTTTACTTTATGGTAATATGATGCTATGACTACTATTCCATGGAAGATACTTGAAATATTTCAACTCATGCCATGCTTTAGTCACCTCAGGATAGAAAGGGCGGGCCGACCAGTGCACACTAAAGGAGGCGGACTGCTCGATCCGCCCCGAGATCCAACTACGAGCTTTTTAACTGCAAGAAATAGATTGTACTCATTCCAATTACCAGACTTGAAAAAGCCCAGTATCGTTATTTACTATCACTACCTCCCCATGTCACGATTGGGTAATTTGCACGCTTGTTGCCTTCCTTGAATGTGGTAGCCATTTCTCAGGCTCCCTCTCTGGAATCAAACCCTAATTATCTGTCACCCATCTCCACTATGGTAGGCATCAAAGCTTCACCTACATTACTTCTCATCATACTATTCATCTATGTTAGACTCCTCAATACTTGTCACCCATCTCCACTATGGTAGGCATCAAAGCTTCACCTACATTACTTCTCATCATACTATTCATCTATGTTAGACTCCTCAATACTTATCTCTAGTAACTGCCTTGCCAATTTCGAGGTTTTTGTGCAACAAATAGGATGTCTTGTTCTCGTGCAATTCATTTATTTCTACTAATCTTTATATAGGTTAGGGACATTCAACAATGTAGATTGCAGGTGGAAATAGATCCATGGAGTTTAGCAAAACGATTCCCATTATCTAAATCATAAGAGTGCATAGAAGCATCTAGACAAGCCATAGCTTATGAGATTGACATGTCATTTGAGAGAAAGATTTTCCCACTTCTTCCTTTTATTGTCACTTACATTAAAATTATTATTTTCTAGATAATATTACAAAGCATCAACGTTATTATGAGAATTTTTTTCCGGCAAACATGATATGAAAGAAAAGGAGATCTCGAATGGTTAAAATACTCTCCAAACATTAATAAGCAAATGAGTATGTATCAAAATAGTATTCAACAAGCAAGTGTGTACACCCTATCGACTATGCATTTTCTTTACTTTCTCTTATCATTTTTTTTGTGTTTTGTGGTAGGATTCACTTTCGTAAAGCACATTTCGCTCATGCTCCTAGTGTATGTGCATTGTGGGGTGCGTGTGTGAGCATGTATTCGTTCTTAGCTCGACAACCACTATTGAGCTCTGCAAACATTAGTGGGGATGTCATCGTATTAACTTGAGACTATGCATAATGGAGCTGAAGGGCTATATAATTTTGTGCTTGGCTTCCAATATGAGCTTATACTTGCATTGCCATTTGAGGATGAATCTAGGGTTTGTCTCGTTCATCTTGGTGTATGTATGTATGTATGTATGTATGTATGCATATATGTATGTATGTATGTATGTATGTATGCATGCATGTCATGTATGTATGTATGTATTTTATTATGAAAAATACAATAATTTTTTACTTAAGAAAAAGTTGATACATCGTTAAAATTATGGATATCATAGTAGGTCAAAATGAACTAAATGAATAAATAATATTAAAAATTTATAGAGAATAATCAAGATAAAGAAAAGTATTTTGTGTTTCAATCATCAACATCCTTAATGTCAACAATCTTAAAATGATGCTGATCAATGAGTCACAATATGGATTAAGCCCATACGTATTATACTAGGTCAAAATGAACTAAATGAATAAATAATTGAAAAAAAATTATACAGAACAATCAAGATGAAGAAAACTATTTTGTATTTGAGTCTTTAGAACACGAAAACTATTTTGTATTTGAGTCTTTAGAACACGTCTGATGAAGAGCATCATTTTAATGTACCTATCAAACCAACCAGAATATTAAATTAGTAAGAAACAAACACTACAAGGAATAAGGGGGCGTAGTGATGGTTGATGCAATACAATTCCATCGCTTCATGATTGTGTGTTCCGTCACATGGAACATTGAGCGTGCACCTTCATTTAAATGAAATTGATATCGATGCTCTTTCCAAGGCTTCTAACGATGATTATTAAAGTGTCACATATATGAGAGTCGCATACATGACACAAAAGCACCGTCGCATATGCGATGCTCAAGAAAGTCGCACATGTGAGGGCCCCTAACATTGCATGTATGACAATCGTGAAAGTCGCTTATACAATGCTCGCTTTTGACCAGAATTAAAAAAAAAGTGCATCACTCTTCGATCATCATTTTATGTGTGTCTAATCAAAGAGAGAACCAACGTTCATATCTACACTGTGGCTACAAGCTCTCTCTCTCTCTCTCTCTCTCTCTCTCTCTCTCTCTCTCTCTCTCTCTCTCTCTCTCTCTCTCTCTCTCTCTCCCTCCCTCCCTCTCTCTCTCTCCCTCTGTGTGTGTGTGTTATAAATTATGGAATGTGTTGAACAAGGCATTGTTGGAGTGTTAATTTATTAATGTATTTATGTGTTTTGGTGTTTTTGATATAGTAACTGAAGGTTCGTGAGGGCGTGAAAGATGTGAAAGGATGGACATCAATAATCTGATCTTTTTTTAGAAACAAAACTATTTTTAAATTCTATTGTTAGAAACAATTCTATTTTTAGCAATAGTTCTATTTTTAGAAATATTCTATTTTTAGAAATAGTCTATTGTTACAACTAGTTCTATTTTTAAAAGTAGTTCTATTTTTTAGAAGCAGTTGTATTTTTAGAAAATTTAGTAAAAGTAGTCGTTAGGATAAGAATCATTGTAGACCATAATTTTTGATATTGAAAGCAAAGGCTTTCTACAAAAGTTACCAACTTTTACTTTCATGCATGCTTTTGAAAGCCGCTCTCATCTAACCACTATTTCGACATAATAAAAAATTCATATAAATACATGCACTCTGTGGACTGTCGAAACAGAGTGCATGGGGGGAGATTGCACCCAATACTGCATTCTGTCTTGTCTCCTAGTGTGTCTAATTTTTTGTGTGTTTTCAGTGTCTGTAACCTCTATGTGCACGTGAGCAAGATCCTGATAACTCTCTCTCTCTCTCTCTCTCTATCTCTATTGAAAAAGTTCATTCATCATAATATATGGCTAATTATTGTACATACCATTTTCATTGTTTGTATATCATTTGAATTGTTTTGTTTTCATAAATTAACATACTCACATATACACATTCACATGCACATACACACATATACATGCACATGCACATGCACATGCACATGCACAGTCATGCATGTACATACACATACATATACTTATACACATGCACATGCACATGCACATACACACATATACATGCACATGCAAATGCACACTCATGCATGCACATACACATACACATACTTATACACATGCACATACACACATATACACACATATATACACACACATATACACACACATACTTATACACATACACATACACATGCACATACATATGCACATACACTTACACATATACATGCACATACACACATACACACATACACGAACATGCACATGCAAAAACATATTTGCATGCACATGCATGTATTCACATACACACACATAAACACATACTTATGCACATACACACACATACACATATATAAAACACATGCATATGCATATTCACATGCACATGCACATGCATGCACATACAATAAAAAGACAAGTGACCCATTAAGGTTATAGGCATATATACAAGTTGAGGAAAAAAAACTCATAGAGAGGGAAAAAAGTGCCTTGACAATCCTAAGTGTGTTCACACACATCACTACCAAAATATATCAAGAACCCCCCTTGGAGTGATGCGGTGAATAAGGAGTTGGCACTCATGTATACGGAAGCACCAAGTTATGTGCAATCAATCCATAAAAGGAAGTAAGCACAAAGCTTTGAGGAAAGCTTAAAATTTCTCCTTAGGCAGAGCATTTTTGAAAAGGTCTACAGTCTACAACATTCTCTTGTGTGGGCACATATGCCAAACTAATCTCTCCAATAGAGAACCTCTCCTTGACATAATGATAGTGCACATCAATGTGTTTAGTGCGAGCATCGAACATAGGGTCCCTTGCAACTATCGATGTGCTCTGATTATCAATGAAGATGGTGGTGGGAGAAGACTGGCCAACACCCATATCAGCCAAAAGGTGCCTTAGCCACACACACTCAACAATTGCTGTGAAAGCTACCTTATATTCAGCCTCACAACTAGAAGTGGCCATAGTAGGCTTCTTCTTACTCAACCAAGATATGCATGAGCTACCAAGCATGAAGCAAAAACCACTGGTGGACACATGAGTGTCATAAAAACTAGCCCAATCAAAGCAGAAAAAACATGTAAATCTCATGATAGTGATCCCTCTTTGGGGTAAAACAATCCAAGTAGTCAAGTACCACTCAAGTAATGAAAGATGCGCTTAACCACCTATTAATGCTTAACGCCTAGGAAATGCATAAACCTGCTCATCTGAGAGAGAACAAAAGTAATCAAGCATCCAATAGCCTATTGATAGAGAACAACATCAAATGAATCTCCAACATCACAAAGACTCAATCGTAAACCTATTTGCATAGGAGTGGCAATAGGTTTGCACTCTTCAAGGCCAAAACACTACAATAATATGTCAATATATTTTGTCTGACACAAAGCTATTCTACCATCAACCTACATAAATTGAATGCCCGAATAATGATGAAAATGCCCTGAATCTGACATCTCAAAAGAGGCATGCAAATCAGCCTTAAAATCAACAATATGCTTCTCATTAGGACTAGTGAACAACATGCCATCAACATAGACAAGAATGATCAAAAGCACATCCTTTGCACGTTAAACATATAATATGCTCTTAGTTGGATTATTCTCAAAACCATGTGGAATCAAGTCGGCTTGTATCTTTTCATACCATGCACATGGTGCTTGCCTCAAACCATATAATGCCTTTTTCAACATACACACTTTGTTTTCATGCCCTTTCTGCACAAAACCATGGGGCTAAAGTACATACACTTCTTCATGTAAATCACCATTCAAAAATGCAATTTTAATGTCCAACTAATGAACATTGCAATCATGGTGAGTTGCAAGTGCAAAAATTCTATGAATGTAGTTCGACATGTGGGTGCAAAGGTCTCATTAAAATCAATGGCTCTTTCCTAAGCATAAGCTTTTGCAATAAGCCTAGGCTTATACCTATCAATTGTTCCATCAGGCTCACAGACAATATTCATTGTGAGGGATTCCATTCCTATTACATATTATCCTTGAAGAAAACTCGAGTACCCCATGGCTACTAGAACTCAGATGGTAAGAGAGAAGAGAATCAAAATAACATGTATAATGGAGTAGGAAGTATTTGTACGTAGAGAAAAATACTTTTTTGATATGTGTATGGGACAGCCTGAGCTTTTCCATTGAATGTGAGTGAAAATGATAAAAATTTGGAAAACACATTTTTTTTGGGATAAGGAAAGTTACGAATTTGATGATATGGCACATTACTTTAGAGGGAGTTTGAAAAAAGAAGTATTTTGAGTCATTTTCTTAAAAAATATGTGTAAAAAAGTAACTTCTAACATGCATATTAAAAAATGGGCCCTTCTCAGTAAACAATAACTACGTGTGTGACTTGACAAAAAAAGTCATTTTTTTATTTACAAAGATGGATGGATATGTCGATATTTAAAGTGGAATCTCTCTCTCTTTCTTTTGTAGAAGAGAGAGATTACCTTATTAGGAATCCTTACAAGGACCATGCAAGGTTCATTTTTTCATCTAATGGCTATTCCACCATCAAGTTGCATAAATTGAATGCCCAAATAATGATGCAAATGCCCCAAATATGATATCTCAAAATAGGCATGCAAATCAGCCTTGAAATCAGCAATATGCTTCTCGTTAGGACCAATGAGTAGTATGTCATCAAGATAAACAACAATGATAAGAAGCACATCATTTGCAGGCTTCACATATAAGGTGCTCTCAGTTGGATTGTTCTCAAAACCGTATGCAATGAAGTAGGCATGTATCTTTTCATATCAAGCACATGATGCTTGCTTCAAACCATATAATGCCGTTTTCTACTTGCACACTTTGTTTTCATGCCCTTTCTACACAAGACCATGGGGCTGAAAACATACACTTCTTCATGTAAGTCACCATTCAAAAATGCAGTTTTAATGTCCAACTGATGTCCACTCCAACCATGATGAGTTGCAAGTGCACAGGTGGTATGAATGGTGGTTATTCGACAAGTGGGTGCAAAGGTCTCATCAAAATCAATGCCTCTTTCTTGAGCGTAACCTTTTGTAACAAACCGAGCCTTATACCTGTCAACGGTTCCATCAGGCTTAGTTTTCAGCTTGTATA
The DNA here is from genome assembly GCA_020310875.1 of Ceratopteris richardii. Taxonomy (NCBI): domain Eukaryota; kingdom Viridiplantae; phylum Streptophyta; class Polypodiopsida; order Polypodiales; family Pteridaceae; genus Ceratopteris; species Ceratopteris richardii. Next base: position 36,167,744 of record CM035416.1, read on the forward strand.
CCCATTTAGTGCTAATGGCCTTTTTGCCAGGAGGCAAATCACATAAAGACCAGGTACCATTCTTCAAAATAGCACCATATTCTAACTGCATAACAACCATCCAATTTTTTGAATTTTGTTCTTCATCAAAAGAAATGGGCTCATTCTCATCACAAAGATTAGAGGAAGCCATAGCATAGCAATCTGATGTAAAGGAAGCAGTACGAGAGCTTGAACGAGTATGATATGATAGTGGTGCATCTAGTTTGCTATCTCTCAAAGTCTGAACCAACCAACTTGGCATAGTTTTTGCATCATCTATATCAACCCTCTTATCAATAAGTGTAGCAATATATATACATGAGAAATGGAATGATCTACATCATCATGTGAAACCTATAAAGGTTGCGAAATCTCCTCATTTGGACCAATATCTTTGGACCTAATAGATGTCTCCTAGTACATCAAAGTAATGTTTAAATTACATCTTCCATAAAAACAACATCGTAGATAACCAAAATGCGTTTAATATGTGGATCATATAGATGATAGCCTTTGCTTTCAAGTTGTACCCAACAAAAATACATTTCACTACTTTATCATCCAATTTCATATGTTGTTTTTCAGGCACTAATGCATATGTCAGACAACCAAAAACACACAAATGAGCAACACGTGGCTTGCAACCATGGCAAGCCTCATATGGAGTGATTGCTTGCAGCGCTTTGGTGGGACACCTTTAACTACATATGTTGCACATATAACAACCTCAAGATAGAAACTATGTGGTAAAGCATGACTTTTGATCATACACCTCACCATCTCCTTGAGAGACCTGTTCTTTCTTTCAACAACTCCAATTTTTTGGGTGTATACAACATTATGCACTGATGTTTTACGCCACGGTTAGTCGAAAATGCATTAAAATGAGAATACATGTATTTCCCCCCTCGATCAAAATGGAGCGTGCCCAATTTACATGCTAACATATTTTAAGCCAAAACTAGAAACTGTTTGAAGCACATAAACACTTCGGAATTTTCTTTCAATGGATACACCCATGCATGCCTGGACTAGTCATCAATAAAATTCACCAAGTAAAGGTAGTACCCAAAAGAAGGTGTTTGCATAGGACCACAAATATCAATATGAACAAGCTGCAACTTATGAGTAGCACAAACTTAACCATCTTTAGGGATGGAGGAACACTACATTTTGCCCAAAATATAGCCTCAAGTTTGAGCAAAGAGGAAACCATTTCAGATTTCTGCATGCATAGCAAACTACCAAAATTCATATGAACAAAGTGTGCATGACAAAGCTTTGCATTTGACATAGCCTAAGAATCTTGAACTGCACATGTTGAGTCATTGATAGATTTTGCAATGTCTATGAGCTTATATAGCCCATGACATAAAATGCTAGAAGCAATAATGACATCTCTATTTGAGAGATCATGAATTGTACACATGTCATCAACAAACTTGACAACCAAGCTAATATTGGATAATGCTGAAAACGACCGCATATTTTTCATGATCGTGGGTACATACAAATCATATGAAATTGTTAAAGAACTACCATCAATAGTAGTCAAAATGATCTTAACAGCTCTCATTACAGCATATGAGGAGTTGTTTGCACATGCGATAGCCTCTTTCTTCTTTGCCTCTTTTGCAGCCAGTTTTGGACAATTCTTTATGACATGATTGTTTCCTTTATAGAATTTGCACAATTGTTTCTACTTTTTTGTTTTATTCTCATCTTTGTCTTCCTTTTTTTACTGTGCTAAATTAGCAGATTTATATTTTCTAGTAGATGAGCTACATTTACCTTTACTTTTCTGACCAGCTAGAAAAGCTTGATTTGCAACATTCATAATGGACCTTTTGCTACCTAGAATGATCTTCGTGCAACAAAATAAAGAATAAATCTTCAAATGTTAATGAATTTCTATTGCCTTTCATCATCGTCTGAAGAGTAGAAGCAAAACTTTGATATGAATCTGGAAGAACATTAAGAACAGTCTCCACATAAGAACAGTCTGCACAAGTGAACTATCTGGGAAGACTTTGTCAGCAAAAATCAAGTGCTCCTTCAAATCTTTGATCTTTGTCAAAAAATTATTCATAGAATCTTCTTCACTCATATGCTCACTCTCCAAGCGTTTTCAGAGGTAAGCAACATGAGCTTCATTTCTTGCTTGGTATAAAGTGATAAGTGTATCCCAAGCATCCTTTGCTATTTTGCAAGAGTGAATGTGAGGAATAATGGCATGTTTGATAGAAAAATCTATCAATGCAAGTGCTAGAGCATCTCTGCCATGCCAATAAGGTTGCTCTACCATAGGTGCAACAAGAATCGCAACACAAATAAGAAATTGAAGATCGTCATCTTCAACGCTATCTACATCACCTTCAATAACTTTATATGCAGGTGTAGTAGGTTTTTTTTCACCACCTTTCACAATATTCCACAATCCTTTTGCTACCAATACATGATGCATCATATATGCCCATAAGGGGTAATTAGTGCCATCCAACTTTTCCTCAATAACCAACATACAAAATACATCATTGCTTTCATCCATGGCCACTGACTAAATACCCTAATGCAAAAAAATGTCTGTATCAAAAAAAGTTGAATAGAACTACCTTGTTGAGCTCTGGTAAACCTGTAGAAGACTTTAGGCACTTGTACTAGCAAAGAAAAACCTTTATATGTGTTTGCCACAAAAGGATGAAATTGCCTACACATGCATCACGATAGTGCATTCGGAGATTGAAACGAACTCAGATCAAAATTTCGACACCACATGTCGAAGCTCTTTTGAACTCTTAATCACCTTTAGTATGCTCACCAATTTTTGTGCGATTCGGAGTCTATGATCAAAGGGGTGTTTACAATTCCCTTGATGAAGCAACGACCTACTTTGATACCAATTGTTGGAGTTGGAGGTATGCGGAAGCACATGAATAGCACAAGGAAGAAGAAGAAGCTTGGTGCACAACACACAATGCTGAATGTATTACCAAGTGAATGTGAAAAGATTAGTAACCCGTTAGGGTTATATGCATATACATGAGCCAAAAAACAAAACCTCCTAAATAGGAAAAAAGGTGTCCCGATGGTCCTAAGTGTGTTCACACACATCACTACCAAAATATATCAACAAATACACAATGCTATAAAGGACCATAAAAGTAATGGCCTTTTGTGGTGGCAAAGGTAGAGGTGTGGGAGTTGCTTGACATTGTGTTTGGATACTATGACAAAATTAAATATCCTATCGATCGAGAATCACCTGAAAACATTTGGACGCTCTATGAAGGAAGCACGGAAGGAATACAACATAACTCATTATATGGTACCTTTTTGTCTAATATTTTATATTCTTTACCATCATTAATTATAACTATGTTCATATATGTTTCATGATATGGATTTTGGAGCATATTCTACACAAGCACTTGCCATTCTTTATCAAAACACTTATGTCTTCTCATCTATATAGTCCACCCAAAGTTTTGAAAAGTCACACTATCTTGCATGTAGCTCCTTTTTTAGACACACAATATTTTGGAGGGACATTGAAATTCAGTAGTGTACAAGAGCTTTTCCTTTGGTTCTACCAAGGAACTTACAAAGATTACAATCAAAGAAGAATGTAGAAGCATCCAATATACAAGAATCCTTAAATCTTCTAGGATGACAAAGACAAAGATAAATATATACTGGATTAGCATGGAACATCATAAAAAATGGAGAGCTAAAAAGACATTTCACAATCAGAAATGGCAAGGACAAGGAATGTATTTTTTCTTTTAACATACATAAAATTACAAATTTCTCAAAATTGAGACATCCACTATGGCTTTTTGCTTTCGACTTATAGTCTGTTTGCATTTTAACTTTACTATTGGTTCTTCAAGAGAATTTTTATGGTTAGAGGGATTCTCTAATCATAGGCATGCCAAATCATAATATGTGTGTTTTGCCATATGGCTTGAGCATTCTAGTATCATCCATGTTACAACTCAATGCATAGATTGCATAATTCGAAAAGTAATTGGTCCTTATTGCCTCATGGCTAGGATAGAAGCAAAAAACTTGAAGCTTTGAATCTTCTTCCATGATCATGACTCCGACTTCACTTGGTTGCATTTGGTATCCCCCGAGAATCATGGCTATTCAAAAATGTGATAGATGCATTATCATGTTGACTAAATTTAATGTGTACAATAGACATCTTGGCAGCAAGCAAAAATCTAAGACAGTTGAGGAGGTTCACAGGTCTCTTGTGCCCTGTCTGTGTGGTACCTCTTTCTCTTCTGATAAAATCTTCATCCTCTGAATAAAGATGCTACCAGAAACAAAAATTTATGCTATGAGATATCAGGAAATATGGAGCTTATATGTAATAAAGACAAGGACTTAATTAATTATCGAGCTCATCTTCTTCAAGCATGTCATAATGCCATAGGGAAATGCTTGAATTCTTTGGTAATCCAACCGTGGGTGCTTGAGGATTGAATTGTAGGTTTGTTTGACTTTGTATCCGCCTAAATGCATCCTTTTATACATTTTAGTGCTCTTTACTTGCTTTTAGAAGATGGAAGCATTCTCAAGATAATGTTATCCCTCTTCCAATTCAGTATGTGGGAAATTTTTATCTATGATTCCTAACTCCTTTTCTCATGTGCAACTCTATGATATCATTACAAGGGCTTCATCCTCCCTTATATTGAGCAATTTGTGTACTTCACTTAGAAAAACATAAGCATGATGTCACTCTAGATAATGATGAGTACCATGTCAAGAAACTTCACCTCCTTAATTGCCAATCCATGGAGATGTGAGGATGATATGATGATCATGAACGAGTGATGTGTGCGAAGGTGAAGGTGAAAATCACAAAAGGTGCACACACACAAGGTAGAGATGAGAAGTAGAAAATGGAAGGAAGTAAATTCTCTATTTACTTCCTTCCTCAATGAATACACTATTTTGCTTTGCTCAAAAGTCCAACCTCCAAAATGAGCTCTTTAGCTCTTTTTATGGTTTTTTAGTGACTTTGGCCAATTTCATACCTAGTCTCTGATATAGTTAAAAAATAGGTTCTAGAGCTATTTTGAAGTATCCAATGAGCTCCATAAATTATGAAATTTGATGGATAAATTCTACCAAAGCTCCTCAATATCCAGAATTCCTTAGCTTACGCAAAATGGTTCACCAAACTACAAAATTGATGACCTATGTTACAATAATAGTGATGAAAATCATTATTAGGGCTTGAAAAATTGGATTGAATTACAATTTGACTTGGAATTCTTTTATGTACTTCCCCTCCTTTGATGTGTGTGTGTGTGTGACCTTTGTGAAAAACTCCCATCCCTCTCACATCTATCATCCCTAACAGATTTTTTAGCTTAGGAGTTATCAATGTAATGTTGCAACATGTCAGTCACCAAGGTGTGCTCGACGATACGTACATTTCATGCCAAATATGCTTCCAAGAATTGCCATTTGATAGCCTTCAAAGTGTTTGGCTGGATATTGCAATAATGCCGTGAATACATGAGGGTTTCACAAGCAAATAAATGCAAAACTTTGTCAGGATGGGAGTTAAAAACTTCATAATGATATTCCCAAAATCCTATGGCAAACATATATTGGAAGTTCTACTTATAACATGTTGGCAAGTATTTGATGGGGGCATGCCACGCATAGCAAACTTTTAGAGAGGGTGTGGTACTCATATCATATAGCAAGTCAATGTTTCCACATTCAAACCCTGGTGCATTGATGTGTGGGTACATGAATGTTTTGAATACTTTGAAGGTAGTGAGCATCAAATCAGAGATTTGAATACACATCTTGGTTGCTATATTAGAAATTTTAGATAGTTGTGGGAGCCAATGTCAAATTGTTTCCATCATATAGGCCATGGTGGGTGGTCCATGTGGTGGAGCAAAATATGGATAGTTGATCCAATCTGTGCAATTTCGATTGTTCTTTGAACCTAATCATGAATGCCTTCTAGATATGTCTTCTTGGTTAGATCAATAGCATGGATTATAAAGAATGTGGAGAGGGGCCTCGCTCCCCATTTGTAACATCTTCAGAAACTCACATAATAACTGTGCACACCAGTTAGGATGAAAAATGGTGCCTTGCTTTGCAGTGGTGAGAAGGTTCTCTAGCTCAAATTGGCTTGAAAACATTGGCCTCTTTCCCACAACGTGTTCTATGTGTGCATTATATTCCTCTAGGAGCACGAAGAAAGGGAAGTATTGTAGATCATCAGTTATAATCTAGTGACAAGGTACCAATTCCTAGAAACATTTAGAGTGCAAGATCTAATCTTCAACTAATGTTAAGGAAGCTTGTTGTACTTCCACCCCACAAAAGTGGGTCTTTTCTATTTCCTCAATCTACTTCATTAATGTAGCACACTTAAACTCAAAGACGTATTGGCCGTCTTCTATTACTCGTCCACTAATTGATAGTTATGGCTCATATTCCTTTTCACAAAGAGGATCCACTTGGATATGGACCATTTCTTCTTCAATTGGAACTTTTGGTGGTGAGGGTGGGCATTCCTCTCTGTCTATTTCGAGAATGATTCATACTATTGAATTCTCGTGTTCATATCCTTGACTTATTAGTGTAGCTCCTCTAATTGTTGGACCCTCTCTTACGGGATGTTGTAGGTGATAGGCTTGATCGGTGGTGGTGGTGGGGGTTCTGTGCATTGTTCTTCCTTGAGGATTGCTAATTCTTTCATGAGTTTATTGTGCTTTACTAGAAGATTTGTGTAATTTTCCAAGATGGTCTTTATGGCATTAGAAGGTACTGCTTGAAATCGAGATGGGTTGATTGGGGTTAAACCCATCATTTCCATCATTGCTTCGAAATTCTCCTAATTTTGTTTTTGTAATTGGGTGTTCTTTTCATGAGCTTGTGAAAGCTTACTGTGAAGCAAGCCCATATTCCTACTTAATTTAGCATTTCACTCAATTTCTATGCACAGGTTTTCCTCTGGTTGTGTGAAAGCTATTTTTTTGGTCTCTCTAGTTGTGCCTCAAGTCCAATGTGAGCATTTTGTAATGTGGTATAACTAGCATTTAGTGTTGCATTTTCACACAGTAAAGAGTTCACTTGTGCTTGTAAGGATGTTGTTTGTGCTTGTCAGTGGTCATTGCATTGGTCTAGAGCCACATATTCCTCATGAATTTGCATCATACATGTGAACATTTGTGAGAACGTGTTGTCCATATTTGATGCTAAGAAGACTAGATTGGCATGCATGAATGTTGGGGGAAGAGGTGGAAATGCAGGGGGAATGGGAATTGGGGATAGGAAGGCATGTATATCAATGTGTGGTGGTGAAGGGGGAATGCGGAATTGTGGTGGGGGTGAGGTAGCGATAGGGGGTGGGCTAGGGGGAGGAATCACTGATGATGATGATGATGATATGCCCATCGCTTCTATTACATTTTCTTATGTTGTTATTACATTGAAAGGGGAACAAGAAGGGGGTGATTAGGGATGTGGTAGATTCAGAAGGAGGTATAGGTGGGACAACAAAAGTAGTGAGGGGAGGGCAGAAACTGGGTAGGGATGTGAACAGTGAAGTCCACATGTCAATGATGGCGGTAGGTATGGATGTTATGAATGGGAAATCCATAATGGAAGATCAGGGAGGTGTTACAAGGGGTGGGAAATCTAGTATTAGGGGTGGTTGAGTGGGAGTACAAGGTGATGATGTTGTGATTATAGGTGGTGAGGTGTGATAGCATAGTGTTTTGAAGTGAGAGGTATGGCTTTCAGTCACTTGACTGGTGGTGAGAGGAGGGGAATGGATAGTGGAAAATGTGGTTGTGTTGATGGGAGGGATTGGAGGTGGGGTGTGGCCTCTTAGGGTTGATCTAAGTGAAAGATTAGGATAAATTGGTACATTTATATCGAACCTGATGCCATTTATTGTTGTACTTGTCATGGATCATAGTCTACCGGAGGTCAGTTCATGAGGAATCGAAGAGCATTAATGATTCCTGCCACTTTTGATAGTAAGTGCATTGTTTTGGTAATTTTTGCATCAAATCCACTATCAATAAGTTCTTGCTTGAGGAGAGCATGGCTTCTTTCTTCAGTCATCTAGTTCCTCGCACATGCAACTTCTATTATGGCATATAGTCTTTGGAGTACCTCTGTTAGTCAGGGTTGTCACTCGAGTGTTTGTCATCACCTTCATCATCCTCTTGTTCATTATGTTGCTTATCAGCATGATCGTCCTCCTCATCCCTGTCTTCTTCTTGATTGGTCTTAAAAGCTAGGTAGAGCATCCCTTTGTATTCTTGTGATGCATACTATGTGTCAAAAAACTAGAATTCAGTGTGTAATGAGCTCGGTATGTCAAAATTAATGGTGGCTGCAAAATCATCAGTGACTGTATCTGATAGTGGAAAAACAAATCCTTCGACAGTTGTCACTTGAGTCTAGATGGTGGCAATGTCGCCAACTCGTTGTTCATGAGTTATCTCGCTGTGAGGAATTGAACTCATAACCTCTGAGCTAGGAGTATGATGGGCTAACCACTAGCCCCAAAATCCATGGATGAGGATTACTTCTAATCCTCTCTCTCAAGGTATGGTTCAACCATCCCCTGTTAAGATTATGTGACATTTCTTTCCCCTTAGATTGAGCATTGCCCTCAATGCTCACTTGTGGACCCTTTTGACTCTCTTGGACCCAATTTCCATGCATGAGTGCTTCCATCAACCTCAAATTCTAGTGCTTGGACCAAATTTGGACCTATCACACCCTCTATGGGTGCCCAAATGCCCATGCACCTTCATATAAGGGTAGTTTCACACTCACCAAGGACAAGCTCTTTTTCCAAGTGCCAACCAAATGAGGCACCTTACCTCCATCTAGCCCAAGTTCATCAACTAGTCTCTGATACCAATGTAAGGAATTGAACTCACACCTCCTAGCTAGGAGTATGATGGGCTAACCATTAGCTAGGCTGCATTATTCGTTATTCGACAATTCGTTTATTCATGAATAATTACATAATTTTATGACAAACCCTTATTATTCGATCGAATTGTTTGCTGCCACGTGAGCTTATTTGGGCATGACCGAATAGTTTTTGCATGTTAATTTGGTGCTTTTCGATCAAAAGCACTTTCGGTTGAAAAACTTTTCGATCAAAAAGAATTTAGTCAAATACTGTTTTATAAAAGAATACACTTTGAGTCATTTTTCATAAGATTTACTTTGTTTTTTATGAACTTACGGTGTCGTACAAAGAACAAGGTATAAGATCTTGTTAAAAATATTAAGTATTTTATTATTAAGACTAGAGAAAATTATTTTTGTTTGTGAGTTAAAAACTATTGTGATTGCTTGACTCAACGTTGATTCCTAATTCACAATAGTATATGTATGTGTGTGTATGATGGTGAGTAAAATTGTATTGTGATTGTTGAATCAAGATTGATTCTTACTTCACAATAGTGTGTGTATGTGTATGTGCGTGTATGTCATATGATTGTGAGTGAAAATCTAATGTGATTGTGTATGCACATGTGTATGTGTGTGTATGATTGTGATAGGAAAATCAATGGATTTATTGAAAAAGATTTTATCTTCCTTTTGATAATTCAAGGTTTGAGAAGGTTTTAATAAGTGAACTAGAACTTTCTAGGTCTCTAGATGGCTTTGTCTTGTAGACTTATTAACACCTTCTCAGAACCTTGAATTGTAAAGGGATCCAAAGAGGTTTCATTAGATAGGATGTGTATGTGCATGAGTCTATAATTGTGAATGAAAATCTATTGTGATTGTTTGACTCAATATTGATTCTTACTTCACAATAGTATGTGTAAGTGCATGTGCATATGATTGAGAAGTTAGAAACTATTGTGATTGTCTCACTAAACATTGATTCTTAACAATAGTATGCATGTGTATGTGCATATGATTGAGAATTTAAAATCTACTGTGATTGTCTGACTCAACATTGATTCTTACTTCACAATAGTATGTGTAACTGTATGTGCATATGATGGAGAATTTAAAATGTATTGTGATTGTATGACTCAACATTGATTCTTACTTCACAATAGCATGTGTAAATCTATGTGTGTATATGATTGAGAATTAAACTATTGTGATTGTTTGACTCAACATTGATTTTTAATTCACAATAGTATGTGTAAATATATGTGTGTGTATCATTGAGAATTAACGTCTAATTTAACTGTTTGACTCAACATTGATTCACAATAGTATGTGTAAATGTATGTGGGTGTATGATTGAGAATTAAAGTCTATTGTAATTTTTTGACTCAACATTGATTCTTATTTCACAATAGTATGTGTAATTGTATGTGTGTGTATACAGTATGACTGAGAATTAAAATCTATTGTAAATGTTTGACTCAACATTGATTCTTACTTCACAATGGTATGTGTAGTTGTATGTGTGTGAATAATTGAGAGTTAAAATCTATTGTGATTGTTTGATGCAATATTGATTCTTATTTCACAATGGTATGTGTAATTTTATGTGTGTGTATGATTGAGAATTAAAATCTATTATGATTTTTTGACTCGGCATTGATATTTACTTCACAATAGCATATGTGTATGATTGAGAACTTTAATAGATAGAAAATGTAAATACATATATTAATAGATTTAAAAACTTCAAGAGAGATTTAGAGTAGTTTGTATATTGGAATGCATATCTTATTTGATATTGATTTATGTTGTCTTTTTGTAGATATGAAGTCTTCATAAAGCAAGCACTATGGGAAAGGGAAAATAATGGTTATATGTGATTATTCATCAAGAGGGTAAAACAGTCTCCACAATACAATGCAAATGTTGTGGACATTGTTATGTAGGAAATGCAACTCGGATAAAAGAGCGTCATTTTAGTACAGGTAATAATGTAGCAGAATGCTCTAGTCCAGAGAGTGATATATGGGTACACTTTGCAAGTTATGCACATAAATGTAAATCTCAAGGTAACATTAAAAAGATTCAAAGCATGAGTTCACAACACTTTCAAAGTAGTCCAGGTGTAGAGCAAGAATAAGTAGATGCATCAATGACAACAGAGGATCCTCATGATATTTCTACTCAAGTATCTCAAAATAATTTTTAAAATAATCAAGATACATGTACTCCATTTTCTCGAGCTGCATAAAAAAAGAGTGGGCCAGTGAATGTAGTAAAAATGGTGGATCTAATAATGTGTCACCATGCTTTTTCCGTACTAAATCACAAAATACAATACCTATAGCTTTTGAAAAGAAAGATTTTCTCGAGCTTCATCTTAAATGGACTCAAGCATTTTTAGCATGTGGGATTCATTTCAATGTTATTCGTAATCCTATTTTCAAAGATGCTTTGATGTCAACTACACGGAAAGGATTCACCATGCACTATTACAATTAAATGCGAACATAGTATGTAGATAAAGTGAAAAAAAGTACTGACGCTATTTTAAAGTGAATAGTGCTTGATTATGTGCCCATGTATGGATGTAAAATAGCATTGCATGGTTGGACAAGTTGTCAGAAGAAGCCATTGATTAATGTCATGGTTATATGTCCAAAGGGAAGCATGTTTTTGGAAGTTTTTGATACTTCTCTTAAAGAGAAAGGCTTTTCTTGTAAAGATATATGAACATGCTATATTGTGCATGGGTAGTCCAAAGAATGTGATTGCAATAGTGATTGATAATGCATCTAATTTTTGAAGAGCTAGAATTGCAATTCAAAAAAAGTTTGAAGGCATTACTTGGGTTCCCTGTGCAGCTCATACACTAGATCTATTATTAAGAGATATAGGTAGATTATCTTTCATTAAACAACGTTTATTAGATGCAAATCATGCGGTCAAATTTATCACAGAGCATCAGTAACAACTTCAAGTGGTATTTGTGAGCGTAATTGGAGTGCATATGATTTTCTTCATTTAAAATGAAGAAATTGCTTAAGTGTATCACATGCGAATGATTTGGTATATGTTTTTTGTAATATGCATTTGCTACATGCTCCAACCAAGGTAGCTTTTACAACAGGACAACAAAATTTTGGAGAATTTCAAACTCGTGAAAGTTTAACTAATGATTCATGGAGTGATCATGATTTAGATGTAGATCACAACGATGGTTCAGACATGGAAGAAAAATATGACATGGTACCTATCATAGATGATGATATTAAAAATGAAGAAAATGATGTACTTTGAATATTTTGATTAGATTCAATTGCAAAATCAATGGCTTTACAATAAAGTTATGTCTTTGATTACAAAAAGAAGCTTGTCTATTCACTGTTTTGTTGATTCAATAATTCATAGGTATTGAACCGATCAAAAGATGATGATTTCTCTGAGAGTTTTCTTCCATATATGCTCTCAAATGCGTCAATTGATATTTGTAAAATTTTCACTTAATTTTCTAGATCATCAATCCTCTTTTGTTGATCATAAATTGTTCTTCACAATCCAAATGCCTTAACGTTTGAAGAGTTAGTTTCTGTTCTGTTGCAGGAAGATCAGTCTAGGCAGAACAATTATGCGTATTGCAGATCAAGCTTTCCTGCCTAGTGGGAAGGGCAAAGGAAAATGGAGCTCTTCTACTAGTAAGCAAAAATCTGTGAATTTTGCACAATTGAAGAAGGATGACAAAGATGAGAAGAAATAAGAAAAACAAAAATTGTTTTGCAAATACTGTAAAGCAAATGATCATGTCATTAAGAGTCGTCCAAAACTGGTTGCTAAAGAAGCAAAGAAGAAAGTGGCCGAAATGGTTGTTGCAGAGGCCTCTACACCAAAAACAGATTCTGTTAATCTTGTGTAGGATGAAGAATGGGCATTTACTATTGTTGGCAGTTTTGACCCATCTTCTCATGAGCAGTGCATGTCTGCAGTAGACTGATATGTTTGGTACTTTGATAGTGGGGCAACCAAACATATTACCTTGCAGCACAGTTTCTTCTCTTCACTTGAGCTTGCCCCTATAGGGAATACTGTTACATGCGCCAACAACCCCTCTTATCCTATTATGGGAGTTGGAAAGATCATTCTGACTACTATTTATGGTAGTTCTTTTACATTGTCAGATGCTTTATTTGTGCCAGGGATCAAGAAGAATCTGTTATCAGTTTCGGCCTTAGCCAAAATTCATTTGGTTGTGAAACTTGTTGATGAGAGATGTACAATTCATGATCTGTCAAACGACGATGCGATTATTGCTTCTGTAATTTTATCTTGTGGGCTATATAAGCTCATATATTATGCAAAATATGTGAATGATTCAACATATGCAATACATGATTCTCACGCTATGTCAGATGCAAAGCTTTGGCATGCATGCTTTGGTCATCTGAATTTTGCTAGTTTGTTATGCCCATAGAAATCTGAAATGGTATCCTCCTTGCACAAACTTGAGGCACCCGGTAAACATGTTTGTGAAGGCTATATTTTGGGCAAAATGAAGCATTCATCCTTCCCAAAAGATGGTTCAGTTCGAGCTACTAAAAAATTGTAGCTTTTACATAGTGATGTTTATGGTCCTATGCAGAAACCTTCTTTTGGAAACTACCTTTACTGATGGAGAGTGTTAATCTCCAAAAGAACAACCTAGTCTTGAACTTAGAACACCTCTATATCAAGAGTAAGTCAAAACCTTCACCAATTTAAAAGATCAATGATCAAATATCAAATTCTTGAACAAACTGTGAAGAAGGAAATTACTCAGAAAGTCTGTTGCATATATCTTTCTCATTGACTGAGTAAATGTGTAAAGTTTTTTATGAAACTTTGCACAAGGTGTCGCCTAAAGATTACGCACCTCCTCCAAGTCAAATCACTCCAAAAGATTCAGTAGATCTTGAGAAATCTACTTCACAAGTTACCTATGTCTAAATCTGCATTTCTGAGAAGTCGATTTGGACACCCCTAACTTCTTAGCTTTAGTTCTCACAATGTCGAACCCGTTTTATCAAATCCTTTTGGCTGTAGATAGCTTATCTCTCAACTTAGATTTTGAGCTATCATATGTGTAAAACTTTACACTGTGCACTGAGCACTACTCATTTCATTGAACTCGAAATCTGCGCCTGTTTTAGGAGACTGTGAACATTCTTTACATATGAATGTTCCTACACACAATTCTCTTAGCCTGCTTACAATTAGATTCTCAACCTCTAGCCATAGATTGATTAACTATGGACTTAGACATCTCCAAAATGAAATCAGAAAAGATCTACTACACGAGGAGAAAACACAGAAACATCGGGCGCAACTTTTCTTCTATTTCTCAGAAATTTACAACTGAGTAATGAGAGAAAGTTCAACTCACTTCTAAGAGGTCTAATGACTCTTACAACTCCTCAATACACTATTCTTATACTCTCTCATTTTCTCCTCTATTGCCCCGACATTTTTCCAAAGTATTTATAGGCAAATATGTACAAGCTTATAACTAGACAAAAGTATAAGTGATCTATGTCTTCACTAATGTACATATGTGTACATATCATTCATCCTGTGAATGTAACCTCCTTCTTTGCTTCAAGACTTAATCTTATCTCCATCTTTTTGTCTTTCAAACTTCAATTGGTGATTGGTCTGCACCAACAGCTCCCCCTCAATCATCAATTGAGGTTTCTCTTATCTTCTTTATGCCTGCCATGTCTTTGAACTTCTGTAACTTTGGTCCATCTAAACTTTTTGTAAGCATATCAGCTATCTGATCTTTTGTTGAAGTATGTATAACTTCAATCTCCTTATCCATCACCTTCTCTCTTAGAAAGTGATACTGTATCTCAATGTGTTTGGTCCTGGCATGAAAAACAGGATTAGCAGCTAGATATAATGAACTCATGTTATCACCATAAATGATAGGTATGCTCTGTATAGTGTCAAAACTCTTCATGAGAGTCTTAAGCCATATCACTTCTTTTGCAGCTTCAACCATGCCTTTGTACTCTGCTTCTGTAGATGACAAAGCAACTGTATGTTGCTTCTTTGAGCACCAGGAGATTAACTTATCTCCCACATAACACATGTATCCATAGGTTGACCTTCTATCATCTGGATTACCTGCCCAATCTGCATCACTATATATTTTGATATTTGTATCTGATGTAAAACCATAATACAAACCCTCTTTGAGTGTTCCCTTAATGTACCTCAACACTCTTTGACCTGCAATCCAATGCTCTTTCCTAGGACAATGCATGAATTGAGACAACACACCAACTGCATATGATAAATCAGGCCTAGTTAATGTAGCATAGATAAGACTACCAACCAAACTCTGATATTGCTTCATGTCCTTGAACTCTTCACCTCCAAATCTGCTTAATTTGTGATTCATCTCCATTGGAGTAGGTGCTACTCTGCAATCATTCATTTTAAACTTGGTTAACAAATTCTTCAAATACCTTTCTTGAGTCACATACACTCCATGTTGAGTGTATGAAATTTCCATGCCCAAGAAGTATGACAAATCTCCCAAGTCACTGATTTTGAACTCTTTCTCCATTTGCTTCTTTAGACTTTGTATGCCTTTCTCATCTGTACCTGTAAGAATTATATCATCAACATATATACATATGTAAATGAACCCATCATCACTTGCTTTGACAAGCAAGCTACTATCTGCTTTTGATACTTGAAATCCAAGTTCTTTTAGGAACTTTACAAGCCTATAGTTCCATGCCCTTGGGGCCTTCTCCAAGCCATATAAAGCTCTCTTGAGCTTACACACATGACCTGGATATCTTCCATCTCTAAATCCTTGAGGTTGCTCCATGAAAACATCATCTGAAATATAACCATTCAAAAAAGCATTCTTCACATCTAATTGACACAATTTCCAACCTTTGCATGCAGCAATTGCTATGAGTGTTCTGATGGTTGTCATCTTTGCCACTAGACTATAAGTCTCATCATAGTCAATACCATATGTCTGAGCAAACCCTTTTACAACAAGTCTAGCTTTGTACCTAGACACACTTCCATCTGCAAATCTCTTTGTCTTATAGACCCATTTGCATCCAATGATCTTCTGGCTATTTGGTTTTGGAACCAAATCCCATGTTTGATTCTCCATCAATGCATCATATTCTTCTTGCATAGCTTTTTCCCAAATCTCTTTACCTTTTGCCTCTTCATATGTAGAAGGGTCTTCATCTGCTTTAATGATGTAAGCATAATCCTTAGTAGTCAAGAATGAAGTATCATAGCTATACCTTGTGGGTTGCCATTTGTTCCTTGTAGACCTCCTAAGTTCTCCACTTCTTGAGGTTTCTGGTTCTTCACATTCAGGATCAAATCTTGGTGTTTCTTCCACTTCAACCTGTACTTCATTATTCTCTTGCTCATCAAATATCTGAACCTTTGATTTACCTTTCCTTTGGCTCACAATTTCTTCATCATCTGTATCAATATTGATAGTACCTGCATACCAAGTACCTTGCTCATCAAATGTAACATCTTTTGATACAAGAAAATGTTTTGTGGATGGATTTCACAACCTGTATCCCATCTGCTTATCATCATAATCAATAAACACATATTTTTCAGCTTTAGGTTCCAATTTGTGCCTTAATTGTGATGGCACATATGCATAGGCCAAACATCCAAATACTTTGCAATGGTCTAGTGTAGGTTTCTTACCCCACCATGCCTCATATGGTGTCATACCCTGCAAGGCTTTACATGGTAGCCTATTAACCAAATAAGTAGCTGTATTTACAGCCTCAGCCCACAAATAATTTGGGCAATTTTTCTCCTTCATCATGGACCTTGCAAACTCAACAAGAGTCCTATTCCTCCTTTCTGCTACACCATTTTGTTGAGGAGAGTACCTGCAAGTAACCTCTCTTTTTATACCTGCATTCCACAAGTAATCACTGAACTCATTAGAGAAATACTCTCCCCCTCCATCTGACCTTAGTCTTTTCAATTTATGTCCTGTAATTCTCTCTGCATACATATGATAATGTTTGAAAGTATTGAATACTTCTGACTTATCTTTGATCACATAGATAGTGATCCATCTGGTAGCATCATCAACATAAATTACATAATACCTTGAGCCATTGATACTGAAGTCCTTTGATGGTCCCCACACATCTGTGTGTACCAACTCAAGTTTCTCTGAATACATAAACCCATGCTTAGAATAGGGTTGCTTATGAGCCTTACCTAATTGACATGCCTCACATCTGTATGTCATATGTTGACCTGCAACATTAGGCAATCCAAGCACTGAACCATTATTAATCATGTCTTTAATACCTCTTTCATTGAAATGTCCAAGTCTCTTGTGCCAAAGATCTAACTCAGAGATCTTATGTCCTCCATAAGTGAACAAGGCATGACCAATATTACCTTGAATCTTCAATGTGAACAATCTTCCTTCTTTCTTCCCTGAAACAATTTGTTTATACCCATTGCTAGGGTCTTCCACAAACACTCCTTCATTAGTGAACCTTACTTCATAACCTTTTTCCACAATTTGTCCTACACTTATCAAATTCTTAGGAATTGTAGGAACATACAAGACCTTACTCAATAAGGTGCTACCATCCTTGGCTTTCACTGATCCAATTGACTTCACATTGTGCTTTGTGTTGTCACCTGTTTGAACAACATGATTAGATACCTTATTCTCCAAATCAGTCATCAAGGCTATATTACCACTCAGGTGATTGCTACACCCTGAGTCAATGTAGAAGACTCTTTGATCTTCATTCTGCCTTTCACAAGTTGCATTCATTATCAATGTTGAATCTTCCTTCTGGTCTGAAGCATAATTGTAGTAGGTATTGTTATATTGTTGACTTTGGAAACCTCTACCTGTATTTCTTCCAAAGTAACCCCTACTACCTCTACCTCTGAAATTACCTCTTTGATTTCTGCCACCTCTTCCTCTTGAATTATAGTTCTGATTGTATCCTCCATTACTTTGAGTGTTATGCCAACAATCATTGGCTAAATGATTTGTCTTACCACAAATCTAGCAAGCTTTGGATCCATCTTTGTTACTCCTGCCTCTTCCTCTACATTTGCCACCTCCTCTTCCTCTTAGGAAGTTGGCTTGACTAGTTGTG
Source organism: Ceratopteris richardii (assembly GCA_020310875.1). Lineage (NCBI taxonomy): Eukaryota > Viridiplantae > Streptophyta > Polypodiopsida > Polypodiales > Pteridaceae > Ceratopteris > Ceratopteris richardii. Next base: position 36,185,875 of record CM035416.1, read on the forward strand.
CCTTCTTCTTCATTTGCTTGTTGCTTTCCTTTGTTAGTTTTCTTCTTGTCTTTAGAGTACATTGCATGTCCAGCACTCTTGTCAACATCTCCTTTGACATCATTCTCAAAAGTTAGCATATGTCCTAACAATTGATTCAAATCAGGATTGAAATGATCCAATGAAAGTTCGGTAGATAAAATAAAAGGCTTCCACTTCTCATCACCTCTTAGTCCTGTGAGAATTTGCCTTACCATTTTATCTTCTTCAATGTCTTCATCCACTGCTCCTAATGCATCTGCAATGTCCTTCATCTTTGTCACATAATCAGATATTGATTGTGAAGCCTTCTTCTTGAAAGTGGTAAATTCTGCCCATAGGGATGCCTTCCTTGACTTTGTAGTATTTTGGAAATGCTCCTCCAAAGCATTCCATATCTCACTTGCACTTTCAAGACCTCTAATGTGAGGTAGCAAGTAGTCATTGACTGCCATATAGATTATGCTCCTAGCTTGAGCATCTCTTTTCATCCAATTCTTCAAATCTGATAATTCTTCCTTAGTTGGAACACTAGGATCTCTGAATTGTGGCTTTTCTTCTTCTCCTGTAATGTAAGCTATCAAATCTTTGCTCATTAGATGAGCTTCCATCCTCATTGACCACGCAGGATAGTTCTCTCTATCCAATTTCTCTATCTGAAGAGAATCTCCCATCTTCCTTCACCTGTATTAACAGATCTTTAAACTTTATGAGGAGTAAATGTACCTTGACTTTGAATATTACTTCTTCTGATCCTTTTGACAACTTCAATGTGTCTTCCCTCAAGCTTTCTTCAATCTTTGTCCTTTTGATCCTTCAAGATGTAAAGTTTGTATTTCTGCAGTAGTCGGAGTCTCCCTTTCCTTGATTCTGATGCTTCTTGCTCTGATACACTGATGGAGAGTGTTAATCTCCAAAAGAACAAACTAGTCTTGAACTTAGAACACCTCTATATCAAGAGTAAGTCAAAACCTTCACCAATTTAAAAGATCAATGATCAAATATCAAATTCTTGAACAAACTGTGAAGAAGGAAATTACTCAGAAAGTCTGCTGCATATATCTTTCTCATTGACTGAGTAAATGTGTAAAGTTTTTTATGAAACTTTGCACAAGGTGTCGCCTAAAGATTGTGCACCTCCTCCAAGTCAAATCACTCCAAAAGATTCAGTAGATCTTGAGAAATCTACTTCACAAGTTACCTATGTCTAAATCTGCATTTCTGAGAAGTCGATTTGGACACCCCTAACTTCTTAGCTTTAGTTCTCACAATGTCGAAGCCGTTTTATCAAATCCTTTTGGCTGTAGATAGCTTATCTCTCAACTTAGATTTTGAGCTATCATATGTGTAAAACTTTACACTGTGAACTGAGCACTACTCATTTCATTGAACTCGTAATCTGCGCCTGTTTCAGGAGACTGTGAACATTCTTTACATATGAATGTTCCTACACACAATTCTCTTAGCCTGCTTACAATTAGATTCTCAAACTCTAGCCATAGATTGATTAACTATGGACTTAGACATCTCCAAAAGGAAATCACAAAAGATCTACTACACGAGGAGAAAACACAGAAACATTGGGTGCAACTTTTCTTCTATTTCTCAGAAATTTACAACTGAGTAATGAGAGAAAGTTCAACTCACTTCTAAGAGGTCTAATGACTCTTACAACTCCTCAATACACTATTCTCATACTCTCTCATTTTCTCCTCTATTGCCCCGACATTTTTCCAAAGTATTTATAGGCAAATATGTACAAGCTTATAACTAGACAAAAGTATAAGTGATCTATGTCTTCACTAATGTACATATGTGTACATATCATTCATCCTGTGAATGTAACCTCCTTCTTTGCTTCAAGACTTAATCTTATCTCCATCTTTTTGTCTTTCAAACTTCAATTGGTGATTGGTCTGCACCAACATTTACTTCGTGACTTTCATTGATGATTTTTGCAGGCATGCATGGGAATATCCACTCAAAGCAATGTCGTAAGTGTTCATGTGCTTCAAATAGTTTTTGGTTTTGGCCAAAAATCTGTCAGCGTGAAAAATGGGCACCCTCCATTCTGATCGAGTAGGGGAATATATGTCTTCTGAATTTAATGCATTTCTGGCTAAATGTGGGATAAAACATCAATGTACAGTGCCGTATACACCTCAGCAGAATGGAGTTGTTGAACGGAAAGAACATGACAGTCGTGGAGATGGCGAGGTGTATGGTCAAGAGTCAGGCTTTACCACACAGTTTCTGGCTTGAGGCTGCTATGTGTGAAACATATGTACTTAAAAGGTGTCCCACTAAAGCGTTGCAGTCTATCACTCCATATGAGGCTTCGCATGGTTGCAAGCCATTTGTTGCTCATCTGCGTGTTTTTGGTTGTTTGGCATATGCATTAGTGCCTGAACTACATCGCAAAAATTTGCATGATAAAGCAGTAAAACGTATTTTTGTTGTGTATAGTTCTGGAAGTAAAGTCTATTGTCTGTATCATCCACATACTAAATGCATTTTGGTTAGCTGTGATGTTTTTGTGGAAGATGCTATTCAGCCGTTACTTTCATGTACGAAGGAGACATCTGTTAGCTCCAAAGACATGTATGATACTTTGCTACCTCTTTTTACAAGTGGATAGTGCTGGTCCTAATGAGGCAACTTCTCAGCCTTTGTAGGTTTCATGTGATGACGCAGATCATTCCATTTTTTATGCAGATCCACATGATGCACTTCTTGATGAGAGAGCTGATATTGAGGAGGCAAAAACTATGCCAAAATGGCTGGTGGAGACTTTGCGTGACAGCAAATTAGATGCATCTTTATCATATCGTACTCATTCAAGCTCTCAAAGTGCCTCTTTTGCATCAGACTTCTATGCTATGGTTGCCTCTAGTCTCTATGATGAGATTGCGCCTCTTTTATTTGATAAAGCACAAAATTCTAAACAGTGGATGGTTGCAATGCAATATGAATATGATGATATCATAAAAAATGGTACCTGGTCTTTATATGACATGCCTTCTGGAAAGAAGGGCATTGGCACTAAGTGGATATACAAGCTAAAGTGTAAACCTAATGGAACAGTTGATAGGTATAAGGCTAGGCTTGTTGCAAAGGGTTATGCACAAGAAAGAGGCATTGATTTTGATGAGACCTTTGCTCCTACTTGCCGAATGACTAATGTTCATAGCATCTGTGCACTTGCAGCTCATCATGGTTGGGATGTACACCAGTTATACATAAAAACAACATTTTGGAATGGTGACTTGCATGAAGAAGTGTATGGTTTTTAGCCCCGTGGCTTTGTGTAGAAAGCGCATGAAAACCAGGTGTGCAGGTTGAAAAAGGTGTTATATGATTTGAAACAAGCACCACGTGCTTGGTATGAAAAGATACATGCCTATCCGATTGCACATGGTTTTGAGAATAGTCCAACTGAAATCACCTTATATCTTAAGCGTGCTAATGATGCACTTCTGATCATTGTTGTGTATGTTGATGGCATGCTGCTCACTGGTCCTCATGACAAGCATATTGCTTATTTTAAGGCTGATAAGCATGCTTGATTTGAGATGTCTGATTTGGGGCATTTGCATCATTATTTGGGCATTCATTTTATGCAAGTTGATGGTGAATTGGCTTTGTGTCAAATGAAATATATTGACAAATTATTGCAGCATTTTGGCCTTGAAGACTGCAAACCTATTGCCACTCCTATGGAGAGAGGCTTAAGATTGAGCCTTCATGATGCTGGAGATGCATTTGATGTTGTTCTCTATCATCAAGCTATTGGATGCTTGATTTACTTATGCATTATTTGGCCTGATATTCAGTTTGATGTCTCATAGATAAGCAGGTTTATCCATTGCCCAGGTGTCAAGCATTGGTAGGAAGTTAAGTGCATTTTTTGCTACTTGAGTGGTACCTCAATACTTGGATTATTTTATCCCAAGGGGGGATCACTACCACCAGATTTGCATGCTTTTTCTGATAATGATTGGGCTGGTTGCTATGACACTCGTGTGTGCACTAGTGGTTTTTGCTTCATGCTTGGTAGCTCATGCATATCTGGGCTGAGCAAGAAGTAGCCTACTGTCAGCACTTCCAGTTGTGAGGCTTAGTATAGGACAACTTTCACAACAATTGCTGCGTGTGTGTGGTTCAGACCTTATGGTTGATTTGGGTGTTGATCAGTCTTTTGCCACCACCATCTTCATTGATAGTCAAAGTGCATTGGCAATTGCAAGGAACCCTGTGTTCCATGCTCGCACTAAGCACATTGAGGTGCATTATTATCATGTCAGGGAGAGGTTCTCTGCTAGGGAGATCAGCTTGGCATATGTGCCCACACAGGAGAACATTGGACACCTTTTCACAAAGGCTCTACCTAGGGAGAAATTTGAAGCTTTCCACAAAACTTTGGGCTTACTTCCTTTTGTGGATTGATTCCACATATCTTGGCACTTCCATATACACGAGTGCCAGCTCCTTGTTCATCGCATCACTCTTAGGGGGGATTTGTTGATATATTTAGGTGATTATGTGTGTGAACACACTAGGACTATCGGGGCACTTTTTTCCCTCTTTAGGAGTTTTTTTCCCCCGGCTTGTATAGATGCTTATAGCCCTAATGGGTTACTTATCTTTGTACATTCTAGTGCTAATACATTCGGTATTGTGTGTTGTGCTCCAAGCTTCTTCTCCTTCTTCCTTGTGTTGTTCACGTGCTTCTGCAAACGTCTAACTCCAACACCTTCATTGTATAATTTTTCTCCATGTGATGATAAATCATGGATAAGGTTATGTTCTTTAGGTAGCAAAATGTAGGGCTTCTTTTGAGGAAGAGGGCCTTTATTTCCTTGATTATGAAATTTTGGCAATTTTGAGGACGACCCAAACCTATACATGCATTCTTCGGGTGATCATCCCAATCTACATGTCGATGATGAATATCTTGTACACAAACTTTTTGAATGAAATATATTGCTATTTGATTATTATTTGGTCATGATCTCTCAACTTGCACAAAGTGTCAAAGTATACTTTCTACTTATACTTTATGTTATAAGTCAAAAAGCTTTAAGGGTGTTGTTTCTTTTGCCCTTCCTGTAACCCAAAAGAGAACATCACGAACAAAATGATTTGGACATAGCTTTTTTACTTCTTTCCTCATCCCTATGGCTCTAAATCTTGGTGGAATAAAAATGCTAATCTCGATTGCACAAATTGAGCATTCTGCTCAGACAATATCCTTTGAGATTTAGCATGGTCAAGTTCATTATTCACATATGGCATTCTCGCCAAGTTTTACTTTCAAATCTACAAAACAAAATACTAATTTTACCTCAGAAGAATCCACATAACTCAAATGAATCCAGATCATTTAATCCACATTATTCAAATGATACCACTTTATCTAG
>CM035416.1:36198812-36223812 GCA_020310875.1 Ceratopteris richardii
ACATGTTGAGTTTAGCTGGTTCTATGTGGTTTTACATATCCCTTCACTAAATGCATAGCCACTGTGCCACCAACATACTACCCTACCTCATCAAGCCTCGTACAACCATGAAATCTTCTATTTTGATATTGGTTCATATGTCATTAATCCGTATATGTGATCCAAACACTATTTCTCACATATCCTTCATGAACCTTATGATGCTAATAGTGGAGAAGGACGAGATTTCATTACGTTGGACACCATTTAGACAAGTCCCCATTTCACATTCTAGAGGCGTCTTTTAATTTCCATTCATAGCTCAAGCGACTTATCATATGCGTAATGCATATGTGGAGTAAACATTTTTTACCTCAGTCTTACCATGTTTATACGCCCATAAAAACTATTGTGACAAAGATAACTATCCTTGATCACTTACATCAACTCCAAGAAAAAGTATTCACGTATGTGTATAAGCCCTCGCAACACGGTGGAATAACTATGCTGTGTTAGAGAGAGTATCATGCTTAAAAACACACATCTCAGGTTTGATGACCGCAGTGGTTAGTTACTCAGCCACAAACCCCCATGTCAGGGAACTTCTTTTCTCTCCAAGAGCGACAAGATGGCCATAACAAGGATCTGCAGTTACTGTGGTTTGTTTTAGCCGATACACATTCCTTCATTAACAATTGCAAACCAAATCACATTTGTTTACCACAGTTTCCATTCATGTTGTTAATACCTAGAAATATGATTCTTTTATTCATTATGCAGAGATTACACTCTCATGGACAAGTAGTTTTGGTGATCATGTGGTTTACAACTTCTGACCTAAGATGTAAATTTACGCAACACCCAATAGTCGGCTATAGAAATGCGTGCAAATGTTTTCTGACAGAATCCAATTCAAACTCAGGCTAGAAGCAAACAAATTGTTTCATCCATCATTATGATTTCAAGTTGTTCATCCTTCTTGGATCATGAAATGGTATTGTTCACAGTCAAGACCTTATTTGGAACAACGTTAATGATTCAGAGAAGCATCCTAACCTCCATACATGGGTTTTTTAGCAGAATAGCTCATTAGGCTGATTAACCAAAAAAGGGAGAACGTGATACAACTATAAAGTTTAGGAAAATCATTCCATACCTTTCACCATGCCTCTTCCCTTTTATTATGCATGTCCATCCATGCACCTGACAGTAATCACCTTGAAGGATATCTTCACGAGCTATATTCTAAATCTGACTTTCTCCATACAAGTGTTAGGCCAAGGGCTCTAGAGCAACTTGGGAAGACTTTTGAAGGGCATCCCCTCCTCTCTTGTTGCATCTTGTAGAGATTACTTTCCTTCCACTCATTAGTGTTGAGATCCTCCTACGTGAGGGCTTCGTCCCATGTTGCAGTGACTTAAAGCATGAAAGTAATCAGCGAGCGATTCATTACACGACCTCATTGATTGTGCCTTCCTATTCTGTGGCTGGATGGACAATACATAAGGTTCTCGCACAACCTTCAGAGCTGGCCCTGATCTAGTGTCAATCCTGGTAATATGATTAAAGAATGACTACATTGCAAAAGATATATTTTATTATTGGAGAATGGGGAAATATCTTCTAAAAAAATGCGCTCGCTGGTGCACCACTTCCATTGCTTTTGATGATGTATAGGCTTGTGGATTTTTCCGAAGCAGGTGAAAACTGATTGGAAAACTCAAGAAACCCTCTTGCTATACGCATGCACTCCTACCCTCAAAAAACTCCCAGAGCACTGTCCTCCTTTTCCTTACTTGCAACGAGCCAGAAATTGTGCCCACGACAGCAGCCCCTCCTTAAGTCAGCAATTAGCTTCTACTCTGTTGAGTCCAGGACCACTGAGATCGTTCTCTTCTTCAAGCAACTTCCCCACTGAGGAACACCATAGCCAAGCTTGTCCACACTTCTCATGACTCATGATTCCCTTCCCTGAGTAAACAGTGAAGCTCCCCCAAGAACATCACTTCCTCCCCACGAGCAAGAGAGCCCCCTCTGTCTTCTGCTGCCGTTCTCCTCCCCTCGACTGCTCTGAGTGTCCTCCCCTTCAGCCCCCGTTCCTGCCTCTGGCCTACAAAAAACGAGCAAGCTGACCCCTCAATCGACAATAGCCTTCTTCAAAAAACAAAACCCTTCAACAACTGGATAGCAGCCGAGTACGAAGAAGAGAGTCCCCTTCTTGGCGAGCTGTCGATAGGTAAAATTCCCCCCCCGAATTTCCTTCTATGGCCGCCCGTATATGCCCCCACGCTCCCCTCTGTGGGTGGTTTTCTCAAACCACTCAGAGCAGCAGAAACATGCAGAGAGTTGAAGAAGAGCCACGTTTCCCCCTTGTATCCCCTCCCTTCGATTCATCAGGGCCGCCCTTTTGGTAACTCTCAGTGCAACTTTTTGAGAGGATCCCTCGTTGTTGTTGCACAGAGCAATAGCAAAAAAGGAAGAAAAATAAAATAAAATAAAATAAAATGATCCCCTGCCAACGGGGAGAACACACATATTTTTACTCTCCCACTCTTTCTGACACTCCACTTCCCCAACTCTTTTACACTTCCAGCGGCTGACCAGTGACCACCGCCTTCCCCCTGTGGCCTTCAAGTCTCTTGTGTACCATATCCATCAATTAAAATGGTCCCAGCCATTGCATCTCGAAAAAGCAAGCTTATCAAATGCTCCTTGTGCTTTCACACCCAGCCCCCTTTTTTAGGCCATACAAATGAATGAGAGTGTGACTTATGACAAGGCCACCTTCATATAGTTCCTTCCTCGCAATGTCCTCATGTATTCATGTACTCCCTTTTTTTTTTCTTACAGCAACTATCCAGTAGCAGCCTTCAGAACACGAGAGCAAGACACTTGAAATTAATGAAACCCCTCAAGTTTCATTTGCTCGAAACACTGGAGTGCCTCCTTTCCATGGTGAGGATGATTTACATATCTCGGAATCAATGTGTTCTATACTGATGAAAGTTTTTCAAAACATGACGAGCCCTTGACATGAGGCCACAATGGCTATACATGCCAACCAGTGAGCTACCAAGAACAATGTCTCCTTCCCCGAGACCGTGCATCTTGGGACCTTTATTGATATCTCCAGTGTCATTGCAGGCCCCTAGGCAAAAAATAATAACAACAAGATCTGTCCACATCTTCATACTGAGCATCTGCTGCCGTTCAAGCATTTCAAGAGATAATAGTTGGTTGCAATCCTTTAGATAACATTCTTTTGAAACAATCGTGATACATCCATGGCATAGCCAACGACATTTCCTTAACATGCATGGACACATTTGGAAACTTACAAACCCACAAGCATACAGGAAGGACCAATGATATTTGCAAGTGTCTGCATAGGTAGCTTCCATTAGATACAAGTCATCAGGGAAGTCCAAGAACTGCACCTCAGTCCTATCATCCTCCATCATCTGTAGGGCCTCTGCTAGTTTTGGCCTCCCAAAAGCATTTCATTATCAAAGCACAAAACTCCTTACGCATATGTGTGCATGGTGAAACATGGCAACTAATGCATCACCAAGATTTTGGTCATGATCAAGCAATGTCTGCCTGGGACTTCCAGCATGCACCCTTTGAGCTTGCGCTCTAAACCAATCTATCACCAACACACCTTTTTCCCCTTCCAATTACCTGCAATCACGCATCTATTCTACACAATGAAGACATGTTAGTGCAAAAGATAGACAATAAACATAGTTAACATACTCCCCCCTTCTGCTCGCGAAGTCGTCCCCGACGAGCCAAATTGTTTCCTGCACTCAAATCATCCAAGTCATCGACAATGCATTAATGCATATTCACATACCTCATACTTATTCTACCTCTTTCCACTGGCATACCTGCAACGACACTAAATCAACATCCGTTAGTCATCACAAATCAACCACTTCACTTACCAACTTTGTCCATTTTCTTGCATCTTCACCGCCATGTCCACCTGTCTACAACTCATCAAAACATGTTAGACCATTTTTCATCAAACACCACATCTACTACCAAAATGAAAAACATCCATATCAATCATCCATATCACGCATACATACTCAACACACACATCACGATCTCGCATCACACATGCATGTTCGACATCCTTTTTGCACACACCATGTACTCATGCAAGCAGAAAGCATCCCCACATTCCCTTCTCAACAGTCTTTTGTCTATACGATCACTCCCTCGTTTCTCTTCCCATTTCTAACCCGAATTCTCTCGCCCGTTTCCCATTTCCTTCCCACCGAGGGTTTTCTATTCCCACTTACCTTTCTGTCTATCTCCCTGTTTTTCTTGCTCGTCGACTAGATCATATGCTAGGTCACCACCACACCACTCTAACTTGATGGATACACGAAAAGGACCACTCAAGCCTAACACGAGCTCACCTCAACAAGACCGCTCATCGTCAACGCGATTCCGGACTTCACAAGTCATTGCACAGCCTACGAACCAAAACGAGCATCCCTCAAGAGTTTGCAGATGAACAAAGTCACTAGCATGCTTGGATCCCTCAAGTCCAAGTCTTCCACAAACACGTCACAGCCAAAATCCTAGCCGAGCTTAAGCTTTGATTCGACATGCCTCATCGGGAGTCCACACATTCCCATAACCCCACAACACATACACATACCCATCCGAGCATATCATGCTCTCTCGCCTTTCTTATGTCTCCCCTCGAGCGAGGAATTTTTCTCATTCATTTTTTTTTCACATTTCTCTCCTTTTTTTCATCATTTTTTTCACATATTTACTCACACTTGCTGGCCTACGCCGAAGCTGGGTGCGACTCGTGGACTTGACCACCCGATCGAGTTTATTCCACCCATCTACCAACCCGACGCAGCGCGCGACACACATACAGCTAGCCCTATGTGAAACCGACGTCGGTTCGTGGCTTTGACCACCCGGCCAAAGTGTGTCCACCCACCTATCGGCCCACATAGGCGTGTAGCCACACGCACACATACACATACATATATATTTTTTCCATTTTTTTTTTCATTCCCGCATCTCGAGAATTAGGAGACAAAAGAAAGGAACTTTTCCCAACCATCCCCATCACGACACACACACATATATCCCCCCGTGGACATACCGATGAGACATATCTCCTCTCTGCCTCTGATCAAGCCAAAATCCGACCCCCTAATGCCATGGTCAACTTTTCCTCTCCAAACCTGCACACACTAACTACTTTGTCGACCTGAAACCTCAAAACGTGTCACTTCAGTCCTAAGCGTACAACCAACTCAATCCACCCGTCCTCACATCTCTGACTCGCAATCTGCAAGCAAACCCTAGTCAGACTCAGGCCATCCTCGCCGACATCCGTCGCCTCATCTATTTCTTTTTCATCTCCAACCTCTGCGTTGCAGAGCTTCCACCTGACCCGATAGATGACCTTGAAAACTACCATTAGCCGTTGTACCTCTTAGTGCCTCAAGCCTCGTCGCTAGGTCTCTTAATCTTCGTTTGTTGTGCTCAATATCACTCTGATATTGGAACAGGTCACAATCGATGCCTCAGAACCGATTCCATATTTTCTCCATCTCTTTATCCTCTCTCACCCTTATTGCAGATCCGAGGGGAATATCCTCCCTCTTCTCAACTCGAGCAGTCAGCTTCTCGACTTCCTCTCTAATCGATCTTTCCTCCCAAATCCTATTCATATTTTCTACATCCAAATCATCTACCTTCTTTGATAATTCATTCTTCATCCTTTCTAACTCCGTTATGAATGCATCCAACCTATCCAACACCGCTTTCATCTCTTCCTCCGTTTTCCCTGCTCTCGGATCCTCCACCTGTCCTCGCGTCTCGTCGTCCTTCCTATTCATCCACCTACCGAGCTTGCTGCTCAACTTTGCATTCTCTTTTTCTACTCGTCTCATTTTCGCATCACTCTCTGCTTGAGCACTCTTCATCCCTTCTAATTCTAGGTGGAATTCTTCAGCTACCTTATTTGGTTGGTCACCATATCTACCTATCGTCTCTCGTAATTTCTCGATTTCCTTTTCCATTCGATCGAGTCTCTCTCCTAGATCATCATCATATTTAGGGGAATCTTCCTCAATCGCAACACTATGTGAAAAGCTCCTAAGCCCAAGGGAAAAAGTGATTACACTAGACTTTATTTTGTTCAAACCCCTCGGAATCGGTCCAATTGGATTACCTAGAGCCCACAATTACCTCGCAATGGATTCTTCCTGTGTCTATGCACTAGCTCATATATTTCCCGTTCCTACCCGGGTACGCCTACTCTCCTAATCCTCTCCTTGTTCCTTTTCCCACACGCACCCGTATACTCACTCCTAAAGATGCAGCCCCGCACACATACACTTATACACACATTTTCTCCCTAATTCCCTTTCACTCACACACGCACTTCCTTTTTCTCTCCCTCCTCCACCCGCTTAGACCCTTTTTTGCAATTTCACTACCTCTCTTCCTTACACATACACGCACTCGTTTATGCACTTTTACTTCTTCCTCCCACACATCATGGAGAAATCCAAGCCTTCGCCAGCTTCCTTCATCGCAACTAACTGCATATGTCTCCTGTTGCAACAGTACCTTAAAGAATGGTAATTTCCGAGTCTCCCTAACTCTTCACATGCTTTCTCAAGATATCAAAGCGCTGTCAATGATAGCAATGTACTGCATTTTCTCAACATGTGCTTTCGGATCATAAGTGCATAGATTTAGAGCATAATAGATTAAAAACCAAGAACGGATGAAGGAACAGCCTGTCAATTGTAGACTCCTTGCAACCCCACATAGCAGACTACAGCTCCTCCGTAGATTCCTCTTCATAATTTCATCTCTCTCAAACAACGCTCCTCCACGCCTTCCTTCTGGATCCCTCTTCTCATCCACGACACTGATGATCTATCTTGATCGGAAGAGGAGCAGAAGACCGGCCAACCCCTCTGCACTGGAAGGTTAAACTCGATTCCCCAGACTTGCGCAGAACTCCTTCTTCAGCTACCAAGTGCTGACATACAATTCCCTTCTCGAACAATGGCCAATCATCTCCAAATTCTGTAGCCTTTTCTATCAGATTGCCAGGAAGATTATCAATTGGCCTCCTTTAGTACTCGCTCATTAGCGCCCATATCCTCCTTCTTCCGCTAAGGACCGTAGAGTTTCTTTCATTATATGTCCTCAATCACACAACACAAGCTCTACATATGTATCAGATAATCCCCTTTTTTTCCCCCAGCTCTCGTTAGAAAATATGACTGAAAAGTCATGTTTATCAACTGGAAACTCGACGATACTATACATTGACTTACTACTATCGTACGCAGGACACTTTCCTCTGAATTCTACCTCATGCCCACACAACTCTTGCTGCAATTTTCTAGCGACAGCCTTAGAACTCACTTTTGGCTCGATTTCCACATCATAGTGATAAATACAGAGCCTGGACTAAACTTTACGACAAAATGTTTTACTTGCACTTTTGAAGCGATGCCTAATGTGCGTAGTTTAATAACACATACTCTAACTTCTTCCTTCGAACTTAGAGTTGAAGATAGACGAAGTGCAACAGAAACTCATCAGTTTGAACACGTAATCCAGCCACATTAGTTGTGCAATTTCTGTCTTAACAAACATTCTCTTCATGAATTTAAACAAAACTCAAACTCTACAGTTCAAAGATCTACACTAAGTTAACGCGCAGGAAAACTTGAATGATCAAACTGAATTTAGTATCGGCTCTCCTTCAATCTGCTTCTTCTGCTCTTGCGCACATGCACCCGAGGGTTTGCGATTCCCCTCTGCTATGTTCCCAATAGACTCAGTCCCATCCTTCGCCAGTTCAGCAAATTGCAGATCAGATCCGACCTTTTTTATTTCTCCCTCTGGAAATAGATTTGGAGGCCTGAAGTAAGGGGTCGATATGTGTGTGTGTGGATGAGATGATGATGATGACCAACACGTTCTTCTCCCCGTCCTACACACGCGTCAGTCGTTCACCGACATCCTCTCTCTGCCCATCTCTCTCTCTGATATCTGTAACTCTTCTGTCTCCCACTCCTGCTGCTGTGTTCTCTTCAACAACAATGGATGCACTCCCCCAGAAGCATTCTCCTCCGCGCAAATCTTCAGGAAGGAAGCTTATGGAGATGAACAACTTCAGAATGCAATAAATCTGGTTACAGTATGGGAGCTATTGCTCTTCCAGCCCTCCCCTCCATTCCCTTCGAACTCTGCACAACGACCCCAAAAAAACCCCCCAAAACAATCCTCCAGTACAGCGAGTTTAAACTCCCAAACGGTCAGCATGAACTTGATCACGCCCCCCCTTCTTCAACTATGCGCCAAGCATTGCCAGAATTGAAAGCAAGGTTCCATAAAGCTCCTGTTGCAGTCTCATGTACATCCTCTGCCTCTGAATATGCTAAGGTTATTAAAGGAGCCACACCACCCTTATGCCCGATAGCTATGCTATTGGCTTTTGAGACAGATAAACCCCACAAAGCTCCAGCAGCCCTCTCCTGCAAGCCATGGGATCCTGGGCTGCAGCTTTGAGCAAGTGAGACCAGTGCCTCAACACCACCAGCAGCTGCTATTGCCTCCCTATTTCGATCATCAAACGACAGATTCCACAAAGCTCCAGCAGCTTCTTGCCTGACACCTTCATTCACAGAAAAGGTTAGTTTCACTAGTAAACATTTTCACAAAGTGTTGCTCCAGCTGCCACTGAGTCCATCCTGCCATCAAACATATAAGCTAGAGCAAGAGCAGCCATAAAACGAGCCATCTTTGATCCTGAAGATGAACAAAAATGGACTAAAGCACGAACTCCCCCCTCTTCAACGCTTCTCCCATCTGCCACGACCTCTCCCTTTTTTCGGCTTCCTCACCACTCTTGCCTATATTGGACGGTCCGCCTTTTCGTCCCCTCTCCTGACAGCCTTGCCGTCCTATCTGCTCAGCCCGAAAATAGAGAGCTGGAGGACAAACGAGGAAAATGGACAAAGGAGAAACTGTCGCCCCTTTTTGGTTTCTCTTGTCAGAGGAAAAAACGGATTGAATCATTGTCAAAATCTTTTGTTATCACATTGGCATGTATCTACCTAGCTTCTATCAATGCCCTTATGTTTGAGCATGCTTTCAAAATGGTGGGAAAAGTGACTTTGTTGGGCCGTATACCCCTGCATCGCATGGATGAATAAATATCAAGTGCAGGCAGACTATGTTCATTCTGCACGTAACCCTGGATCATAGAATTATATGATACCCCATCCTTGCTTGACAAAAGATCAAACACATGTCGAGCTCATTAAGAGCTCCACATTTGGCATACATGCCAATGAGGGTATTTGCAACCACTAAATCCAAATCAAGACTTTGGCTCATCACTTCTGAATGCATGTATAAACCCTGTCTTAAATTCCCAACCAGCCAACAAGCTTTTAGCACACCTAAAAACGTGAACTTGTTAGGGCATATATCTTCTGATAGCATATCTGAATACAAATTAAGAGCCTTCTGGCCATGTCCTTGATCTGCATAACCTAGAATCATAGCACTCCATGATACAACATCTTTGATTGCTAAATCCTCAAAAACTGTATCTGCATCAAGCAAGCTTCCACACTTCAAATACATATCAATAATAGCACTTCCAACTACCTCATCCAAATGCATCCCATCTCGAATAATCTCCGTATGCAGAAGCCTTCCCTGTTCTAGTGCCTCTTGTCAACCATCGAGAGCACCCCCTTGAACCAAAGCCGCTTCTGATTTCCTTTGCACGTCAGTATCTCTTATGCTCTTAGGAGGCTTGTCCATGCTCCATCCCTTTTCTCCACATCCCTGCAATCAATACCTCCACATGCTTCCCATCAATTATCAAATTCATGCTTCAAGTACCTGAAATCAAGCGTATTTTCCTGCCAAATAGAACCGCATTAGTGCATAAAAACCAACCATTTTGTGGGCTAACATACTCCCCTCTTCTTATTTGCGAAGTCGTCCTCGATGAGCCACTATTGCTGAAATAAAATCCAAACAACCATGAACATGTCAATTTCCAATTGGTTTACATACCTTTTCATCAAGCCGTCACTTCCACTAAACCTGCACTCATCGAAGCTATTAGTGCTAAAAAATCACTCATGAATACATACAAATCAGTCACTTCCAAATGATCCAAGAACATGCACACATATGCAATTCCATTTCAGCCATGCATCAATTTGCTCATACATTCCATTATGAAAAATGGTCTCAACCAAAATAACACATGCATACCTTTCCATATTTTACACATGCAACTACCATTACGGAAAACAAAAAAGAAAATACCGAAATAAACAACAACAACTGAAATGAATCAAATCGGAGATGCAAAAATACCCAAAATGCATACCCCATTATTGCATCTACTATTCGCTATGTACAATCATTCCATGACTAGACATTCCCAAAGAATCCCCATCGTCGTCCTACAGAAACCATCGAGACTCGAGTGCAAGTGAAGGCATACATCAGAACCCTGGAGTGTCCCACACACTAGAAAAACCCTTAAATAGAGCACACAAGTTGTAAAGCAAGACAATTGCATTACCTCGCCAAAGCCTCGTCCATCAGTACATATAGAATATCTGTGCCTTCAAGAATGTTGATTCAAAGTGAGTTGATCTGTTGCAAGCCAACACATACCAATCACACAGGCAAATAACGTTCCCTTCCAGGCGATCATCGCCCTCTCCTCTCTCTCTCTCCCCCTCAGGAGTGGGGAATAACTTCATATGAAAATTTTATTTTAATCACACGTTGGCCTACATTGTCATTGGATGCGATTCGTGGACCTGACCACCCGATCAGGTTGATTCCACCCATCTACCAACGCAATGCAGTGCACAACACACAAACACACAATGATAACACATAACATATATCAGCTAGCCCATAACGAAGCTGGATGCGGCTCATGGTCGTGACTACCCAGCCACGATGGCTCCACCTACCTACCAACCCGTTATGGCGCGTAGCTAAGACACAGACATATACCTTCCAAGCCTATGGCAAAACTAGCTGCGGCTCGTGGTCCTAACCACCCGGCGAGGATAATTCCACCCACCTACTAGCCCACCATAGCGCATTGGTACGATCACAGCAACACAATATTTTTTTCTTTTCTTTTCTTTTCTTCGTTTTTTTTCATAGTTAATTAGTTCACCCAAGTCCTGAGAATTAGGGAGAGGAAGAGAGGGACTTTTCCCACTGTTCCCACACATACATGCAAAACAGATACACACTAGCCTTTGACAGACCAACCACCTTTTCACTCCATTCTCTCAATTACAGACACTACATATGTATTCATCGAGTTGACTTTTCACTAGGTAACTACAGCCAGCTATGCCTTAGTCCCTCGTATACCTATCCCTAGGTGTCCTAGAATGTGAGTCTCTGGGATATCTCATGTAGTCTCACATTGTACTCGCATCCCGACAACTTCTCTAAGGCGAGTCAGGCTCAACTTCGGGAGCTCCGTCATCACTTCCTAGCGTTAGCACATCTGCCCAAGCCCATGTGATATCGTTTTCCTCGTTAGGCATTTTCCTCGAAGGATCAAAATAGTAATATCGATCTCCCACCCACCCTACATGTCAAGCTGGGTATTCCTCAAAACACTCAATGTAAAATGCAACACCCAAATCCTGGTTTATAAAGCATACCAGCCAATGCGCTTCCTCAACATCGTATTCCGTCTCAAAGTCGTCGACATCTATGTCCATGCGAGCGAACGTTTGGTCCGAGAAATATATCCTTAGCTCGTACAAGTAGAGTTGCGTAATTTGGTCTGCCATTTTGTTACTTAGGCTCTAACAGTCTCTGCATAACACAAAAAAATATTAGAAGTCCAAAATTCTTGAGCTAGCAAGGAAGGATATTTATGACACAAAAATCATAGCTTACATATGCGCATATATATATAATACTATACATGTATGTACAAGGGGTCTACTTCGTCATTTCGTTTGGGTCTCGTCTGGCTTCTCCCATCCTAATATCACTTGAAATATGGTTTAACTCGAAGCGCGTTAACCTTCACGGGAGCATATTCTTCTCCTAAATCTTGAATTTGCATGGAACCATTGGAGTTGAGTTCCACCACTTTAAACGGTCCTGCCCATCTTGTCTGTAACTTCCCCGGGAATTTATAATATTTACTATCATAGACTAGTACCAAATCCCCTTCTTGAATCACATAGGTTTTGAGATTCTTGTCATGCCTCTCCTTACGTCTCTTCTGAATAGCTTCCAAACTTTGTTGTGCGATGAGTCTCTTTTCTTCAAGCTTGACCAGTTGTATGTACCTCTCCTTTAATGACTCTTCCTCGCCCAACCTGGCTTCGATGGCCACTCTTAATGTCGGAACTTCTTTTTCGATGGGAAAGATGGCTTCCTCGCCGTATACTAGGGAGAACGGAGTGCTCTTTGTCGTCACTCGGTAGGATGTTCGATATGCCCACAAAGCTCCCAAAAGTCTCTCATCCCAGTCTCTCCTATGCACAGCTACTGTCTTTGTCAGAATCTGTTCAAGGATTTTGTTGGTGACCTCCACTTGTCCATTTGCTCTCGGGTAATATGGAGTGCTCTTTCTATGTTTGATCTTATATAGTTCCATTAATTCTTCGATCAGTTCGTTGACAAAATGTGTTCCTCTATCACTCACTATCTCCAACGGGCATCCGAATCGAGTGATAATTTGTTCATACAAAAATTTAGCTACATCAATAGCTCGATCAGTCTTCAGAGCTTTGGCTTCTACCCACTTGGTAACATAATCAGTACAGACCAAGATATACCTATTGGATCTTTGTCGTGAGGGAGGATCAATAGGCCCCACAAAATCAATTCCCCATTTCTCAAAGGGCTTAAGAGCAAGCACCGGTGTGAGAGGAGCTTCATGTGCTAATGTGGGTTTGCCCATTCGTTGGCATCTGTCACATTTCTTACAGTATGTGTGCGAGTCTTTGAACAACGTTGGCCACCAATACCCGGCTAATAAAATCTTTCTTGCCGTCAATTCACCAGCAAAATGCCCACCACAAGGTTCGTCATGCAAAGCCCTCAACACTAGATTTGCTTCTTCTTCCTCGAGACACCTCCGATAAATGCTCTCATGAACAAAATATCGATAGAGTTTCCCCCCAATGATGCTATGGTGCTTGGCCAATGCTAACAGTTTTTGCTTCTCTCTCTTGCTTGCTCCTGGCGGATATTTAGTAGTGCATAAGAAGTTCACCAAGTCGGCATACTAAGGTATTTTAGCTTCAACCTGGAATAGATGTCCATCAGGAGCATCGTCGGGCACACTAGAGATTGGCTCCTCATTAACAATTCGAGATAGATGGTCGGCCAATATATGCGCTTTGCCTGGTCTGGTTACCATTGTGAACTGAAATTCTTGGAGAAGTAGCATCCACCTCATCAGTCGCCCTGACAGTTCGGGTTTATTAATGATGTACTTAAGGGCTTCATGATCCACATAAAAAGTGAAATGCTTTCCCATCAGGTAATGTCGATACTTGTTCACCGCAAAGATCATCGAGAGACATTCCTTCTCTGTAGTCGTATAGTTCCTCTCAGTGTTATTCAAATTACGACTTGCGTAATAAATAGGGTGGTCCAACTTCTTTTCATCGGCTTGGCATAGTACTGCTCCAACCGCAGTATGAGAAGCGTCGGTATGCACATGGAATTCTTTCGTCCAGTCGGGTGCTACCAAAATCGGTGCATTTATCAACCTCTCCTTGATCGAGTCGAATGCAACTTGACACTCGCAGTCCATTGGTATTGTTGGTCCTTCCTCAAAAGATTTGTCAGTGGTGCCGCTATGGATGCAAAATTTAATATAAAACGTTGATAATAATTCGCATGGCCCAAGAATCCTCTGAGTTGTCGCAAATTTTGCGGAGGTGGAAGTTGTCCAATCTTTTCCACTTTATCCTTGTCAACCGCAATCCCTTTTTCGGAAATAACATGTCCCAAAAGCAATCATCTTCGTACTCCAAATGTACACTTTTCAGGATTTAATGCGATGCCTTTTTCAATGCTTCTTCTTAAAATCGCTTCGATCCTTTCCATCATGTTTTCATCGTCGCCTCTGATCGCAAAGTCATCAAGAAATATCTCCATCCAATCCTGCAAGTAGTCTTGATATGCAGCTATCATTGCTCTTTGGAATGTGGCCGGTGCATTGCATAATCCAAATGGCATCACCCGATATGCATACGTACCCCATTCTGTCGTGAAAGTAGTTTTGGATTGATCCTCTTCATGAATTTGGATCTGGTTGTACCCACTGAAACCATCCAAAAATGAGTACAATTTATGGCCAGCCACTCTGTCCAAGATTTGACCAGTAAATGGCAAGGGAAAGTGATCCTTCTTCGTGCGCTTGTTCAACTTTCGATAATCTATGCAGATACGGATTTTCTTATTTTTCTTCGGAACAACTACAATTGGTGATACCCACTCGCTGGATGCGATGGGATATATAAATCCTGCCTCCAATAATTTGGTCAATTCCAGCTTGATCAATTCCGAGTAGACTGGATTCGTCCGCCTAAGTCGTTGACATATTGGTCGTGTGCCTTCTTCCAAGTCTATATAATGTTGGCAGATTCGGGGATCAATTCCTCTCAAATCACTGTATGACCATGCAAAGGCCTTGCTGAAATTTTTGAGTGTCGTTTTAATGCAATCTCGTACTCCCTCTGGTAGCTCTGACCCTACACTCAAGAACTTTTCTGGAAAAACTTCCCATTCTTCCAACTGAGCTTCTCGCGAGTATTCCTTATTCCTCGATGACACTGTGATTGGAATGTGCTCTCCGATCACGCGTGCATGGTTGGCCAGTAAATCATTGTTTTGTTCTGTTTCAATTGAACCTAATTTCTTTAATGCAGCTTTTGCAATGGCTTCCGACACTTTAGTCTTACTCTTCGCTTGCTTTTCCGATTCTCGACTTCTCTTTAGAATCTCTGCTTCTAGCATTCTAACTCTTTCTCTCAACTGTTGCACTTCCATCATCGGAGCTAACTCTAGTTTCAGCTCTTCCCTTGAAGTTCCCTTCTCCAGGGATTGAGTAAATTTATTTTCCTTTGCGTCTATACTCAACATGTAGCACTCAAATTCTCTTGTATGCGTCAACCATCCTAGCAACTCCTGGTCGGAATCGTCGGTATAGAGCAATGGATTTTGATACTCTCCCATCTTCGTGTCTTGATTCTTAAAGAGCTGCAAGTTGAACCCGTCTTGAAGCAGATTCTTGTAGTTGTCTGTGTTCAAGGAAAACCTAGCTCGTGCAATCTCGTGCCTTGCTTTCTCCTTCTCTTTCTTTTCCATCTCATCGACTATTATTGTCTTCTTCTTGTTGCTCGAGGGTGGGGATACTTGCAACTGAATCCGATCAGACTTTGGCCCTATTGAAATAAAACCTGTGCGCCAGTCATGTACACATTCGGCTTGCACCAGCCATGGCCGTCCAAGTAGGATCGAGAAGGTAGCCTCTGAGGTCCTTGGTCTTACTATCAGATAATCAACCTTAAACTCTAGACCGCCCACAACTGTGCTTACATTCTTCAAAAGACCCGCAGGCTTCACTTGTGTTTGATCTGCCATTCTCAAAGACATCGGTGTCTCTTCCATGTGGTTGAGGCCCAAAGCTTTCATCATGAACTCAGTCATCAGGTTGACTGCGGCTCCACTATCTAACTGAGCACCAGGGACTGCATATCCTTTAATCTCGACCGTCACAGCTAGAGCATTTGAATCAATTTGCGTCGTAATACTTTGAATGATTCCTTGGACATCCTTATCTTGTCTATTTTTATCTCGAGCTTTCCTCGGCTTCTTAATATATTCGTTGTAGAATTGTTTCCTATAAACAGGTGAACATTTCAGCAATGTGCCAACGTCCAGCGTGACTTCCGTGTCAGCAAGCAACTTTACGATATCTACTTCTTCCGAACTTTGTCTTTCCTTTCTAATCTTAGGAGCTTTCAATCTTTTAGGGAATGGTGCTATGCCCGGCACAAACTCCTTGGTCACGGGTGGAAGAATCTCAATCTCTTCCCCATCCTCAAACTCTTGCTGCTCAACAAGTCCTCCAACTTGGTTTTCTACCTCTTCGTGCTCAGCTATCTTCTCGTGACTCCCTTCTTCACCTTCGCCTCCTGGATTCTTCTTCGAATATTCTTGAGTCCTTGTGACTACTGCCACAGTTGGATCTTTGTGTGGTTTCTTGGCCTTGTAAGCATCCACAAAGTGCATTGACGAGCTAGAGCCTTCTTGAGGGTTCGGTGTCTTGAACACTACTCCAATCGTAGGAACGTGCTCTTGAGCTCTCGATGTGGAATGCATCTGAGTATCAACATAATTCGAGGATCCTACTGGTCCTTTTTCCTTGCCGGTGGCAGCCCTTCGTTTTGGACAATCTTCATCAAAGTGGCCCTCTCCACTACAGTACCTACATAGTGGAGTATAATCAATTGGCTTCTTTTCGTTTGGACATCTAGATTGAGTATGGCCAAAGCCGTGACATCTCCAGCACTGGATTGGACCATCTCTTCTTTGATCACGTGCGGCTCCTCTTGGATAGTCTCCTCCTTGACCCTGAGCACCATATCCATAAGTCGGTCTGTTTTCCCAACGAGATGTAGGTGGTACACTTTGAGCGAGCAATCCCGTGTAAGGTCTTTCTCTTGTATCTCCTGATTTCATGGTCCTTTCTTCATAGGCTCTCTTGTTGTAACATCGGTCCTCTGTGTGATTTGTTCTTCCACAAAAAGTACAACGCATCCTAGGTGGCGATCTATCTGTGAATACTCTCGAGACTGTAGGGCATTCTGAAGTCAAATGGCCGTAACCATGGCACTTTCCACACCATGTATTTGATCGAAACACTTGATTCGGGTTTGTTGTGATCTCTGGTTTTACTGTGTATGTCTCTTGAGTTATTGTGGCAGCTTTTATAGCTTGCGTGACCAACTCCAATATTCGTTCTTCAGTTAGCGCAGGTTTTACCTCGACTGGTGTGCTAGTGGCAGCTACAAAAGCTGGGGTCGTCAATGCGGGACTTCCTTGGCCCGGATCTTTCATCGGTATATTTCCTAGGCCTCCCATTGGCTCGTATAAGAGCTCCATCTTCCTCTGTTGGCACAATTGTACTTCCTCCCAAAGCCTCGCTTGTTCCTTAGCATCCATTAAAGTTGCAGGTCTTGTCAGGCTGATATGCTGCTGTGCCGTAGGATCTCTCAATCCCGAAATGAATCTTCGTTTCAATGTCTCATCGTTCGGGGCATTCACGCCCATCTTTCTTACCAACGTTTCCATTCTCTGAATGTAGATATTGATGCTCTCATTGACTCCTTGTCGCAAATAATCCATTTGTTGGGCCAATCTATCTTGGAAGCCTTGTCGTCGAAACTTTGCCAAGAAGGCTTCCTTGAGCATCTGATAAGTTCCACGCTCTTGTGGTGCCAAATTCCCATACCAATTGGCTGGCTCATCACGGAGAATAGCCGGAAAAATTCTCAACCTTTGATCCTGGTCAACTACGTCATTGGCCTCACAAGTAACCTCAAACAACTGGATAAAACTATCCGGATCTTCGTCCCAAGTACCTGAAAACTTGGTGAAGTCCCCCAAGTGAACTTGAAATCCGCTGAGCCATTTCGAACAGAGGTGTGATGTCGATATCACTTCGATCCCAGAAATTTAATGCACGTGGCCTCAGGATCCCTCCTTCAAACTTCCGTACTTGACTCGCGACTCTCCTACGGGAGTACACGTTTTTGACTGATTTCTTCGAACCAATCGAGGTCCACTCACCTGGCGGTTCCCACCTTCTCCTTTCTCTTTCAAGGGCTCTTCTCTGAGCGCGTTCCTCTCTTTGAGTTTGTGTTGCTCCTGACGATGAGCTCCCCTCGCTCATGTACTAGATCGTGGGGTCCGCAAGCTCGGCCAACCTATGGTGCTAGGCGAACCTATGGCACTCTCTGATAGAGACGTACCAAGCTATTCCCGGCAAATGCACCAAAATGAAAAGCTCCTAAGCACAAGGGAAAAAGTGATTACACGAGACTTTATTTTGTTCAAACCCCTCGGAATCGGTCCAATTGGATTACCTAGAGCCCACAATTACCTCGCAATGGATTCTTCCTGTGTCTATGCACTAGCTCATATATTTCCCGTTCCTACCCGGGTACGCCTACTCTCCTAATCCTCTCCTTGTTCCTTTTCCCACACGCACCCGTATACTCACTCCTAAAGATGCAGCCCCGCACACATACACTTATACACACATTTTCTCCCTAATTCCCTTTCACTCACACACGCACTTCCTTTTTCTCTCCCTCCTCCACCCGCTTAGACCCTTTTTTGCAATTTCACTACCTCTCTTCCTTACACATACACGCACTCGTTTATGCACTTTTACTTCTTCCTCCCACACATCATGGAGAAATCCAAGCCTTCGCCAGCTTCCTTCATCGCAACTAACTGCATATGTCTCCTGTTGCAACAGTACCTTAAAGAATGGTAATTTCCGAGTCTCCCTAACTCTTCACATGCTTTCTCAAGATATCAAAGCGTTGTCAATGATAGCAATGTACTGCATTTTCTCAACATGTGCTTTCGGATCATAAGTGCATAGATTTAGAGCATAATAGATTAAAAACAAAGAACGGATGAAGGAACAGCCTGTCAATTGTAGACTCCTTGCAACCCCACATAGCAGACTACAGCTCCTCCGTAGATTCCTCTTCAGAATTTCATCTCTCTCAAACAACGCTCCTCCACGCCTTCCTTCTGGATCCCTCTTCTCATCCATGACACTGATGATCTATCTTGATCGGAAGAGGAGCAAAAGACCGGCCAACCCCTCTGCACTGGAAGGTTAAACTCGATTCCCCAGACTTGCGCAAAACTCCTTCTTCAGCTACCAAGTGCTGACATACAATTCCCTTCTCGAACAATGGCCGATCATCTCCAAATTCTGTAGCCTTTTCTATCAGATTGCCAGGAAGATTATCAATTGGCCTCCTTTAGTACTCGCTCGTTAGCGCCCATATCCTCCTTCTTCCGCTAAGGACCGTAGATTTTCTTTCATTATATGTCCTCAATCACACAGCACAAGCTCTACATATGTATCAGATAATCCCCTTTTTTTCCCCCAGCTCTCGTTAGAAAATATGACTGAAAAGTCATGTTTATCAACTGGAAACTCGACGGTAGTATACATTGACTTACTGCTATCGTACGCAGGACACTTTCCTCTGAATTCTACCTCATGCCCACACAACTCTTGCTGCAATTTTCTAGCGACAGCCTTAGAACTCACTTTTGGCTCGATTTCCACATCATAGTGATAAATACAGAGCCTGGACTAAACTTTACGACAAAATGTTTTACTTGCACTTTTGAAGCGATGCCTAATGTGCGTAGTTTAATAACACATACTCTAACTTCTTCCTTCGAACTTAGAGTTGAAGATAGACGAAGTGCAACAGAAACTCATCAGTTTGAACACGTAATCCAGCCACATTAGTTGTGCAATTTCTGTCTTAACAAACATTCTCTTCATGAATTTAAACAAAACTCAAACTCTACAGTTCAAAGATCTACACTAAGTTAACGCGCAGGAAAACTTGAATGATCAAACTGAATTTAGTACTGGCTCTCCTTCAATCTGCTTCTTCTGCTCTTGCGCACATGCACCCGAGGGTTTGCGATTCCCCTCTGCTATGTTCCCAATAGACTCAGTCCCATCCTTCGCCAGTTCAGCAAATTGCAGATCAGATCCGACCTTTTTTATTTCTCCCTCTGGAAATAGATTTGGAGGCCTGAAGTAAGGGGTCGATATGTGTGTGTGTGGATGAGATGATGATGATGACCAACACGTTCTTCTCCACGTCCTACACACGCGTCAGTCGTTCACCGACATCCTCTCTCTGCCCATCTCTCTCTCTGATATCTGTAACTCTTCTGTCTCCCACTCCTGCTGTTGTGTTCTCTTCAACAACAATGGATGCACTCCCCCAGAAGCATTCTCCTCCGCGCAAATCTTCAGGAAGGAAGCTTATGGAGATGAACAACTTCAGAATGCAATAAATCTGGTTATAGTATGGGAGCTATTGCTCTTCCAGCCCTCCCCTCCATTCCCTTCGAACTCTGCACAACGACCCCAAAAAAACCCCCCAAAACAATCCTCCAGTACAGCGAGTTTAAACTCCCAAACGGTCAGCATGAACTTGATCACGCCCCACCTTCTTCAACTATGTGCCAAGCATTGCCAGAATTGAAAGCAAGGTTCCATAAAGCTCCTTCTGCAGTCTCATGTACATCCTCTGCCTCTGAATATGCTAAGGTTATTAAAGGAGCCACACCACCCTTACGCCCGATAGCTATGCTATTGGCTTCTGAGACAGATAAACCCCACAAAGCTCCAGCAGCCCTCTCCTGCAAGCCATGGGATCCTGGGCTGCAGCTTTGAGCAAGTGAGACCAGTGCCTCAACACCACCAGCAGCTTCTATTGCCTCCCTATTTTGATCATCAAACGACAGATTCCACAAAGCTCCAGCAGCTTCTTGCCTGACACCTTCATTCACAGAAAAGGTTAGTTTCACTAGTAAACATTTTCACAAAGTGTTGCTCCAGCTGCCACTGAGTCCATCCTGCCATCAAACATATAATCTAGAGCAAGAGCAGCCATAAAACGAGCCATCTTTGACCCTGAAGATGAACAAAAATGGACTAAAGCACGAACTCCCCCCTCTTCAACGCTTCTCCCATCTGCCACGACCTCTCCCTTTTTTCGGCTTCCTCACCACTCTTGCCTATATTGGACGGTCCGCCTTTTCGTCCCCTCTCCTGACAGCCTTGCCGTCCTATCTGCTCAGCCCGAAAATAGAGAGCTGGAGGACAAACGAGGAAAATGGACAAAGGAGAAACTGTCGCCCCTTTTCGGTTTCTCTTGTCAGAGGAAAAAACGGATTGAATCATTGTCAAACTCTTTTGTTATCACATTGGCATGTATCTGCCTAGCTTCTATCAATGCCCTTATGTTTGAGCATGCTTTCAAAATGGTGGGAAAAGTGACTTTGTTGGGCCGTATACCCCTGCATTGCATGGATGAATAAATATCAAGTGCAGGCAGACTATGTTCATTCTGCACGTAACCCTGGATCATAGAATTATATGATACCCCATCCTTGCTTGACAAAAGATCAAACACATGTCGAGCCTCATTAAGAGCTCCACATTTGGCATACATGCCAATGAGGGTATTTGCAACCACTAAATCCGAATCAAGACTTTGGCTCATGACTTCTGAATGCATGTATAAACCCTGTCTTAAATTCCCAACCAGCCAACAAGCTTTTAGCACACCTAAAAACGTGAGCTTGTTAGGGCATATATCTTCTGATAGCATATCTGAATACAAATTAAGAGCCTTCTGGCCATGTCCTTGATCTGCATAACCTAGAATCATAGCACTCCATGATACAACAATCTTTGATTGCTAAATCCTCAAAAACTGTATCTGCATCAAGCAAGCTTCCACACTTCAAATACATATCAATAATAGCACTTCCAACTACCTCATCCAAATGCATCCCATCTCGAATAATCTCCGTATGCAGAAGCCTTCCCTGTTCTAGTGCCTCTTGTCAACCATCGAGAGCACCCCCTTGAACCAAAGCCGCTTCTGATTTCCTTTGCACGTCAGTATCTCTTATGCTCTTAGGAGGCTTGTCCATGCTCAATCCCTTTTCTCCACATCCCTGCAATCAATACCTCCACATGCTTCCCATCAATTATCAAATTCATGCTTCAAGTACCTGAAATCAAGCGTATTTTCCTACCAAATAGAACCGCATTAGTGCATAAAAACCAACCATTTTGTGGGCTAACACTATGGCAATCGGCTATCATCAAGCCGGTTCTTAGGTCTAAGACCATGTTTTCATGCTCAGACCTCGCAACCCCTTCCCTCAAGCTTTCTTTCCCCCTTTTCAACTCCTTATTTTCACTTTCCAATGCTCGTACTTGCTTTTCCCAAGTTCCTAGGATCTCCACCATTTTCACTTGATTTTCCTCTAATTTTTCTATTTTGATCCTCTCGTTATCTCGCTCTTCCAGCAGACATTCCAACTGACGTAGTATGCTTGCCAAAGAGCTTTTGTTGTCTTCGGCTTTCACATAAAAAGTCGCAACCGGCGAACTAACCTCTTTGGCCACAACCTCCTCAACGAGAACCTCTTTTGCATGACACACATGCTCGCATAGCTTCTTGTTTCCACATTTTACGCATCTAGGGAAAAAGTCCAATGGGGTGCACACACGAGGGCAATATTTTGCAATGTGCCCGACTTTCTCACAGCACCAACATCGAATGTAGTTCGAAGCAAGACCCAACCGACGACATTCATATGCACGATTTCTCATTGGGTGTCCAAACCCGCTTCGACTTCTAGTCCATTCAGAGTTCATCATCCTCGGGCCGACCATTTGAAAGTCCCTAACTTGCATTCTTTGTGCCAGCACTTTACCAAAACCAAAGCAACCAATCTGGGGCCGACTTGGTTGTGCCACACAATTGGGGCACCAAGCGAGCTCGTAGCAATCTCTATGAGATGTGCTAAGCCAATTCCCAGCAGACGCACCAAAATGGTAACACTCTTAGTACAAGGGAAAGTGCGGATGGATGCCTACTTCTTGTTGCCCAAATGTCTTGAGATCCACAAATTCCACTCGAATATATATGTAGAAGCACGAAAATGGAAACCCTAGTGCATACGTGAGCGAGGGCTCGAACTTATCGATTGCTTCGTGAGATTGCTCTCCTTACTTCCCCCGTACTCTTTCTCTCTTCCTCACTCCCCTTCACCTGCTAATTCCCGTGCACTCTCTCTCACTCACTCACTCACACTCTTTCCCTTCTTTTTTTCTCACCGTCCTTCGGGCCTCCTTTCCTTTCTCTCTTGCTCGCACTCTCACGCATATACTCACACATTCGCTCACCCTCTCTCTCACATTTCCTTTCGTTGCTTCACCCAATCCTTCTCCCTCTCATGCACACCATTATACTCTCTTTTCCACTTGCACCCATTCACACGTTGAGTTTAGCTGGTTCTATGTGGTTTTACATATCCCTTCACTAAATGCATAGCCACTGTGCCACCAACATACTACCCTACCTCATCAAACCTCGTACAACCATGAAATCTTCTATTTTGATATTGGGTCATATGTCATTAATCCGTATATGTGATCCAAACACTATTTCTCACATATCCTTCATGAACCTTATGATGCTAATAGTGGAGAAGGACGAGATTTCATTACGTTGGACACCATTTAGACAAGTCCCCATTTCACATTCTAGAGGTGTCTTTTAATTTCCATTCATATCTCAAGCGACTTATCATATGCGTAATGCATATGTGGAGTAAACATTTTTTACCTCAGTCTTACCATGTTTATACACCCATAAAAACTATTGTGACAAAGATAACTGTCCTTGATCACTTACATCAACTCCAAGAAAAAGTATTCACGTATCTGTATAAGCCCTCGCAACACGGTGGAATAACTATCCTGTGTTAGAGAGAGGATCATGCTTAAAAACACACATCTCAGGTTTGATGACCGTAGTGGTTAGATTACTCAGCCACAAACCCCCATGTCAGGGAACTTCTTTTCTCTACAAGAGAGACAAGATGGCCATAACAAGGATCTGCAGTTACTGTGGTTTGTTTTAGCCGATACACATTCCTTCATTAACAACTGCAAACAAAATCACATCTATTTACCATAGTTTCCATTCATGTTGTTCATACCTAGAAATACGATTCTTTTATTCATTATGCAGAGAATACACTCTCATGGACAATTAGTTTTGGTGATCATGTGGTTTACAACTTCTGACCTAAGATGTAAATTTACGCAACACCCAATAGTCGGCTACAGAAATGCATGCAAATGTTTTCTGACAGAATCCAATTCGAACTCAGGCTAGAAGCAAACAAACTGTTTCATCCATCATTATGATTTCAAGTTGTTCATCCTTCTTGGATCATGAAATGGTATTGTTCACAGTCAAGACCTTAGTTGGAACAACGTTAATGATTCAGAGAAGCATCCTAACCTCCATATATGGGTTTTTTAGCAGAATAGCTCATTAGGCTGATTAACCAAAAAAGGGAGAACGTGATACAACTATAAAGTTCAGGAAAATCATTCCATACCTTTCACCATGCCTCTTCCCTTTTATTATGCATGTCCATCCATGCACCTGACAGTAATCACCTTGAAGGATATCTTCACGAGCTATATTCTAAATTTGACTTTCTCCATACAACTGTTAGGCCAAGGGCTCTAGTGCAACTTGGGAAGACTTTTGAAGGGCATCCCCTCCTCGCTTGTTGCATCTTGTAGAGATTACTTCCCTTCCACTCATTAGTGTTGAGATCCTCCTATGTGAGGGCTTCGTCCCATGTTGCAGTGACTTAAAGCATGAAAGTAATCAGCGAGTGACTCATTACACGACCTCATTGATTGTGCCTTCCTATTCTGTGGCTGGATGGACAATACATAAGGTTCTTGCACGACCTTCAGAGCTGGCCCTGATCTAGTGTCAATCCTAGTAATATGATTAAAGAATGACTACATTGCAAAAGATATATTTTATTATTGGAGAATGGGGAAATATCTTCTCAAAAAATGCGCTCGCTGGTGCACAACTTCCACTGCCTCTGATGATGTATAGGCTTGTCGATTTTTCTGCAGCAGGTGAAAACTGATTGGAAAACTCAAGAAACCCTCTGGTTAGAAGACTACAAAGTTACCCTTCCTTGGATCTTCCACAATTCTCTGATCCCTCCAGGTGGAATCCCCTTCTTCTTGCTATACGCATGCACTCCTACCCTCAAAAAACTC
>CM035416.1:36233812-36241312 GCA_020310875.1 Ceratopteris richardii
AGCATCACATTACATGCCAATGGGAATGTACAATCATTAGATTTAATCAATATACATATATTCATAGTCTCTGTTTTCTCTGAGTGACTACCTCGAACTCTGACAACTTCCAAGAGGCATATCTCAAGATCTACTGAACCAAATTGGATGATTCAAAGTGCATTGGATTCAGCTCAAAGTCTACTATATACCTACAAAGTTTCAAGGCCATTGGATCTACCATCACAGAGAAATCTTAGTCGGGGTGCTCACTGGTCTGTGACTTTAAGTCTCCTAAAAAATCGGGAGTACACCTTATTTTGCTAAAGTGATTTCTCTGAGTGTGGTTTATCATTTTCCTTCATTCCACTTGCAAATGAAAGCTTGTTAAGTTAATTGAATATGTCCAAAAGCAATTAGATCAATTTTAAGTGTGCTGGTCACACTGAGTATAACTCTGAGCAGGTGTCAATACCAATATAGCAAGTTTTTCAGGATTCTTGAAATCACAAGTAGTCTGTTTTGATCTAATCATTACTCAACTCATTTCCAAAGTACATATAGCATATTTTGGTGTCATTTGGAAGCTCAAGGAGTCTACTGAGCATATATGAAGAGAAAGGAGGGCAGGTGAGAAGCAGGTTTTGCAGCACCAGCTTGATCTTCTGAGTGCATCCAGCCATCACATCCAACAGTGGTATCAGAGCAAATAAGGTAATCATGGGTGATGGTTTCCCTTCCTTCATTGACAAATTGGACAGAAATAATTACCAGGCTTGGTAATTGAGAATGAAGACCTATCTACAAGGGAGAAGCTTGTATGGATACATTTCAGGAGATGAGGAGTTGCCCTCATTCAAGACCAGAGGCCTACCTACAAAGGATGAACATGAGAGGCTCAACCAATGGTGTGCAAAAGATGCTTTGGCAAGGTCATATCTTCTAAACTCTATTTCTGATTTCCTTCTACCTCATGTGAGGAATTGTAAGACTTCCCAAGAGACTTGGGAAACCTTGTCAACATATTTTTCATCAAGCACAAGGGCCAGAAAGAATCAGCTATGGATTGAGTTTACAACTCTTAGGAAGCAATCAAAACAATGTGTCTCAGATTTTGTCACCAAAGTCAAAGACATTGCAGATCAACTTGCAAGTGTTGGAGAAGAAATTGAGGAAGAACAGATAGTCAGACAAGTGATCAATGGACTAAAGGCAGATGACAAGTGGGAGAGCTTTACCACAGCAATGGACTTGTACATGGACATCCAAGCACCTGATCTAACAACTCTGATTGCACAACTCTTTACACATGAAGCAAAGATCACAAAGAATGGAGAGCAATCAAAAGGTAACAATCCCTCTGCCCTGTATACTGATAAGAAGACTAAAGACAAGGGTAAAAGCAAGAAGGTTGATGAAGAAGGCTCTACCTCCCAAGCAAACTATGCAGGGAGAGGTAGATCATCTAGAGGTAGGGGCAGAGGAGGTAAGTCAGGTAGGGGGAGACCCTATAACCAATCTCCATGCAATATTTGTGGCTTGTCTAACCATACTACAGATGAGTGCTACAAAAACTACAAGAACCAAAGAGGAAGAGGTCACCAAAGAGGAGGATACTCTCAAGGCAGAGGCAGATTCAACCAATCTCAAGGCTACCATGGCTACAACAATAATTACAACAATAGCTACAATCACAATGGCAATTATCAAGGTGGATACAGGAATAGGAAGGATTACAACAATTATGCAGAGGAGCAAGATGATTCCTTGTTGATCATGAACATGACATCTAAATCAGGTATCAATGATGATCACTTATTCTATATTGATTCAGGTTGCTCTAACCATGTAGCTGGAAATGTTGCCTTACTCTCTGATTTGGAAGAACCCAAAGGCAAGCACCAAGTGCAGACAGGTGATGATACTAAACATTCAGTTGTTAAAGTAGGCAATGTCAAAACAAGTGATGGTAATCAGAATTTACTAAGCAGAGTGTTGTATGTTCCAACAATCACCAAGAATCTGATGAGTGTAGGTCAGATTGTTGAAAAAGGTCTACAGGTCAGGTTCACTCAACATGGTGCATATGTGGAGGATCCAAGACATGGATTCAGAAGAATAGCCAAGGGAGAAAAATCAGGTAGATTGTTTACCTTTGAACTTGAAGACACTAAGAATATTGCTTTGTACAACTATAAGGACCAAACCCTATCAGAATTGGAGATTTGGCACAAGAGATTAGGTCACATTGGAGAAAGAACCATAAAACAAATAAGCAGGGATCAATGTGTGCTTGGGATACCTAATGTATCCAAGCAACACATGATATACAAGTGTGGGGCTTGTCAATTTGGTAAGTCACACAGATTGCCATATACAAAGAAAGGTTTTATGCATGAAGATTATCTGGAATTGGTGCATACAGATGTTTGGGGACCTAGCAAGGAGCCATCCATATCTGGATCAAGGTACTATGTGTCCTTTATTGATGACTATAGCAGGTGGACTGTTTTATACTTCATGAAACATAAAGATGAAGTATTTGACTGTTTCAAAAGGTATCTTGCATTAGTTGAAAATCAAACAGGTAGACATTTGAAGAGGCTAAGGTCAGATGGTGGTGGAGAATACTTCTCCAATGACTTTGAAGATTTCTTGCAGGAAAGAGGCATCAAGAGGGAGATTACTACAAGGTACTCACCTGAACAAAATGGGGTAGCTAAAAGGAGGAATAGACTCATTGTAGAGACAGCTAGGTCTATGCTTAATGAGAAAAAATTGCCAAATTATCTTTGGGTAGAGAGTGTATCTACTGCCACATACTTAATCAACAGGTTGCCATCAAAGACACTTGATGGAATGACACCCTATGAGGCTTGGCATGGTAAGAGACCATCTCTGGATCATTGCAAAATCTTTGGGTGTGTTGCATATGTGCATATTCCCTCACAGGAAAGGGGAAAGCTAGACCCTAAGGCTGAAAAGTGCATCTTCATTGGTTATGATTTGAATCAGAAGGGATACAGGTTTTAT
This sequence comes from Ceratopteris richardii, assembly GCA_020310875.1. Taxonomy (NCBI): domain Eukaryota; kingdom Viridiplantae; phylum Streptophyta; class Polypodiopsida; order Polypodiales; family Pteridaceae; genus Ceratopteris; species Ceratopteris richardii. The sequence continues at coordinate 36,236,825 of CM035416.1, forward strand.
AACCCCTCAAACAAAGGCTTCAAGGTAAGCAGAGATGTCATCTTTGATGAAAATGATTCATGGTATGAAAATGAGTGCAGGAAAGTTAGCCTACCTTATGATATGGAAGAAGACTTTCCAAAGCTTATCAGGCAAGAACCAACTCAGAAAGAGGACACAAGCTCAGATGATGAAGACACCATTAACATTGAAGAGTTCAAGGCTTGGAAATCCAAAGGGAAGATGAAGATGAAACAACTAGAAGACAATCCAGAATCCTCAACTCAAGCTATGAGGAGATCTCAAAGAGAAAAGAAGAAACCTATTAGGTATGGGTATGATACTTCACTTGTAACCAAGCACTCTGTATATCTTGCAAAGGATATCTTGAATGAAGAACCAGGTACATTTGAAGAAGCAATTACTAAACCAGAATGGAAGGAAGCAATGGATGAAGAAATGGAGGCTCTCAAGGAGAGTGATACTTGGGACTTGGTACCCAAGAAGGACTCCATGAAGGTGATAGGATCCAGATGGATCTACAAACTCAAGAGGAACTCAGATGGTACAATAAACAGGTATAAAGCTAGGTTGGTAGCCAAGGGTTTTGCACAAACCCAAGGCATTGATTATGAGGAGACATTTTCTCCTGTGGCCAAGATGCCAACTATCAGAGTTATGGTGAGTGTAGCTGCATCCAAGAATTGGAACATGTACCAATTGGATGTGAAGAATGCATTCTTGAATGGATGGATATCTGAAGAAGTCTACATGTCACAACCACCTGGCTATGAAGATCCCAATAAGGTAAATCATGTTTGTAAATTGAAGAAGGCTCTGTATGGATTGAAGCAGGCACCTAGAGCATGGAATTACAGGTTGACAACCTATCTCCTAGATCAAGGATTTGTGATGAGTAAAGCAGATACTTCATTGTTTATAAAGAGGAACAATTCAGAGGTAATATACTTGTGTGTCTATGTTGATGACATCATTATTACAGGAAATGATGTTCAGGGAATTAGACACATCAAAGGACAAATGATGAAGGAATTCAAGATCAATGATCTTGGATTATTGAAGTACTTCCTAGGACTTGAATTAGTCTACACAAATTCAGGTATCTTTATTACTCAGAAGAAGTACATTCAGGACATGGTCAAGAAGTTTAATTTGCAAGAAGCTAAAGTCTCAAACATTCCTATGGAGGTCAACCACAAACTCAGTCCACATGAAGGAGAAGAACTCAAAGATATTACAGGTTACCAAAGTTTGGTAGGTAGTCTTAATTATGCTACCTTAACCAGGATTGATATATCATATGGTGTTAGTGTACTTAGCCAATTTATGCATAAACCAAGAGTACCACATTTGGAGGCAACCAAGAAGATAGTAAAGTACCTAAAGGGAACACAAAATCATGGTTTGTACTTTCCATATTCATCAGACATTGATATTAAGGTATACTCAGATGCAGATTGGGCAGGTTGCAAGGATGACAGGAGGAGTACATCTGGTTACATATGCTTTGCAGGTGATAAACCAATTTCTTGGTCATCCAAGAAACAACCCACAGTAGCTTTGTCTTCTACTGAGGCAGAATACAGAGGGCTAGCCAATGCCACTCAAGAAGCCATATGGTTGAAGCTATTATATTCAGAATTGGGCCTATACACAAGGCCACCAATCATATTTGGTGATAACACAAGTTCTCTTCACCTAGCAGCTAATCCAATTTATCATGCTAGGACAAAACACATAGAGGTTCATTACCACTATGTGAGGGAGAAGTTACTTAGCAAAGAAATTCAATTATCATATGTGTCTACTAATATACAATGTGCAGATTTGCTTACTAAAGCTCTGGATGGAAGCAAGCTATGCAGATTTAAATCCATGATTGGATTGCAGGAAATAATTGAAGACTAAAGATGAAGACTTGAGCCAAAGTGTTTGGCTTGAGGGGGAGCTGTTGGTGCAAAACAAGCCTACACACATTGGCTTGGAACATTGGAACCTTGGAAGGCTAAAGCTTGAACCCTTGAAGGATATATTCACTTGGAACAATGATCATAGGAACCAATGCTTAATTGGTTATTATCTTTTATCCTATGTAAAAGTCTATATGACTTTAATCACTCTTGTAAACTCACCTACTTGAGGAAGTCGTGGAAAAGTAGATGGATGATTGAGAGAATATCTCATTCAGTTTTAGGTACATGATTCTAGGAGATTAACTTGGATTTGAAATTCAAAATCTCATTCAACTTCTATAAAAAATACAAGGAAAAAGTCGCGGGCATCTACACTCCTCCCGAGGCAATTTTGAGTCAATCATTGAGTGTGTATGAGCTACACCATAGCCTACACCTCTGAGTACCATTGAGCATCACATTACATGCCAATGGGAATGTACAATCATTAGATTTAATCAATATACATATATTCATAGTCTCTGTTTTCTCTGAGTGACTACCTCCAACTCTGACAACTTCCAAGAGGCATATCTCAAGATCTACTGAACCAAATTGGATGATTCAAAGTGCATTGGATTCAGCTCAAAGTCTACTATATACCTACAAAGTTTCAAGGCCATTTGATCTACCATCACAGAGAAAACTCAGTCGGGGTGCTCACTGGTCTGTGACTGTAAGTCTCCTAAAAAATCGGGAGTACACCTTATTTTGCTAAAGTGATTTCTCTGAGTGTGGTTTATCATTTTCCTTCATTCCACTTGCAAATGAAAGCTTGTTAAGTTAATTGAATATGTCCAAAAGCAATTAGATCAATTTTAAGTGTGCTGGTCACACTGAGTATAACTCTGAGCAGGTGTCAATACCAATATAGCAAGTTTTTCAGGATTCTTGAAATCACAAGTAGTCTGTTTTGATCTAATCATTACTCAACTCATTTCCAAAGTACATATAGCATATTTTGGAAGCTCAAGGAGTCTACTGAGTATATCTGAAGAGAAAGGAGGGCAGGTGAGAAGCAGGTTTTGCAGCACCAGCTTGATCTTCTGAGTGCATCCAGCCATCACATCCAACATGATTCTGGGGAGATCATACAGTCTTTGTCCTGGGGGTGACCGATCCTGTTGAGGAGGGAGTCAATTGGGGGAACTCACAGACTAAAGAACGGGAGGACGAGGGGGAGAACTTACAGTTTCCAATGCTTTCGATCTTGACAGGGAATCCCTTTATCTTAGTTTTGAACAGTGGATCTACTCTCTTCGACATGGATCTGCATATCAGTCACACCTTCACTTGGGCAAGAAGGTAGCATTGTGATGGCACTGGTAGCCACTCGACCTGCACGCTCCCTATCCAACAACTCTGCATACATATTATCTCATCTCAGATTCAATCCCTCCCCCTCATGAATCGCCTCCTAACAAGCACATCACGCATTCCCTCTCTTCTCCTACTCATTTTTTTGTGTAACAAGAACTTCAGCTACCAGCGGTGCTACGAGCTAAGCTATCAACATCAAAGGCTACTTGGGAAATTCTGACGGACTGTGGAAGCAAGTTATGAAGATTTTCACAACAAAGGAGGGTATACAAGAGATCTCTCATACAAACCCCACAACTATACATTTGAGAAAGATTACGCTAATGATCAGAATAAGCAAGCCCTCATTATTGTTGTCGCTATGGTAGCAATGGCTAAGGATCAGAAAAGGAAGCTTATGCTCCTTATTCGGGCAGAGAGACGTTTTGGGAGGTTGGCCTGAACCCTGACGCAGGGCTGGTAGGAGCTATCACCACGTATATGTAGGATCTCTCATAAAACGAAAAGACTGGCGACTATGAATTGCTATTCTCTTTTGACATAAGGGTACATCGATAGGTTGAAGAGCTGGATAGCTCTACTGAACTCAGTCTGTGGGTGCACAAGCCCGTGTGTATTTCTGTAAGGGGAGGGTGCTCCACTCAAAGTAAGGGGAGGAAGTTCCCTTGAAGGCCACGAAAAGAGGAAAGAAAGGGGGATTTGCTCTCGTTCTGAACAAGGGACAACAATTGAAGGGAGTGGAAAAACCGCTTCTTATCTTTGACCTTTAGCATTTGCAAGCTGTTGTGCAAGGTTACATGATGAGACGGTGCAACAATGGCTGAAGGCAGCACATGGGGTGCGCATGCTACAAATGCATTGATCCTACTGCTGATTGATCATTTTCAAACAATGACTAGCTTGTGGATCTGAGAGAGGGTATTGCAAAAAAAGAAGATACGAGAAAGAGCTAAAGATTCAATGAAAGCTACATCTATTTGAGCATGCATGAAGTGTGGATTCCTCTTCAATAACCATGCATCTGGAACTATTGCAGCCATTGAAATTTCTCGAAGCTGATTGCAATGATCGCCAAGCTAGATGGACTTTATCTTTGGCCTATAACAAGTAAATTGTTTATTTCAGCACTGTTTCTGGAAGTAGGTTGTGACTTGTGAATATGGTATTTCTCTTTTCTTGCAACTTAACTTTGGATGAACAAAATTCTCAGCTAATT
>CM035416.1:36283075-36288075 GCA_020310875.1 Ceratopteris richardii
ATAAGGTCCTCATGCTCTTACTAAGAAAAACATGCTTACAGTTTCCTAATACATGGGGTCAGGCATATCTTGGAACCTTGTGGGCATAGAGAACCTCTTTCAAAGCCACAACAGGTCATACTCCATTTGAACTATTGTATGGGATACAAGCAATTGCTCCTTTTGAGTTCTTGCATGGCTCCAACCGCGTGGGAACCAATCGAATTCCTGGATTTACTAGCGCTCTCTCATCCAACATTGTGAGGCTACAACTTCTAGAAGAAAAGAGAAAGATAGGCAATGATACTCTAGTGACAGTACAGGAAAAAAGAAAACAGGATCATGATGCACACCTCTGGAAATCAAAAATTAAGGAAGGGAGCTTAGTTTTGCTGTACCATCCTCGACTATTTGAGAAAAAGGCTAAAAAGAAGTTAATGCCGAGATGGAACGGACCTTTTAGGGTCATACGCACACTTCCAAAAGGAGCAGTACAAATCTCCACATTGACAGGCACAATACTTCCCTTAGTCAATGAATCTAAGCTAAAACCCTATGTGGAAAAATAGAGAAGAGAGTATTTTCCCTTGTATATAATGTACATACCTGTGTGTTGTTCCCTATTAGCTTATGTCATTTCCGAATTTAGATATTGGGCTTTTCTCATTGTCTTCTTCACATAACTCATTTATCTACTCCCACTTTCCTCTCATAGGCTTACGCTTCAAACTGTTTTAAGCTTCTTCTATCTCTTATCACAGAGGTTCTATTCCCTTTTCCTTCTGAGGCCACCTCTCTAGGCCAAGATCTCTAGGCCAAGATCTCTAGGCCAAGAATGATATGGATCATCTCGGACCACTCCTCCTAGTGATCACATGGGCGACCCTCCTCCAAGGCCCACCTTGGGCGACCCTCCAAGGCCCACCTTGGGTGACCCTCCTCCAATTCCACTTTGGGCGACCCTCCTCCAAGATCCACCCTGGGGCGACCCTCCTCCAAGGCCCACCTTGGGCGACCCTCCTCCAATTCCACTTTGGGCGACCCTCCTCCAAGATCCACCCTGGGGCGACCCTCCTCCAAGATCCATCCTTGGGCGACCCTCCTCCAAGATTCCACTTGGGGCGACCCTCCACTTATTCCACATCCCACCTTGGGCTACTCCTCCTCCGATTTCTATCTTGGTGCCAACTAACCTCCAACTAAATAGACTTCTCCTCCCTTGGCCCTACCTCCTCATCTTGGGAAACCCCTTTGGCAACCTACCTCCCAATCACCTCTATGACCTCTAAGGGCAACCCTCCCCCTTTTCAACCTTCTTTACAACCTCAATATCCACTTGGGCGAGCCTACTCCATATCACTTCCTCATGACCATCCCTTGGGTGACCCTACTCCTCTTCAACCTCCCATCAACCACTTGGGCGACCCTCCTCCTCTTCAACATACCATCAACCACTTGGGTGACCACTCATTCTAGTGACCACATGGGCGACCCTCCTCCTTCTTAGCTTCAGTGAGCAACATGGGCGACACTCCTCACTCTCACCTTCATTAGGTCAACAGGAGAAACATGGGCGACTCTCCTCCCTTTCCCCTTCAATGTGCCAACATGGGCGACCCTCCTTCCTTTCCCCCTCAATGTGCCAACATGGGCAACATGGGCGACCCTCCTCCCTTTCCCCCTCACTGTGCCAACATAGCAACCCTCCTCCCTCTCAACTTCCTTGCATGTGCCGACATAGGCAACCCTCACTGTGCCCATCCTCCCTCTCAACTCGATATGCGATATGCCACAGGGGCGACTATCCTCCCTATCAACTTCAATGCATCTTGGGCAACTATCCTCACTAACAAGAGTGAGCAACTTGGGCAACCTGGGGTGACCCTCTTCCTTCTCAACCTTAGTGTGCCAGAATGGGCGATCCTCCTCCATGTCAACCTCATTGTCCAAACTTAGGCGACCCTCTTCCCTATCCTCCTCATGGCCATTCTAGGGGCAACCCTACCTCCTTCCCCCTTCAATTGACTTGTACTACCTCCCCTCCTACTCCTTCTTGGGATTAATTGACACACATCATATCCTCTTCATTATAGCCTCTTTAAGGATCTCAATGGCAACCCCTCTTGCCTCATTTCGAACATTAACTACCCACCTTTCCAATCTCACTAACTCCTTGCCTTGTCTTCAATATTTAACCCTTCCACCCCCTCATCTAGATTACTTCTCCACCTCCCAATCCATCAAATCTTCAAATTGGCATCTCTTATCCATGGTACTACACCCAATCTACACCTATCAAACTCTCATCCATCAATAAACCTTTCCCTCTTAACCTCCTACCTCTCATCCATCAATAAACCTTTCCCTCTTAACCTCCTACCGCCTTCATACCTAAACCATCACCTTTTCATACCTGGAACAACCCTCCTCCTCTACTCCCCTCCATTAATCATTCCCTACAACCGACTAAGTACCACATAGGGCGACACCTCATCTCCTCTAATGTGCCTCCCACACCACCAAGGCAACCCTCCTCCAAACCACCTCTACCATATTGGCCTAGGGCGACCCACCTCCCACATATTGGCCTAGGGCGACACCCCTCCACAACCACTCAGGGCGACCCTTCTCCAAGCCACCTCTACCATATTGGCCTAGGGCGACCCACCTCCCACATATTGGCCTAGGGTGACACCTCTCCCACACCTCCAAGGGAGACCCTCCTCCAACCCAATAGTACCAAATAAGCAAAACCCCTCCCAACCAACACGGGAGACCCTCCACCAACCTACTAGTACCAAAAAATCAGGCGACCCTCATCCTCCAGTTGGCAACATGGCGACCCTCCTCCCTTTCCTATTACTAGGATTCTGCATCTCCTCCTTTTTCGTGCTTCCACGGTCAACATGGGCGACTCCTGAAATTTTGACCTCCTCACGACCATCATATGGGCGACCCTCATCCCTCTCATCCTCCATTTTGCTGAATAAGGCGACCCCCCCCTAATCTCATCTTAGGCGACCCTCCTCCAAATCTCATCGGGGCGACATCCTTTCCCCTTGATACCTTGGGCAACCTCTACTACCTTTAAGGCGGCTACCCTCAATCTCTTACCATAGCATTAAGCGACCCACCTCCGATTGCTTGAATAAGGCGACCACCCTCGGTCGAATGCCATTCATCCCAAATTGGCAACCTCCCTCCAATTTTACTTCCGCGACCCCAATAGGGCGACCCTCCTCCCACCTATCACTTAGGCGACCCTCCTCCCATTTATAATCTCATAAATTTGGGTGACCCTCCTCCCAGCTTCCCCAATAGGGTGACCCTCCTCCCACATCTCACTTAGGCGACCCTCCTCCCACCTCTCACCTTAGGCGACCCCTCCTTCCTCTCAAGCTCTTAACCAACCTGGAAGACCATACCTCAACTCCTCCTCTGGTACAAAATTGGGCGATACTCCTCCAGGGTTGACGGCCTGAGAATAAATAGAGTTGTCTAAGGATTGAGAAGCCACCTCCCCTCCTTATCCATCTACGGTAGGAAAATTTCCCTTTAATTGTCCTTTTCCCTACGATTATCTTTATCCATATACCCATATGATATTAAGGCAGACACCATCTACCCTTTCCTCTCTTCCACCTTCGCCCTATCTAATTCTGACGGCTCCACGAGTTCGTTTCTGGCGACCATTCATCCAGTTCGTTTCCGGTGACAATTCCTCCCTTGAGGCCTCCTCAGTGCATTCCTTTCCTCTTTAGGTGACCCCCTCCTTTATAATTAGGGGACTCCATCCCTGAAAACTAATTCTAACTTCCATAATAAATAAGACGCCCACTACGCTTTTACCCTCCACCATAGAGGCGACCCGAATTCCAGTAGAACAAATTTTTAGGAGCCACACTCACCACACCATACGTAGCAAGCATGAAAATCGCAAGCTTCTGTTTCTTAAGCCTCATCTCATACTCATCATCATCTGCACCATATTCATCCAGATCCACGACCTTGACGATCACTCTTTTCTCGTAACGAATTTTCCCTTCCTCGGCAAGCGCCTTAGTGGAACCTTCTGCCGTGCTAGTCTGAGTCCCAAAAAAAAAAAATAGTCACCTTCTTTTGAGTCAGATCCTCCACTTCTGCCTCGGGAACCTGCACCACTAGCCTCCTCGGAGCAGCTTGCACTGCTTCCTTACTTTTCGTTTTTCCATCTCCTAAACGGCGCAATATGAACACGTTCTGCCGAGCAAGGCATAACCACCATTATACATGCGATATCTTAGAACAAGACAGAGAATCGACAAAGAATCCGTACTATTAAAGAAGCCAAGTTCTGTTGAGCAAAGGCCTAAACATCTGGTAGCAAAGACAAAGATTAACAGAGAACCATCTGAGCTAAACCTGCCCAACTGCAGCTCACGAGTTCTTGTAGCTATCATGGCATCGTCTTCTGTCGAAATAGAAGAAACATTTTTTGAATTTAAAACTGACACTGAAAGTGCCTCGAGGCAATCATATGGTGATTCGAGTGATTCACTCTATGTGGTCTCTGAGGAGAATCCCTCCGAATCAGAGTCACTTGATGAAGAAATTCAGCCGGATCAGAGCACATCTCCGGCAGCAAATACTCAGCCAAGTATTCACAAGGACTCTGCTACCTCATCAGCAAATGTGGCAAATGTGGACACAACCACAGAGATCATCATTTCCATCCCTGGGGAAATTTCTTTGAAATTGGACTTGAGCATATGTGGTAAGCTTCAAAACTCGTTTACTTTAGAAGAATTGAAGAATATGCATTTACTCACAATATTACATGCCAAGCTCCCCTCACTTAGTGACCCTCAGAATTGTGGTATGGAGCTCTTAACACTCTTCAAGTCCTTTCCATCCCTTTCTGGAGAAAGGATCACTAAAGACAAGCTCTCTCTTATGTTGGGAACACAAGGGGTTCCAGAATCAAGGAAGGCACTTGGCAGTTCCTGATATATTGAAGGCATGTACGATTAGTTTCTCCACTC
>CM035416.1:36310575-36313075 GCA_020310875.1 Ceratopteris richardii
CGATTGTGCACCTTATTACACAGAAACTTTTTGATGAAACAGTCGAAGGTATACAAGTGACACTTCTTCCAATCTAAGAGCAATAAGTAATACATGATGTAGGGCTGCAGAAAAGATTGTACAATCCTTATCCTGGTGTGCAGTGGCCAATGCGCTGCATTCCACAGATTTAACTTACTTTTCATCCTGCAAATCACCCATTGTATTTGATCCTTGGTAGAAACATTAACCCCCAGCGGGTATCCCAAATGTCTGAAAATGCAACCACATTCAATTTTCCGCCCGTGCCAGGAAGGAAAGTAAAAGTGCCGCGCAGAAATATTGATGAGGGTGGATTTCCCCATGTTAATGTTTAACGCAGAAGCCTCCGAAAAAGGATTCAGTGAAACAAGCATATTTTGAAGATTTTCCTCACATGCCTTTGCGAAGAGAAAGGTGTCATCTGCAAATCCGATTGCAATGTGCTGAGTTCCATGTAGAGAAATACCATGTAAAAATCCAGATTCCATCTTAGCTCGAAGGAGATAGAACATCGGCGTAGAGGCCATCGCATAAAAAAGAGGGCTAAGGGGACATCCCTGACGAACTGATCGTTGAACCGGAAACGGATCTGAAAGCCTTCCATTAATTTCTACTTGTGAAACACTATCTTGAGATAGCAAATAAATGAGGCGACAAAATTTAAGGCAAAATCCAAGTTTCTTGAGAGTTATAGCAATGAAATCCCAACGTATACGATCAAATGCCTTCTCAAAATCAATTTGTAAACCCACCACCTCCTGGTCAGATATCAAAGCATGTTCCATTAAAATTTGGGTGAGGAGAATGTTATCATAAATCGACCTCTTGTGGACAAACCCAATCTGAGAAGGGTGAACTAGCTTATTAATCAACGGTTGAAGCCTACGAGCGAAAATCTTAGCGAATATTTTGTAGATAATATTCATCATTGAGATAGATCTCCAATCTTCAATCCGTTTGGGTAAGTCCACCTTAGGAATGAGTTTAATTTTCCCTTGCTTGAATGAAAAGGGCATTCTTTGATCCCTCCATATTTCATTACATACATCGAGAAGCAGCAATTTAAGAGAGGGCCAAAAAGCAAGAATAAATTCTTTAGTAAGGCCATCCAAACCGGGAGCCTTCCCATTCTTAAGAGAACCAAGAGCCAAAAAAATTTCTTCCTCTGTTATGGAGGTCTCGCAAGCAGTAGCCGTACGCGAGTCCAGGCACTGGGGAGTATAAGCAAGAGCTTCATGAAGCGCATCACACCAGGAGTCATTGGTAGAATACGAAGCAGCAAATAAATCCCTGTAGTGGTTTGAACAAGCATCAGCTATGGAGTTCCCATCCCGCAATTCTTTGCCCTCAACCTCTAGAGATGAAATGGTATTTGCAGCATGCTTGGCTCGTAAAAAATCAAAGAAGCATTTTGAGGTGGCATGTAGATCATTCACCTCCATGCATCTCGCTCGAACTTTAGCGGACTGAATAGCATTGTTTTCAACAAAATGCAAGCATCTGTAAGCATCACACAGGCACTACTCCCTCTCAGAGAGAAGGTGACCCGTATCAACTTTTTCGGTTAATGAAAGAATAACATGCTCAGCTTCAATTTTAGCCGCTTTCAGAACACCTGAAAAGTATTTCCCACAATCCCGAATTACATCTTGCATACCCACCACGAGGGCTTCCCATCTCAAAGAAGCAGAAAGTTCTAAAGCAAGCACCTGTTGGATAAGTTTATCAACCCTTGTTTTAAACACCGATGTTCGAATCCATGCATGGTTGAGTCTCAGCGGAATTTTGTGAAGTTTGTCAGGAATACTAGCTTTCCAGCTTGAGTCACACAGGGACATCAAAAGAGGGCTGTGATCTGAAAGTAACATCGTGGAATCAATCCACATTTTGGAAACAGACAAGAGGGCAGAAACATGCGAGAAATAACATCTGTCTAATCTACTCATCGCCTTCCTATGCGACCTAGAATGGAAAGTATAACAGAGAGTGTGGCCTCCGATGAAACCACATAAATCTTTGCAAATCATAGAATCCAAAATTTCATTCCAGAACCCCTTTTCCTGCAATGAGATCAAGGATGGAGCAGTTGTACAGTCTGTATCTATCTCAACCATGTTGAAGTCACCACACATTAAGATGCGAGCATCATTCCAAAATCGAGACTGCTGACAAGAATGAACAGCTTGCAGAATGTTTTCCCAAGTTTTAGCTCTCTCCATCGGGGAATTCGGAGCATACACATTTAAACATATATAAGAAACTTCATACAACCTGAGGTGAATGATAAGAAATCTTCCCTGAGGGTCATCAAATAACACTTGAAAAGGAATATCGTTTCTAATAATGAAAAGGCAACCTGAATACCCATTCTTAAGACCATTATAACGCAACTGAAAGTCTCTAGTGTGCAAAAGCAAACCCGCATGGTCATGCTTTTTATGCTCTTGGATCGCCACGAGATCCAACTCATGTCTCATAA
>CM035416.1:36320575-36323075 GCA_020310875.1 Ceratopteris richardii
ACAGTGAAATACTTCCCACATTCTCTAATCACCTCTTGCATACCGACCACGAGACTTTCCCATTTCATACATGCAGGAAATTCGAGGGAGAGAGTCTGCTGAATCAGATTATGAACTTTGGATTTAAAGACAGAAGTTTGAAGCCAAGCATGGTTTAGCCGCAAAGGAATCTTACGAAGATTTTTAGGGATGTTCACTTTCCAAAGAGAGTCACAAAGATTAATCAAAAGTGGATTATGATCAGATAGAAGCATGGTCGCATCAATCCACATTGCAGATGCATTACTTAGAGAGTATACATGGGAGTAGTAACACCTATCCAGTCTACTCATAGCCGATTTATGCGACCTTGAGTGGAACGTATATCTAATTGTATGCCCTCCAATGAAACACCATAAATCCATACAGTTTAAAACATCCAAAATCTGCTGCAAAGTTTCCCTTTCCCTAAGAGAAATCAAAGAAGAAGCTGTCGTACAATCGCTCTGGATATCTACCATATTGAAATCCCCACACAACAAAAATCGAGCATCCCTCCACAATGGAAGATGCATACCTTAAAGAATAAAATGCAAGAGAAGTTTCCAAGTTTTAATTCGTTCTGCAGGAGAGTTGGGAGCATAAACATTAATGCAGATAAATGAAATACCATGCATCATAAGATGCAAGGCAATGAACCTTCCATGCGGATCATCAAACAAGACCGTGAAATGAATGTCTTTCCTGACAATGAAGAGACACCCTGAGTAATTGTTTTTTATACCATTGTAGCGAAGCTGAAAATCCTTTGTATGAAGAAGCATTCCAGCATGATCATGCTTTTTATGCTCTTGAATTGCCACTATATCTAATTGATGTCTAACAATCCACCTCCATAATCTTGTCCATTTATCATAATGACCAAGACCCTGAATATTCCAGGTTGCTAACTTCCTGAGGTCGGCGAAGAAAGATAGAGGACTCCTCATGAACCAACGCTGGAGCTAATTCTTGTAACACAATATCCATATTCTCATAACAATCAGTGTCAAAATCACTAGTGTGGGGAGCAAGATTAGCCCCATCCAATGGGGACGCCGAATACCTTGATTGGAACTTACTTCGTTTACCACGTAATAAGGCTTTTTTATAAGTTACTGGAGTGAATCCATCATTATCCATAACTCGTTTACCAACTTCTCCACCTCTTTCTATTGGAGTGTCTTTGCTGGTTCCTTCACCCTCTTTTCTCTTATACACACTAAGTTTAGGCGGGATAGTGGAAGGCCCGGGGTTCCACTGTTTTTCACTCATACATTCTTTGCCCTTACCATTATATCCTTGATTTGCCCGAGGCAACGGTGCAGCTGAATTCCCAGCCTTTAAATTAGTAGAAGGAAAGGTTTTCTGCTTGCCAAATACCTGCTCCTCAGGAACCAAAATTTTACCACCTGGACAGGTAGGAATAAAATTGACTCCTTCTGTTTTAAAGAAGGGCAATTTTTTGAATAATGCCCCAAATTGCCACAATGGAAGCATGCACCAGCCATATTTCCCCATTTCAAATAGATCACGATTCTACCAACATTAGGCACATTAATGCCGAGAGTTTTAGAAAACGGTCTAGAAGTATTCCATAGAATACATATTCTATTCTTATTCGGAGCCGAAATAGGAGTATAGAGTACCTTCCCTAAAACTTTAGCTATATGTCCCATACTCGCCCACAAGAAAGATGGCAAATCAATAAGCTCCACCCACACGGGACACTTATACAGGAGTTCCTCTTTCATGGCCTTGACCGGTTTCCACGGAAAAACATGAGCCATTAAACCACACAAGAATACAGTCTTCTGCTCTAAAAACTGTGTCCTAATATTCTTGTCCATGAACACTACTTCAAAAAGGCCATGCCCAGAATAAAACACTTTCTCAACCACATCTTTTTCCACACTTGCATTAATGGCTAGTGCTACATCAACTGCCAAGGGAATGCGCGTAGTGAAAAATAGCAGTAGCCCCCTCTCATGAAACATGAGGGCTGAATCCCAAATCAAGGACAGATCCACATCAACCTTCAAATCCGCATGTACTTCTTCATCATGAGTGAGTGCCTCCTCCATCATGTGCTTCAGCTTATTAAAATCCACCTCATTTGGCAGAGGAGTTTGAGGCACTACCTCTGTAGGTTGAGAGGCATGATGAACTGAATCATTCGAAGCCGATGCCACACCCTTAGAATTCAAAGAGTGATCCATAACTTCAGGATGGATATAATCCCTGCTGTTTTCTGTCCTTTTTTTTATTTTTCCCTACTGTCAATGTCGAAATCGAATTTCTAAAGCTTCTAAACTGAAGCAAAAGATACTGTGAACCTGAAGCAGACGACAGCCTGGTCACTGTATAATCTCAGAAAAATCGAAGCAGGTGATAACCTAACTCTGAAGCAACCAGCAGCGCGCCAAGCAGGAGCCTGAAATCGAAGACTGCGCAACTCTTTTTTTCCAAAAATCTGACGAAA